>OX375835.1:5172142-5772142 GCA_947359405.1 Antitype chi | reverse complement strand
CTCTAGTCCAACCAGATCCTGCGAATATCAGCGTTTTACACAGAGTCAAAAGGTGTATGTTAGGATTGTAACACGTGGCGTTCTGTACTTTCTGCCAACCCCAAGGGAGGAAGACGTGAGTTTATGTTTGTGTGTGTAGTCACTCTCTCTGGCATATAACATCCATAACCCAGTTCTTTACTAGGTAACACAATTACCCTTGGTAAAACTTGTTGATAAGTTTTCGGATTTTTGACGACCCGAAGGTACAGTCAAAGATGTCAACTGATTTCCGGGACCTGTGGCTTCACTGTGAGAATAGCTCAATATAAAAAAATCGATCTGTCACGCTTTTTTTGCCTGCCATTCAAGCCGGATGCAGGTGAACACCAGTATTATACATGGAGCGACTGCATATCTGACCTCCGAGTTACTGCGTAACACAAAAAAAAACATAATATTCCATGTTAATGCTGCTTGTGACGAACCGAAACTACAGTCCAATCTATTCGATTCACAGCCGGGACCTACGGCTTAACTACCAGAATAGCTCATGCCAAGTTATTCAAAAATCCGAGAAAATCATACTATACGGCGCAGTAAGGTGTTATCTAAACTATAAAATGAATAAAACATAGTCTAGCTAATTTATGAACATAAACACGGGAGAAAAGACAGCCATTTTAATTCTAGAGAAATAATGAAATCAGGTTTCAATTTATAGCTACTGGTTTTTCAGGATGCTGAGGTAAAGAAATTATATTACCTACTAGTAGTACCTGTGGCGGAAGCTGTATAAACCCCCGGATAACTTTATCCAACCATCTGAGAGCCTTCTGTCTGGGCACGCGTTACCGTGGCCGACTTGGAAATCTCTAAATAGACTTCGAACCCAAGTCGGCCGGACCAAAGATAATCTCCACACATATTCACGGACGGCTCAGATCTCAAGTGCGTATGCGGCAGCTCCCCACAAACAATGGCTTAACTTCCATCCTGCGCCGCATGCCCTATTACTTATGCATTAGACGATCTTATTACTGCGTAAGCAAGCGGAGTTCGCGCAGCCGAATTTTTGGCCAAAGATCTTGGTTTTTTTTTTGTACTTAGGTCCCTTGTGGAAGAGCTCGAATGAGAAAGTACTACCCATCTTCATGATCTTCATCATCATCCCCTAGCAATATCCTAACAATGATTGGGTCAGCTCCTAGTGTAACTGGACGCAGCTGAATTCCAATATTTCACATGGAGTGACTGCCTCACTGACGTTCACAACCCAGTTACTACGTGAGATTTTCTGGCCTCTGAAGACCCGTAACGACTGTCAAAGATCTACGAATCACAGCCGGAAAGTACTACCCAATGTAGGTACCTGTTTCTGCCACCAGCCGTCATTGGGGTCTAATTCTTTAAAGAGTATGAATACCGGTGAATTTAAAAGCACAATGCATCCTCTTTTTATCTATGCCACTTTGTATTGCTCTCTCATCTCACCCATTTGATCAGCAGTGCTGATCCAGTAGGTCTTGAGTGAACCCAGGCAGGCAGTTTGTGTTTTGTAATTTCATCACCACTGCTCTCAAAACGGTGAAGGAAAACATCGTGAGGCGACCGGCAAGTCCTAGCACCAAAAATTTGGTGGTATGGGACATCTACTAACGCGCACTGTGCCGTCGTGGAGGATTACAGCCCTCTGACTGAGAGAAGGCCTGTGGCCCAACAGTGGGAGCATTATAGGCCGATTATGCTGGGAGCATTATAGGCCGATTATGCAGCTCAGTGGAAAGGTTTTTGAAAAATTATTTCTAAGTGCACAACTACACCGTCTAAGGAACATTATCTTCCGACTAACACGTTTTCATCTTTCGAGGCTTAGGCCATGGGTGGTCTGCCTATGTCTGCTTATGGTCTGCCAAACCATCAAGCCCATAACTGCTTCATAATTTATGTAACTAATGCAGAAGCTGTTATTGACACCACCACGTCCTTTCATTTACTGAGATTATCCGTCGATCTATCAGCCTTTCATCCAAATTCAGTCAGCGTTTCATCGCTAACACACTCTCCTCATCATCATTTAGCTGCAAGACGTCCAATACTGGGTTTCTGTTCTCTAAGTCCGTCAACGAAGATACGGACCTGTCCGTAAATAGTTCCGACACTTCGAAATTAACCTTTATCCCGATTAATTTCGGCCCTTTTTCGTACGAGCACAAACACACCAGGAGTAAGGACAACTGTTAAATCGTTTTTATTTGTTCTTAGTTCCGGCTCCGTATATTATCTTCGGAGCAGGAAATGGTGGTTTCTTCGACCAAAACTACAGACTTCGTGCTTAAGTTCCATGTCCCATGGGCGAGCCCATTGCCACCAACCGGGCACATATCGAGACTACAAGCAGCTACTAAGACATTCCAGATAGAAAAAAATTATAACAGTTTTCCCGACCTGGGAATCGAATCTAGGACCTCATGCTCAACATTAGCGCTTCCGACCAATAGACCAAGGAGGCAGTCAACCTTGTGGCAGTGTACCTAGATAAAGGAATGAATGAACTCGTGAACGAACGAATACTGTGAGTGAACGATTCACACGCATGACAGACTCTAAGCACGAAATCCGTAATCTCGGTCGAAGTTACGGGCGATTTGACAGTTGTCCCTACTCCCTATATAGTTTTCCCCGTCCAAAAAAGTTAATTAATCAGCTGTAGGAGTCACTTTGAAGTTACGAACTGTTTTCGGACGCGAGACTTTTTTCATAACCTCGTTGTACTGGTTGGTCAAGGTTGTTTTGAACTCTGAAAATTCATTCCTCAATGCGACGATTTCTTCTTTCATATTCTCCAGTGTGGCAAACTTCAAAGACAACGCTCCAATTTCCTGCAGGACAACCGGCTCAGGTTCCAGCACGGGGGCGGGTGATACTGGCAAGACAGGTTATAGCGATCTCCTAGCGTTTGGTAACCGTTTTCAGTGACGCCCCCACAATGGAAATGCATCATGAGGTTACATGATTTGTAGTGTGCACCATTGGACAACGTGTCACTGCAGACACTGAACTAGTTTGTATCCATCTTCGATAGTATTATTGCAATTTCAAATTAACAACCGGAACAATACGACACTTTGAGAAATAGTGGAATGCTTTTTAAAATCGACAGTGATTTGTACCAAACACAGCCGTATGTAACCGAGGTAAACGGCCTTATGAAACGGCCATATCGCCACAACACACACATAATCTTACAAGTAAGGAAGCATACATAATGATTTATCGTGAGTGAACTCGGGTCCCTTAGCTAGTGTAGTATGATATATATTAATATACTTGGCGCCACCTGCCGGCAACTCGTTAACGTTTTAGTACCCAACTAACTGGATTTTGTACTAGCACTCACTCATGTACTAACGGTAGCAAAAGTATTAAATAATCCCATTAAAAACATAAATGTGAAATGAGGGCCAAGTTCAATATTATGATATATCGTTCGACTTCAACGACAAGAGAAGTGAGATCTAAATGGGTGCCAAATTCAATAGTCAGTCCTGAAATGTATTTATAACAACATAAAATATTTTATAACAACTTAAATATAATTTCTTCTTATAACTTAGGATAATATATTGAAGCCTAAGGTCTGACTTGGCTAGTTCTCATATACAAACATACAGGTTTAAAAAGAAAGATTTTTTTTTATTCTGCACAAACAAAACGCACATTACAAAAAATAAAATAAAATTGGAACTAAATGCACATACAATGTGGACAAAAAGCCCCGTTTTCAAGTTGTAAAAGTTACATAAATCCATTGACTGTCAGTCAAGGCTTGGGACCATAGACAATTTAGATGGATCTGCCTGCATTGCGACATGATTATGGTGATGTAAACTTAGGACGGGCTACATAACATCACGCCTTGTTTCGCTGAAAGGTTGGGCAGAGGTGTTCCTTATAGAACACCTACATTTCGCCAGGGCTGTTACTGAGAAATCCCAGATAGAAAAACGTAATAACACTTTGAATTGAAACCAGCCATGCTATTCTGCAAGTCGATTCTGTAACCATCTCACTGCGTGAAGTGAACGTGGAGTGAGCTGTCAGTGTCATCCCACTAATGCTAGAGATTGACCAAGTATCAGTTGGAATGACACTGACAGCTTACTCCATGCTCACTTCGCGCGGTGAGATGGTTACAGAATAGCTATGCTGTAACCATCTCACCGGGTGAAGTGAGCCGAGTGAGCGTGGAGTGAGCTGTCAGTATCATCCCACTGATGCTAGGGATTGACCAAGCATTACATTTACAATCATAATCGAGACTAAATCTCTATTATGATTGTAGGTATGCTAATTCTATTGATCATTTTATTACGATTTCAAAGCTAGTGTTGAAGTGTGCATCATACATTACATTACATTATACGCGCACTCACGCTTCTGGCAATATAAGGACTTGTCTAGGAAAAAATAGACTAAAAGTATTGAGTTTCTGACTCAGTTTTTGTTTTGCTACTTTATTTGAAAAACCTCCCAAAACGTAATGCATGACGCACACTTAAACAATGCTTTGAAATCGTAATGAAATAATCAATAGATATTTAATCTCACATTTTTCAATAGTCAGATAATTTTTATCTAAATAATAAATCTGACAGTTTGGCATATTTTTTATACAAAAGCTGTCATACCGACGTATTTATTCCTGAGATAAAAATTATGTGACTATTGAAAAAAATGCCATTAAGAAAAATTTAAAAAAACATATGTACCTAAGTATCATAAAATAAGAGAAAATCCTGTACTTTACATTATTTCAGTTCTCCAGATAATTTTATCAAAACCCAATCACTTCTGCCCTCGCCATTACAACATGTTTGAACAAGACGAAGCTCCTGGCTGTTAGGAGGTGTTTTTTTTATTTCAATACTACCCTCATTTCCAAATCACACGTAATCATAATAAAATCTTATAGTTTTGCTTTAAATATAATTTATTATTTCACTTCCGGAATTTCGCATTTACATGAAAGGTGCTTTGAGATGGCGTCTAAAATTTACGATACTCGGATGTACTGTTGTGGACAGTGGCGGTTAGCCACTCTTCAACCTTAGTTAAAATGGGAAGGGCAGAAGTATGTTCGTCGGTCTAGATTGGCGCAGGCTGATATAAATAATTTTATATTATAAAGAGAAAAGATAGTTTTATTTTTTGTATGTTTGTTTGTTACTCTTCCACGCTAAAACGACTGAACAGATTTGGATGAAATTTGGCGCATAGGTAGGCCATGACCTGAATTAGGACATAAGCTACTTTTTATCCCGATATTGTCACGGGATCGAGACTTATGCTGGTGAAAACGCGGGGCGCAGCTAGTTTATTTATAACTCTGGCGCTTTTCATTTTAAAAAAGTTCCAATTTTAAACGTTCCTGTCCCTAAGGTGTGCTACACACGATCAATTCCCCGAATTAGATTAAACATAATCATGCAAGTACTACCAACTTGCAGGAAATAAACTTCAAGTAAAAACGAAAGTAGTAAGCTGCGGCTAAAGATACACGTTTTACTGATAACGAACATGCAAAGCCACTGATAAAAATAACTGATAAGTAGTTAGATTTCTTGGTGTTTCACGGTTGTGCACATAATGGAAGTAGGTACAAGAATTTAAGATTGCAGTGGGAAAAACATTTTTTATCTGGTTAGTAAGTTGCTTGACAGTTAGTCCAGGCGACCTATTCTGTACAAATCTCACCGTGAAAACGTAGGTCAAGTGACATTGACGTGAGTTGTCAAAATTGTCAATCCCTAGCCATCAGTAGTGCTATTCTGTAAAATCTCAACGTGATAACTAAGGTGAAGTGAGCTTGAAGTGAGCTGCCAATAGTGTCAATTTATAGCATCAGATAGAATAACAGCTCACTTTAAGCTCACTTCACCAACTATGCTGATAAGGTGAGATGTTTACAGAATAGCCAAGCTTATGGAATGACAGCTCACTTCACCTATGGCATGAGCTGTTTTTGTATAATTTGTGCCATATTGTAGAACCCATAGAGTCCTGCGTTATGCAATGGAAGTTTACATACCATAATAAATGCTGCTCGCATTTAAATTATGGTAGAATTTAAGACCAAAATGAGCTTCGTCAAGTTACAAAAGATATAATAATGTCTTTTCACGTTGGCGTAGTCAGAACTCAAAATATTTGTTGAACTGAAAACTTCTTTAGTCGCCTTGAGCACTTTTTGGGTAAACAAAAATCATGGAACTCGCGTCATCGACACCGAACGCTTGAGCTCACGGATGAGTCGCGCGTTGATGAATTTCCTAAGGAAAGAAAGGGACTTTTCCAAAGTCCCTTTCTTTCCTTAGGAAATTCTAATTCTTTTATCCCTTCTTTTCCCTTTGTATTTTTATCGTAAAAATCTGAGCTGCTTTAATGGCTGAAGTCGATCGCTCGTTTATAATTTTTTACTTACAGCAACTAGGACCCAAGGACCCAATGTGAAATCCTGTATTGACGATTAAAAAATACACACGTACCTAGTTGTTCAAGTTTTCACTTCTGTCGGCACTCCCGGAGTGCCACTGTTTAAAAAAAAAAACATATTTCAGAAAGCTGCGCTGCTGAGGAGTTTGTTGCACTACTTTTTCTTCACAGATAAAGTACTAGGAAGTGGTGAAGGCCGGTGGTGACATCCAAAAAGTGATGATTCTCAGCCTAGTTTGAATAAATAACATTTGGTTTTGATCTATCATAGGCGAAGCGCAATAAGTTCAATGGCAGAACAGCATCTATCCGAATAAAAAAAAAACAACATCAACTCAATTCTAATTTGTCAACTAAAATATAGGCCAGTAAAACTTTGAAAAAAGAACTCGACAATTAAATTAATTGGAAAATCGTTTACCAATTGATGACAATTGGTCGCAATGGATACAATGGTGTTTTAATTGCTTTAAATAAAGATACGATGGGTAACAATCATTGGGAGCTGCCATTTTGAAAACAGATGCTATGGTCATTCTGGATGTGTGATTGACAATATGACTTTTTCATTGAATAGTCATTCAATGGGATATATGAACTTAGAGGGTTATATTGATGTTTTTAATGATTATATAATTCTGCAAATACTTAAATGTTACGGTAGTGAATCATATTTTTTTCCACCGACACCCTGATACTGACTGAAAGATAATTTTGGCGGAAGCTGGTCTCTGCTGAGAGTGGCCGAAACACGGTCTCGAGGACTATTCTAATTTGGTGAACGGATTTGTGACTGCCGTATATTACTAGAAGTAAAAAACCTTGCTCTTTTTAGAATGGTGCTTCGTAAGAACGGTATTGCTCATTTCTATAATTGAACTAAAAAAACTAGGCGTTCAAGAATTACTTTAAAAATAGTCATAAAAAATATTCAATACCGTTTGCACATTAAAACAATACCAATCAAATACTTCTCTACTACATATTTATTACCACAGATAACAAAAGAAACACTATCTTTCGGCCACAGACAAAAGATTCCATAGACAACTTCAATAAAAAAAAAACAGAAGCCTTTGCCACTTTAACGGAAGCACGTTCTTTTTTCGAACAATTGTTCTGAAACCGCATAGTCATGACATTTGACGAGCCGCTATTGGTCGTCGGGTCGACTTTGACAGCCAATCAGAGGAGGTACACGAAATGCGTAAGTCATCGTTCTTATCGTTTGAGATAGTGACTCGGCGAGTTCTAAGATACGTTATGTATTTTTGTAAATAGAATTCTTTGGAAGTGCTGGCCGAAAGGAATAAGGTTAGGTATGTGGTGAGGTTGCGGAAAAGGAAAATGAAATATTTGACATTGTCGTTCTAAGTTCAAATCTGTGGACTCATACGACATGGAATTTCCCACCATAGACTTCTTAATGTTCTTTGTTGCCATAATATTGGCTATTGCAAAGGAATTTCGTTATTTCTACATAAAATTAATGTTATAAGAATTATACATACAAAATGTAAACGTTTATTTTTATATTTTAATGGCTAAAATTAAAATAATTATGACACCTCAGTTGTTTGTTTAAACATAATAAGTTAATAACTCAAACTGGACTTTTCTGATTGGTAGATCCGTTATGTTGAAATGTCATACCAATTATGAACAACTTCTATTATAAAAAAAGCATATTCTAACTCTAAAAAATGTTCTAAGAAACTTGCTAATGAAAATGATTGGCTTTTCATTACAAAAAGAAAATACAATTTTACAGAAATGCTAGTTGTTAACAGGGACTTGAAAGTTGTTAGTCCTGTGATCAACTTCGCTAATCTATTTACTTTTCATTGAATTTGTGCAGAATAAACAATTTTCATTCTTTGTTGCAGATAATGACATGACAGAAAAACCAGCTAAGTGCGAGTCGGACTCGAAGAAGGGTTCCTTATTACCACCGTACAATATTTAATACTACATTATAATAAAACACGTTTCTTTTTTCTTTACATTAAAAAAAAAATTATAGCATCAATAGAAATACACACTGAACCGTAGGTACAATATTTAACCCTACATAATAATAAAACACGTTTCTTATTTCTTTACATTTTATTTTGATTTTTATATAGCAGCAATAGAAATACACACTCTGTGAAAATTTCAACTGTCTACCTAACGGCTCTTGAGATCAGCCCGCTGAAAGACAGACGAACCACGGAGGTTTTTATTTGGGTTGGAAATCATCAAATAACTTCTCCCGCTCTGGGTGGAGCAGGAGGGCGTGTCAGACTTTTACTGACTAAAACCCACCCGTGTTCCCTCAGTTGCCTGTGTGCCAGGGGCCGCGGTATCTCTTTCGAACAACCCGCACACTGAGTGAATTAAAATCAAATGAATAGATAAGTCATGAAATTAGTAGTTGATGTTATAGTGGTGGAAAACCGAAATCGAATCATTCATACCCTTATGTCATAATTGCCCTCTGAGGACGAGACTTGACACGACGAAGAAGAAGAACGAGACTAACTTTTTAATTTTTGCTTTTAAAACCAAATCATTACTAAATACAATACCTATTCCAAATTCAAATCACTGCACGCTCAATTTTGAATTTGGAAAACCCACCTCCATGATACACAGCAAAAACAACACACATCAATAGAAACTTAAATAATTACGTTCAAAAAAGGAATACAAGAAGAAATACTGCAATGAAACATAACACAGTTTGTGAATTCGTCACACCATACGTATCAAATTAACTCTACACATCCATCATCATTTTGTTTGACGCGCTGTGATCAAATGGGATTTTTTACGTCAAGCCGGCCTGTCAGTACGACTGCGCTGTGTGTGCAACGCCTTATTTTCTTTAATTTCCGTATTGCTTATGGTTTTTTCTGGTATGTGAGAAATCTAATAGTGTTCTCACAGTGAGGGGAAGCTTTCAAGAAATGGTTTCATAGAAGATTATCTCATTTTAAGTTGCGAAGAAAAACAAAAGTTTGCACGCTTGCGTAAAATTTTTGCGAAGCGAATAGTGAACCTAAAAACCAGATGTTCACACAAAAACATGGAAAATACTTTACAATGTTATATTATGTATATAATATCGTACTATCAAAAACAGCAGCCAAATTGCGCAACACACTTTCAACCATACCTTTTCGACTTATTGAAGAAAATTGCTAATACATTGCTTCATATGCTTGCAAAATATTTGTCTGCTCAACAACGTAATAATAATAACGCAATGAATGTTGTTGAACTGTCATTGTTAGTGTGTTTATCGCGCAGGTTTTAAGTCTTAACAACAATTTCAAAGTAAGAACACAAAAAGTGTTTTTTTTTTATAACCTCCGACCCAAACAAAAACCTTTAAAAAGTAAAAACTGTATAATAAATATATTGGCCTTTTTAGTTGTAGGTAATATTTTGATCAAGACGGCTAATGAAAATGTTATCCTTTCTACAATACCATGGTTAAATTCCTTATTGCTGGGCATCGTCTGTTTGGCGTTTTCATTGGCCGTGCCCCGACGTACAGATGCCAGCACATCATGCTACCCCAAACTGTAAAATTTTCCCAATTGAACATGAACCTTATGCTTATCTACTAGGGGTGCGGGTTGTTAGAAAGAGATACTGTGGCCCCTGGCACACAGGCAACTGAAGGAACACGGGTAGGTTTTAGTCAGTAAAAGTCTGACACGCCCTCCTGCTTCACCCTGAGCGGGAAAAGTTATTTGGTGATTTCCCACCTTAAAAAAAAGACATTTTCTCAAAGAAATTTGACAGATTGGGGTAGCTTGATGTGCTGGCGTCTGTACCTACGGTGTCACAGACAGACACATAGCGGTCATACTTATAACACCCCTCTTTTTGCGTCGGGGGTTAAAAACGTCATTGATAGGTCCGCAAATGCATTGTTTATTCAAATCTGTTACAAACTTTTTAAACGCACAGACCAAAACACTAGTGCAGCGCCATCCACGTTGAAACCGAAACTGTCGATTAGTACGTTAAATTACAATTAAACGAAAGAACCGTACAAAATTCTATTCAGACATGAATCGATGCTACGCTCATTAAGGAATATTGTACGCATCTGAGTTTATTGGGTAAAACATTATATTGAGTAATTTATAATCAAGCTGTCCCACATCGTATGGTTTTGTAATAGTTTGTGGTAAAAACCTCTTTCTTTTGATTTGTTTTTTTTTTACGCTAGAATATCTGTTGATTTCTTTACTGGTAGGTTGTTTTGTTGACTCCTGCGTTGGTCTAGTGGTTTTGGCTTTCCCATCTGGAATTTTTCTGTCTCGGAGTCTGAATTTGTACCCGATTGATGGCAATAGGCTCCATATTACATGTGACTTAAAGATATCTGTGAAATGTGGGTGCACATCGCATTTACCCTTTTGCGGGTCGGCACACAGGCAACTGAAGGAACACGCGTGGGTTTTAGTCAGTAAAAGTCTGACACCCTCCTGCTCCACCCTGAGCGGGAAAAGTTATTTAATGATTTCCCACCCCTCAAAAAAAACCCCTTTGAGGAATACAGACTGATGTTACGATAAGTCGTTTTTTACTTCTAGAAATTCTACATAAAACCCAATAAAAATGCAACTATGTAACTTAAAGCCTAAGCTATTGTTGCCAAGTTACCCTTTAAAGCCCCATACGTTACTTGAACATAAAAAAAATGTATCTTCAACTGAACTCCGATCAATCATGTTTTTTTTTTCATTCGTTACAAGGCAACACAATGTAATCGATAAAAAGTCTGACCTTATAAGCTTTATCCTATTGCATAACAGCAATTAAAAACTTCGTTTCTTATTAATGTAAGGGTTCTGAGTTCTTTTATAATACTATGTGACGTCGGAGACGTATTATCCTGCTTTTGCATTTGAGTAAAAACTCTTTCTTTCGTTTAGGTATTTAATAGGTCCTATAAAGGAATATTTTGGAATAAAAGAGAGCTTTGCACCGGAATTAAAAAGTAACTCGCTCAAATTGGAAAACAATAACTTTCCCTACTTTTATCAGCAGAGAAATATTGAAAATCTTTTACATTATTTATTTACGTATTCATAAACATTTTTATTACTAATATTCAAGTATGTATCTATTTTATTTGCCTGCGTCCGTGTGTCACTGCGGGGTGCCAACTGAAAACCAGCGCTGGGTGTCTGACGCCCAGCAAATGCTGAGATGGTAACCCTTTCGGTATGGGCACGCTCAGCACAATTTTACTGCAATTTTATTGTTATGTTTGTTGTTCTCTTTCTTTTTATATATGTTTGTTGCTGCTGTGTTGTGTCGGTGTCGAATAAAAAAAAAAAAAAAAACTTCTCAACTCAATTCAATTCAATTCAATGTCTTTATTGTGGATCATAGGTAGGTACATAATACAGCTCTTAAATAGCTACGTCCCGCCCTTAGGGCATACAATAGTTACATTCTGAAGAAATATTAAAATCTTATCACTAACCATTTTAAAATAAATAACATAAAATATCTATTCCCAAACGAATTTTTACAGAGATAAATCCCTTATCAATTGTATCGGCTTATTAGTCAATTCGCACAACATTTTCTCTCGATTCGGGCGACTAATAAGCCTACATCTTGTTGCCATCCCAACTTCATCTTAATACAATACTAATTATTTTTGAAGTTTATTTTAAAAAAGGAAGCCTCCACAGCAGCCAATAAGAAAAATGCTCAACTTATGAAACAATAGAGCATCGCCAGCACCTAAAGACAAATGTAATGATTTATTACCATTAACAAAAACTTCAGGCACAAACTTACATTTTCAGTCCCATAAAACTCTATTTCAAAGTGCATAGGGTTGAAAATCGCTCGAGCAGTAAAAGTTAAACTTAATTATGTTCTAAGTAATGATTAGATTGTTTCGTTTTTGTTGTAAAGACCGGAATAGTACGGAGTTCAATTCCTACTTTTTTGTTTTAATGTGGAATCGGATCGAATAGGTTGTAGGGTTGGTATGAGAAAATGTATCGATTTATCGACTTTATCGATGTATTAAATAGGTAGGTTAATTTGTTAATTTTATTTCAATAGAAGACTTTGTAGTTGACCAGCAATTTATATGTTGACGTTTAGTAATATTATTTCAATCGTTATCGTGTGCATGTTTATTATAGGTACAGGAAAAGTTTATATTCAGTGCGCAAACTTTAACTATGAATTCAGCATACCATTCTAGACCTCCAGCGCGTGCACTGGATAAAAACTTTTCCTGTACTTATGCTGAAAATATAAATATAAAAATGACTTAGTTCACGTGAATGAATCTCTTTAAATCATTGAACAAATATTCAAAATGTAGAACAGGTTTGTTGTAGAAACAATAAAGCAATAATCGTTCGTGTTTTAAAATATGTGCAAATTAATGTCTAATGTTGAGTTATAATGTTTTTTTTTGGCTTTTAGTTTTTTTTTTTTTTGTACACGTCAAAAATTTTCAAAACAAAATTGTCGACAGTCTCGATTGTCGATTAGCGCACAGCCCTATATTGACGCGGGGTTCATCAAAGTGCGGCTCACAGACAATAACTGAGAAATATTAAATTATAATAAAATTAAGTTGGCTCTTACTTTTTATACTGATAAAGTTAACTTTAGAATGATTAGAGTGTACAATTAAATATTGAAGTTTTGTCTATGGATTTTCTTTTTGTTGTATAAGTTTTAGCTTCAGGGCAGGACTTCGTTTGCGTGGAAGTCGTAAGATTAGTGGAACACAAAAATAACAGAGACATTTTTTAAAATCTGCGTCGCATTCCAATACCCCTTTTTTCTGACTGTTTTGTTTTTGCTCGGTTCATATGGGTGGTTCCGTGTGGTGCCGGACGTAAAAGAAAAGCACCATCCCATTTCTTCCCGTGGGTGTCGTAGAAGGCGACTAAGGGACTTACTAGAGAATGAGCAGCAGCGTTCTCTATGCATTTTACCACCATACTGCGATCGCCAACCCGCCTGCCAAGCGTGGCGATTATGGCCTTTTGGGCGAGGCTTATGTCCAGCAGTGGACGTCTTTCGGCTGAAATGATGATATGGGTGGTAAGTAGCGTGATTTTAGATAGCCTAGATGTTTAATGCCCGATTTTTAGTTCTAGATACTAGCGCATTCAAACAAATAAACTCTTCAGCTTTTTTATATTAGTACTGATAAATGTCTCACACAGTGTCTGTCATGTGTGTGATCACAAATGAATATTTCAATTAAATCAATCAGCACCCGTTGCATGTCAGTGCCAGATTTGTAATAGGTAGGTTACCTACTCACGTACGACCACCACTAACTCAATATTTTATGTCACAAAATAAAACCAACGCAATTTATAAAATGTCGGTGATACATTAAAGTGACCTGATACAATATTACAAGCGATATTATTATGATTTTTCAGATAATATCGTCATTTTTAACCAAATCTCCTCTCATGTATAAAGGTCACATTGATACTTGCCCGAATTTGAACTGATTTCAACTGCTTGAGCAAATCAATGTGACTTTTTGAAATCATTATGTACGGTCACCAAAAGTAATAAGTAGGTAATCAGGGTGTTCAATTAGATAGGTAGGATATAGTAAAAGTTTAGTTAAATATCTCCTTATTTGAAATTTACATATTATTATGCAGGTTTTTTTTTGTGGTTTCGGAATATTTTAAATGATGCAATACCGAAAATGAAGATTCCAAATTCATACAACCCCAATTCCATGATCAAACTAACAACATATACACACTAACGGTCACGCTAAAACTAAAGCCGTGTCTACACATTGCGCAGTCTACATCGTGCCCGGTTCCGACCACGATTATTCATTCCGTACGGTGACACATGACGAATCAATTTCCGAACGAAACCAATCGGAATATGGTTTCCGAACGCATGCATTTGTCTATGGTGCATCTTTTTTTTTAATGATAGGCGCGCTTTGATGGTCGTAATGACTTTTATTGGGATGGTGTAATTGTAAAAGAGATGGAAAGCGCTGAATTTGGACTTTCTGTTCCTTAATGTACAGGGAAACCAAAATCAATTATATAATTATGAGGACTTGGTCAAATAAAAAAAAATGCTACAGTAATATAAGGCCACGCCTGTATGCCCAGAAAAGTTGGGCAGAGGTGTACGCACGGTTACACATCAAGCTATACATTTCCAGTATAAGCTGATCTCGAATTGTATAAGATTTTCGTACAAAGCGAGATCAGCTTAAACTGGAAATGTATAGCTTGATGTGTAGCTGTGTTTAAATATCTTTAGTATACCCAGATTTCGAATGTAATAGGGGGCGAACCTATTGCTATCAACCGGCCACAAATTCTGGCTCCGGGCCACTATAACGAAATTCCAGATAGAAAAATCCAATAACAGTTTGCCCGATTCGGGAACCACCACAGGACCGCATACTCAGCTGTGGCGTTTGCGATCACTAGGTACACCAATGAGCCAGTTACACAGGATTAGATGCTTAAGTCAGCAATCCGGTTTTATAAAAAAAAAAGTGTTTTTTTCTGCAAATTCAGAGTTTTTCCAGAGAAAAAATGCAAAATTACAAACAATGCTGCTAGCTAGAATTGTATGCAAATCATTTTAGTAAATATTTCGCAAAGAAATAGTCCATTACTAAATATATAGACCTAAAAAATATTGTGTTCAACTACTTGACATGCAAAAGTATGTAGGTAAGTATATGTAAGTGCATATTTTTTTAACGTACTTTGATTATGTAGAAAAATATGACCACTTTTCCTGCTGTATTGTCAATACCTTTTACTAATTCATCGCAAAAAAATTATACGGTCGATCGAAAGTAGAAAAAAAATACCAAGCACTTTTGTTTCGTAAAAAAAGCCATAGACTATTCACAATGAAATTACTACTTAGAAGCAGCAGTGCGTTATCTGTGACAGATATTAAAAAAAAACTCCTTGTCTTTTAATTATACGTTACTGACATAAGGTGGACATGTTGCTTGGTGGTTTTATATTTTATTCTAACAGTAGTAAGGTCTATTTTTAGATGAACACTGATTTAAAGATAAAAAATGTAGTGAATGTACACACTGGTGGATAATTACTAGGTGTGTGACATAATTACTATGTCGGCGAAGTGTGGGGATTTTTTTTAGTTTTAATATTTTTTAGTAAAAATAAAAATGTTTTTGTTTATGTAAGAGTTAATTGTTGCAACCGACTGTTAAAATTTTGTGTTTAGATATCCGGTGATAGGAAATTTAAGTTTCTTTTGGGAGAATTGGTACAATACATCCGGGACGATTTAAGTGTCATTCTCCATTGAGTTTGCTTAATAAAAGCTGCCATGTTGAGAATATTGTTGTAAAAAACGTAAATACAGCTAGATCTTGTTTTAGTTTCGTGTTGGTTTCAAAAATAACGTAAATGCAATCGTTTAAAGTGTAGACGCAATACTTTTTACGCACTAAATTATAACCATCATCCAGACAAGGCGATCGAATTATTAGCATTAGCAGCGTTAAAATTGACATCTTTATCACTTAGTCATGTCACTCTTGCTAGGAGCGTCATACACAAGTAGAAAGATATTGAGAGCACTTTGGTGCTTTTCCCCAATCCGATGAGGCTCTCAGTAACAGTAAAAACACACTTAGAATCCAATTTTTAGAGAAGACTACGGGATCTTTCTATAGACATCATTCAAATAAACAAATTGATAGCTCTGTGGTCCTATTTCCCAATTAGGAAACTGCGTAGGAGCCATAAAATCACACTCAAATTCTTCTTTTGTTTTCGTTCTGCTTTTAAAAATACTGATATTCATAAACCACCTACCTGAGTCTGTGTGAGGCCCAAACTAGCAGCAAGTTCTGCCCTCTCAGGGAGGGCGAGGTACTGCGTCCGTTGAAACCGCCTATTTAGCTGTTGGAGTTGGAGGCTGGAGTATATCGTGCGGGGTTTCCTCATCTTCTTCCCTTTGCCGTTTACACGGAGACCAGGGTCGTCAGAGAGGCCGCATTTTTCTGTAGAAAGAGGAATAGGTGGTTATTTTTTGATAAAGTAGGTAATACATATTTGCATACAGGTTGTTGACTTCGCTCTAGCTTGAAAAGCAATAGGTATAAAGTCTGTGGGTCATGGGAGAACGACTGCACTTAAAAGACGCCTGCCTGTTCACTCTTTGAAGTTGAAGAAAATTCAGACTTTGAGTACCTAACTTAAAAGTATTGTCTACAGCTAGGTTACATCTAAAAATAATCCCTATTTCCGTTAGTCACGGCATCACACGTGAACGGCTGGTCCAATTTTCGTGATTCTTTTTTTGTGTTCATGTTTGGAGAAGGTTCATAAGAAATAAAAAAAAAAGATATAAGATACGAATTCAATATTCATAGTTAAGACAGGACAACGTCTGCCGGGTCAGCTAGTAATTAATAGACAATAATTATAGAAGGGTACGAAACGACACAGTCAATCTAGCCACAGAATCAATTGTTTTTCTTTCTGGCTAAGTAATAACAGCTGCACGGGTCGATCGATCAGGTTAAGCTACACTTGACGCGGTTGGGCCGTGCATGGGTGACTATCTTTACATACCAAGGCCCCTCCGTGCCTCGGAAAGCACGTTGAAAGCCGTTGGTCCCGACTGTTATTTGTGGATCTTTGACAGTCGTTACGGGTCGTCAGAAGCCCGAAAGTCTGACAACCAGTTTTACCAAGGGGTCTCGTGTTACCCAGTAACTGGGTTGTGGAGGTCGGATAGGCAGTCGCTCCATGTAAAATACTGACGCAGATGATGATGATGATTTAAAATGCCGACGGCTTTGTGTCATCCACGTCACTATTTTACGTCAGGCACACGTATTTTTACGCCATTTTCTCACACTGGGAGAGCCAATTATTCGCATTATCCCAATAGAAAAACTTTTTAATAACACGCTTTTATTAGTTTCACCTGTATTTTTGTTTGCAACCGTCTCCTTCTTTGGACTTGATTTTGACCCACTTCAAACGGTCAGATTTCATTTAAAATTTGTAGACTTATCGAGACCCGATGACAATTTAATAATAAAAAATTACACTTTTGTAGTTAGCAGAACTAAATAATAGTAGGTACCTATCAAAAACTAAAAAACACGCTTTAAAAACCGAACTAAAAAAGTAGAAAATAAAATAAATCTATTAAAAAGCGTGCTTGCTAATAATTAATTTTAAAAATACCTCAAAAAGCACCCCACGCTTTTCAATAGAAGTAAATTATTTTCTACTTTTTAAGTTTGGTTGTTAAGGTGAATGCGCAGTGGTAGAGCGCGAAATTCAAATTTTGTTACGTTTTTTGCAATTTTCAGGTGAGTCTCAGCTTGTTTCTTGATCAAAATATGATTTGCGACTAAGTATAACATGTACGTATTTACAGATTTATAATCATTAGAATCAATAATACATCATTATAGGTTAGATTTGTTCCACAAGCAATGGAAAAGTGCTTGTGCAACAAATCTAACTTAGAAAGATGTATTATTGATTCTAATGATTATAAATCTGTAAATTCGTACATATTATAGTCGCAAATCATATTTTGATCAAGAAACAAGCTGACACTCACCTGAAAATTGCAAAAAACGTAACAAAATTTGAATTTCGCGCTCTACCACTGCGCATTCACCTTAAAGCGTGTTTTTTAGTTTTTTTTCTATTATTTATTTATTATTTACTTCACGAACTACTCACGAAGTAAGTAGTTTTACTTCTACAAATTATTCCGTCAGTAATTTTTACCTTGAGAACGCAGGTGATACCATAATTCATTCATTTTTAATTCCCGGTAACTTCAAAGTATTGATGTAATAAAAATCAATCAGACTTTAAACGAATGGCGCCGAAATGGATATAATGAATTCTGTAAGTTTGGTACATAAGTTTCTGATCGTAGTCTTGTGTTTTCACGGTTATTAAAAGTTGAAAAGTGGAGCTGGTTGAATTCATATAATATTACTAGCTCTTGCCAGCGGCATGGCTCGCTTGGAGGTAGAAAATAATCCCACGAGAACGTACTACCGGCATAAAAAGTATCCTATGTGTTAAGGCCCATAGTATCCTCATCTCCCGTTTGTATGCTAAAGCACGACTGCCGCCCGCGCCCGCGCAGGGCACCTCTGAGCCTTTATCTCAAAATGGGGATATTCCTTTGATTAATTTACAATTGTGCTTCGGCGATTCTGTGGTACCTCTAACTATCTATTTTACAGTGTATTTTTTTTCCAAATAACGAAGCCGTTTAGTAGGAGTATGGAAGAGAAGCCAAAATATTGCGTGTTGGAAAATATTTTTTTACAGCAAAAGTACCATACAAAAAACATACTTCGGGCAAAATGATCTACCTATATGAATCTATAGCAAAATTATATATTTTTCAAATCTTCAAGACAAGCCGTTAATGAGCAGTAGGGTTCATAAAGTGACCGTGTTACGCTACCAAACGGGACGTAGGCCCTTAAGTCAGGTTATAATATATCTGTGTGCCAAATGTCATCCAAATTCGTTCGGCCGTTTTTGCGTTATGGAGTAAAAAACATCCAAACATACAAACTTTCACATTTATCATACGAGTAGGATAGTAGGAAATTGGATGAAAATAACTGTAGTTTATTTTATTTTACCTATTTTATTTTTTACCCGACTGCGCCGGGAAGAGGGTTATGTTTTTCGAGTGTAATGTATGTAGGTATGTATATTTCTTTAGCACGCTCTGTAGCCTAAACGGCTTAATCGATTTCAGCTTGAGAGGTACCGCTAGATTTGTCTTCATTGTAAGGGTGACACTGAGTAATTCAAAATGGAAAAAAAATTGGACGATTTTTGGTGCCATATTGTGTCTTCATTATTTTTCTTGTATCCTATTGAGTGGGGTATCAAAACAAAGGGTTTCATAAATAGGTCTCATTAACGTCAAAAATAGTTATATTAACTAAAAACTGGGAAATAGAAAAAATATTTACAAAATCAAAAATCCCGAGTGCCTAAAAAGTGAACTTTAATTTAAAAAGATGGAAACAAGAAATGTTTTAAAAGGATGACTATTACACTGAATACTATAAGCAATCTCATTCAGTCGGAGGCATCTTCTCAAATTTAACCATAAAGACCTTTATTGCCAGTCGGGATTTTTGATTTTGTAAATATATTTTTTCCACTCATCCCCATGAGAGACATTCCTTCTTTAAAAAGACCACAATATAACAAAATATGTAGTTTTTAATACTAATATGCATGGTCCTCATACGGCCTGCCCAAGATTATAATTATCTGGAATTCAAAAAGACCATTGACTTTGTTGCAGTCTTTTTTGTCAGAGTAGACGGATAGGAAACACCGAATTTATCTCGTTTTTAAATCTGACGTGTAATAGTGTGTTTTTTTTAACCAATTTATATAACTAAATATCATTTAGCGCCCAAAATAGACATTTAAAGAGAATCGGTAGAACACACTGTCTTACTGATTGACCTATGTCTATCTATTTTATCAAAACAGAGGCTCATTAGACTATATCTTATCCAAAGAGGCTCAAAATCCTGTCAAAAACGTCTCACTAACAAAAATGTTCGAAATTGAAACTCCGAAAAATTCAAAATGGCCTTCCGAATTCAAACACCGCACCGCAGCCCTCTATAAATCACAACATATTTCTTCGCAATAAATCTACAATATAAATATTCAACGCACAAGACAGCCTGTGAGACATGGCCATCCATTTTGTAAAATATATGAAAGGCACTCCGCTACTTGATAATAGCTATAGTCAGTAAGTTGTAATTACTGGGTTCGTATCGCTACATCGAATCGCCTCAAGACCGACACCCCGCTTTTTGGTAAGCGTGCTGTAGTGGTGCGAATATCAATCGAGTTGGTAGTTAGTCGATTTATGTTTTAACGATAGATTTGTTAAAAGAATTGCGTGATATGTAGTATTGCGTGGTATATTTTTAGGTTTCATTGAAGATTTTCGTAAATTAATGAGCAATGTTAAAATGTTTTTCTTTTTCAGTGTAGATTGGTAGTTTTCACGGACATGCCGGACATTTTTACCCGACTGCACCTGAAGGAGGGTTATGTTTTGCGAGTATGTGAATGTGGATTTCTTTGTCGCGCTCTGTAACCTAAACGGCTTGATGGATTTTAGCTTGAGAGGCGACGTTAGACTTACCTAATTGTGAGAGTGACACTGGGTTTATTATACTTTCTACATAATACATCACAGCTTAACGAAATGGCTGATTTTGCTGCGATATTAAATCTAACGAGCCTCGATACATACATTTCAAACGCAAATATTTATTTGAAAAAATCGACTTTTCTAATAAAATCGAATAAAACCGTCACTATCGCAACACTAACGATACCACACGATTCTCAGCACTGCATATTAATATCGAACGCACTTTAACTTTTTTATTCGGTATCCGAACGCGAGCCATGGAAATTTTTTGAATTTGGAATTGTCCGCGGCTCTTTTGGTGCGCTTTTTAAAAATCGAACGCGAGACCGTTTTTTTCTTGTTTAGATGCGCTTGTGATTATTAGCGTAATGGAATTTTGGTACACATCCTTCAAAATGAATGAATATTTTAAGTTTTATACAGTTAGGGAGAATGACAGAAAGCCATGAAAGAGTTACTGCTTCAAATCTAACTAGTTCAAATCACTAACAAGAAAAACGAATTTTAACCTAGTAATTCTATTTACAAACGTACAATTCAAATAACGAATAGAAATCTTTCAAATTCAGAATTCAGTTACAAATTCAAAGGCTTGCTGGCCAGTGTCGTGATCGCACTTAGATATGCAAAACTGTTTGCGCAGCCGAGCCTCGTAAATCAACAGCGTGATATTAATACTGCCACTTGTATGCACTAGTTAAATACGTATGAAATTAGAATGGATATATTTTTGAGGATCTATATTTAATCTTAATAATCACATTACATATTTGGAAGTATTTACGAGTCCCTATTTGAAAAACGAATATATAAAATTACAAACAGTAAAGCTGCGGTTTTTTTTAAAGATGGCCGCCACATGTTGTCCGCAATGACAGCTGTCATGAAAAACGATGGAGGCGGGACTTTACGGTGACAAAAAACCGTATTACTTTCTTCTATCGTTGCAGTGACGCCATTTTCTAAGAAACTGTTGCATATGTACCCATTTTCCTACTAATGGTAAGCCTTCTTATAATAATTTGTTTCAGATTCGTGAATGCAAAGCTTATTTAAAAATATTGAAGGTAATGTTGTCTGAAAATGCTTCTAAAGCGTATGTTTCCTATGCATCAGTATTAGCAGATGCCGAAAAACTTGACATCACTTTTCCCCAGATAAGTTTAAGTCCCAAGAAATAGGGGCCAAACCAAATGCCATCAACTAGGCACAAATTCAGGTTCCTGCTGAGAAATTCTTGAAAAAATAACCCAAAAAAAATTGGCCTGACCTGTAGATCCCCATGGTTCACCACAGCCGCAGATAGATACGGGCATAATGTTTCGTACAACCCGAGATGCACTAAGAGTGGTAGAAAATTCTTTTCAGAGGCGGTCAAGGGAGGTTTTTAGTGTTTCTTTGCAACAGAAGTCGCGAGGATAAGCTAGCAACTTATAAATTAAATGATTTATTATCAGTCCACATTTTCACATTACATTCATCAAAAAACTCACAACAGGCGCTTCCCATGATTCCATACAAAATGTATGTATGTGTATGTGTGTATGTCGGCGTCCGTCATACATTCAGACGAAACAATGCGATGCCCCGGGCCGCGACACACCCTCAAGCAGTAGTGATGTGCTGATGTCGTGTCGATAAGTAGTGATGTGAAAATGCGTTGTTGATATTTTACATGTTTTTTTTTGTTTTGCTTGGCAGAGAGTTTAGGTGCTTGCAGCTGAACTGATCTAAAACTACACCAAGGGAAAATTAAAAACCGAATTTATTTTACTTTAATGAAACTGGAAATGCTTGGTCTACTCTGTCTTCATCGGGATTCTTTTAACAGTAACCTCATTCAGAACATAATTCGACTTTTTTATTTGCTGATATACGTTTAAGTATCTGCTTTTATGATAATATTTACAATAAAAGCATGTGTCACCCACAAAATAAATGTAAATAATATTAAAATTTAAAACAGAGCCACACACATACCATACCAACAGTACTCCGCCCATAGCACGCCTCCCGAAAAACTGAACGTTAAATGTACCAGCTAAAAAACAATAAAACCCTTTGCCAGATACGAAAGAAAAAAGGAAAAAATAGAAAAAAAATATGTATGGACAGACGAGCGGGTGATAGCGGTCCAAACGTTTTGTTAATTTTGTGGTGAAGTGTACTTTAATGAGGAAAATTATTGTGAATTTTTATTGTTTCTTATTGAGGAATACATAATGCAAAACTAAGAATTCGTAGTCTAACATATTATATACAATATAATAAAATAATAAAAAAAAAACTGCTTATTGCAATAGTTAAATGAAATCATTCGTATAATTTGTAAAAAAAACCGTACCGTAAGTAAACATTTTTTTAAACTTGTGTTTGTTTGAAATAATTTTCTTTATAATAGTGCATGTATTCTATATTTAATCTAACTGCAGGCAAATATGTAGTTTAAAAAAAGTACCGTTTTTTTTCTTCATACTTAGAAAACACAGTTATGAATATGAGACACTCGTCTGTCCCGCCTACGACAAGAAAATAAAATCGCGCCGTTCGTTTTTGGGTAAAAAATAAAAAAAAAACTTCACTCTTTCCCGTTGGTACGTTACCGCGCTTTTTATTACAGAATAGTCTTATGGGAATCAAATTATTAACTTTTAATTACTTTCACCGTACTCTATTAACTTATTAAATAAAATTATTAAACAAGTTTTCTCGATAAACATGTTTGAGTGTTTGTTTTTTTTTCGGTTTTAAGATCTCAATCTTGTGGAAGTGACAAATCACTTACAAAAAAATGATCTTATAATTTTACAGTTAGTAGGGCTCAGAGAAATACACTTAAGTACTCAAAAAAGAGTACTAATTAATAAAAAAGGGAGGGAAAAGAATTAAAAAAAAAACGTCCGTAGTGTTGTCAACAGGAAAAAGGCTCAACAGGCTGTCAACATTGCCACGTTGTTTGGCAATGCTGATTCTTTAGCCAAAAAATAGGGCAGCCCTCAGGTCACGTGAAGAATCGACCAACCGCTTGGATGCTCAAAACATTTTTAAAACTACCAAAGGCCGAAGCTAGAACCGAAAAACGTTTGTTTTTTCTTTGTTTATTCTTGTTCCAAAGTTATAGTAAGGGGTGTGTCTAACGTTTCGCCTAAGGTTCTTTCATAAGTAATCTCATTTAGATCTACACAGTTTCGGGAACTATTACCAACCAAAGTGTTGCCTGCTCATAAAATATTAATTTATAGAGTCGATAAAACTAAGGATTTGCAATTCCATAATTTCCTGTAGAGTTTGAGCAAGCTTTAATCTACATAATTATATAAAAATGAATCCCTATTTCCCTTGGTCACGGCGTCACACGTGAACGCTGGAACAATTTTGCTAATTCTTTTTTTGTTGTTGTCTTGTCAGGAGAAGGTTCTTATGAAAGAAAAAATAAAAAAGTCGCGCGTAACATTAGAAAATTTATGAAAACTTAGCGACCATAATTAACTTACCAATGCGAATTCAATATTCATAGTTATGACAGGACAACGTCTGTCGGGTCACCTAGTAGAAAATAAAAATGTATTTTGTCCAGTTATGGGATGTTCAAGGCTATGTTTGTAACTCTAGAATAACATGACTGACTTTATTAGTATTTAACGGAAATACTGTCTTATAATCTATTCAAGTAACGGTTTTTCCATAGCACCTTAAATAATAAATCAGTTTTAACACTTTAAAATATTAATACTTCTTACAACTAGCAAGTTGTACCGCAAAATACATATTTTATTGAAGTGTGAACATACAAGTATTTATTATTATTATTTAACTGGTTAATTAGCAGATACTTAATGCACGTAATACTTTAGTAAGTACTCATTATTTTTATAATTACGACTCGAGCTTATTTGTGAACGATATTGTTTTATTTTTACGTTGAAACAAGTTTTGATAAAGTAACCATAAAATATAAGATTTATTTACCTCGTTCAGTTTAGTACTGTTAAAAATATACTTGATTCTGTACTCTCTTTTATTAATATTATGTTTAAGAAACATGAATTGTCTCCGAAAAAATCATCCTACATAATCCTACTAATATTATAAAAATAAAAGTTTGTATGTTTGAATAATTGTTACTCGAAAAAAACAGCTGCAGCTTTAGCACACAGGTAGACCATGATCGCGGTTAAGACATAGGATACTTTGCTGACCTCTACGCGGGCGAAATCGCGGGCAAAGGCTAGTAATAAAATAAATAACCTCAAACCACTTTACCACGCGACTATACCTCACGTGCTGCGCTTTAGGCTAAGAGTGAAGAATTTCTTAGAAAAACTTGATAAAAATGATGTTTAAGGCAATAATTAAAAGCTAGTCAGTCTGTAATTATGTTTATATGTCTCGCGGCGATTAGCAGATGGTTGATAGAAAGGTTCCGGGGGAACATCACGGTTAATACCCTAGGGGATGGACTGAGGTACTTTTGGGGACACACCCTTTGGTTTTGACGGGGATCCATGTTACCCAAAACTCACTAATGTTTACAGTGAAACATATTTTTTGATTTTTTCGGATTTTTTTATAAAAATCATGAGGCAAATGGTGTTTTAAAGTTGCTAAGAAATAAGGGAGAGTTTAAGAAAAAGTTGGCCATCAGCATTATATTTTTTTTTTCAAGAATAATAAAATTTTGGTTTAAAATCCTAATCGACGTCTAAATTCATCGTAATAATAACGTTTTAATGTCATAATAAAGCAATAAAAATTCCTTGTGAACATATTTAATTAAATAATTAATCTAAAGTAGAACATTTAACTCAGCCAACGCTCAGTGGGTGTGCCTGCGCTTTTTAAATATAAATGTAGGTATTTTACAGACTTTAAAAAAAGATATTTAGGGTCCTTTTGAGTTCGGACAGAACATTTTTGTATGAATTAAAAAGTTCAACAACATAGTTAAGTCTGTAATTTTGTAATAAAATGACAGATGCATTACGTGAACATACATAGTTGCAGAATCACAACTATAAACTCGATAATTTGTTTGTTTTTCAAATAATAACTCGGCAATAAATCAGCAAATTGCCACTAAATCGACATTAAACGTTACTCATGTGACGGATTAGCACAATTATCTCATAAATTAATTTTGTCGTAAAAACGAGTCGCGCGAGCATAGTAACAGTTCATAAAACATAATTAATGAACGAAATAGAGCACGTTCCGTAGCGTACCAGTGGGTGTGACCGAGCGAACGTTACGTTAAGCGCTTTTTAACATGACTGTAACTTTTTCTTTTTTTGGATTTCGAATTTCGAATATTTTTTGAGGTTTTTAAATGTGAGTGTATTTTGGGGT
This sequence comes from Antitype chi, assembly GCA_947359405.1. Taxonomy (NCBI): domain Eukaryota; kingdom Metazoa; phylum Arthropoda; class Insecta; order Lepidoptera; family Noctuidae; genus Antitype; species Antitype chi. The sequence continues at coordinate 5,746,081 of OX375835.1, read as the reverse complement.
TTGGATAAATCGAGGTCGAAATAAAATTGAATATTATAAAAAAAAATACTTTCCTCTATTAAACGCATTTACCTAAAATATTTTGCCACATCTGGATAAAAGTTTCTACAAGTTTCTTTACCAAGATAATTATGTCGTGTTACCCAGTAACCCGGTTGTGTAGGTGCGATAGGCAATCACTACATGTAAAATACTGATATTCAGTTACTGAGACTGGAAGTCAACCCCAACATGGTTTAGAAAAGGCTATAGACAGATTGATTGGATCTAGATAAAATTCATTAGCAATTTTATTTTGTGCTTGCATGATACTTCATACAATTTTTTTCATAATTTTCAAAATATATAATTTCTGCTACATTATAATAATTGTCATTAAATTAAATTTAAAACAGACCTAACCAAATACGAATTAAAAAAAAACCCTATTTAAATCAGATTATTATCTTTTACACAATGACAAGCGCCATTTAATTTATGACGACAATTAATTTGAAACAATGACTACCAGAAATTGTTTAGTCAAAATTAATTGTTACTAAAACGTTACAATTAGTTGAACGGGTAGTTAAATTATTTAAGTTTATTATATGATTTAGTACTATGATAATGTGCATTCTTGTGTATAAAGCCAAGATACAGACGCGCAGCACATCAAGCTACCCCAATATGTCAAATTTCTTTGATAGATTTTCAACTTTATTACTTAAGCATAAGGTTCATGTTCAATTAGGAAAATTTGACAGTCTGGGGTAGCTTGATGTGCTGGCGTCTGTACCTATACCTAACTAGCTTCTGGCCGCGGTTTTGCGGCTTCGCGACTTTAAAATATATCCTATAGCATCCATTGCCCGCCCGTGAAATTACTTCGTTTTCTCTTAAGGTGCTCTTACACGGGCAATTTTTTGAGAAATTTATTGCTCGGCAACACTAATGGATCAATCTGGATCAATTAAGTGGAGCAATCTGGAGCAACGACAATAAATTGCGGATATGTTTCGGGAATATTGCTTCTGATTGCTCCATATATTTCATGAGTTGCCGAATATCCGATCGGTTTGGAAATTTTTAGTCAATTTTCTTTCCATCTCGTTTGTACGTATAACTACGTCTCGTTTTTGCAAGAGGAACCGGCCGGCGGCGGAGGCGGTGGGGGGCGTATTGCCTAGATTTTAAGTTGCTCCATAATGCATGATATTGTGTGGACATATCTCTGGCAACAGGTTGCTACATGTCTCCATTGCCCTAAATTGCTGGATGTAGTCGTGACGTCAAAGTTGACGAGAATTGACCAGGATGTAGCAATTTTAGTTGCTCGTGTAAGCGCACCTTTAGCGTTCTTTCTGACTATAAGTTTATTTTTACTCGGCTCCTTTGGGTCCTTAGCGTGATATTAAATAACCATAACCTTGCTTAAAAATTGGGCTACCAAACTAAAAAGTAATAACATTAGTTTGTTTTTACACGCTTTATATTAGCTTCACTTGTATGTTTGTTTGTTTGTATGTAACCGACTCCTTTGAGCGCGATTTTGACCCACTTTAAACGGTCAGATTTCATTGAAACTTTGTAAACTTGTCGAGGACCGATGACAATTCAATAATTTAAAAAAAAATTGAGAAAAAAAAACACGTTTTTGTAGTTAGCAGAACTAAAAAATTGAAAATAAATAATAGTTTAAAAAAACTAAAAAACACGCTTTAAAAACCAAACTAAAAAAGGAGAAAATAATTTAATTCAATTAAAAAGCGTGGGGTGCTTGACATTAAATTGATTATAAAAATACCTCAAAAAGCACCCCACGCTTTTTAATTGCTGAAAGAGAAGATAATTAGATGTAGACAGCAGTTTTATGTGTTCCTTTAACTAAACAAACCGTTATCAATTAAGACAACCTCTTCAACTTTCACATAGTATTATAAACGAGTGACATATTCATTCGCGTGACAATTCTGAAGGTGGCAAAACATCGTAACCTTTGAGTCAAGAACTCAATATAACGGGGCGAAATAATGTGCGCTCTTTTAATGTTACTTATCGACTTTATGACCATTCGTATCGCGTTAAAAAACCGTCCAAATGCAAGCCGGACTCGCACACGAGGCGTACCGTAACGCAAAAAAAAACCTTTCTTGTATGGAGGCCCCTTAAGTATTAAGCACCCAATGGGATAGCAATGGAGATCATTAAATCCTCTCGAATTAAGAGAAAAGTGATATATTATGTAGTGACGAATTGTGGGAAATAAAAAAGAAAATACATAACAATTAGGTTTTCTCGAATCCTCTGAATTTTCGCCTAGACTTTATAGGGTAGTTAATTATTGCAAATGGGTCACAGTATCACGTCCTGAAAGGATTTATTGTTAACTTTATAGTTTTATTCAATAGCGGCAATAGAAATACACACTCTGTGAAAATTTCAACTGTCTAACTATGACGGTTCATGAGATACAGCCCGCTGACAGAGAGACGAATAGCGGATGCTTCAATAGTAATAGGGTCCCGTTGGCACCTTTTGGAAACGGAACCCTAAAAAGCTCTTAACACACTATCAATCAGAATCTAAATAATTTTGAAAGATATTGTTAATTCATTGCTTCGTATGTTCAAAAAAAATCTGCTCAACAAAGTAAATAACGCAAATCTTGTAATTGGCTTTCAACATATTACTTCTGACTACTCGAATATATTAAATGTAAGTTTTCTTAAAATTAATAAAAAACAGTGGCACTCCGGGAGTGCCGACAGAAGTGAAAACTTCAACAATTACGTGTGTATTTTTTGAATAGTCAGGATTCTTTTTTAAACGTCAGATTAAACAACGTTCAACGTTGTACGTTCGTACGTTCGTTTTGTCAGTGGTGTCGGTAACAGTGTCGCGAGTTCAATTGTTTTTTTCCAATCTGAAAAAAATCCCAATGCGGCTAAAGAAGTTTTCACTTTAATAATACACTCGAGAGCAATGAATCCGGGTCACTTAAAGAATGTTAAAAATCTCGGAAACTAAAAATGATAGGTTAATGCAATAAATTGTATTTAATAGACAATGTAATACTCCTTAAATGAAAGTAAAAAAAATATGAGTCACCATACATTTTATTAACACAAAATTACATAAAGAAAAAAACTGCTGATCTCTCCTTAAAACAAAAATAGGAAACATGAAATTTTTGAACTTTATTACGATTTTCTTGAATTTTAATACTTCGTATTGCCTCCTCGTGCTTCCATTACTGCGTTTACGCGGTTTGGCATGCTGTACACCAAGTTCCTTATACGATTTTGGGGAATATTCTCCCATTCCTCTGTGAGAGCAATTTTGAGCTCACGAAGCGTGATTGGGGGAGGGTTTCGTTGTTTTACGCATCTGCCTAGCTCGTCCCAAGCATGCTCGATCGGGTTGATATCCGGGCTGCGCGCTGGCCACTCCATACGAGTAATGTTCATCTCTTGAAGGTAGTCATTCACAATCCTACCTGTATGAGGTCGGGCATTGTCATGCATAAATATAGCATCCTCACCTAAATTGACCATAAATGGACCAACGTGATCATTGAGGATTTCTTCCACATATCTTACGCTAGTTAAAGAGCCGTTTTCTATGATCACCAGCTCTGTGCGACTTTCAGAAGAAATTCCGGCCCACACAAGTACAGACCCACCACCGTAGGCTACTTTTTCTTCGATGCATGCTTGCTTGAATCTTTCCCCTGGTCTTCGATACACTCTGTGTCTTCCATCGTGCTTGTAGAGCATAAATTTTGATTCGTCGGAGAACATAACTTTTGACCAATCTTCAATACTCCAATTTACGTGGCTCTGGGCATATCTTAGTCTTGAAATACGATGCCCACGCTCCAGTTTAGGGCCGTTTGCAGGTCTAAGGGGTTTTAAGTTAGATTCAGCAAGCCGACGTCTTACTGTCCATGCACTTGGGTTACTTCCTCCGAGGCGTCGAAACTGATTTGTGAGTTCAGTTCCTGTGAGAAAGCGATTTCGAAGCATGGTGTTCACCAAGTATCGGTCTTCTCGTGCTGTGGTACACCTGGTTCTGCCCGTTCCTGGTCTGCGTAGGTTAGAACCAGTTTCTTCGTAACGTCGGAGAACTCTTTGTACTGTTGACAGCGACACACCGACAGTCCTGGCTGTATCGCGCTGACTCCGGCCGGTTTCCAGCATTGTAAGTATTCTGGTGCATTCTTCAGGCGTAAGCGACATAATTTCAGCTTGAATAATGAATATAGAGCACTATCAACATGGTTTATGTACCCACATAAATGACAGATTACAAACAAAAGCAAAACCAAATGCTGTAATTTCGTAGTTCCATCTTCGAAAGTGGCCCTTTTTCAAATTAGATTTTTTTATGATATAACTTTACAATAACTATGAAGTTTTAATACCTTCATTTAAGGAGTATTACATTGTCTATTAAATACAATTTATTGCATTAACCTAGCATTTTTAGTTTCCGAGATTTTTAGGATTCTTTAAGTGACCCGGATTCATTGCTCTCGAGTGTATTAAATCTAAATTGAATGTTGTTGAACTATCAAAATGTACATTCCAAAATGCCATTGCTACTGTTACTTTGTTACGCAATTTCCCCTGATATTGAACATACTGAAACACTTATACAATGGCTACCTACTTCTACTAAAGACTATTCTATCCTAGATACATAAATACAACTTCTTTTGCTATGAAACCAAAGTTCACAAACCTTCAATAATAACTACGAAACCCATTAATAAGACTTAATATCTACCCTTCCACATATATTCAACACTTTATTAGTTGTCCAGCTAGATAAGACCAATGTAATCGACTTCGTTAGCATTTTAAAGAACTAATTACTTCAGTACTTAGCTACTGTATTTGCTAATTTGTTAGTTGAGTTTCCAGGTGTGCAGTATTATTTATTCAATTTATTATAGAGTTTAGAGCAGTGCTGGCTCAGTAGTAATGGCCGCGACTTACAAGTCAGTGGGTCGTGGGTTCGATCGCTTTAATTTGTGTAAATTATTTCATTACCACAGCTCTCAAAACGGTGAAGGAAAACTTCGTGAGGAAACTGGCATGTCCTAGAACGGGACATTTACCAACCCGCTGGGCCAGCGTAGTAAATCACAGCCCACTCCCTCGCACAGAGAAGAGACCTGTGCCCAGCAGTGGGAATATTATAAGCTGATTATGCAAAAACTCATTTCCATTCAAATACAAGTTTATGTTTCTCAAACCTAAGAATCGAACCCAAATCTCCACGATAAAAAACCGCACTTCAATCTACTATAACACTAGACTAATTTACCAAAAGAACAATGACATTAATTATAAAATTAGTATCATCAAACAAACAGTCTATTTAATATGATCACTCTGATCACCCCTTGTTGAACTGCGAAAGATTTATAGCTATGTACACTGACAGAGGAACTTCGGCCCTGCTTGTAGATGATAGAGTTGAATATTGAATGTGTGAACTCATTGTGGTATGTGACCATTTTGTTTTGAGCTGTGAGTTTAAATTTGTGGAATGTGGGATAAACAGAGATGACAGTTACCAAAAGGGAGAGAGAACTTTCAACAGTAAATCAATCTGAGTGGTATTTTCTCTACTATGTTGGGGTCAACTTCCAGTCTGACTAGATGCAGCTGAATACCAGTATTTTACATGGAGTGACTACCTATCTGACCTCTAAAAGCCAGTGACTGGGTAACACGATACCCCTTGGTAAGACTGGTCGAGAACTTTCAACAGTAAGGTCAACAATAAAGGGATATCTGAGAAATATTGCCATGGTTGTTTAAGGACAGGTCCTGTCCTGTGCTCAATCCCTATGTCAGCTAAAGTGCTATTTGGGTTTTTACAAGCTTTATATTAGCTTCACTTGTATGTTTGTTTGTTTTTACGTTTGTAACCGACTCCTTAGGGCGCGATTTTGACCCACTTCAAACAGTCAGATTTCATTTAAGCTTTGTAGACTTATCGAGGACCGATGACAATTCATTAACTTTATAAATTTGTTCCATAATTCAAATCACGCTTTTGTAGTTAGCAGAACTAAAAAAATTGAAAATAAATAATAGTTTAAAAAAAACTGAAAAAACACGCTTTATAAACCAAACTAAAAAAGTGGAAAATAATTTAATTCAATTAAAAAGCGTGGGGGTGCTTGATATTAATTGATTATAAAAATACCTCAAAAAGCCCTCCACGCTTTTTTGAAATTATTTTTTTCTTAGTTTTTAAAGCGTGTTTTTTTTAGTTTATCTTTGACTTTACTGACATCGCGAAACCAAGGAACTATAGTATTTGAGCAAGCATGATGATCAATGCTCGTGCCTACTCTGTATAAGAAGAAACTTTTGCCCAGCATTGGGACAGTAATATGCTGGTATTATAATGGCATCTAGTTCTATGTCAAAGGTTCTAATATAACTGGCCATAGAGTCATAGACCAAAGGGTCGAGATGAAAATTTATTGCGTACCACAAGACCACAATTCAATTTGTCACAATTTGTTAATTATACGTCTGTGTGTTTTGTTGTTAGAATAATTTTTAATTGCAGGTTAGTTTTACATAGAGATTGATTACTTTTAAACTGGTTGAAATATTTTTTGAATATAGGTATTAAAGCGTGTTTTTTTTAATCCCTACTTATATTATAGATGCTAAAGTAACTGTCTGGCTGTCTGTTACGCTTTCACGCTTAAACCGATGAACCGATCGTCATGAAATTTGGCAGAGATATAGCCTGGGATATGGAGAATGACATAGGCTACTTATAAGTTATAAGTTGAAATAAGTTTTTTTGTGTGGTGCTTTCCTCAAAAGACCATTTCAATCCACATGGTCTTCACATGATCTGTGGGGCACAGGCCTCCTTCAGTGAGAGAGAGTAGGCTGTAATCCACGCAGGCTCCGGTACGGGTTGGTAAATGTCACATGTCATAGATTTGTACTAGAACATGCTGGTTTCCTCAAGATGTTTTCTTCACCGTTCTGTGAGCAGTGGTGATGAAATAATTTACACAAATTAAAGCACCTGGCTGAGTTCAAACCTACAACTGGATCACCACTTCTTGCAGTGCCGTCCACACGAACAATTCCTTTTATATTGCATATTACACACGTCTGGACGCGGCTTAAGAATTTAGTCTACAATGTAAGCCACCATAGATCGCCTAAACTGATTAGCACAGACACAAATCTACCTATATTTTTTAGCAGGTAGCTAACAGGTATTTCCGGCGTCTCGAGGCCATATTAAAAACCTAACCAGAACCTTGAATCCAGGAAGGGTTTAGAATTAGAAATCTCCTAGTGCATTTGGGAAACGACTTTATGTATGTGAAAATCGACCTTGTCTAGGGTTGTCAAACGTGAATGATGGAGAAAACTGCCTTTTATTAAAAGCCATGTTTTAAGGGTTCATGTGAAAAGTAGGTATCATAAATCATATTTGACAGCTGTCATATGATCCACATCAGGTGACAGATGTCATAACATTTGTCAATGTCATATGATGTAAAGTCCTATCTATCCATAGATAGAGAACGAAGTTAAAGTCTCATGGATAATTACTTTATGATAATAGATATTAGATATACATAATCAGTAAGGTTGGTAATAGGGCTGACCAGCGGGGCAGCTGCGTAATACACTAACAGTAGGAATGGCTGTCATTTTGATAGTTCAACAATATACATTGCGTTATTTACGTTGTTGAGCAGACAAATTTTTCTAACATATGACGCAATACGCTTTAAAATGAATCAGATTCTGATTGATAGTGTGTCAGGCAATTAGGGTACAGGTTGACCACACAGGGTTAGACGCTAAGAAAGAAAGAAAGAATACCGTTTATTTGGTCACAGTCCGTAAAACACAAAATACAATAACAAATTAAAAAAAAGTGTACAATAAATTAATAACTACAACAGTGTGTGCCTCACGGCGGCGCCAAAAAGGTTCATTTCAGCATTCATGCCAGACAGTCTGATGCTGTCTGACGCTGGTTTTCTAATGAACCTTTAGGGAAAAAGTGACGAAGAGTACAAAACAGTTTTAACATAGGTACCTAATACATAAGCAAGCATTGCCAAACAGCAGCATAACAGCATAGCAGCATAGCAGCTAAGCATTGTCATACAACGTGGCAATGTCGTCAATCTCTTATCTCTGGTAGGTACATTACCAGTTGACAGGGATGTGGAAGAATTTTTCGACGCCTTATTTTATTTTGTTAATAGTTTTAGTTATTCATACCATGTTAAGCTATTGGTCCCGACTGTCATTCGTGGATCTTTGACCGTCGTTACGGAGCGTCAGAAGCCCGAACATTCTGACAACCAGTCTTACCAAGGGTATCATGTTACCCAGTAACTGCGTTGTAGAGATCAGATAGGCAGTCCCTCCATGTAAAATATTGGTATTCAGCTGCATCTGGTTAGACTGGAAGCTGACCCCAACATAGTTGGGAAAAGGCTAGGCAGATGATGATGAGTTTTAGTTATTTTAATTTATTATTTAATTAGGTACTTATACTTTGTTATTGCACAGTTCATTTTAATCCTTAATAAATTTATTACTGTTAATATTTACATAAAGTGCCATCCTTATATGGTATTAAACTAGCAAGGAAGGCGTATGTCGGAACGCATCAATTTAATCATAGTTTCCTTTGCACGAAATTTTTGACGCCTAAAAAAGTTATCACGTTTTTTTGCGTTGTCTGTGGTTCGCGTGCTGTTTTTTTCACGGATGGCATTCTCGAAAGCGAAACTGATACTTGTTTTTTTTTAATTATCTGTGCCTTTTAAATGTCGATTTTTGAACGATATTATCAGTTGCATGTTACTGATTATGCCTACATGCAAATTATGTAAATTAGAATTTGCAATTTCCGTGTTCCTGATTTTGGATGTTTTATTTAACCTTTCAATAATAATCTTCTGTTGTTTAAAAAACAGTTCCGTAACTGAGAAGCAATACATAAGTAGTCTTAACTACAGAAGATACAATGCTATTTGAAAGATATAACTTTTTTAGAGGAAAGTCTTGAATACCAATGTGGCTAAACAAGTAGGGGAAAACCAAAGAAATGATAGATGGACTGTGTAAAAGATGGTATGCCTAGAAAGGGAGTGACTACCGAGATGAAGACTACATAATAGTGAAGTAATAAAAATAAAAAGACATTTTCCTCCAACTGCAAATAAATTAAGACAATGTTCATAATTTTCTTTAAGGTGCGGTGAGGTTACACGGGCAATTTTTTTCAGCAACTATTGCTCGGCAACACTTATGGATCAATCTGGATCAATTAAGTGGAGCAATCTGGAGCAACCACAATAAACTGCGGATATGTTTCGGGAATATTGCTTCTGATTGCTCCATATATTTCATGAGTTGCCGAATATCTAATCGGTTAGGTAATTTTTAGTCTATTTTCTTTTTATCTCGTTTGTTCGTATAAGTACGTCTCGTTTTTGTGAGAGGAACCGGCCGGCAGTAGAAGCGGCAGGGGAGGCGCATTGCCTATTTTTTTAAGTTGCTCCATATTGCTCCATATTGTGTGGCCGTATCTCTGGCAACAGGTTGCTACATGTTGGAATTGCCCTAAATTGCTGGATGTAGTCGTGACGTCATATTTGACGAGAATTGCCCAAGATAAAGCATTTTTAGTTGCTCGTGTAAGCGCACCTTTAGGAGTTACGATGAGAAAGGTTTTTCGAGAAAATACCCCTAAGGAACAGATAAATCAGCTCAGCTAGGACCATCAGTAAGGACCAATGACCATAATAAAAAGATGGCTGCCTAACTACTTAGATGCAGACGGCGGACAACCAATTATTATTGCTTAACTGTGGGGCAGGTCAATGGTCAGCACTGGACTGTGATAACCTGAGTTTATTGATTTAACTCATACTAGAAAATGGGTAAATTGACTGGACAGGTCTACTCAAATGGATACATTGACTGGACAGGTCGACTCAAATGGGTACATTGACTGGACAGATCTACTCAAATGGGTACATTGACTGGACAGGTCGACTCAAATGGGTACATTGACTGGACAGATCTACTCAAATGGGTACATTGACTGGACAGATCTACTCAAATGGGTACATTGACTGGACAGGTCTTCTCAAATGGGTACATTGACTGGACAGGTCTACTTAAATGGGTACATTGACTGGATAGGTCTACTCAAATCTATATGGTACTTTCCTCAAAATACCATGACCATTTCAGACACCATTCTAAATGGTCTCCACAAGCTCTGGCCAAGGTTATGTCTGAAGTTTAAAAGAGACTATAGACCTAATCCATTGCTATTCACCAGGCGAGATCGAGGTTAAGAGCTGGGGCCCATTTCGCAATAAAAAAGACTGTGACCTCTGAATTTGTTTCGGCCTTTTCTACCAGAGTAGTCGGAAAGAAAATGCCGACCTCATCTAACCTTTAAACTAACAGAAATAAAAGCATTTATCACTTATGGGAAGAAAAGTTGAATTTGAAAATAATTATGAGAAAATATTATTCTCAGAACACAGTTATTCATCATCATCATTTCAGCCGGAAGACGTCCACTGCTGGACATAGGCCTCCCCCAATTTGGGGGGCTTGCCATAATCGCCACGCTTGGCAGGCGGGTTGGCGATCGCAGTATGGTGGTAAAATGCATAGAGAACGCTGCTGCCCATTCTCTAGTAAGCCCTTTAGTCGCCTTCTACGACACCCACGGGAGGGAATGGAATATTTGTTCCATTTTTCAAATTCTAACCTTTGTAACGGCATTTTTAAAGCATGCTAGCTATCTTATAGGTTAATTTCCTTATATAGAATGCATGTGTATCGTGATATACCATTGGCAGTTGGAACTTATTTATCTAAAGGTTAGCACTATCACACAATACCCATATAGAGGTAGATGATAAACTTAGTCATAGATCTGACATATTATATACCATGAAGTTTGAAGGCAATTTGTTGGTAAAATATGAGGTTAAGTTATCGTTGCAGATAACGTTACGTATAGTATGTTTGCAACTTTGTTTTCAAAAAAGTAAAAAAGATTGTGTTCTTCCATTTTCTGTGGTTTTCTTCCTAGGTAGAACATTCTAGGGATGTCATTCATTCTTTGTAATTATCAACTTGTTTCTACTCTTTCCTATATCATTTTTATTCCTATTTGCTTTTTGATAAAATACTTAGAGGGGCTTATGGCTAAGTGTTAACAGTCGCAAGGGTCAATCGGTCGGGTTAAGCTACGCTTGCCGCGGTTGGTCCGTGGATGGGTGACCATCTGATTCTGCGATGAGATTGGAAAAGAATTAGGCAGCTTGTTGACAGATGAATATCCGGGACATTCCATAATTAATTACTGTATGCCTGGTTGTTCCTTAAATAATATTATGAAGGAAATTAACAAATGTAATTTTAATTGGAACACCACATTGTTAATTTTTATGGGTAATAGGGGAAATGTGAACAAAGGAGAATTGCACCAATATTATAGAACATTAAGTAATCTTAATTTAAGTAAAATTGTGTTGTTTACATTCCCTTATAGTAACAGTTTGCCACAGGAAGAAAATAGGTTAAGATTTGAAATTAATATGACATTGCATAATTTGACAGTTAATAATAATTTGTTTCATTTAGTTGATACTAACAATTATGTTGGTAATAATTTGCATTTGACAAAAGATAGGTATAGTATTGTGATGTACTATCTTTCTAACTATCATAAAAGACAGATAGCTGTGTCGCTATCATATTTTTTTTCCATTACAGCCAAGAATTTGGCTAAACAACTTGCTCCTTTTGAGCAATGCAATGACATGTTTAACTGTTCTGCCAATAATTTGGCAAATAACAATGACATTGATCTTCATTTAAATTAAAAATTAAGACAACAGAGGCAACCTCTTGCAAAAATGTAAAGATGGCAAATGAAAATGTAAAAGAATTACATAGTATCAACCTGGTGCATCAAAACATTCAAGGGTTTTTGAACAAAGATTTAGAAGTAGATTTATTCCTTAACTGTAACAATATAGATATTCTTTGTATGACAGAACATTGGCTTAAAAGCCACCAGTTCATGTTTAATTTTAATAATCACCAGGTTGGTAGTTCGTTCAGCAGAATAAATGCTATACATGGTGGCTCATTAATTTTAGTAAGTAACCTGTTAAAATTTAAAGAACGTAAGGATATTGTGAGCCTCTCTGTTGAGCGGACAGTTGAAATAGCATGTATAGAATTGGAGCAATTTGTTGTATTAAGTGTGTACAGACCACCTTCAGGATTGTATGACTGCTTTGAAAAGGTAATGGATGAAGTATTAAACAAGATTTGTAACTCGAACAAGTCCATTATTGTTTGCGGTGATTTTAATGTTAATTTATTGGATAACTCAGGTTACTGTAGTAAAATATTAAGTTTATTTCAGTCCTACAATCTTGTAAACCAATTTATGGAGCCCACAAGAATAACGCTTAGCAGTGCCACATGCCTAGATAATATTTATACAGATATTATACCGAGCCACAAAGAGATTATTAATTTACTAGATTCGGATCATTGCGGGCAACAGATTACCATTCAAAATCAAAATAAAAAAATGGCTAAAAAGGATATAATTGTTAACCCCAAAACCGCATTTCGCCTAGAAGCGTTTAAAGTTGAGTAAATTACCAGTTTTGTGTACAAGTGCTGATCCTAATCATCTATATGATGATTTTTTTAAGATATATTGTAAACAATTTAATTCCACTTTTATTCCCAAGACTATCTCGATTAATAGTAACGTCTCTTTCAGTGACTGGGCTACCATTGGTATTCATAAAAGTAGAACAAGACTTTATGAGCTATACAATGAAAGAAATTATGTAAACACTGCTGAATTTCATTCATATGTTAGAAATTATTCTAAATTATTTAAAAAAGTTTGTTGGATGGCCAAGTCGCGTTATTTGAGTTCAAAGATTAAAAACAGTAGTAATGTAATTAAAACGACTTGGAATATTATTAATAGTGAAACGGGAAGGTCTAGTAACCGAAATACTGACTACAGCCTGTCTATCAATGACAAAATAATAACAGCAGACTCACAAGTCGCTGCGGCTTTTGAAAATTTCTTTACAGATATTCCCGTTTCAACTACAAAATCTCTAAACTCATCACCTTCTGTTGCTGAGTCTTTGCTTAAGGAAAATGTTAATGTTTGTGATTCAGAATTTCATTTTGAACATATTAGCTGTAGAGATATAATTAAAACCTTTCACACTTTGAATGTAAAAAAGACTGCAGATCTATGGGGTAATTCAGTAGAAGTCGCTAAGTCAATTATAGACATTGCAGCACCTACTTTAGCTCTTATATTTAATAATTGTATCGACTGTGGGGAGTTTCCTGACCTAATGAAGAATAGTAAAATAATACCTTTGTTTAAATCAGGTAATACATCAGACCCCTCTAATTATAGACCTATTTCAGTACTACCTACCTTTAGTAAAATTTTTGAGAAATTAATTTTAGACCAACTGCAAAGATTTTTTAATAAACATAATTTATTACACAGCAAACAGTTCGGTTTTACAAGGGGTCGTTCAACTACCGATGCCGGTGTTGAACTCTTAGGGCATATTTACAATGCATGGGAAAACAAATACGATGCCTTGGGCATCTTTTGTGATTTATCTAAAGCATTCGATTGCGTGCTTCATGAAACTTTAATCAGGAAACTCCGCCACTACGGGATCCGGAACACCGCACTGGATCTTCTTATTTCATATTTGTGTAATAGGATTCAGTGTGTTGATGTAAATGGAAAAAGATCTCCCGGATCCTTAGTATCAATGGGAGTCCCACAGGGCTCGATTCTTGGTCCTTTCTTGTTTCTTATTTATATTAATGACTTGCCTTACCTCATAAAGGATAATCATGAAATAGTGTTGTTTGCGGATGACACTTCACTTTTGTTTAAACTTAAACGTCAGCAGCTGGTTAATGACGATGTAAATAGCGCAATCTCAAAAGTAGTTCACTGGTTCAATGTTAATAATTTACTTCTTAATGAAAAAAAAACCAAATGCATTAAGTTTACGCTACCTCACGTTAGGCAGGTGAAAACTAATGTGTTGATAAAGGGCGAAGAATTGAATCCTGAAGATAGCACTGTATTCTTGGGCTTAACCTTGGATGCCAAGCTTCAGTGGGGCCCACATATAGATAAATTGTCGAAAAAGCTTAGCTCTGCAGCATACGCTGTTAGAAAAATTCGTAATTTAACTGATATAGAGACAGCCCGTTTAGTGTACTTTAGCTATTTTCATAGTGTAATGTCGTATGGTATTCTGTTGTGGGGAAATGCCGCCGACATTCAAACTATCTTTGTGTTGCAGAAAAGAGCTGTTCGATCAATTTATAAATTAAGTCCGAGACACTCTCTCAGAGAGAAATTTAAGGAGATTAATGTAATGACTGTGCCTTCACAGTATATTTTTGAAAATCTTTTATATGCCCATAAAAATATTAAATTGTTTAAAAAATACAGCGATATCCATAGTATAAATACTAGGAACAAACACAAATTTGTTGTACCATCAACAAGGCTCAAAAAAATAGGTGGATCATTCAGATGTCAATGTATACGCTTTTATAACAAACTTCCAAGCCATGTTCAAGATCTAAGTCTCAATAAATTTAAATCATTCATTAAACGTAAGTTGTGCCTGAAAGCCTTTTATACCGTTAAGGATTATATTGAGGACAAAACATCTTGGGATTGACCTGCTCCAATTTTTGCATACTGAATGTGGTTCTTTTGTTTTTTTGCAAACTTATACTTTTCGACATTTGATTATTATTATATACACTTTGACATGAATATTTACTTTGAGAAGTATAATATTATTATTGTTTTAATTATTGTGAATGTGAGGACTGTGTGGGTCATGTTTTGTTTTGTGTTTCATCTATTTCTCAGTTAGTTTTAATGTTAATCTGGCAGTTTGAGTAATTTATGCGGCCTACCCAAATGTCCTTTCTTTGGTATTGTTCGTCAAATCTTTGAGCTCCTCAAGTTCTGAGTTGAGCTGCATGATTATGATAAATGCGTGCACTGATTGGACAGGTCCACTCAATCTGTGTGGTTCTTTCCTCAAAAGACCATTTCAGACACCAATCCACATGGTCTTCACATGATCTGACCAAGATTATGTCTGGACTTTAAAAGAGACTGTGACCTCTGAGTTTGTTTCGGCCTTTCTTCTCAGAGTAGTCAGATAGGAAACGCCGACCTCATCTAGTTTAAAAAAAATATGATTGACGTGTAAAAGTGTTTGTACAAACCTACTTACAGAAATAAATCATTTATCATTTATCATCTTTGAGACCCCGTGCTTCGGAAAGCACGTTAAGCCGTTGGTCCCGGCTGTCATTGTGGATTTTGACAGTCGTTATGGGTCGTCAGAAGCCTGAAAGTCAACCAGTCTTTCCAAGGTGTATTACACAGTAACTGGTTGTAGAGGTCAGAAAGACAGTCACTCAATGTAAAAATATTGGTGTTCAGCTGCATCTGGTTAGACTGGAAGCTGACCCAAACATAGTTGGGAAAAGGCTAAGCTGACTGATTTTACAGTAGTTTTGAAAGGATTACAGAATATTTTTTAAACGGTTTATTCTTAGCGTGAATGTTGAAAGCGTCAATTATAAGCGTTTTATTAGTTATTTAGCTAATTATTATTATTATACGCACGCAAGCGAATTTATTGAAATGAAATACGCGGTGCGAGCAAAACAGCTTACAAAAATATTCTTACAAAAGTCGTAACTCTATGGTTAGTTAGGTCATCGGTTTCAGTTGGCAAATTAAATTATTGCTGATTTTTGAACGGAAGTGCCTGCCTGCCTGCCTACAGTACCCGGCGATAAATATTGCACATCGATCTTTGGAAAGAGACAATCGGCTAATTTCGGCTTCGTAGAGCTATGCTAGGAAAATCCTGTGTTATAGGGGACATCCATTCGTCCGCTAAGTTCATTTTACAAGATTGAAACTAAGACGTGTAACAGCAGTTATAGTGTGTGAGTAAGCGCGTGTGATGTGGGTGTAATGGGGAAAGTGTATGAGTGTGTGATGTGTGTATGAGCGTGTGATGTGTGTCGTGTGTGTGTAGAGAGAGTGATTTTGGGTGTTTGTGGTAAATGCTCGTGATACTAATAGTTATTTATTTGTATAAGAGCTGAAGATATCATCAGTTTAACCGGATGCAGCTGAATACCAGTATTTTACATGGAGCGACTGCATCTGACCTCAACAACACAGTTACTGCGTAAAATGATACCCTCAAACTCAAACTCAAAGCATTTATTTCAATTAAACCATTTTCAGGCACTTTTGAATTGTCAGAAAGTTGAAGCTAGTTGCCCATTCCAAAACGTAGATCTCTATGGAGAAGAACGGGCAAGAAACTCCATGGACACTCTTTTTAATCATGTTAAGTTTTACAAAAACTTGGGAACATTATTCTTGTTGCTTCTATATGTGAGAACAATGTAAAAAAAAAAAACAATTCTAAATATAAGATTTAAAATTAGCCATGGAAGTTAGGAGATGACCAGTCTCAACCGACGGCGCCCGTTCACGAACTTGACGCGTGGATCAGCACCATCCAGCTCAACCATTTTGTAGGGAACCGAATGATCCAACACACACGCCACCATCAGCAAGACATTTAAGTGAGCATGACATACTCTCAACTGCCACGCTTTTTCAAGTCAACGTACATCATAACAACATAATTATTATACGGATGCATTGTACTCACATTTACAAATTTTAAACAAAATGCTTCTACCCCTTGGTAAGACTGGTTGTCAGGTATTTGGGCTTCTGACGATCCATAACGACTGTCAAAGATCCACGAATGACAGCCGAGACCAACGGCCAAGCGTGACTTAACCTGATGGGTCGACCCGTGCGGCTATTATTACTTAGCACCTGAACGGAAGTAAAATAGGAAAATAATTGTATCTAACTGATTATTTATACACTTATTGATCATTTAATGGTAGTAGACACTTTTTAAAATTACCTCATTAATTTTTTTAACTTATTACTAACGCTTCTGATAATGCACATTTTTTTTTTAATAACAGAGCCTCCTCCAAATAATATTTTTAGGTGCGTAAAATGGAAATTATTAGAGATTGGATTAAATGTCCTTTCTTTGGTATTGTTTGTCAAATCTTTGAGCTCCTCAAGTTCTGAGTTGAGCTGCATGATTACTGATAAATGCGTGCACTGATTGGACAGGTCTACTCAATCTGTGTGGTTCTTTCCTCAAAAGACCATTTCAGACACCAATCCACATGGTCTTCACATGATCTGACCAAGATTATGTCTGGACTTTAAAAGAGACTGTGACCTCTGAGTTTGTTTCGGCCTTTCTTCTCAGAGTAATCAGATAGGAAACGCCGGCCTCATCTAGTTAAAAAAATATGATTGACGTGTAAAAGTGTTTGTACAAACCTACTTTCAGAAATAAAATCATTTATCATTTAATGTATAAACCTTAACGTTCATGTGTTGTCAAATCGTACCTATGTCAAGTAAATTGATAAGTCTAAAATTATTAAGGGTGATGTAGCGCATCCGCCATTTACAGCCAGTCTCTAATAAAAGAAAAAAACTAATATTGCTAGCAAAAGGCAATAATGCGCAATAAATACTACATAAAATTTTATTCACTAGGGCTGGCCCTAATCATTTGCAAGAATGTTTAAAAATTCAACGCCAATTACGGGATAAAAGAAAGTTCTTTTAAAATGACACGCGAATGATTCTAAATTCAAACTACTCTTCAATTGGTCGGGCCAATGCGACACATAAAAGTTTCATGCAAGTCCGTTAGATGGCGTTCGGAAAAGTTTAGTACATAATAGAACTAGGGTTGTGCAAAATAGTTACTGAGAATATTTCAGACGGTTGTCATTTGATTTGTGATTGACATTGATCTGTCAGATTTTTAGGCTTCTGACCACCCGTAACAACTATATACGAATTACTGGCGGGACCAACGGCTTAACGTGGTTTCCGAGGCATGGAGGGGTCTCGATACGTAATGGATGATCAACCATCCACGAACCAACTGCGGCAACCGTACTTCAAGTGACTCGTGCGGTCAACCACGGCTGTCATTCGTGGATCTATGACTTATAGACACCCCTCTATGCTTTAGAAAGTACGCTAAGCCGTTGGATGCGGCTGTCATTCGGGGATCTTTGATAGTCGTTACGGGTATTCAGAATTTCGAAAGTCTGACAAACAGTCTTACCAAGGGGTATCGTATTACCCAATAACTGGGTCATCAATATATGGTATGTTTTCGACTGAAATTGTTAGCATTTAAAAAATTGCGATTGCAATTAGGCTTGGTAGTGACAGCCGTAGGAAGCGTTTGTCCAGCGCTGGACATCTTGTTAATGTAATGAGTGTAGTGATATTTTCTCTTACCAAAGTAGTGGTTTAGATGTGTAAAAGAGACATTTCCATGTTGATCTGGGAAGGAAAAATACAGTGAAAAATGTAAAGAAAATTATTGATAAATAACAATAACGGTTCTAATAAAAAAATAAAAAAGTTTTTTTTACTCTCAGATCAAGATGAATATTTTCTACAATTCACAAAATGACTTTTTATATGTAATTCTTGTACTTAAAAAGAAAAAGAAAAAAATTCACAGCAAAACTGGCAACCCTAATTTATACTTGAGCTGTGCTATAGGGGACTCCATTAAATATTAACTGGGCGGTTCCGTAGTACAATTACTAGTGTTTTGACGTACTGTATTCCATGCCACTTTAGATGTCACGATTTTAAAGGAATTTCTTGAAAATATTTGATTTGATTGACGATTTGATTTTGAGTATGACAAAAGGCGCCACCTTTTTACACGCTTTATATTAGCTTCACTTGTATGTTTGTTTGTTTGTTTGTTTGTATGTAACCGACTCCTTTGAGCGCGATTTTGACCCACTTTAAACGGTCAGATTTCATTGAAACTTTGTAAACTTGTCGAGGACCGATGACAATTCAATAATTTAAAAAAAAATTGAGAAAAAAAAACACTTTTTTGTAGTTAGCAGAACTAAAAAATAGAAAATAAATAATAGTTTAAAAAACACGCTTTAAAAACCAAACTAAAAAAGGAGAAAATAATTTAATTCAATTAAAAAGCGTGGGGTGCTTGACATTAATTGATTATAAAAATACCTCAAAAAGCACAGCTTTTAAATTGAATTAAATTATTTTCTCCTTTTTTAGTTTGGTTTTTAAAGCGTGTTTTTTAGTTTTTTAAACTATTATTTACTTTTTGAAGTCGGTTTGTTAATTGATGTAGTAATCGATTTCTATTAAGTATTTATTTAATAAGCCACAAAAAATACGCGGATTGTGAATTTATGTTGTCAGAGTTTCGGATTTCTGACGACCTGTAACGACTGTCAAAGATCTACGAATGACAGCCGGGACTAACGGCATAACGTGCTTTCTGAGGCACCGAAGGGTCTTGGTATGTAAAGATGGTTAACCACGGATACACGAATCAACGGCAAGTGTAGCTCAATCTGATCGAAAGTATCAACGTCGGAGGTTTTTTCAATTTTATTTTCTACGCGACGGAGGTACAGACGCCAGCACGTCAAGGTACCCCGATGTGTCAAATTTCTTTGATAGATTTTCATCTTTATTACAAAATCTTAAGCTTCATGTTCAATTGGAAAAAAATGTGTCTCATTCAATTCATTATGTACTTTCAGAGTTTATCTTGGGCATTACTGACATCGGTGAAAGAAAACATATACGTCTGAATTCGCCAACCCGCTTTGAGCAAGCGTGGTGATCAATGCTCGTGTCTTATCTGTATGAGAAGAGGTCTTTGCCCCGCATTGGGACAGTAACGTAAAAAATCGCGGTGGGATTTACCGTGCACTTTATTTTCAACTCTCGGTGTTGAACCGAGCATTGACAATCCAACAGAGTGCATCCAAAAACACACTGAAAAACACACTGTTCGATTTTCAACAGTGCGTTGAAGATGAAGTACGCGGAAAACCGCCCCGCGATATTTTTACGCATATGCGTACGTGTACTAAGAGGCTGGTATTATTAGTATGCAAATTGACAGCTCTAGACAGAGAGAGGTGGAAAGGGCGGGAAGATTACGGAGGCCTTTGCCTAGCCGAGGGACGTTAATGGCTAATGAAAAAATTTAAAAAAAAATTGTATGCAAAGACCATTTTCTACTTATCCGAAACATTGAATCGTGATCGTATCGTATCTCTTAAAGAAACCAAAACGGCGCGGCGCCCAAGTCGCAATCAAATATTCAGTAAAGAGACATTTTTTTTTTTACCAACGAAGGAGTTTTTCGTAAAACTTCATGATACTCATATTTGACGCCTTAAAATAATGGTTGAATCCTTAACGTGACGATCAGGACACTCAGGTGACGATAATTTTAGGGTGAAACTCGTAAAAATAGGGTATTCCGTAAGACAACTGTAATGTCACAAATTAGGGTAATTTTGTAAGTTCAAAATGGCTTCTTTTTTATCCAAGGTGTTAAGAATTTGAATTTGTGATGTTGTAATAGTAGATATTATAGTTTTGGGGGAATTAGAAAACTCTTTTTCTTTGGTATTGTTCACTTTTTTTTCTTATTTGCCCTTTATTTTTTCCGTAAAGGTCAGTTTATTTGTTATTAAAGAACTAATAACAATACACTTATGCCGCCGCTTTGGAAAGTTGTTTTAAATTATAGAAAAAAAAAACAGTCAAATCAAAGGAACAATTTACAAATTCTGAATAAAAATCAATCCATCTGCTTAGCCTTTTCCCAACTATGTTGTGGTTGGCGTCCAGTCTAACCAGAAGCAGCTGAATACCAGTATTCAGAATTAGAAAATTCATATCAAGATTCTGAAGAAGAATGCTAGTCTAAATGTATTTTTCTGTACACTGCAACCTTGATGCGAAAAAAGCACAAAGTTTTTTTTTTGTTTAGTAGAAACTAGAAATACATGTTAAATACTTAGACCAATAAATAAAAATAACAATATCGAACTTACCATCTTTAGGCGGACTGGCACATTGCGGCGCGTAGGACCCTAAATGATACCCATACGTATTCTGATGCATCGGGGGAAAGGGATACCCTAATGACCTAGGACTGGGGAACCCAGACGCCTCATGAGGATTCTGCTGCCCCCCTGGACTCCCAAAATGATGGGGATGTTGATACCCCCCTTTGAAAGGACCATACCCATGTTGCTGTAACTCTATAAAAGCTGATTTTGAGGAAACATTTGTAGGTGTTGAATTTGCGGAGTCGTGTGGGGTTTGTGAACCCCCAAGATGGTGGTGTTGGTGGTCTATCGAGTCTTGGGTGGTGAGGGCCGGCTGTGGGGTGGATGGGCCCCCCCCGTCCGAAGACTGGGGAGGCCCAAACGGATCTGTGAAACTCAGGGTGGATGGTTTGCTGTTGGGGGATTGAATTCGAGTAATTTTGAGGGATTTAATGGTCTTCTTGGGTAGTGGGCCGCTGGGTTAGCCTGGAACAAAGAAAAATAATGGTTAGAGCGGTATACCATAAGCATGTATGTGTAATGAACAAGTTTGTGCCTAAAGGCTATAGCACGATAGTGATATTATTCGTTCGGTTTTAGTTTATCATACTCGTAGCTTCTTTAGAGCAGTGGTGGGTAACGGCCGAGCAGCAGGATTAGCATGACGCTTTCTATTTCTACGAAAAATAGACAGTGCTTTTTCATTACAAAGTGACATTTAGTTTTTCCATTTTTGACACCGCACCGTAGATATCCTTCTACAATTTGTCTATTTGTCTTTCGTTTCTAACGATCTTTGTCTAAATAATGAAGAATATTTCTTCCCAAAATTTCTACTCGACGGCCACAAAGTATATACGATTATCTACAAAATCATGATTCGTTTAGAACGCTTAACTGTGATAATTAATAGAAAAACATAGCTATCTTCTCCTATTGTACATCATTTAGTTAATAGTCATGTCTATTCTTCCGTCGACAAATCGGTGCTCGTGCTAAGCCTGCTGTTGGTCGTAAGTGCGAACCCAGACAGGCTTTACTTTGTGTACATTATTTTCATCACCATTTTCCTCAAAACGGTGAAGGAAAACATCGTGAGGAAACCGACAAGTCTTAGAAACAAAATTCGAAAACATGTGATATCTACCAAACCGCACTGGCCTCTTCTCGCTGAGCTAGTGTCCGAGCAATGGAAACATTATAGGCTGATTTTGCTTCTTAAGGTGAACCTAGCCCACATTTTTTGCATTCAAACTTCGGGAGTGTTTTACTCCACTGTCTGACATGGCACATCCAAAGTAAAATATGATATCCTTTTGTCTCATTATTAATATTGTCTGTACGGAAACAGAATACTAAAATAAAAACCCATTAAAAAGTTAGGAGCCAACAAAGATTCGTTTTTCTTGCTAATTTTACTTAACTTTGGGCGTAAGTAATAAAAGAAGTGTAAAATCTCCAAAACCAAGTCGGTACCTACCGACAAAGTTTAATTATCGAAAAATTCAATAAAGTTTATTGGTCATTGATTTATGCATTGGCTTTTTCATAAAACCTGATCTTCCAAAGGACTTTTCTTAATTTTTTCGCGAATTTATGACTATAAATGATCCTGCATCTCACTCAATAACGTTGTGCGTGTAGTCTAGCGTCTAACTGCTCGGCACGAAGCCTGGTGAGACAACGTGACTTTTAGTCAGGCCCACCAGTGAGTTCGAGCCCGCGACTAGATTCCCCTTAATTAGGCATAAATAGATTTGTTTGGTAACTCATTTATTTTTGTTTTCAAAATGTCACACATGTCTATATAAAAAAATCAAACATTAATTTAGCCTCGGCCATTAAAACTAATGTCACAATACCATACGCAAAACTATGTATATGGTAATAAAAACCACCATGATGGAAACGCTATCAACACAAAATATTCAACTCTTGCGCATATTTCGAAGTGAGCCAATCAGCCGTAACGGTATTTTGAATGAATTGTAGGGATCCGTAAGTAAGCGTTAGGTTTCTTTCAATTGATAATGTTATTAGTAATTTGTACTAATCTTAAAATTGCTATTTTCAGATTTTTCATGACTTAGAATTTACCAAAAGTTAGGGATATATGAATTTAAAACAGGATCCTAGGGTACACAATCACAATAAAAATGTTAAGTATATGATTTTATTTCAATAAGTAGGTTTGTACAAACACTTTTACACGTCAATCATATTTTTAAAACTAGATGAGGTCGGCGTTTCCTATCTGACTACTCTGAGAAGAGAGGCCGAAACAAATTCAGAGATCACATCTCTTTTAAATTACAGTCATAATCTTGGTCAGACAATCGCTGGTCCTTCTTACCTAAAGCTTGTTTGCCATAAACTTAACATTTTATAGTGTTGTAGCAAATGCAAAAGCAAAAGTAGCTAAGATCTTTTGTTTTACCAAAAGTCACCATGTTTAGCTTCTAAAAATCATAGCTAGGTATTTCAAATACGGGACCTTAAAAAACCAGAAACAATTTATCTTAGAAAAAATAATAAAAATATTAAAATCCCACCCACTCCCACGGGGTCAGTAAAGGTCACAAGTTGTGGGTTTTCTTTAAAACAATTTGGTCGACACGCTCAATTGAATCAATAAGTGGACGAACATTGTCCGCCATGTAGGGGAGACCAGAGTCAATCGTTTTACTTTATAACTTAGTATTTTATTTGTTTAAATATCTTGGAATTAAAAGCAAGTTCTGAGAATTCAACATTTTGTAAACAGCGCCACCTACCGGGTCTATTTGTTAATATAAATCATCCAGGAATCCACATAGACACACACCAAAAATTTCATCAAAAACTGAAAACGGTCAACAAATCGAAGCATCTACGAGTTTACTAGACCTACACCGTCTAATGGTTCTAGTACATCCTCTCTCAAGCGATATGGAAATAACTTCTAATGTGGTTTCTTTTTTGGGTGGGTACTCATCAGAGATCGGATATTCGGATGCATATTTACCTAAAGATCATTTTTAGCTATGAAAGTATGGAAGCGGCTTTATAAATTATTTGTAATATTTATTAAAAACCACGGGATTCTTCGATTGCATAACTATTCAGATGTGTATTAATTTAAAATGAATGTTTAACCCGATACAAATATGTGTATGTACTGGAGGAGGGGTGGTTTGTATTAGTTAAAACAAAAAATAAACAAATTACATACCTAAATTAAGACTTTTTCGATACAAAAGCGCATTCCATGTTAGCTAACATCTCAACTTTAGGTGAATATGCATCCGAATATCCGATCTCTGGTAATCATCAAATAATTTCTCCCGCTCTAAGGTGGAGCGGTGGTTAAAATGTAATTTAGATAGCTAAGTGGAAACGGCTCAAGATGCATATATCCCGCGGATACATGCTGAAAGACGCGCTGATGCTGTATGCTAATCTTGCCTCTAAAAGACCTTTGAATGCATGTGGAAATAAATAGTTTTTTTTTTACGTTCACTGCTGGACATTGCTGGAGCTTGCAACTATCGTACAACTTACCTAAGAATTGTTCATGTAAAGATTTTCAAAATCTCAGTAGCATACAGTCGTGGACTCTACAATAATGTACTAATGTCCTTAACATAGTCAAAATCATTCACTTTACTACTATTCATACGAATCCCTTATGTAGGCTATAAAAACCATAATTTATTAACAAAATCAGAAGTCATTTATTCAAATTAGGCACTTTTTCGAACGTCAAAATTAAATAAGACATTCCCTCTAAACGCCCGCCCTTCACCACTTCCTAGTGCTTTAGCTAGGAAGAAGAAGTGGCGCAACAAACTCCTCACAAGTCTGTCCCTAACGAAGGTAGTTAAACAACCATCAAATCTCAAACTGTCACCTATTTCAATACCATATCTACCAACAAATTAACACATACAAAACACTCAATATATAGCGCCATCTACTCTGTAACGTGTGGTCCATTCCTATTATATTTCATTATTGATGTCCCAAAAAAACTAAATGAGGACCGATACTCTCCTACAAGATTTCTCACAAACCTAACTGGCAACAGCGCCTTGTATAAAACAAATGGTACGATGAATTAAGATGAGAAAAAAAACCCTTTTCGGCAAGATCTTTGTGTTAATTACTGGTAGGGTTGGTACAAGGAGGATGCTGGTTTTAATTAACAGTTATATATTTTAGGAATATCGGTTCTTTTTTTTTACTATTTATTTATTTATTTATCTTAAAATCCTACCATCCTACTAATATTAATTTTTGTATGTTTACTACTCAATCGAGCAAAAACGGTTAGATGAATTTGGCACACAGACAGTTTATAACCTGGATTAACACATTTGATACTTTTAATCCCGGTAGTCGGTTCCCTTGCGTTATTTTTCGAATTCCACGTGGGCGAAACCGCTGCCAAAAGTTATTATTTACGTAGTTCAAAAGCTAAGTCTATAAATAATAATACATAAAAAGAAGAATCACAGGGTATCTCAAAATTCGTCCGCATCATTGTCAACAAGAAAAGTGCCCAAAAGGCTGGTAGCATTGTGTCGTTGTATGGCATTTCTGATTCATTGGCCAAAATATAGGCCAGTCCACGTCACGTGAAGAGTCGACCAACCGCTTGGCAATGTCTTGAAAAACTAAGTGGGCACTCGGAATTGATAGCCCTGGAATTTCAACCCCAAACGGCTCGAACATAGTAGTTCAAATAAGATGAGAATATTTGAGGTCTTCCGCAGCAGCAGCAGCCGCTCCAACATAAACTGCCTTGTTAAGAAGACGGAATGGGATTTAAGTACAGTATTGAGTTTTAGAGAAAACGATAGGTTTTATATGTAAAGCTTATACGGTGTCTGTAAATCTACGGCTATATGACAATGTATTTCTTAAATAATAGGATTAGTCTCAAGTTTATTTCGTGGGAGCTAGTTCTATCTGATTATTTCTAGATGTTCATTATAAGTACCTTAGGAAAGATCGTTATTGTGTGACCGACATTTAAACGATATCACTTTTTTATTCTTTAAACCATTTTTAGCCTGTGCTACTCTGAGGTCATCTATAATATCAACTTTCATCCTGGCCTATCGTTCAATATAATTTCTATAATCGTATTATCGTGTAAAAACTGGCCTGAAATAAATGAATTTTATTTATTATGTCAATTTTCTTAAGATTTACAAATATATACATTCGTAAATGATCCAAAATAACTAAGCATTGAAGTATATAATTTATAGACATACTCTTGATGTGGTAGATTAATAAATGGCAGCACTGCATGCAGAATGATTGACACTAACTGTAGTTATGTATCAGTTTCAGCCAGTGACGGCAATGTGTGAATGATTTCATCGTAATTTTTGAAGAACATGAGCTAGATAAATAGAGGATGCGATATTGAGGCTCCAAAAATGCAACAGTACATGATATAACCTCCAAAATTATCCATTAATGACATACATGGTAAAACCATATTGCTATTAAATTATCACAATGATTGGAAATAAAGTGGTGGTAATAATACGTTTTTGGACTCCAACGGAGACTGTATTCTTTAAACGTTTGTAACACTTCTACTTGCTTCTCAAGTTCTTCATCAACGAAATTAAATTTTACCTTCAGCACCAACCCTACACCATGATTCGATATCCCTTTCACTCTCACCACATTCCCTATATCTCTATCTCTTTCCATTTCTGAGTGTTCCGCCGGCGCCGCCAAAGGTCGGGTCAAATCGTTTCGTTTTTTTGTCTGTTTGTTAGTCGTGTTGATTGCTCATGTTAGTAATAATAATGTTTAGCCATAACTAATTGGTGTAGAGTTTTATTGAAAAATATTTATCACACTGTATTGGAGGATTCAATTTGTTAAGGAATTGGTGATAAATGTGAAATGAGAGCCATCAAAGGTGAAAATGATGAGATTGAAGAAGTTCAAGATGAAATGCCGCCTGTGGCACAAATACAACGTGAATCTGAAGACAGTTTTCGTGACTGGGCAAGGAATTTTGATAATTACGAGTCTAATGTTATAGAATAAGACATAGAAATTGTAACATCAACTAATGATGTAGTTACTGGTATTATGTAGCTGATAGAAACGCAGAATCAAGTAAAAAGAATCATTTACATGCTTCATTTTAAAATGCGTACATTTGGTAATATACGTGCACCTAAAAAGGTTGATACGATTAATAACAATCATATAGACTATGATCCTGAAACCTAACATAAAACATTACATCATCTTTTGGACAAATGACGATCATCATCATCAACATCTGCCAGCCTTTTCACAACTATGTTTGGGTCGGTTTCCAGGATACCCGGATTCAGCACTACCACTTTTGATGACCTGTAACGACTGTCAAAGATCCAAGAATGACAGCTGGGACTTTCCGAGGCACGGAGGGGTCTTGGTATGTAAAGATGGTCACACACCCACCGTGGACATCCACAGCTAGACATTCAACATATATACCTAGTGCAATTATTAAATGACCACCCAACGTCATTTACATTTCTTTTTGAAAATAAAACCCTTCCTCAATCAATCTACTGCTGTCTAACTCTCAGTTTAGATATATCTAGACCATTATTTTCTTACTAACTACTCTGGGCACGTAAACTCACTGATCCGAGACACAAAGGTTCATGGGAACTCATGGAAAAACCCCATAAATAATGGGTGCCCCATAAAATGGTATTAAGTATTCATTAGACTATGTCCCATGGTCCAATGGGTTTTGTCGTTTGATGTACGAAATTTTTGTAGCCAGGTTTTATGTGGTGTTTGTTTTAAAAATTGCTTCATTGTTATTAATTGGGAATGTGATTTTAATTATTGGATTATCTTGTAGGGCTTTGATGAAGATTTTGTCTTTATTGATATCGTCATTCTTCTTTTTAAAGTTAAGGTTTGCTTTAAGAGATGCCACTATATATTTCTTGGTCAAAATCTTGTAAAGATTATGTGGTTGGACGACCTCTCCAAATATTTACAAAGAATCACGCGCTGTGACCAAAAAAGCATAATTAAAATTTGACAGATAAAAGTGCTTACTAATATTATAGTCAACACTCTTTGAGTAGAATGTAACATTAAGTGCAAACTCTAGTCAAACTGGCACTATAGATGAAGAATGCAAAATCAATAAAATAATAATCAATCAAAATCATGCAATCAACACATTCAATTAAGACTAATAGATTTATCTAATCATGTCTAAGCTTCAAATTAAGAGTAGCAAAAACTACAATGATTTACGAACATTTTTCATCATCAATGATAGTATCTGTCTAATTACCCTATTGTTATTTATTCATAGGATAAAATATTATTCACGTTGTCAGCGGTAACATACGATTTTGCGATAACCTTAGGATTATGAGACCTTTCATTGGGTTCATCGTCATTATTATTAGTAGCTGTCTTTCCTTACTTATGTAGCTATAATTATCTTCTTTTTATTTTTATCTGTCATTCTTCTTGCAATAGTTTTGTTTGGCCAATAAATCTACCACTTCTCAATCTGTAAATTTTTTTATTATTTCCTATCTGCTTTAGAACTAGTCAATGCTACAGTTTGTATATGCTTTAAGTCATTACTAGGAGTTCTATTCACTATCATTATTTTTCTTAAAGATTGGCCATATACAGCAATAGACATTATTTAATAGAAGGAGGAAAGTGAAAACTCTGCCCCGCAGTGGGACTCAAAAAGCTGTTAGTTATAATAATAATCCTTACAAGACAAATTGTTGGATCCATCCATGGAGGATGGTTTCGTTTTGTAGTGAACACTTACAGGTTGTCATGACAACAATTCAGAAGCATATGAATATTCATGCTTCAAATACCACTGATCTAGGATGGGAATCAAAAAACGACTCAGAATGTCCCAGCTGTTTAAATTCTTGTGTAGCTTATAAAAGTAAAATGAGGGAGACTGGTTGCCTTAATTCTGGGAAGCAAGGAGGTTTTAGTTTGTCATTATTCACCCAGTTGCTGCATGGTCCTTTGATGCGTAAACTTAAGTGCTCCATGCAATATATAAATAAACTAGCCACTCACGTGAAGGTCGAAAATAATCCCACGAGAATGTACAGCCAGGATAAAAAGTGTTCTATGTGTTAATTCAAGGTATTAACGATATGTGTCCAAATCCGTTTTGCTGTTTTTGCGTGATTGAGCAACAAACATTCAAACTTTTATAATATTAGTAGGATTAAGATTAGATTAAATATATAGGTTGTATGTCACTAAGTAGTAAAGTCATGGCCCCGTCTTGGGTTTAAGCCTCCTTCAAGTCCTCCAACTGCCTTCATTTATCTCTATTTTCTGCTTGCTCTAATTTAGATTTTATCGATTACTTATTGTATATCATCGGTCGCAACGATCTTATGATCTGTAAAAATATGTATGCCATCACCAGAGGTCTATGTAATAAAATCGACACGTAACAGGTGATAGGCGGCAATTCGAGAATTTTTTCAAGTATCCTTCGTACATTTTGGGCTTTATTTAACAGTAGCTTTTGTGGAATTAGATTATCAAATAAGGCCTACAATTGTGCTAACGTATTAATAAAGGATTCAAATGTTAAAAAAAGTGTCCCCACGAGATTTTTCTGTGAAGAATGAAGGAAATGGATGACATTCAAAATGAACCTGGAAATTGTTACATCACTTCCTCTACTGACTTTTTTTTGTTAATTGACTTTCGATTACCTTCCTACGCTATTTTGTTTATCTTCTATCGGGACATAGTTTGGACCACTATTTATTTACTTATATATATCATCTGTATAATTTTACTCTATGTTCACAAAATGAATTTGAATTTGACCATCTTTAATTATTTTAAACTAGCTTCCGCCCGCGGCTTCGCCCGCGTGGATGTCGGAAATTATCCCGTGGGAACGTACTACCGGGATAAAAAGTATCCTATGTGTTAATCTAGGTTATAATCTATCTGTGTGCCAAATTTCATTCAAATCCGTTAAGCCGTTTTTGCGTGAAAGAGTAACAAACATCCTGGATGGATCCATCCATACTTACAAACTTTCGCGTTTATAATATTAGTAAGGATAAGTACCTACAATTGAAATTATAAGAATTCTCAAGTCTCACATACTTTTCGAACAGGCTTTATAATACAGTCTATCAATTGTTAGATAGAACAAAAACGAATAGAGCATAATACACGTAGGTACTATAAAAATTATCAATCATGTGAGACGGAACGATTGAATAACAAATGCTTTATTCCCTTTGCTACAGTGTCGTGAAACGAATCGGAGGGTAGGCAAAAAATTGGCGCCACGTCTGACCTAGAATTATTAATTATATGAGGATGGGCAGAACTAGAGGGTTGAATGCTATTAATTAATTACGAGCTTTTTCTTGGCTTTTCTTTGTTAATTAGTTCTTCTACGCGAACGTTCGCAGCATTTTATTGTTTGATTGCATGATGTTATAAAATTAGATACTATGTAGTTAAATTCATTTTCGAAGTAAGTAAGAGTCCTCTATCTTAATTAAAATGAGTACTTAACGTTCTGTTTTTACTTTTATTTCTTAGATTTTCTGCTTTTTCTGTGCTCGTAGGTCTAATTTTGGTTGCTCAGTGGTAACAGCTCCTACACTCACACTCTCACACCCTCACACTCTCACACCCCCATACACCATCACAAACACGCACCCACATCACTCAAACTCCACATAATTCACTTACTAGTCTTCACACACTCACAAACACTTTACTCACGTATATAGATCATTTACTTATTATATTATAGGCAATAATTATAATTAAAACAATGTAACATTTAAGTTAGCTAAAGTTATACAAGATTAATTAGTAGTAGGTACTTACAACCAATAATTTTTGCTTTGTTGGCATTTTATTGTTAAAATTTCAAGGAAAAAGGCACTGAAAATCGAAATACAGGCTTTGCCTAGTTCGGTTGCAGTGGCTACATCCATATAATATAAATGATTTATTTATTTATTTAACCATTTATGCACACACATTTAAACAGACAAGAAGAAAGGAACAGAAAAATACGTACATAGGTAATGCTTATTTCTACAGAAATCTCTTCCAGCACACCTGCGATAGGAGAGAAGATAACAGAGATGGAGACAACGCGTGTAATAACAGTAGAAGGGAAATCATAAAATTACAAATTAAACTCTAATTTAAATATACACACCTATTATGAGAATAAACATACATACTAATATACATATATACTTCTAAAAAGATATCACTAAAAAAAAACTGACAAATTAATACTGTCAAAATATGTTTCTGTAAAATATTACTAAGTTTTTATATAAATAAATTTACTTAGTTACTTACAAATTGTAGGTCGTGTTTTCAAACCCGGGCATTTGCTATACTTTGTGTAAATAATTTAAACACCGTGGTCTCAAAACGGTGAAGAAAAATAAACGCGAGGAACTAAAAAATCAAAGACAATGTGACATCTCCCGAGTCGCATTTGTAGATTATAGCCTATTTTTCTCTTGAAGAGATGTGTTCCAACAGTGGGAACATTATAGGCTGATTATTTATTAGAAAGATTCTCCATCAACGCGTATAAATATTGAATTTTCATTGCTTCGATCCGAAAGCAACGCTCGATTGGTCCTTCATTGCTCGCGTACAACAAACTTCCCCCTTACTCTAACTCAACTATGCTATGTATACAAATGTACCACTTCGAATATTCCTTTGTTTCCTCCTAATGACTGAGTAACTTAGTATTCTTCATAGATATTGATTAACACGCCTTGTAGTTCCCAGAAAATACCTCTAGTTTTACAGTTGTTATAATTTCTTCTTTTGTTTTATGGAAATGGTATTAATGATAAGACAGAGCGATGGTGAGTTGATGGTCTTTTCTTAATCTAAGAGGAGTGTAGGGATAAACTACTAGCAAGTCATTTCTAATAAACAGTATCCGCTTCTATAACAAGTTGCCAAAGTCGGTTACAGAACTTAGCGATGGAAAGTTTAAAACTCACATCAAACGTGTCCTTATCAAAAAAGCATATTATAATATAAAAGACTACATTGAAAACAGGGAAGTTTGGCATTAATTCCTTCTGCACATGTGGCTTCCCTGGTACCTCATTAACAGCAAAACTGTGTGAAAGTCTATTAACTGCTCCCAAATTGCAATGTTAATTTTTATTCTTTTTATTTTTTTTACAATGTCTGACATATTCTCGTCATTATTTGACATTATACATAAATTTTACTACTATCTATTAATAGTGATTGTCATCGAAATCATGTCACTTGGTTCAAATAGATTCATTTAGGTAGATTCTTTTACATATTGTGAATGAGAGAACGTTGTAGGCCTTAGAGACTAGATTTGTACACGTTTTTCTATTCTGTATTTTCATTCCTCTAAGTACCTGGTACTTATTGACTGGCCTGCACTGTCCTCCCATACCTATTATCACTGTAATTTGAAAACATTGTAATAGCGAATTATTTTTAAAAGAGTAACCGTGGAGTTTCTTGCCGGCTCTTCTCCATAGGAAACGACAAATTGGAACCGTGCACCTAGCTTCTGACGTTTCATAAGTGCCCATGCAGGCTTATGTGAAATAAAATATTTTGATTTTGATTTTTGAATTTGAAAGAAATGTCTCGAAAAGGTCATAGTCATAGGCTTCCTAATAATGGTTTAGAGCGGTTTCTATCAACGTTTCGTGTGTTAGTAATTACTCATCTCGATGGCTGATAATCAGCCTATAAGGTACGGCCACTGCAGCGACTCAGACGTCCTCTCAGTGAGTCGGCCACCACACAAGCCCTATTGGTGGATATTAATCCCAATAATACCTCTTAACAACGATAAATATTGCTTGCATTTTATACGTTTCTTATTGATTCTTTCCACCCAATAATTGTCTACTTAGCAGAAGTTGTATTGATCGACAAATCCACTGTTTGTGACATGGTTTGTATAAATCGCTAATTTAAAGTCAGGCAGATTAATTATCAAGAAAATTAACTACCTATAATCAAATCACAACTGCCTTTCTTCAACAGTTGTAATACAGCAAATTCACATAGAGTTACAGTTTCCTTAACAATAATTACTTTCACTGACTATAACTTCGTTTTATTCTTTGATAAGAGAAGGTTTAAGTCAAGAGTGCAACGAATGGACCTCGAACTCACAACCTCTCTGGCCAGCCAAAACCTATCTCATGCCAGAAACTAGGACACAGACGCCCTCCCCTTTTACCGTCACGCCAAACAACAATCATCGTAAAAAAATACAAGAAAAAACTAAAAAAATCTCCGGTCGTGTAACGGTGTCTTAAAACCATGTCGAATCTTATATTTTTGATCGTATAACGTAAAACTACGAAGCTGCGCACGCGATCATCTTCGTAAGATTATTTTGTGATTATTTATTGAGAACATGCGATGCTGCAATCTTTTTCTGTTTGTTTGTTGGATTGTAGAAAGTTTTGTTGAAGAACATACTGATTAAATATTGGCACATGTTAGCAGGAATGCAAATAATAATTTGTAATGCAAAACTGAAAAATAATAAAACAAAAATAGAGGTACAATAACTGTGGGAATGGCTTTCATTTTGACAGTTCAACAACATTCATTGCGTTATTTACGTGGTTGAGCAGATAAACTTTTCAAACATATAAAGCAATGGATTAGCAATATCTTTCAAAATTATTCAGATTCTGATAGATCACGTGTTGCGCAATTAGAATGAAGGTAGCAAACGAAATTAGGCCTTAAGTTACCAAAGACACAGGCCTGAAAAAACAAATTCCTTAATTCAACGCATTCGTAATGACTGTTTCTTTTATTTCTAGCTATTGATAGCCTACAATACAATACAATCCTTAGAAAGACTTGCTCATGAATTTATTGGCTTGAGAATATTGCCACAGACCATAAATCTAATTTGATTTTTTGCACTCGTAATAAACCTATAAAGAAAACGAAGACGAACTTATAGACGACAATTGACTTGTTTCCACTATAATTTATATCGACTGACATATCATTTCACTAACTTATGTTCTTGAGGACCACACAAAAGATTCATTTACATTAGGACCACTTTTGATTATACATTCAATGAATTTAAAACGTGCCTAAATCTGCTCTTAATCAATCTCAAAATGACCTCGGCGAAATCTTTTCCACAAAATCACAAATAACATGTAAATTAGATACAATATTTTAGCACTATGACGTAAACAGTCGACCATTACTGGTCACAGCAATTAGTTCAAGGCAAGGCACTCAAAGTCGAATGACGAGAGTAAGTTTTTGTTGTAAAGATTTTTCCTATAAAACTTTAGAATCTTAATATTAACCTATCACGAACTGATACTGATCAAAAAACTGTCAGAAATGATTTCGATGAAGATCTGTGTTGGAAAACACGAATCTAGGAGACAATAATTAATGATAATAATTATTTGATCAGGAATAATGTATATATTAGAGTACATTATATTGATAAACACGACGGTAAGAAATGAATATATAAATATATAAAAGGAAATCTAAAGTGGCATCAGTGACAGAAAAGTTGAAAGGAAATCGTTTGATTGGTATGAGCTTATGAAGAGGAAAGAAAATTTTGCATGTGACTAAAAGAGTGATGAATGTAAATGTTGATAAATAGAGAGGGAGATGAAGGCCTAAGAAACTAGGTATGGATTTTGTGAGGAATGATTTGAAAGAGAAGGAAGTGGATGATAACGTCAAGGTTGAGAGAGTAGAATAGTAACATGGGGCAAGGGAACATGATGATTAATATATCATATAAAACATGATTTAAAGAAAAAATCGACAGAAACTCTGGGTAAGATTTCGTTTAAGCATTCATTATTACATGTATCGAAGAAACAGACAAAATTATAGAATAAGTATATCATTGAATAGTGGTTTACATTAGAACGCTTGAGTAATACGTACTGGACTGTGATATAGACTGTGTGGAAGATGATATTGCTAGATAGGGGATTTCTACCGTGATGATGATAAATAGAGAAGTACGAAAGAAAAAGATATGTTACGTCAACCCCAAATAAATTTTGGTAAGGAGAATGACGAAGACGATGTCCCAAACAAAACAAATGGACTGAAATTCTATACAGAAGTTCCTGTTACAAAATTCTAATCAAGATTTTCTTTAGTAAATAATGATTACCTCACATTAGATACTTAAATACTTACTCAGGTTCTTTTAACAAACTGAATTGACAATATATAGGTAACAATGTCGAGCCTTTGGGTAATAGCAAGCTTGACAGATATGTTTAAGTACCCATGTAATGGCGGGAAAAACTGCTGCCATCAACTGGGCACTAATTCAGATTACGGGCTGCCACGGATAAATTATTAATAGAAACTACCACTAGACCAACGAGAGAAACAATTTAAATGACAGTTTTATTTAACCAAGTCTTATTGATTCCAGCTCATCCTATACGAAAACTAGATCGATCCCGAATTGTGTCACAGTTCTATCAACCTCATAAAACCAAGATTGAATATTAGAAAGGATACCAGCTCAACTAGTTTCCACGCCTATCAAGCCTACTGAGACATCCCGGATGAGTAAATGTCAACGGACATAAATCTACAGATAATTTAAACATAGGCAACCATGTTGGTTTATTTCATGATGTTTTACTATGCATAGATCTGCATAGTGATTGTACTACAATAGATTGATGGCTAGATAAACATGTTGAGTTATTTAGATCAAGAATGTTGTACCTGCTGATACAAAACATTAATAAAAAAGTGTGAGACAGCTAAAGAAGAAGTCTGAAGTGAAAAGAATATGGAAAAGAGACATTTAAAAAGAAAAAACTCCCCCCAAAACTCAACCCTCAAAACATATTTCATAATACCAATATCACACTATAAAAAGATTACATAAAATCCTAACCCCAACGATAAATAATATAACGTTAATTTGCGCGGTAAATCAGTAAACACAGTCGCGTGTCACAGCCGCCATTTTGGTCTTAACCTCATTGACAGCTAGGCGTAATGGCGGCCACGATAGAAAGGGCGCGAAGAATAGTCATTGTTGTATTATAATCTTTCGACGTCATGCAACGATAAAAAATGGGCTGATTAACATTTCATGACAGTTTTTGTGAAAGAAAGGCTTGAAGGCAAACAGATTACTTGGATTTCTTTGAGGAAAAACTGCCAAGTGTGCCACGTTGGTTTTTCTCGAAGATTTTCTCATAATTTTGGAAACGAATGATGTTTTTGCTGGTGACATAATAAGAATTGAATTAGAATTGTGATTAGCAGAGACGTCAATCATTCTAGCTCAAATCTATCTAGCTTTATAAAACATAATGGTTTTTTTAAAAGTAAATCAGAAGACAAAACTTCAATTACATTAAAACTCTTTAGAGTAAATAAGTTAACTAATGTTTTTCATTACAAGCTCATCGATCGTAACAACTATGTCACAAATAATAAAACAATAACTGTAACAATAAATAAAAATGACAGGCTTACTCAATAAAACAATAGAATTGCAATCAATTATACCTACTTAGCTATCGATCTATTAATAGGTAAAAGGTATCATAATCTTGCAGTGTTATTTAAATTAATATAATTACTTACTGTTATGTCAACATCACAGCAAACATACCTTCCTTTATATATTACGTAATAAGTACTTCCTTAAGGCCCATAGTATCCTCATCTCCCGTCTGCATGCTAAAGCACGACTGCCGCCCGCGCCCGCGCAGGGCACCTCTGAGCCTTTATCTCAAAATGGGGATATTCCTTGGCAAATGTTGATTAATTTACAATTGTGCTCTAGCGATTCTGTGGTACCTCTAACTATATATTTTTCAGTGTATTTTTTATTCCAAATAACGAAGCCGTTTAGTAGGAGTATGGAATAGAAGCCAAAATATTGCGTGTTGGAAAATATTTTTTTACAGCATAAGTATTAACCATACAAAAAAAGAAATTCGGGCAAAATGATCTATATAAATCTATAGCAAAATAATATATTTTTCAAATCTTCAAGATAAGCCGTTAATGAGCAGTACGGTTCATAAAATGACCGTGTTACGCTACCAAACGGGACTTAGGCCCTTAATAACAAATGGATATTTGACAGTCCTTACGGGTCGTCAGAAGCCCGAAAGTCTGACAACCACTCTTACCAAGGGGTATTGCATTACCCAGTAACTGAGTTGTGGAGGTCAGAGCAGTCGCTCCATGTAAAATACTGGTATTTAGCTGGATCTTGTTAGAATGAAAGCCGACCCCAACATCGTTCAGAAAAGGCTAAGCAGATGATAATGAATTTCATAACACAACATTATTCATCACGCCTGTAATCCCTGAAGAGTTAGGCAGAAATGTATCAACCTCATTTCGCCAGTAATGTTTATCGTCCCATGTAACCAGCCTATCCGGGCACAAATCTCGACTCCGAGCTGCACCCTAATTGGGTAACTCACGATTAATCATAATCTGGTTCGTTTTGAAACAGATGGCTAAACCATTGCTTCATATGTTCGAAAAATGTGTCTGCTCAACAACGTAAATAACGCAATGAATAATGCTGAACTGTCAAAATGAAACCGATTATGATTAATCGCGTGTTACGCAATTAGGGTGCTGCTTTGAGTCTCGAGAGAATTCCAAATGACACGATTGCCCGACCCGGGAAACTAATCCAGGACCTCTTGCTCTGCAGTAGCGACCACTAGACCGGTGGGCACTGCTCCGTCTGTTTTTAGCCGACTTCAAAAAAAAGGAGGGTATCAACATGTTTTTTTTAAATCTATGTTCGGACATAACTCCGTCATTTATAGACGGATTTGCAAAATTATCTTTTTGTTCGAAAAGAGTTTATACCGAAATGGTCCTATTCTAATTTCATATAGATCTGATGATGCGTTTCGGAGATAGACAACGGAACTCTTCAAAAAATTACAGAAAATCAACCGCGATTACTGCTATCGCATAAATATGCATTGTTTTGACCAAGGGTGATGAAATTTCGAATTGGAGTGGGGTAGGTAATATAACTAAAAAGTGTAAAATAAAACAACTGACTTCTGGAAAAACACTACAAAGTGAAACATAACTTTAATTTCGGAAGGCGGTGGCAAAAAAATTAAATACATATCCAAAGTCACCGACTTCCGAAATTAAAGTGATTTTTCACTTTGTAGTGTTTTTCCGGAAGCCGGTTGTTTTTTAAGTTTTTTGTCATTTCTATTCACTTTGGTTTCTCATTTTGCCACGGAAAGCTACGAGTACATAAGCTCTAAAAGATTCTAACAC
Organism: Antitype chi; assembly: GCA_947359405.1. Classification (NCBI taxonomy): domain Eukaryota; kingdom Metazoa; phylum Arthropoda; class Insecta; order Lepidoptera; family Noctuidae; genus Antitype; species Antitype chi. The sequence continues at coordinate 5,707,553 of OX375835.1, read as the reverse complement.
TTTATCGAGCATATCTTTTTATTTGTTATTCTTCTATTATAACATCTTTATTAGTTACAATTCTTTCATCACTCTCTGGGCTGGCACGTTCATTGCCATTCAAAGTGGCATTGCTGCCAGTCTTCTAGGCACGTTTCCTAATGACAGCGATGCGGAAGAGTACTAAGTGTCTTTTTATTTTTGTGTTTATTTGTGTAGTTGGTCTGCCAACTAACTTCTACTTTTTCATAAATTTCATAACCTGCAGCACTACCCTCATTTGCAATAAAATTATCCGCAACTAAAATAAAAGCTGTAAAACAAGAAATTAACATTATCGTTTTACATCTAGTAACCCGTCACTCTATTCTGACTTATATCAAATAAAAAAACCTTATATAGGGCTGTGACAAGCACTTGATAGTGTCAACTGTCTGTTGATGTTAGAGCTTACCCTATTTTATTGCCAGCTGGTGCAAAACTGGGTTCACATATTCATAGTGGCTAGGTAATAACAGCCGCATTGGTCGCTCGATCAGGTGTCTATCTTTACATACCAAGACCCCTCCGTGCACAATAAGCCATTGGTCTCGGCTGCCATTTGTGAATTTTTGACAGCCGTTACGGGTCGTCAGAAGCCCGAAAGTCTGACAAGCAGTCTTACCAAGAGGCTTATCGTATTACCCAGTATCTGGGTTGTGGAGGTCAGATAGGTAGTCGCTCCATGTATAATACTGGTATTCAGCTGCAATCGGTTAGATTAGAAGCCAATCCCAGCATAGTTGCAAAAAGTCTAGACAGATGATGATGATGACTGCATTCTATTCATAGACGGGCTTTTGGTCACGGGTCGATCGATCAGGTTAAACTACGCTTGCTGCGGTAGTTCTTGGTGTTCTATCTTTACACACAAAGACCCGTGCCTCAGGAAGCCCGCTTTTCTACTCTCCCCTGTCAACGGTCACGCTATCATTCACTCTCTTTTCTTTCTTATCATCCCTCACACAATCTATACATCTTTTCTTTGACCTTTGTCTCCTTCTCTATTCATCAACATTCACTCAGTCACATGCGCTTCCTCCCTCCTCATTACATGCATTTTACTTTTCTGTCATTCGTGAACAATTTTTTTAGTCCCTCTCAGAGAAAGCCTGTGTTCTAGCATTGGAAGTATTATAGACTGATTTATGTGCAGAATGTTATAGTTCAACCCATTGATATACAAAAAACCCAAGATACACAATCAGCGTCTCAAAAACGTCCGCAGAAATGGGCGCAATGTGCGCAGGTGTCAATAATATCGTCAGTCTTTTTGGACATTGCTTTATAAAAACCACTTTAATTCATGCGTGTAAGATTGAATTTGCAAAAATAAAAAAATTGACATATCATAACTGACGTATACCTAATTGGGGACAGTTTTGAGTGTAACTTTTGTTCGAGACTGTGCAATGTATGTTTTTGTGGTTCAACCACTATCTTTAACATTTTTGAACAACTCTATAAACAACTAAAACACTAATTTCTTGAATCCACTTGCACGTGTCGCATCACTTAAAAGTAAGTTCGATATTACTGACATTTGAAGAGCAGCTGACACTAACGTTGTAAACTTAGTAACTGCAGTAATCCTTACTTTACATTGTATGGTTAGCTTTTTTTTTACTGTTCAAATGTTAATCTCATCGTCTTCATGTCTTAAGCTAGTAAACATTTTACCTACTGCAGACTTGAACATTATAGATTAACACAATGTAGGTTCTGCCAGGGGCGCGGGTTGTTCGAAAGAGATACAGTGGCCTCTGGCACACAGGCAACTGAAGGAACACGGGTGGGTTTTAGTCAGTAAAAGTCTGACACGCCGAAAATCATCAAATAACTTCTCCCGCTCCACCCAGACCGGGAGAAGGTATTTGATGATTTCCGATCCTCACACAATGTAGGTTTGTAGATGTCAATACTATCACCAGTGTAGAAATAGATGATTCGAAAGACGAAAATGACAGATTGTAAAAAAATATTTACGACCCTCGACGTGCTGTCAAAAATGAAGAAAAGAAAGAAAGAATTATCACTTTGTACAGAAAGAGATACTTATGTATATTTTTCGGAGATTAGAGATAAAAGTGGTCAACAACGCGTGCAGGCTTGGCGAACGGGTTGATGATCACAGTATCATTATTGTCATAAGCAGAAAATGCCTCTGATAAATTTTGATCTAATATTTTAAAATCCTGATGATATCGATCTGTTGTCAAATCCCATGATAACTTAAGCTGTAGTGACTGATACACCAGTAAAGAATCATACAAATTGACGTTGATAGTGTTCACCACAGATTACACCGCATTTAGAAACTAGAGGAGTGGAAGGCGCAGAATACCAAATACTTAGATTTAAAAAAGGAATAGTCTTTACAAAATCAAAAAAGGTCAAACACCCACCAAACGAACTCAGAACAAAGATCATGTAACAACAATTTTGTTAAAGACACTTATGCGGTAGAAATCACTCTTCAGCCCTTATTTTTTCACCACACCACCTAACCAGGCTATCGCTCCCATCGGGTCTCGACAAAAGAAACGTCAGATAGACATCAGCGTTTTCCGAGTAACCGCCGCTAGGTGGCGTGCGTAGAACGTACTTAGATTTCGTGAGATAGCGAATGGTATCCAAGACAATAATTTCTTTCTATTCATTCTGATTACTTTTACAGTAAGGGAAGTCACATTAAAACGCAGTTGATTTAGTTTTAGTTAATAAAGTATTTACTGGTGGAATTGATTTAAATTAAATCAAAGTAGAGCGTGGAACAGAAAAGGTTAAAATGGCGTATGGTTTTAAGAAGTATAAGAAGACTCTTGGAGATTAAAAAAAAAAAACAGGAAGATAAGCTTGGACCCACTAAACAGGGTTTTATTTAACTGAACGATATAATATCTGCCTCCATGAGGAATAGGATATCAAAAAAGTTAGTAAACATGCAACAATTAAAAAGAGGAAAATCAAATTCGTTAATATTTTTGATATTAATATTGGTGTTCATCAAAGCCGGCGTCATTATTTTTATTCATAACATTGATTTTAAAAGTTAATTCGTATCTGCCATTGAAATTAGCCACAGTTACAAGTTTTGTAATACTATTTCCTACTTCTAATGCGTAATATACGGAGGTCCAATAAATGAAAATGAAATATAAGAAAAAATCTAATCAGCATTTTGTAACATAACATTGATCAGGCAGGGGACATAGTCCTCTTAAAGCGGTAGGTTGCCAAACCACAAAAAAAAAACCCATAGCCCGATATATTTTGCTTCCATGTTCTGCAATACTCCTGCGGCACTTACCTACTAATTTTGATTATTGTATTATTAATGTACCTGTACCTATATATATATATTTGCATCAAGTTATCCAATTCCTAAGAGAGCTGATGATCTTAAAAAGATGGCTGAATGCGGAGAAATGGGTGTTGCACTGAATCGAACGAGAGCTGTTTGTCTAGCATTACTTCTTTATGAATGCAACCTTCATCATCATCATCATTACTTAACCGAAAGACGTACAATGTTGGTCATAGGCTTCCTCCCCCAAACATGGCGACAACGACCGGTTATGTACTTCCTCTATCTAGCTGATCCTGTGACCTTCACCAAGTCGTTGGTCCTACTATTAAGGCCCATAGTATCCTCATCTCCCGTCTGAATGAAGCACGACTGCCGCCCGCCCGCGCCCGCGCAGGGCACCTCTGAGCCTTTATCTCAAAATGGGGATATTCCTTGGCAAATGTTGATTAATTTACAATTGTGCTCTAGCGATTCTGTGGTACCTCTAACTATCTATTTTTCAGTGTATTTTTTTTTCCAAATAACGAAGCCGTTTAGTAGGAGTATGGAATAGAAGCCAAAATATTGCGTGTTGGAAAATATTTTTTTACAGCAGAAATATTAACCATACAAAAAAAGTACCCTCGGCAAAATGATCTATATGAATCTATAGCATAATCATATATTTTTCAAATCTTCAAGACAAGCTGATAATGAGCAGTACGGTTCATAAAGTGACCGTGTTACGCTACCAAACGGGACTTAGGCCCTTAAGCATAAGGTCCTCGGGTCAATTCCCGGATTGAGCAAAGTATGATTGGGTTCTTCCAATAGGGATATCTCAGTAGCAATCCGGAATCTATATTTGTGCCCGGTTGAAGACAATGGGTTTGCCTCCACAACGAAACAACTGGTGAAAAGTGGATGTACTAATAGGTACCTCTTCCATAACCTTCGGGAAACAAAGCGTGATGTTAGATCGGAACAATTTTAATATCGAAGTTCTAGCTGGGATAATAAACGAAAACGGGTGCAAACTTATAAATAAATACAACACCATAACTAACCAGTTATTTAGGAAAACAACCCGACATAAGAGAGCAGTTAGCTTTTGCTCCGACGACATTCATAAATCATTTGTCAAATGCGCCATTTTGTCTTATTAACCTTAAAAGGAAAGTGTGGTAATTAAGGAGGGTTGGTGTGCTCTGGCGCAGCTAGGGATGGGATAGTAGTCGAGTTAGTTTAGTCGATTATGTGTGGAAGGAAATTCGTAATCGAATTGTTTACTTTTATTTGATGAAGGATTATTTAGGGCTGATTTTCACTGCTTTCGTTGTTACCAAAGCGTATAGAACCTGGATAAGATATATAATTTAGTAACTGGCTAGGTAAGTTAGTTTGTAACGAATAATGTTTCCTTGAACTAGCTTACCGATGAGCCCTCATCATAGCATCCTATTTGTTAGTAAAAATATGTGGAGTATGTTGTGGTTATTATATTGATTTTATTTTACTTACTGATAAGTGTAATATGCAGAGGTCGGATATTCGGATGCATCTTTACCTAAAGATAATTTTTAGCTAAGAAATTATGGAAGCGGCTTTATAAATTATTTGTAATATTTATTAAAAAACCCCGGGATTCTTGATTGCATAACTATTCAGATGTGTATTAATTTAAAATTAATGTTTAACCCGATACAAATATGTGTATGTACTGGAGGAAGGTGGTTTGTATTAGTTAAAACAAAAAATAAACAAATTACTTACTTAGATTAAGACTTTTTCGATACAAAAGCGCATCCCATGTTAGCCAACATCTCAACTTTAGGTGAATATGCATCCGAATATCCAATCTCTGGTTATATTTAATGTAATATCATTTTTGTTTCCCAAATAAATAAAAAAATAAGGCTAGCACAGAAGCGGGGGACACAAGAAAAGAGATCAGTGGGTGAAGCCGGGCCGTGGATGAAGATGATAAGAAAACATTTTTGCAGTTAGCACAATTGGTTTATTTCTATGCTCACCTAATACCAAATATCTAAAATCCTTGTAAAATAAAATTTCGAATGGTGATACTTCGATTTCATTTCGTATTCGAAACTGTCTAAAAATTTGCATTGCTTTTACTAATATTTTTAACGTAACATGACATAACATCGCGCCTGTATTTCCGAAAGGCTTAGGCAGAGGTGCACCTTTAGAAGACGGACATTTTTAACGTAACATTTCATATTTACCAAATGATGAATGAATACAACATCGATCTTTGTACTCGACTAACAATCGAATAGCCGAAACAAAGCACATCACTACACGTCGATTGAAACATCTCTATCAGACTCTAATAATAAAGAGGAGCTACTGTGGTGTGTCAATTAAATTCTTTAATTTAATTCGATTCGTTAGGCAGGTCATTAATTTTACAATAATGCCAACTTTTTGTTGAATGTCTTGCCGAATTGACAGGGTGGAGTTGGATAGATGTTCATTTGTTACAATGGCCGACTTTCAAAGACCGATTTTGAAGTTTGCGTGCTTCTGTTATTATTGCGGCATCGATATAATGAGTTATACCGTTCTTATTTGATTCGGCTAGTCTTGTTTGGCTTATTGGTCGCAAGCGCTACTGGTGAGCGGAAAGTCCTGCATTCGACTTCCAGGTATTGTTTAGTGTTACTGGGTTTTTTAATCAGAAATTTTACAGAAGCTGTTAGATATCTGGATATACGGAAAAATTACGTCCAGTTTTACATGGGTAGGTAAGAATTTTAGTACTTCTAGTCAAATAACAATAAATTTGGTCCTTCGAGCCGGATCACTGGCGAAATATTGTAGTACTAGATATTCTCTTCAGACGTCACGTATCACAGTTAGAAATACGAAAGTTTGAATGACATGACCATTTGATGCATATCAGTAGAACTGGTTTCAAAAAGCACGTTATTCCGTCGGTATTAATTCTGTGCAAATAGACAGTAATTGCATGTTGTCAAACAGTACCCTAAAAATGTCCAACACACGCCACATACTCTGTTATAAAGAATATCATAACTTCACGCTTGTATTCTTCTAAGGTGTAGGCAAAGACACATTTCACCAGTTATGTTTCGTAAAATAGGGGACGAGTCTATGGTCATAAATTGGTGACAAAGCTTCGGGCCTGATATTGAAAATTTTCTTTAAGAAAAACTCACGTAACATCCTGAGAGTTTATTCTACTGAACTCACGCTCAAGGTAGGTATAACATAATATAAATTGTCTTCAGCTTGTGACTCCATCTGCGTAAAATGTCTTGTTCCCCCGACCTACGGCGCGGCATCGCATCGCATCGTCGGCGCTATCACTCCATTTTCGCTTAGCGTCCATTCTGACTTTTTTTTGCTCAGCTCCTAACTGTTGTAGCGTGTTGAAATAGCCTACAATCTCCCTCAAGAATTGGGCTGTCAAATGCAAAATTATTTTTTTAAATCCAACTGGTAGTTCTAAAGATTAGCGCGTTAAAACAAATAAAATCTTAAGCTTTATTGTATTCGTATAGGAGTCCTATAAAAAGAGCAGGCAAACCCGCGATGGCACACTCATGTCGTCTAAATAGCCATTGTGTCAACATGACATGTCAATAGACAAAATAGACATCAAGTGATGTCGATTAGTTGCGATAAGACGTCAAATATTCGAATAAACTATTGATTTAGTAGCTACGATGGTTTATCTATTGAAATCAAATGGGGATTGTTGATTTTGGGTGTCATTTGTTTTTTGTATGACTCATTTTCGTTCAGATATTTTTGTCAATGTGTGTAGATTATGTTTTCGTTTTCCGTGCTACGCAATAACTGGGTCAGTAATAGTAAAGTCATCACTTGGTCCTGTCGTGGGTGTTATAAGACGTGACCAAAAGATTACGTTAAGAGGGTGGTTAGTATAGTATCTTGTTAGTTGCTAATATGTTTCAAATTGAGTTTATTTTCTTAGTACGAATGTACATATACGCAAATGATAGATTTCTACCAAGCAGCCCACCTGATACTGAGTGGTCCCCGCCGCCTAAAGTATAGTGACAATACTTCTGGTATTGCCAATGCCAATTAAAATATGGCTATATAAGAGTAGGGAAAGACTACAGAAACGATTGATGGACTACTTGAATGATGATATGGTTAGAAAAGGGATGACGACTAATTTAGACAAATATGGAAGAAGACATATTGCGCCGACCCCAAATAAATTGGGATAGGTCAGAAGAATTTAGAAAACAAAGTTGAAATATCTTCTAACGTTGCTGATTATTACGACGAATACCTATCTATATCGCAAATTTTGTAGGATTTACGAAGTATATAGTAAAAAACTAACAAAGTAATGAAATAATACAAGAATTACAAAATATAGTTTATTTTTAACCAGCACACCAATTTTCAAAACTGAAAACCACTTTTCAGGTGTCGAAAGCAATACAAACGGTAATGATAACAATTTCAATGAACTGAAAACGTATATTAAAGGCAATAATCAATGCTTGGCAAGTAAAACACCTATTATAGACGTCGACAAAGGGGTTAGGAAGGAGTACATTATTGATTGGATGGTAAACGTGAAGAGTTCAAAATAGAATTTGATATCAACGGAGTCGAACGTTTGTTTTACGATTTATTCATAGAGGAAGTCTCAGAGAATAATTCTGTTATGATTATTATGAAACATATTGGTTAAAATAATTTACGTTAGATTGGAAGCCGAACATAAAATAGTTCAGAAAAGGATAGGCGGATTAAAAATGATGTTCAAGCCGTCTGGTGGTAAGTACCCACCACCACCACCAGAGCTAGGTGATATCTCCCCTAGAGACAAAGTTGCAATGACAAATGTATCTGTTACAGCAGCACCCTTCGTCTATCTGGTAGCGGGGACAACAACCCAGAGTGCGACGGGCGTAAATACATCGACGCGCAAACTATAGCCATTAATTCAGTATAAGCATTGAATCTTTTTAGCGGTTACTAAAAAAATCTGCTGTTTCATAGAAAAGTGCAATACAGACGCTGTCAAAAGATACACAGCAATTTTTTTTATATAACCGACGAAAAATATCGACGTATGTTCTGAATTTTGGTTGAGCGTCGAAGCCACACTGTATAAGTACTGCTATATCCAGGCGGAGTGAAGCGGTACTCCCGGAAAGCATCATCCAAACCGCTCCTCAAACGTGCATTGCATTGGAAACTCACGGATATAACCCTGTCATAATCCTCTTCACCAACTCGGTTAGGTGGCGGTGATATACCTACTGGGTAATTTCGCAGTTGGACCTGGACCAGTGTCAAAGCAGACATAACATTTGTGTTCACCTCAAACGCTACACACATCCACCGGGGGCGGGGACCCTATCAGCTAGTTAAGACTAATCGAATGCACAAACAATAAAACATGCTATGGTAACTTTTCCAAGTCTTGAAGAATCTCCGATTTACAGAACTCTACCCACCTTTGCACCAATAGACATGAATATTACTATCAAAGAGTTGAACTTCAGGTCAAAACGTATTCACCTACAAGAATTCTTAATTAAAACGAGCCTCGCTCATAGAAATAAACCGGTGTTTTTAACAATAATTGCTGCTATAAAAACTATATGTGATTACTCGTGAAATCGGCTGTATTTTAATATTTTATTGATTGAAGGACCCGACTTAATGAATTGAGAATTTTGGAGGAAATACATGCTGACGGAGCTAGAGACGAAAAGATCGATGCGCAGGATATAAGAATGACGACATTATTTTGTGAATGCTAAAAGATATAAACTGAGACGAAAGAAAAACAAAAGAAGATCACGTAAAACGCACTCACAATATCGCTGGCTTGCAAAAACTGTGGTTTTCGGTTACTGATGATCAAAAACTGCCAGTGTTTTTAGTTTAAATACACTCGGCTCCTAAATTTGACTTGCCTTAGCAAAAAAACAATCTCTCTAAGTTTAGTATCTAGAGTCTAGATACTAAACTTAGACCATCGTTTTTGGTGAAGCAAGAATGTATCCCATAGTGCCTCGATGATTAATTTAATTAAATTTCTTGCTGAATTATTTTACAGAGTTCTATCTCTATTGCGAAATGAAGGTAATAAAGTAGCTAGATTAACAGTCAAACTAAAGAAACTCAGGTTTAGTTTGTAGGAACAATCGTAAGTGACAATAAACTCATGTCTTACACAAGTTTGATTCTCAAAAGGTCATCGCTGGGCGCATAAAATAGAACCTACCATTCTAAATAAGCTCATTGGGATCATTGAAAGCTATATGAGCCAGTGATAAAATATTATTAGGTTTGAAAGTCTTAAAAGTTAAAGGTCGCCCTATGCATTTAATCAATGTCATATTTTATACTGATGTTGAAATATCACCTAGCTGTTATTATATGTTTGAGTTGAGCTCAAGAACTGCTATGTTCCTACAGTTATGTTTCTGCGTTCAAGACTCTTGTTGACAAATTTTTGTTGTGGATATGATTGGCGTTGTGCAGCTCTGTGACAGACACAATTGATATTAGTATTATCTGTTTTATATATTATCTTTTAATATTCACAAAATGATAATTTTTAATATTTCCGAAGAGTATCTACTTCGTAGTTTTATATCCCTGTCGCAATTATTAGTTAAGAAAAGTACTACTCAACGGAGAACGGATTTTATATGGCAGGAACGGTGATCACATAGCAAATTCACCGCTTTGTAAGATTTCGATGCTACTAGAAAACAGCTGTCCAGAATTTAGTAGGTACACACTTTCCACAATGATTTTTAAGGAAGGTTTTTGCAATAACACCGCGTGAGCGCTCACACTAGTTTTTATAAAAATACCAACCACAAGGAAAATATAGCAAAATAAATCATGAACAGCTGTAGTTAATCTTAAAGTAATTACAATGATCATACAGCGATGATTGATAAACAACCTTGCCTGTTACCGTTTCATATACTGTGAGATTATTATATTAGAATCAAGATAGATAATGCAAAATTAATTATTTGCAGTTGACATTTGCAGGTTGATGTAAATTAACCTGTTAATGTCATTAATTTAAATCAAGTGGATATACTTCAAGCTGATATTGATGGTAAAGGGTTTAATGAAACAACTCTTGGTGTTGATGATGTGGCAATAGTTGATATAATTGAACTGTGTTATGAAATTAAACGACACCATCAGAATACTTCGATTGGCAGCTTTAAAAAAACCACGAGAGAGAAACTATGAATACATCTATTTAAAACGGTTTTTATTTTTAATTTAAGCGTACCTAGATGATCTTCTGCCATTTCGCTTATCTGACAGTAACAACTTCTAAGAATCAATGCCGAAAGAAAGTCCAAATATATTTTGAGGATCACCTTTTTAAAAGTGTTATATTTTAATAGAAATATGATAAAAAAAGCTGTTGGAAATGTATACGATCCGTTACTGATACCTGGAGCGATGCTCTACGGGAGGTCAAAGAAGCGCTGACAAGATGTTTTGAAAGGCGATGTGTAAGCTAGCAGTCTGACAGATATGCAGTAATATAGAATATCTGAATTCAGATTCATATGCTAGTGGAATATTTATGACTAAAAAAAATTGAGTGCATTTGAAAAGTAAATCATCTAAGTACGTGTAAAAGTATGTATAAAAAGCTGAGTTTCTCTTCCGTAAAATTTCGGAGTGTTAAAACTAAAGAAATGCTTCAGAAATCAAACGTATTAATGGTTTTCTACTTCACATAGTGTAAGAACTTAAAGGGTGTTCGCAACAAAATTTAAGTTGAAGCTGACTGAACGCCGCACTCGGGTCTACACTACCTACGTTTGTTGAATATGCATAAAACTTGGAGTTTTGAAATCTTACTAATCTCATGATCGATTTAGTAAAATGTAAGAGGATGAAATAAGCAGAGATCAATGGGCAAATAGACAATAAGACCGGATAACGCTAAATGGGAGTTTCTTTTATGCCGAAAGCGATCGCCGACGCGGTATTCCTCGAAATTCTCGAAGGTAAAAAAGAAGAAATAAAATTCGGACGAGAACAAAGTAGTTCATGATTCATCTTTAAATGTTTTTGACCTTTGACTTTCCTATACTCGAAAGTTTTTGGTCCTTCGAGCCGAATTTCGGGAATAACGGAATAATTTTAGTTTAAGGCGGTGTTACAATAGGGAAACAGTAACTCAATTATAGAGTATTTTAAACACCATAACGACTTATGATGCAACTTTAAACAAACGCCTCAATTTTGAATCTTTCTATCTGAGTATGGTCATTGATTTGCGAAGCCGGACTGTCAAAAGGAAAAACGAAATTCCGTGCTTTGAGCCGCAAATTCAATTCCCGAATCGGGACAAATATTTTTACTGTCGCTATAAAGACGTGACGACAATAATGAATGAAGATCCGTGCAATGACGCTGAATTTTAGAGATCCGATTTAGCTAACCAGAAATGAAAGTGAAATATGAAGACTTGTAGTGAACATCACTTTTTACACAACTCTTCTTCAAAGCTATGGAAAGGTAAGAATTGAATTATTTACAAAATGTTTTTATGCTTTTGGTACCTATATTTTAAATTTCGGCTAAACCTTTTATTTATTTACAGTCTTTTAAAAGCGCGGGAACATTTATCTACTCGTCTGAAGAATAGTAGGTACCTACCTTAGACAAGTCTCTATGTAAGTACCTATATTTGTATAAATTATTTTTTAATTAGCTTTGTATTGGTCTTGAGTTTCGGCTCTGGGGGGATTAAGCAATGGCTTTGACTTTTGCTGGAATTACGTAAAAAATTCCGCTTTAAAAAGTTTTTTTTGTCTGCCGTTTTCAAAATGGGTAGATATGTCATCAGAAACATAAGTAGTTGGATATAGGACGGGTTTGTCTTGAAATTAAGATTTTTCGAAGTATCCCAATACATTTGGGACCCCTGGCGAGCCTAGGAAATTGACTATTCGTTTTTCTCAACTTCCTTGAGATTGACGGGAGTGAAAATATAAAACTGTGTAAAATTTTGGATATTTTATGTGGGTTAAGATAATGGAATATGAGTTCACTCCAATAAGCGTCTTATTAGGCCTAAATTAAATTGCAATAAATTGTTTATTTTTGCGAAAATTAAGAAAATTTTGCCCATTTTGGAAACTTTTACTAATCATGACTTGGATTTGAATCTGTTTCTGCGTACACCAATTTTTTTCGATCACATATTCGACGTTTTCTTTTCTAAGTAACTTTTTAGCTTTGTGAAAAACATTTCCGATGAGTTTTAACTCTGAAATCTTCAGGGATATAATAATGAATAGGTACTTACGGTTTCTGTAGAAATCACGCGATATTACACAGCATCACTTTTTCACAATAATTTTCTTTCACCACAAAATTGTCACACAAAATTAATTTAGTTTATCCTTTTATTTATTGTACACTTGTCTTTTTCAAACACTGGTCCTTCACTATACTCTGTAAAACTTTACGAAATCGATGATTGGTCGAATTCGAATTTCAAATCGAAACGTTTTGTTATTTTTAAGAATTTGTAACGGATTGGGTACAGCACTAGAGAGGTGAGGCGTAGCAATCAAATTTATGATTGCCAGTAATTAGAAAGAACAGGACAGAATGATAATTGCCTATCAATTAACGATCCATGCATTACGATTCAGCAATTATGGAGCACGTGGCATCATTTTCCAATTTTACTACTTCGATAGTCGATTTCGTTTTTCGCCGCGCTTATATTACGTCACCGATGTCATTTTTAATCACAACACTGGTTCCTGTATCGAGTCTAAACGAGTCATAATATTCGTAGAGTTAAACTATAGAAAATCACAGGCGATCACCTCACACTAAACACGAATGATAACAGTCATCAAGTTTCGAAAAAACCGAATCGTCACTGGCTTCGAAAAAAAAAACACGCTCGCCGACGCACACAAGCACAAAATTCTGTCCAATTAAAGATAATGTTTGTGGATATTTTAATAGCGTACCCCTCCGAAGAAACCCGACACAACCAACTCCTGTTGGATTTAAGCACTTAATGATCGGTTGGGGGAAATTGTGCGAGAAACGAACGGCCCAGCGTAGCTCCGTCTCGTTCTAATTAGTTCGCTGCCTCGCCACATGTATAGGGATTGTGGCGCCACTTTCGCAGCGTGGGCGTGGCTTGTTCCGAGGCGGTATTTGTCAAAGGAGGAGCTGGTTTGCCATTGGTTGGCGGCTGTGGAACGATTTTTTTCGTTCGTACGTGCAGAGGACGCGGGTTGGCAATGTAAGATCGATCGTCGGCGCCAGGGTACTATTATATGTTTTTTATGGGTATTTTTTGGCGGTGTTCAGTGCTTTGGTAACCTGTTATAGAAGCCACGCCCAGTCGGCTTCGCGGGCACGGACAGACAGAGACACACCGGCTATCAATCGGAGTTCAAGCCGTAGGGTTTTTTAAGTGCGGTTATATTTTTTTTTGTAATTTTTCGTGAGTGTTTGGACTCTGTGCTGTGACTGTTTGTATGTCATTGTGTTTTGTATCTCGTATGTAATGCGTCGGTCGGTTTTTGTTTTTTTTTTTAGAAGGCAATGCTGATGTGTTTGGATTTATTTGTCTCTTTATGTTTTGGGAGATGGTATTAAGTATTGTTTTTCATGAGGGTGACTTACGTCATATTGGAAATTAGAACGTAGGTATTTCGGTCTCGATCTTGTCTAGTCAGTATGGATACGTGTCTATTTAATTGTATAAATCAGTTTGTGAAGGAAATATTTTTTAGTATTTTTGTAGAAAACTAGTAGGACCATATTTTAAGTGAAGGAAAATTGAAAAGTAATCATTTTCAGTATATACCTACCTAATGGAAACTATTCTGTAATTGACTGTACCCACTCCCTTACTGACGCTACTTTTGTAAGTTCAAAAATGAGTTTTCTCTGGATTAACTTCAATTTTAATTTAAATCATAGGTAGTGGTGGCCAACTAACTTATTTTTTTCACCTGTCTAGTAACTAAGTTAGTATAGTCTGATGAAAGGTTTTTTTTTAAACAAATACGGTATTGCCAAAACCAGCATTTTCTAATCTTGAAAGCTCAACATTTTTTTTCTTAAATTCAAAAATCATAATTTTTTTAATTTGTCGATTTTCCTTCTAGTTAGGTATCTACTTACTATAAATTTTCCAGGCACATAAGATTAGCTCTGCTAACTACAAATTGTTCAGTAAAATGAGATAAAAAAATACGCTGAGTTTCGACTTTCTGATTTCAAATTAAAATTGAAAGCATTTATTTCAAATAAACCAATTAGTACCTACAGGCACTTTTGAAATGTCAAAGAGTCGGAAAGATGAAGCTAGTTTTGAAATTCAAAATTTGAAAATCGTACCTTAGGAACTAAATTACCACGGTTGCCAAATTTCGCCCAGATCCGTTCAGACAACTTAGCATGAAAGAGTAAGTAACAAACATACAACAAATAAAATCCAGTTACCCGCGACTACTGTAAAAGGCAAGTTTGTAGTACTTAAGACCTAAACTTTATAGAAAGAAACCAACAACAAATAGGTATCTTAAAAGGCTATAAAACAATATAATTCTAATTAAATGGTATTAAAATTGTAGAATTAATTAAATGGACACGAAATCGTTAATTGTACCTACAGGTTTGATTTCACAATACATATTAGGTATATCAGAGATAATATTTAGTTTTACTAGGTAGGTAAGTAACATTATATTGGCGATAATCTTGAGCTTTGTGCTTTATAGCTTAGGCAAAATGAAGTCGGATAATGTTAGATTTAATTCATGAAATAACAAAATAAATTTTAAAATTCAATTCAAAGATTTCAGTTTTTTTTATCTGTTTTTGCACACCATGAAATAGTAGCCGCCATTTTATTACTTACGTCATATGGCGCGGCGAGTCAATTGAACAACTTTGTACTTACTCATAATATTTTCGTAACCAAAGTAATTTTTATTTCATTAATATTTTGCATTCAAGAACATCAAACCAACGATAAGTAGAATAATGCCGCATTTTTAAATTATAAACAGTAAATTATAACATAAAATATCAGCGCATTTGTCTAAATAGCAAACTGTCGACCTACCCACAGAGCAATATGGCGTCCACTACGTCCAGCGTTTTCGTCGAATTACGCGCGAAATATGAAAATTTAAAATTTTTATGCATTTTTACGGCACTAAATCGATTAAATAAAAATGTTGTGTTTTTTTTAACACTTTAAAATCTATTTAGGACACTTTTCAAAAATGGGTGTAATACCCTATTGTTAATTTATAGGCTTGCCCTAAGCACAATGACAACATGCCTAACCTTAAAAAAACGTCTTCAGCAAACACTGCAAAGACCATCGTTTATATTGTTTAAATTAATCGGTACCTCACTAATAAATAAATTACACAACTCAATAATCTTCACACCAGTTAATTACTATCATACCGAGCTATAAAATAGCCCTTAATAATGCCCTTATAGTGATGTCAACTTGTCACAACATTGTGTCATGTCAATGCCAGTTTGACGTAACAAGACCATGGGACATCACTATTGGTTTCATGGATTGTTTAATAAGTTTACATATTTCTGGGAAATGTTTTAAACTGCTTCGTAACGGGGAAATGTAAAAGGTATAATATGCAATGTCTGTTAAATATTCAAGTAGGTCCCGACTTATGTCTTGACACAGTCTCATATTGTTGAATAATCAAGTGAATTGAATTGAATTGAAAAGGGTGTAACCAGTGGTGGCCCAGTGGTAACCGTTGCGATTTACGTGTTGTAAGGTCGCAGATTCGCGCTTTACGTATTGTAAATCTTATCATCACCACTGCTCTCAAAACGGTGAAGGAAAACATCGTGAGGAAACCGGCATGTCCTAGAACCAAAAAAATGATGGGCCCGCGTGGTGGATTATGGCCCACTCCCTTTCACTAAGAGGAGGCCTGTGTCCCAGCAGTGGGAACAGTCTGGGCTGTTTATGTAAGTGGAAAGGGAGACGTAGAAATTTTTCGTTGCTTATTAAAAAAAAACGGCCAAGTGCGAGTCGGACTCGTGCATGAAGGGCTCCGTACCATTATCTAAAAAATGACGTTTGTTGTATGGGAAGCCCCCTTAAATATTTGTCTTTTTTTTAGTGAAAATTATATAGAATAGAATAGAATATATTTATTGTAAAACATGAGTACCTATACATCAAATAAATGTGCAAGGTTTTAAAATATCAGGTAGATCTGCATGTTTTGCCATTTATCTAAATATTCTGTGAATATTTCAAGCGTCGTCTACCAGTTGCCGTTATCAATATCGAGCAAAAACGAGGGAGTATGGGAGTCTCCTTAAATATTTATTTAATTCTATATTTTTTTGTATTTGTTGTTATAACGGCAACAAAAATACCTATATCATCTGTGAAAATTTCAACTGTCTAACTATCACGGTTCATGAGATACAGCCTGGTGACAGATGGACAGACAGACGGACAGCGGAGTCTTAGTAATAGGGTCCCGTTTTACCCTTTGGGTACGGAACCCCTAAAAATGCTGGATGTAGGTTCCTAATTGCACTTGCGAAAAAAGTGCAATAGGAACATATGTGGTCAAAATGTATGGCACAGCTAATTCTTTTTACACGCTTTATATTAGCTTCACTTGTATGTTTGTTTGTTTGTTTGTATGTAACCGTCTCCTTAGGGCGCGATTTTGACCCACGGTCAGATTTCAGTGAAACTTTGTAAACTTATCGAGGACCGATGACAGTTCAATAATTTAAAAAAAAAATGAGAAAACTGAAAAAATAATGAAAATAAATATTAAAAAAAAAACACGTTTTTGTAGTTAGCAGAACTAAAAAATAGAAAATAAATACTTGACATTAATTGATTATAAAAATACCATAAAAAAGCACCCCACGCTTTTTAATTGAATTAAATTATTTTCTCCTTTTTAGTTTGGTTTTTAAAGCGTGTTTTTTAGTTTTTTTTTTTTTATTTAATAGCCGGAGCAATTTTTCTACGCTAGGGGTCTCAGAAGCATAATGTGCTGAATAAGTGGTTTCAGTTTACGCGTCGATATCCCCGCCACCCTGCCATCTCATATGCGACAGTTAATTACTTGTGATCTGTAAATATTGTCATAAGAACAAAGAAAGACCACAGGAAAGCTATAACGGATGGCGAGGAAGGGGAATTTGACTTTTTATTTTGACACGTTTTCTGATTTCAACGGAAAAAGAATCCGCCTCACCGTTATGGTTCAAAGCTTCTGTGAAGGTCAAGCAACACTATACCAAGCTCGTAAGATTCGATGAGTCATGTTTCTTTAGTATTCACAGCATACTTATTATATACTAGCAGTTTGAGTAATTTTTACGGCCTACCCAAATGTCCTTTCTATAGTACCTATCTATTGTTCGTCGAATCAGTGAGCTCTTATAGTTCGGAGTTGAGCTGCACAAATGCGTCCAGGTGTAGTTCTTTCGTTTTCCAAACATTTCAGACACCAATCTACATGGTCCTCAAATGATTGAATGATTATGTCTGGACTTTAAAAGAAACTTTGACCATTAAGTTTGTTTCTTTATATTATCTTGTCAGATTGTCAGATAGAAAATGTCGACTCCATCTAGTTGTTTTTTTTAACATGGTTTTATCAGCTTCACCTGTATGTTTGTTTGTAACCGACTCCTTTGGACTTGATTTTGGCCCACTTGAAACGGTCAGATTTCATTTAAACTTTGTAGGCTTATGGAGAACCGACGACAATTCAATCATTTAAAAAAAAAGGTGAAAGAAAAGAAAAATCATGTTTTTGTAGTTAGTAGAACTAAAAATAAAAAATAGTTTAAAAAACTAAAAAAACACGCTTGAAAAACCAAACTAAAAAAAGTATAAAATAATTTAATTCTATCAAAAAGCGTGGGGTACCTACTTGGTGTTAATTGTTTATAAAAATACCTCAAAAAGCACCCCACGCTTTTTAATATAATCAAATTATTTTCTACTTTTTAGTTTGGATAATAAAGCGTGTTTTTTAGTTTTGTAAACTATTTTTTTTATAGGCATGTCTTGTAACAGTGATTCTGTTATCGTATTTACAGAATAAACAATTTCATTTCATTTGTGTCTGCATCTGAGAGATGTTTCCGGATGCCTTGTCTTATAAATACAATTACTTAAGACGTTAATTACAGATCTATGGCACAAGCCTTTTAGGGTGGGGAAATAGAGCCTTATGTTAAGAATTTATGAATTATTTATTAGTTGCTATTAGTTCTTGCTCGCGGATTGGTTGTCTTGCATGAAGTTTTGGTCCGTTAGAATCTCCTTGGTAACAAATTATCTATTCACCTTGAGAAACAATTTTTATCTGTTCATTTCAATCATGCACTTCAATAGAACGTTCCTGAAATTTCTGAATTTGGCCAAGAAGGTAGGTACCGAGACATTGCCAAGGAGTTAGTTGACTAGACATTGTCAAGGATTTAGTTGACTAGGCATTTCCAAGGAGTTAGTTGACTAGACATTGCCAAGGAGTTAGTTGACTAGACATTGCCAAGGAGTTAGTTGACTAGGCATTGCCAAGGAGTTAGTTGACTCTACATTGCCAAGGAGTTAGTTGACTAGACATTGCCAAGGAGTTAGTTGACTGGACATTGCTAAGGAGTTAGTTGACTAGACATTGCCAAGGAGTTAGTTGACTAGACATTGCCAAGGAGTTAGTTGATTCTTCACGTGACAGCACTTGCTTTCAACGTAGCAATACTGCCAGACTTTTGGGCACTTTTCATGTTGACAGCGCTGTGGACGATTTTTTTAGTGCCCTGTCATTCTTTTGCCTTTTTTTTAATAGCTTTAGTTAGGTAATTATTTTAAGTCTGTTAGCTTATGTAAATGTAAATTATTATAGTATTACACACTCTAGAAACAAATCCTGGAATGGTATCTATGTTTAGGATTTTCGTCAGTCGTGAGTAAATGTGTTTTTAAATCAGTCTAGTTATTGTTTAAAGGTAACTATATTTTCTTTGGTAGGTATTTTTTATAGTAAGCCTTAGGAAATAAGTTCATATTTATTTGATTTTACTTTCTTACGTTTCATTAGGTAGTTAGGTACCTAGGTAGGTACTGTAAAGGTTGTATGCTCAGCATGAAACCTTACGTTTACTGGCAGCCAATAATGGATATTGATCGAACAGCCAGAAAGTTTTAGTTTAAATTAAAAAAAAAAGATAAGGTTGACGTATGTTTTTATTCCGTGGATAATATTCATTATTACTTTAAGCGCAAGCTTGCCTTGTACGTTTTATCTTAAAATACACGTGGAAACACGAATTTAAGCTCTCATTATTGTTTCATTTCGTAGTGTAACGTCCTTACACTTAACAAGCTACACTACACCTCACAGTACTTACTTATCATAACTTAATAAGTATTTGTACCTACCTAAGCTATTTTATCACCAAACCAAATAGAAAAGTGTTTCAGGTTTATTGTTTCCCTTCACATTAAACAGCATTGTTTTTCATTTGTTTAAAACGTCTTTTTTTCAATTTTTATCAAACGTCATTATTTGGCGACTTCTGACCATATACCCGTATCTAGAAACTGTCAAAGATCCACGAAAGACAACCGGGACCAACGGCTTAACATGCTTTCGAGGCAAGGAGGGGTCGTATGTAATGGATGGTCACCCATCCACGAAACGACCGCTGCAACCGTAGCTTATCCTTCCATAGAACCGTGTCACGAGCCCCTCCTTTCTATCCTGCAGCTGCTAAAATTGCCATCTAACCTACCTTCTACCTCCATTGACGTATTACCAACCACTTTATAAAATCTCTTATAAACAAAGTGAGCAACGGAAAGAGAAGTGTTGTCTACTATGAATTATTTATGAAGTAATCGCCGGCCCTCTATTACATTTTTCTATCCCCTGTTAGGTGTGTAAAATAGAAATAATTAGAGGGTTATTATCTTGCATCCCTTTCTTTTGACAAATATCTGCCTAGCTTTTTCTGAACTATGTTGGGGTCGCCTTCCCGTCTTACCAGATGGATGCAGCTGTATACCAGTATTTTACATGAAGCGACTGCCTATCTGACCTCCAGATCCTAGTTACTGGGTAACACGATAACTCTTGGTAAGACTGGTAGTCAGATTTTTGATCCTTTTGGGACTTTTGGGCCCTTATTTATGTCAGAATGGGAAGTAAATAATGTCTAGAATTTTTGCTAAAGGAGGCAAAAGCATAACTCGATTGTATGGATTCTATGGAAAAAAATAATCAGCGAGTTTTAACTCTCTGATTTTTTTTTAAAATAGTACCTGCAATAATTTATTTATTAAAGTGAAACTTTTATTACATCGTCTCAAACTTTTTCGTCTGTGTGTTGCATGTCGCGTGACGTGTCGCGTGACGGTCGGCCGCGGAGTAGGGATAAAGTGAAAGGCGCTCGTCAGAGCAGCCGAGGCCAATATGGCGGCGCCTATAGTTCGCATCAGCTGACCGTGTAGTTTTTAGTTAAATGTCTATAATGTGAAAAAAAGTTTCACTTTTACGGTGGTTTCATAAAACCACACAAGTTTTTTTTTCAAACAGTGTGTGGTACAGTCTGTTACAGTAAATATAATTTTACAATTTTGGGTTTAATTGAATAGAAAGAAAGTAACATAATTGAATGTAGCGTCCTAGCTAGGTTACATGGTAAACTGTAAGGTTCGCCAGCCCAGGTTCCCACAGGGGTACAAACATTTGCTCCCTTAGGGGTACAATTATTTGTCATCATTTAATTGTATTTTTGTGTGTAGTGTTATGTCTTTTGTGGGCACTAAATAAAGGTTTTATCTATCTATCTATTTTAATAGAGACTGTTTAGGTGAAAACGTATAAGTGTTAGTACGTGTGTGTGTTTTATGATGTGGGTGTGGTGTAATAAATCAGCCACTACATTTTTCGTATTCTTAATTATTATGACGTTTCTTTAAATAAATAGGCTTTCTAGCTTTTATTGTTCAGGCTACTTACTAAATTATTAAAAAAAGGTCTATAAAATTTTAAGCATTTTGT
The DNA here is from genome assembly GCA_947359405.1 of Antitype chi. NCBI lineage: Eukaryota > Metazoa > Arthropoda > Insecta > Lepidoptera > Noctuidae > Antitype > Antitype chi. The sequence goes on along the minus strand of OX375835.1, from coordinate 5,686,121 downwards.
AAAAATTGTTTGTTATTAATTTTATCAACCAGTCTACTACATCTAATAAGAGATTTCAGAGACGATTAAGTAGTTTGTAGGTAATCAACGGGGCTATTGCAAAACACTGTAACTACGGCAATGCATTTCATTTTGACAGTCGAACGAAATTCTTTGCGTTATTTACGTAGCTGAGCAGACGATTTTTTCTAACCTATGAAGCAGTGGATTAGCAATTTCCTGCAAAATCTTACGGATAGTGATCAAAAGTGAGTTTCGGAATTAGGGTGCTAGTTTTCCCTTGATTGTGGCAAAATTTTTTCGTTTTCAAAAATCTAGCTGAAAATACAAAATGGCGGATATCAAACCTATCTCAAATTAAGAACACTGTAGGTATTCCAAGAACTGTCATGGCTGCCTTATTTGTCTTTAATAACGCCTGGACCTGAACGTTGCATTATTAGGCAATTTGCTCAATTATGTCGCGTTTTAGCTTTTAAAATGGCACCTGTTATGTCAAGACGAAAATTTAAAGGGTGCGTTCGTACATGTTTGGATTTTTTTTGTTTAAGTTTTTCCATTTTGAGTTTTTTATTTAATTTAAGGCTCTAGAGCGTTGTGTAGTACTTGTAAAAACACATTTTTAGAGATAATTAAAACTTAGGTCTTCGTGTGTCGTCTCGTTGGTCTGGTGGTCGCAAGCATGAGGTCCTAGGTTCGATTCCCAGGTCGGGCAAAGTGTGATTGGGTTTTTTATCTGGAATTTCTCAGTAGCAGCCCGGAGTTTGGAGTGGTGCTGACAATAGGCTCTGCCCTATCAAAATCAAAATAAAAATATTTTATTTCACATAAATCTGCATGGACACTTATGAAACGTCAGAAGCTACGTGCACGGTTCCAATTTGTCGTTTCCTATGGAGAAGAGCTGGCAAGAAACTCCACAGTTACTCTTTTAAAAATAATTGGCTTTTACAATGTTTTCAAATTAAGAACAGTGATTAGGTATGAGAGGACAGTGCTATGTCATGGGATTTAAACACAACTGGCGAATAGTGGGATTACTAAGGTTGTCTATTGTGTTTATTAACTTTTTATCCATAATCTAAAGTGCCATTTTTTTTTGTCCTAGTAATCATTTGACCGAATGATAACTTGTCCGAACTTAATGTCACATAACATGAAATCCCTAAATACAATATGCCCTACATTTGTTTGTCATAAATATTAGGAGAAGAAAGGGACTATCATTACTATAACTTGTACACCTTTGGCCAAACTTTCTAGGAAACAAGACGTGATCTTTTTTTTCTATGTTAAAATTTAAATCATCATCATCATTGGCAGCCTTGTTCCACCAAATGCTGAATAAGGACCTCCCCCCTTTCCCAGCAGGCTTAGCACGAGAACCGATTTGTCGACGGAAGAATAGACATGACTATTAACTAAATGATGTACAATAGGAGAAGATAGCTATGATCTTCTTTTAATTATCACAGTTATGCGTTCTAAACGAATCATGATTTTGTAGATAATCGTATATACTTTGTAGCCATCGAGTAGAAAGTTTGTTGTCAGTGTGATTTTGACAGTTTGGGAAGAAATATTCTTCTGAAATAGTCTACATATAAAAGGACCTAGACAAAGTTTGTTAGAAACGAAAGACAACATGACAGATTGATGAAGGATATCTACGGTGCGATGTCAAAAATGGAGGAACGAAATGTGACTTTGTATAGAAAAAGCAATGTCTAATCTTCTTAGAAATAGAAAGCGTCATGCTAAGCCTGATGGTCTGTGCGAGTTTCATCCAGGTTTTCCCTGCGTTCTTCTGTATGCTGTCCACCTGACTATTGATCTGCCAAATGCTCTGCTCCACCTGCCACCACCACGCGTAGTCAAGTGTCCTGCCTATTTCCATTTCAAAGCTGCTACCCTTTGGGTCATCATCATCCTAGTCTTCCTGTTTAACTAAAAGCAGCTGAATACCAGTATTTTACAAGGAGCACCACAACCCAGTCACTGGGTAGGTAGTGGTGCTCACCTTGGTAAGATTGGTTGTCAGAGTTTCGGGCCTCTGTTGACCCGTAACGACTGCCAAATATCCACGAATGACTGCCGGAGCCAACGGCTTAACGTGCTTTCCGAGGCACAGAGTGCTGGTATGTAAAGATGGTCACCCATCCCCGGACCGACCGCGGCATGCGTAGCTTAACCTGATCGATTGATTGTGATTATTTAGCCACAAGCCCCAACCGTTAAGTCTTGCATCAAATTTAAAATTTTAATGTCATCGGGAAATTATACCAAAGGAACCATTTTGCTTCATGTCATAAGAACATTAATAACTTAACATTGAAGTAATTAATCCTACGTTACTAACTGATAACTGTGTTAACATTACCTACATAGTAAATAAATCCTTTTAGTAAATAATAAAAAGCTACCCGAAATCATTAAACGCCATAATGAGATACAAAACTTTGAAGCCATAACATAATAATCTGTAATAGCGCTTCAAGCCGCTTTATTGCACAATAAAGCCGTTCCAAATTCAAATTTCGTTTCCTAGAATCTGTAATAGGAACGTGGAACAGGGCGCGCATTATAATTTTTACTGTTTATTTATTTTTCCGTGGAAAGGGTGATTTTATTTTGAAAAAAGAACTTTTATTGTGATTTGATTACTTTGAGCTTTTGCAGTCATTTGTCTAATCGGTGTTGGTTTTACATTATTTACCTGAATGGTTTTAATATATTGGTAAATTTCCCTAGAATCGGCAGGTGCCAATTTTACTTTAGTCGTAGGTACATGACCGATTTTTTTTAGATACGCCATTACATCTGCAGTATTTTACGGTTTGATCTAATACCTAACCATAGGTGCGTATACTTATTTTATGCCAATCTTTAGTTTTTACAATATGTAGACTGGTAGGGCAGACTGGAACCATGAATTCAGCACATGATTTAGACCCCTAGAGTAGACATTTTAGACGGTTATATAAAAAGGAGGTACCTAGTCTGTCATACTTTCAATGAAATTGCTGTTTTTTTTTTCATGCAAGGAGGTTCAGAATCATGCACTAATCAATCCTGTATATTTTTTCCGTTAAACTAAACATTGTAGAGTCGCTGTTTGGTGACACACTTAGTTATAATGTGTCAACCTGGAAAAATAGTGACAAACAATTTCATCATACATCCTACTTCAATCGGGACTTTGATACTGGTCTTCGAAATTCAAATCAACATTCTTTCCTACATTTCGCATCCACTAAACCAAGCCGCTCAATAAAAAGATAAAACTAACAAAAACAAAAACCCCCAGTAACAAATCGATACATTTATTTAACCTATTTTTACAGTCTCACTCTTAATTAGTTAAAAACTCAAACCAAACGTTCTAATAGTGTATATCACCACAAAAGGTACACCATAAACTATAGACTCGCAACAAACGCTTCACGCCTCATAAAATTAAAAATCGAACAAAAAAGGCTGGCAACAAACGATAAATGTCACAGATTATAAATAATAGAAGAAGAATATCGTCGTAAAATACAATAAAACTTAATTAACTACTGTGCGTGGGATGTTTGAAATTAATGATGTTTTTAAAATAAATAATAGGGAGTTAGCAATATGTTTTTTTTTTTTCAATGGCCTAGTTCATATACGATTTTCTTGAGCCAACTAATTTAAAAAAGGAATTTAAAAACATTGTACAGTTTACAATGCATAGGTATACAATGTCAATGTTACGTAGGTACGTACCTAATAAGGTGATTTATTTAATTAGCAGATACTCTATGTGAAACTGTAAATGATGGATTGATGACATCATAAAATAATTATTTATCAGCCATACACATTTTATGATGAAGTCTAATGCGTAAGAGGTAGGTATCTAATATTTACCTAAGTTTTTCCGAACTGTAAAAGCTGTATACCGAGTGCCTTTTGACGAACCAAATTAATGTCAGTCTGATAGTGATGTCAATTAACATTATTTGCGTATGTTTCTTTCCAACTTTATTAAAAATATTTTTAAATTCCAACTGTCAACTACTTAGCTGCATCACGCTCTTAAAACCATGCATTGTTACAATTTAAGTCCAACGGTACCTCCGAACCGTCCAAATTTCTTTTATTACGTTCAAAAGCACCAAAGGATACCATTACAAAGAAAGTACACGGAGAGAAAGAAAACATAGCGCCATGCGCCAACGAATACTCCCGAACACTCACGGAGATAGCCGAACTATGCGGTCCCTTTGTAAATCTATTTAGGCTAGTCCATCATTTTTTATTAGCAAAATGACAATCAAAATGAGTCGGCTCTTTGCCATTTTTTTTTCTCAATAATGTTACCCTATTCATCTATTGTTACGGGGAGGTCTAATAGAACCTTTGCAATTTTTTTTGGGCTTGCAACACAGGTGAAGTGCTCAAAAGGGGTTGCCAATTTATTTCATGTTATTGATATTTTTCTTTGTTCGCTGTGTTAATATTGTGATTTTTGGGATTATGCTCATAAGTATTTCATAAATTTAGTAATGATGTTTAGATTTTAAGAAATGAATTTGTTTGTTATAATTTATTGACATTTGTTTTATTTATTTTCTTGTTATAAGCAATTTAGTTACTAACCGACTTCAAAAAGGAGGAGGTTATCAATTGTGTGTGGTTTGTTTTATGTATGTTCGGGCATAACTCCGTCATAAATAGACGGATTTGCAAAACTATTTTTTTGTTCGAAAGGGGTTTATTTCGAAATGGTCCCATTGAAATTTCATATAGATCTGATGATGAGTTTTGGAGACAGACAGCGGAACTCTTTAAAAAATGACAGCAAATCAACCGCGATTGCTGCTATCGCATAAATATGCATTGTTTTGATTAGATTGACTTTGAGAATACCTCAAGGATGATGAAACTTCGAATTGGAGTGGGGTAGGTACTATAACTAACTAAAAAGTGAAAAATGTAAATAAAATACTGCATATTACTGGATATGATGACCCGGAACAATTAATATAACGACCCTGATCTGACACTGAATCAAACGAAGTATATTTTTGGGGAACAAAATACACAGTTACGTACACACCTTTACACGGCACACACACACACACACCACACACACGACAGACACCACACAAACTTTACTCATACACTCATACAATACCATACTTGAAAGCACCTCTCTCGTCTCCACTCTAGAATTCGTATCCTGAACCCCAAGATACAGACTAACTGTCTAGTTTGGTGCGGGTTGTTCGAAAGAGATACCGCGGCCCCTGGCATACAGGCAACTGAGGGAACACGGGTGGGTTTTAGTCAGTAAAAGTCTGACACGCCCTCCTGCTCGCCCCAAAGCTGGAGAAGTTATTTGATGATTTCCCACCCAAAAAAAAAACTGTCTAGTTTGGGGTTCACTAGCAAATAATATATGTAACTAGCTGTAGGTAATATTTAAGCTACTCAATATGTCGTCTCAACTTGATGTTAACCTATGTACCTATGCTTACTGTATTTGTATACCTGGTCAATAAATATTTTTAATTTTCTCTTTCCATTTTTTATCTTTTTAGAAATTTTGTTATCCTATTAATATTGTTATATCTTAGTTAGGTACTTATCTATACATCTATACATACTATAGATAATTAAAATTGGAGTGTCTGTTTGTAATATTAAAATAACCGCTTTTTACTAAATGCATATGGGTGTATACACGGTACATATACCAAAATATCATTTTTTTTTTTAAATTTGTTTTTCTGTCTGTTTGTTCCGGCTAATCTCTGAAAAGGCTGGACCGATTTTAACGTTACTTTCACTGGCAGATAGCTGATGTAATAAGGAGTAACTTAGGCTACTTTTATTTTAGAAATTACAACAACAACAATAACTTTTTTGTTAAATTCCACGCGGACGAAGTCGCGGAAACAGCAAGTAATATTATCTATACATGTGAAAATTTGGATGTTTGTTACTCAATCACTCAAAAGCGGATGAACGGATTTGTATAAAATTTGGCACACAGAGAGTTTGTAACCTGGATTAACTCATAGGATACTTTTTATCCCAATTTATTCCTGTTGGATGATTTTCTAAGCAAGTACAAAATAAAATAAAATTATTTAATACGTTGTTGTTTTATTCACATCATCTCTGCCTTACCTTTCCTAAATGGAGTGTGAATTTACATTTATTTATTTATCTATTGGCTCATAAAAAGCCTTACAATATTGAGGTGTGACACTGGATCCCACACTAGGATACCCTGTGTCGCAAGATACACACACACATACACACACACACATTATTAGAATAGAATAGAAAACATTTATTCGACACAGACACAACACAACAGCAACAAACATATAAAAAAAAGAAAGAGAACAATAAACATAACAATAAAATTGCAGTAAAATTGTGCTGGGCGTGTACCAACTAGTAACTCTATGAAAACACATACGCCATTTGGGACTGAACTGCACCACCCAGTTACTGGATAACACGATACTCTAACGGTGCTCTGAAACGGTGATGAAAAACATCATGTGGAACCGACCTAGAAACAAACATTTCTAAGACATGTGACATCTACCAACCCGCATTGGGCCCGCGTTGTAGATTACACTCCCACTCCATCTCACAGAGAGGAGGCCTGTGTCCCAGCAGTGGGAAGATTATAGGCTGATTATTAACGATACTCTAAGACTGACTGTCTTGTAGTTCTAATATCCATACGCATCAATACTTACACCCGGACTACCCCGGAGCTTAGGGGCCATCCATAAATTTCGTCACACAATTTGTTAGGTTTTTCGACCCCCCCCCCCCCCCCTCCCGCCGTCTTGTCACCGGTGGTCACACTTGTGAAACCCCCTCCCCACTTGTGTGACGTCACATATTATTCAATTTTATATTAAGAAGTAATTTAATTTAAACAGCAGGTTAGGCAATTTTTTTTTCATTTTAAATGAAAAATTTTTCTTTAACAAAAGCAAACATAAAGTAAAGTCTAATATTTTAGATAGATGGAAGAAGCCTAATAAATAAAACTAGATCGAGTAGGTAAGTAAACATGTGACGTCACAAAGCTTTTGACACCCCCTGTCCCTTGTCACACAATGTCACATTTCGATGACCCCCTCCCGCCCCTTAACGTGTAACGTTATTTATGGATGGCCCCTTATAGGTAAAACTAACAACACCAATGTCCAGGGTTCGATCCCCAGCACGCTAATTACTTAACACTATCAATCAGAATTTAAAGGTGCACTTACACGAGCAACTAAAATTGCTACATCCTGGTCAATTCTCATCAACTATGACGTCACGACTACATCCAGCAATTTAGGGCAATGACAACATGTGGCAACCTATTGCCCGAGATACGGCCACACAATATGGAGCAACTTAAAAAACTAGGCAATACGCCCGTCTCCCGCCACCTCCGCCGCCGCCGGCCGGTTCCTCTCGCAAAGACGAGACGTAGTTATATGTACAAACGCCAGCACGGAGTTTTTGGCGGGATACGGTTGGAACATGTCGCACGAATTTTCATTTTCATGAAATTTAGTGAAATAGCGAATTAAATTGTATAATTTTGGTAGTGAATTATTCAATTTAGTTACATGTGAGTGCACAAGTGTAGTGAAGGTGAAAATAAGTGTCTAACGTGGACTTTTCGTGTTCCCCCCAAAAACTCATATTAGGTTGTTGTAAAGTTACTACCGCTTTACAATAACTTTGACTTGACTGACTAAAGACGACTATGACAGTTTTGTAACTTCGTGCCCGGTATCGGGCCATTTACTTGATCGAAAAGAAAAATTACTTGACACTGGCTAAATGCACAAACCGTGCGAAGCCACAACCGAAAAAAAAAAAAAAAAAAAAAAAACGCCAGCACAGTAAGCTACGCCAAACTATCAAATTTTCCCAATTGAACATGCACCTTGTGCTTATGTTAGAAAGTTAAAAATCTATCAAAGAAATTTGACAGGTTGTCAAACGTCTGTACAAACGAGATGGAAAGAAAATTTACTAAATATTTCCAAACCGATTGGATATTCGGCAACTCATATTGGCGACATTGAGAAATGTGAAATAGTAATTAGAAGCAATACTTATACCCGAAACAATTGCCGCATTTTATTATTGTTGCTCTAGATTGCTCCACTTAATTGATCCAGATTAATCTATTGGTATAGCCGAGCAATCATTGCTCAAAAAATTGCTCGTGTAAGATCAATTTGAAGGCATGTTTCATATGTTCGAAAAATGTGTCTGCTCCACAACATATGAATGTTGTTGAACTGTCAAAATGAACGCCATTGCAACTGTTAGTGTGTTACGCAACTGCCCTGCAGGATAGTCAAAGTATTATTGGGCTTTTTACATTAGGTATTTCTCAGCAGCCTGGAATCTGAAGTAAGTATTTGTGCCAGTTTGATAGCAATAGGCTCGCCCGTTCTGTCAAAAAGTGACTGTACTATTCACATCTGCAGAATCCTTCAAGGCATGCAGGCGAGTCTAATATAGTATATTTTATATCGAGGGACTAAACGAAGCCATAATATACCAGAGGTGGTTTGACTCCCGAGCGTGCGAGGGAGTCAATGAAACCGAGGGTATATTAAGTTGGCGTTCAGTCTCGAGGTGCAAACTGTACTTTTCACTTTGAGTTCGAGAAAAATAATCAATTTAGTACAAAAACATTTAATAAATATTACTTAATAAAATAAAAATCACAAAAGATCTTTTTTACTTGAAGCTAAATGTACAATTCGAATTAATTTGAAAAACCATGGAACTAAAACTCTCAATATTTTCGCAATGAAGATGGTCCACACTCCACAGATAATAGTATATTTACTGGCTATTTGAGTTTGTCTATCTCACAATCTCACATGAAGGAAATTAAAAATTCTAATTACTCTTCACTCCCTAGAGACTAAAGTGGTCACTTTAATCCCGCTTTGTAGGGCTATATTGGCGTACTTTTAGAGCATGAGAAGTGAAAAATACTTCTTGCTTTTTTCTTTCTTTCAGGCGTACGTGATGTCATTGTCATGTCCATCATCATTTCAGCCGGAAGACGTCCACTGCTGGACATAGGCCTCCCCCAAGCACCGCCACTCCGACCGGTTCTGTGCTCCTCGCATACAGCGGATTCCTGCAGCCTTCACCAGGTCATCGGTCCATCTTGTGGGAGGCTCTCCAACGCTACGTCTTCCAGTACGCGGTCGCCACTCCAGACCCTTCCGACCCCTTCGATAATCAATTCTGCGAGCAATGTGTCCTGCCCACTGATACTTAAGTTTGGCAATTCTTCGGGCTATGTCGGTTACCTTGGTTCTCCTACGGATCTCTTCATTTCTGATCCGATCGCGTAGGGAAACTTCAAACATAACCCTCTCCATTGCCCTTTGGGTGACTTTCAGCTTATGTTGCCCATTGTTAAGTTCCTTAAAAATAATTATGAAGACTACAAAATTACGCCCTTTTTACCTGACTCTCCCTGCCTTAAGCTTCACATAAACATAGCTTATGGATGTCTCTGCTGTACCTGTAAGTATTGACCAAACTAAGCTTCGCATAGCACGGGACCATAGGGTTCCGGAATTTTGGTAAACATACGAGGGGTCGAAGACATCTCGCAAAGGCCTATTAGATTCTATAATTAAAGGAAATGAAGCACAAACCGACAATATTTTTATTTCAGACAAAGTCCATAGGGTTAGTAACATTTTGCTTATCCTCCAGTGTTAGTACAGATACAATTACTATTAAAAACTTAAAATACAGCGTGGACCTGCATCCACCTTCACAACATTAGGGAATCCCACCAATCTGCGAATATACATAGAACACTGTTGGTGCCGCTGCAAACACGTGACATCAGGGATGCACATATCTTTCTAATGATGGCGGCAAAACCATCAATGCTGTTATCTGTAAACCCTCCACCATCCCAGACATAAACAACGCCACGGCGGCTGCAGCAGCACTCTCAGTGCATTATTATATTGAATGCGTACGTCGCTGTATGCCCGCTGAGTGAAGTTGACCCACAGGCTGCACGTGTAGAAGGAGTAAGCTTTGAAAAGCGTTACTTTAACTGCCCTCGTACATCGCGCAAACCTGCGGGCCAGCATGTTACAACGGACACCCAGCGACCACGTTCCCTTTCAATGTCACAGTTATCTTTAAAGTCTTAGGTATATAAAGATTATCTCTGCACTATGCAAGTGCACCCAAGGAGAACCACCGGTTGGTGTAGGACTATTGCAGGATATGGAAACAAAGAAATTGGATTATTATTGCCTCTAGCTACCTAAAGTAAACTGGTTTGTGTTCTTGACTTAACAGGCCATAAAATTCTAAACTACAAGTATTTGTAATCTTAAACAAATGTTGAAAACAGGGAAGTGATTGAAAGGGTCCAAACCCTTATGGGTTCCAATACCCAAGAACCCAACCACTTGAGATACCTAAGTATCTCAAGTGAACTGGTTTTTCAGGACTATGGGAACACTATGGCCCCTGCCTAACCTATGTATAGGTATATAAAATGCATAGATAAAATGGCAGCGGTGACTTGCATACTCAATCATGGGCCCCGGAAACTGTCGCTAAGACATACTGACGTTCGACAAGGGGGCAAATAGGTCCTCTAAGGTCCTTGAGGACTGGAGAGGTATTCCACGGAAGTACGGCTGGTATTATTGTTATAATGAACATGCTCAAGCATTGTGCTTCTGTCTGCTCTGACCCTTCATAAAACTGTTACGTATAAAACCCACGCTATGGTGAATCCCACAGTCTAATAGATTCAGTTGAACAAATTACTTAACCCATCATGTTTGCATGCAACAATTTGAATCATCATCACAATCAGATGCGACCGTTTAGGCTACATGCGTGCGCGCAATTGATACAGTCAACCGAACAATTGATCTGAGAAAACCACCCTTACTGCCATGACATACAATACCTAATTGTAAATATAAAACTGTTGCTACAGAACTGCGGTTGAGTGTAGGTTACATGAGTGTGGTTCTGTAGCGTGGATATAAATGGGTAATAGAGGATCAAGTGCCGTCAAGTTTACGGTGATCTGAGGGTAATTGGCGTTACGCTTGTTTTTTTTTTGTTGGGCAAAGGTATTATGTTTGTACAGCTTCTGGTGGTAAATATAATATAGTTTAGGGGGAAGCGCCAGGGAAGCCCGTCTCTTCTAATTTCTTCCTTTTTTTGGTTCAGTGTCAGGCTAGTATTTTATGAAAAAAGACATTCAATAGGATTAAATGAATATCGCTATTAGATTTAACAACAAGTGCTCCTTAATATAGTAATATTGTATTGTATAATTTTGTTATCTTTTTACAAACAAACAAATTATTCTTATTTTTTTATACATGTATTACTTTTTTCTCTAAGAGTCTTTTTTATCATTTATCTTTTAATTAAGTATTTACCACACGTACTGCTATTAATGTTCCTAGCGATTAGCTCTATTTTTTCTTAAACTTCTTTGCCTACTTGTGGACAGCTTTGTGGGTTCCTTTATAACTAAATTGCTATTTTTTTAAACCAGTTGTAAGTCCTAAAATGTAACTGTTTGCTGTTCATCTCAATAAAAAAAAAATAGGGGGTGGTATTGATCATTTTTAATGTTATGATTCTGTAAAACCGAGCTGTTACGGTCGCGAATTATACCTATTTCAATCCACATAAAACCTGTCATTGACCTGAAAATTGCAAAAAAAAAGAATTCCGCGGGCAACTTTAGAGCATCCTCCTAGTCCATATTTTTTGCATACAAACTTCGGGAGTGTTTTACTCCACTGGCTGACATGGCACATCCAAAGTAAAATATGACATCGTTTTGTCTCATTATTAATATTGTCTGTACGGAAACACAATAATAAAATAAAATCCATTAAAAAGTTAGGAGCCAACAAAGATCCGTTTTTCTTGCTAATTTTACTTAACTTTGGGCGTGTTTAAGTAATAAAAGAAGTGTAAAATCTCCAAAACCAAATCGGTACCGACAAAGTTCAATTATCGAAAAGTACAATAAACTTTATTGGTCAATGATTTATGCATTGGCTTTTTCATAAAACCCGATCTTCGAAAGGACTTTTCTTCATTTTTTCGGGATTTTTTTACTATAAATGATCCTGCATCTCACTCAATAACGTTGTGCGTGTAGACTAGCGTCTAACTGCTCATCACTGATACTATCTCTGTCGGACACGAAGCCTGGTGAGTCAGCGTGATTTTCAGCCAGGCCCACCAGTGAGTTCGAGCCCGCGACTAGGTTCCCCTTAAGACGAATTGGTTGAATGTTGGTTGATTAATGGCATCCAACTCCCAATTTATTAAAATGCAAACAATTTGAAATTCTAATGAACATTTTTTTGACTTTACTTTCTAGAGGCCATTTTCAATTTAGGCAGAGGCCATAATTTTATTGTGCCTTGTTTGTATCTTGAAAGATGTATGGAGAGCCCACATACAACATACAAAAAAAAATTGAAAACGCACAGACCTCCAAACAGTTTGGTTTACATACAACCAAGTTCGAAATTTAAAAAAAAATTACTGCCTAGCCTTGGCCCAAATGAGTTGAGGTCGGCTTCAAATATTGCTATTTAGTTGAATTCAGTTAGACTGGCTTACCGAATGCAACTAAATACCAATATTTTACAAGGAGCGAATGCCTATCTGTCCTCCACAACCCACTTACTGGGTAACAAGACTGGTTCTCACATTTATGAGACTCTGACTACCCGTAACGAATATCAAAGAAAGTTCAAAATTTTATAATCCATTCGAAATTTGTATTCTTTTTATCGAATTTCAAAATTTTATAATCCATTCGAAAGTATTCTTTTTATCGAATTTCAAATTGCTTTTGTTTTTAATTAACTTCAAGTCTGTATTTGTCTATGGTAACCATTATTCTTTCAATTTCCCGCTCTTTAATCATCAAATTAATGTTAGATAATAATACCTAATGCAGTTTTTCTTACTAAAACTTTAGTTAGTAATATTAGTAGGCAGGTAAGTAGATAAATATGAGGTATGAAAGAAGAAAATAATAACAAGTCTTTGACAGCCACTTGTCATACAAAACTATGTGTTTTTTCAAGAAAATGCTTTATATAGGCTACTTGTCTGTTTTCTATTATAGTGATCTTTAAAAGCCCGAGTACTATTAGGAGTTTGCAATATCAGTTGCAATGCCTAGTGTATAGATCGTTCACTTTCAATGGTAACTTTCCACATAATATTAGAAGAAAAAAAAATTATTACTGGTCCTCCCGCCTTTGTTCCTGATCGTCCTAACCCTGCTGCAGAAACAGTCGCAGGAAAAGGTACTTTACAAAGTGAAGAAAACTTAATATTTGATCTTGAAAACCCTGAATTGCTACAATCTGTTCCGCAGTTGAATATAAGCGCCACTGATGTTATTAACCAGCTGATATGTGAAATCTAGTGTACCAGTTCCAGGACCAACCGTCATCTAAAGTAAAACAATCGGTTTTTTACCTTCAGAAATCAGACCACTGCCTAAAAAACAAAAAACCTACGAATCAATCTAAAAGAGGTTCCCACCACTTTTAGATAGTTTCGAGCGAAAATCCGCTTTATCGACTGATGCTTCAGAAATCATATGAAAAAGAATTTGAATATGAAAAAGAAGCAGAAACAAGAAGATAAAGAGAAAAGGGAAAAGGCAAAAGAAAGGCTAAAACAGAATCGACCAAAAATTATGTTAAGCTATTGAGAAATTATTTTGACTGTTGATAGAAGTATTGTTATTTTGTTTAAAATATTAAATAAATATAAACGACAAGAAAGATCTCTAAATGTTAATAAAGAAACACTGTAAACCTCATTAGTTTGTAATAATACGTTATAAGTAATATTTTTCGTATTTCCTTATAGATTTGTTATTTTATTATGTTGTTACTAGTTGCCCCACGCCAGTTACAACTTGCTCCAAGGACGGGGTAAGTTGTAACATGCTACTCCTTTCACAAAAAGTCATTTATACAGTTTTCTATTTTTTATGTAAGCCCAATTATCATTCTAATCGATACCTGAATAGATGTCCTCTTACTTAAAAGGGCTTCATCATAAAAACAGTCAATATTTTGATTTCCCCATCGAAAAATCGAAAAATTGTTACAACTAGCCCCCCGCTCCCCTACATAGTTTGGGCCAATGGGCACAAGTATCGCCATCCCTACAACATTAATGCCGGCCCTATGCTTACCGCATCCCATACATCCTATTATGTAAAGTAAAACATACATATTTATATTTTATGACCTAATTAAGAAAACCATTAAGTAAATATTTGACAAAAGTCTATCAAAGACAAGTGGGTGGCCCTATACCAGCGGAAATGTACAATTTAATATCGATGATAATTTAAAAAAGATCAACCAAGCTAAACTGGCGCTAACATGCCATTTTACAGATTATACAAACGTCAAAAAAAATAACAAAGACACCGCCGAGCAAAGGCACCGCGCGTTCAGCCGAAAAAAAAAAACTAAATTAACACAAAATTTTCAATAATTAAAACTCACCTTGTTAGTGGGACTTCGATGTTTTTATAACTTTACAACTTTAAGCTTATAGTCAATCAAAAACCGTTTAATTTTAAGTCCTTTCATCACAACGGAATAGAGTTGAGAATACTTTAGCAATGTTTATCTGTGTGGAAATGTTATTTCAGCATATAATCCGAAATGTGCCGAAGTAAATTGCGTTTCAAATTTTATTGTTTATTTGATTGTCCCTTTGGCAGCATGGAGATATACCTTTGCTACCAGCTACCAGCCTTTTAAAAGTAAAGTTCGTAAATCTTTAATGTATATAAAATCGCTGTTTGTATTATAGACGGGTAATAAAGTAGAATGATTTTTGTAATAACTCATAAAGAAATAAATGAATTGTTATTAAAAATAGTAATACACTCATAGGCTTGTTTTATGATGACTGAATTTATTAAATTTATTTTACTGTGTACCGTAAGTCTTTTAACTTCAGATGGACGGAATAAAATAAAACATTATCTTTTAACCATGTAGTTCAAATATTTCAATGCAAACGTAGGAACACTTTAATGGAATTAGGTTTAAAATAATTAAAATCGAAACTGCTGAATAAAATTATAGAAAATCATACAGAAAACAGTTTTTTCTATTGTATGATTGGTTGTATGGTAGCTATACGAAAACATAGAAAAAAAAATCATGGTGCATGCAGACAGTTCATCACAAGCTTTAGAATAAATCCTCCCATTTTAAATTGTATGTTACACGAGCTTGAGCCCGCTACTTTGCCCGCGTGGTAGTAAAGTATAACAGTGTAGCTCTGCCAGTGAAAGAATTTTCTAAATCGTATCAGTGCTTCCAGAGATTACCTCCTACATCCAAACTTACAAACTTAACCTCCTTGTAATATTAGTGTACAAAAAGCATAGAGTAACCAAGCTTACTTTAACATTCTACATTAAAAAAAAACAACAAATTCAATTTTTTTGAACAAAGAACCGAACGCATTTCGAATTTTATTCTTAAAAATAAAAACTTGGCAAAATGAAGTAGCTGACTCTGGACGCGTCATCGAAAAGTGCATTCTCATTTACTAATGTATTTCGATAAAAAATCCGAAAATCGTCGCGTCATCATACCGAAATAGTGGCTGGCTGATGTCTTTGTTAATTTTGTGTCAAAATATTAGTAAAAGTGAGGATATTTTTGATTTATTACTTACTTTTCTTACTGTTTACTTTAAAGGCTTAACGTTCGTGCGAAAGATTGATGATTTTATTATAGTGAAGATGTTCAAACCTTCTTTTATAGTTTCTGGGGGTTAGTAGCTGGGGGTATTAGTAAATTAGCATAAGTAGGTACTTATCATAGGTTTTGGTAGTGCTCATGCAGGGTCCTTTGAAAAGCATAACCTAATATTTTTTTCTTAAATATGAAATTATAGCGGCATCTACGAGTGTGAAGTGGTAACGGTCGTGACTTACGAGTTATAGGTTTTAAGTTCGAACCCAGACAGGCGTTTTTCTTTGTGTGAATTATTTCAACACCACTGCTCTCAAAATGATGAAGGAAAACATTGTGAGGAAACCGACATGGTCGAGAACCAAAAATTTGAAGACGGATCTCTCTCACCAAGAGGAAGCCTGTGTCCCGACAGAACGAATATTATAGACTGTTTCGGCAAGGCATGCTCCACTATTTGACTACCTCATCAGTCTAGTGGAGCATGAGGTCCTAGGTTCGATTCCCGGGTCAGACAGTGTTATTGGGTTTTTCAGCGTCAGCCCGGAGTCCAGTTAGTGGTAATAGGCTAGCCCCCTACCTCTTATATGCGACTTAAACATAACTGGCAAATTGTGGATGTACAGCCGACAGCACATCAAGCTATGCCAAACTGTCAAATTTTCCCAATCGAACATGAACCTTATTATTTTCTAATAAAGTTGAAAATCTATCAAAGAAATTTGAAAGATTAGGGTAACAGGGGTAGCTTGGATGTGCTGGCCTCTGTACTATAGTTCCACGTCTGCCTTACCCTTTGGGAAATTCAGTACAGGCGTGATGTTATGTTTTTTGGGCAGTAGATCGTAGAAAGCTTATTTTTGAGCCAGAATCCAAGAGAAAACTAAGCCAATTGTTTGTTCCAAAATCCACAGGCCAGCAACAAAATTAATGACAAAAATAAAAACGACAATTACAAAAACTCTAACATACCGTGCAACTGTCAAACTTGCAATTTTTTTTTCAACCCCATTGTCAAAGAATCTACTTTCAAAAAAGAAATGGCACATTTACCTGACGGCCGACAAAGAATGACGAACGTGCAGAATCTATTTAAATTGTACCGTTCTTATTATTTTATGATTTAGTAGACATATCCTATTTTTCTTGCGCGAAATTAGGCCAAAGACGAAGAGATGCAAGTAGGTGGGGTAATGTCACGCATATTTCGAGTGTTAAGGAGTGGTATTGCGTTTGTTTGTCTCTAAGTTGAATCGTTGTTTGATTACATTGAAATACGTAATTAAAACAAACCAAAAAATACTTTCAAAACGTCATCTCACCAAGTTTTATCTTAATTTTTTTTTTCTAATAATTTATTTTAGTTTGCCCATTAATCAGTTGGTTTGTACAATCAGTTTTGTAATATTCAGATTCTGAGCCACTTTTAACTTTTTTTTTAAATTAATAAATATAAATAAAAACTCTTTAATTTCGAAAACCGGTGTCTTTGGATCTGTATTTTAGTGTTTTGCCACCGACTTCCGATATTAAAGTTAATAGATAATTTTTTTGGAAGTTAGTTGCTTAGTTGTTTACGGTTTGTAAACCTACCCCAAACCAATTACCTCTCCCTGCTGTGTGAACAGCTAAAAGTGACAGGAAGAATCAGAGTAGATCATCATCAAGATACAATTGAGAACCTCCTTCTTTTAAAGTCGGTTAGTTACCAAAATGTTGTAGGTACTTACTTACCTATTTAATGGTGCCCAAGATACCGACGGTGTCTAGTTTAGGACAAACGAAACCTACATTTTGTAATTCCTTTTTTAATCTCATTTTTAATATTTTAATAGTTTCAAAGTGTAATCGAATCGTAAATCACGTCCTTTGTTACTTATTCGTAGTATTAGCCTTTTATTAAGAATGTTGTGCATGCCTTTATAAGTATATGTGATGTATTTACAGAGTGCAGAAGATTCGTCATCACCGAATGTGCTTAATAAATAAATAATATGTACCATCTATGTATTAGATCATACATGTAGTAAAAGCCTTTGATACTTTGTCCGTGCACAAAATACAATGGACCGTTATACCATTTATTTGGTTTAAAAAAACCCTTCTTAGTTTATTTCTATCCTTTAAGTAACAATTCTTTTGCCTGTCCATCTTTAGTAATATATCGTAAAAGAAACGTACATACGTTTTTATTGATTCGGTAGCCAAACTTATAAAGTCAGGAAGGCTAGTCAAGTCACTAAGGACAAACTCTTTGATCACTGGTTCTATCTGCCTAGACTTTTCCCAGCTATGTTGGGGTCAGCTTCCAGTCTAACCGGATGTAGCTAATTACCAGTATTTTACTGCCTATCTGACCTCAACCCAGTTACTGGGTAATACGATACCTCTCAGTAAGACTGGTTGTCAGATTTTCGGGCTTCTGAAGACCCGTAACGACTGTCAAAGATCCACAAATGACAGCTGGGACCATTCCGAGGCACAGAGGGGTCACCCATCTACGGACCAACCGCGGCGAGCGTAGCTTATCTTGATCGATCGACCCGTACGGCTGTTATGACTTGGCTAGAAGCCCCTCATGTAAATAGCATAATCATTAGTCAAAAACATCAATATTTTCGTCTGATCCTTTTCCTTTGATCTGAAACGGTATATTTTTTCTCAAATCCCTTCAAATCAAGTGTAAACCCCAGCATTGTGAGACACAAATCGGATTTTATGCATCGGCGGTTCTTCTATGTTGTATAGGGTTGAATGACCATGTATACTAGGGTTTATTTAAAAAAATAACAAAGAGAACAATGTTTGAGATGGCTACTGTGCTTAATATCTTTATATTGTTGTCATGTTTTTGTAAAAGAATGGAAGAATGGTTAATTTATGGTTGAAATTGAATAAAATTAGTGTGATACTTCTTAATCTTCGATTGATTGCCTCGTTCGTCTAGTGCAAGGATGGGGAAACTTTTTCCTTCGCGTGCCTGTATTTACTAACAAAATATATGGCGGGCCAAAGTGTTACATTTTTGGCTATGTCATTTAGTCCCATTTGGGTCTTGAAGTCGTCCCATTTGTCTTGCACCGTCAGAAACTCAGTTTCACTCTCTCAAATGCTTTACCACAGCTTAATTGTGGTTGTAAAACTTGTCAACACAATATGTTCACGGGGTTTGATGCATCGACAATTCAAAGAGTTTCTAAAATCCGCTGAAAGCGAGTTCTCTGATCTCCTCTACCATACAAAAGTGAGATGGTCACTTTAGTATGACTTCACTTGATACCATACAAAAGTGGTATGGTCACTTTATTATGACTTCACTTGATACCATACAAAAGTGGTATGGTCACTTTATTATGACTTCACTTGATACCATACAAAAGTGGTATGGTCACTTTAGTATGACTTCACTTGATACCATACAAAAGTGAGATGGTCACTTTAGTATGACTTCACTTCTTGATACCATACAAAAGTGAGATGGTCACTTTAGTATGACTTCACTTGATCCCATACAAAAGTGGTATGGTCACTTTAGTATGACTTCACTTGATACCATACAAAAGTGAGATGGTCACTTTAGTATGACTTCACTTGATTTTTGTTTGATGGTCGCGGGCCGGATTTCAAAACTTCGCGGGCCGGAGGCGGCCCACGGGCCGTACTCCCGTGCCAATCCAAAAGACTGTAACTCAACTTTTAGTGTTTTAGCTTAACTAATTAATATAATAATTAATATTGTGCAAGATATGGCAACCTAAAAACACTGTTTAGAGTTCAAACTAAGGTTTGAACATGCTGTAAAACTGTAACAAAGCTTACAGTATCTCACATGTAGTTTTCAAAAGTTACAGTGTATTGGATTGGCACGGGAGCGTAGTTTCCCCATACCTGGTCTAATGGCTAGTGCTGACCGTGAGGTCCCGCGTTCGATTCTCAGGTCGGGCATAGTGTTATTGGGGTTTTTCATCAGGAATCTCTCAGTAGCAACCTGGAGTGTAAACTTAAGCTTGGTTGATGGCAGTATTAGCACCCTATGACATGGGACTTATTCATAACTGGCGAAATGTGAGTGTACTAGGTACAGGTGCAATTCTGCCTAACCATTCTGGGAATACTGGCGTGATGTTATGTCATGTATGTTTTTATTGTTTCCTAGTATCGTTGTCACGACAGTTATGAAATTTTGGTGACCGAAAACTTTGTCACGGCAGCGCAGAGGTCAACTTTGCTGCATTTTTGAGGCACAGAGGGCAAGATAGGCGGAGGACCATAGTTTATGACACAGCTCCACATCCACACCCTGCTTCCGTTCTGTCGAGGTCGCCCCACTGTGTACATTTTTTCATCACCACTGCTCTACCCTGCTAATTGTAAATGCAGCACTTGCAAAAAAGCGGTTTCTACTCACTGTGAATCTCGTTATCAAAAAACCACACTTCCAGTACCCATTTTTTTTTATTTTTCTCATATAGGTTTGCCCCTAAGTATGCAATTTCGGCAAAAAGTGAAAACCCAAAAGTGTCGATTACTTCAGATACAATTAGCAGGGCAGTGCTCTCAACACGGTGAAGGATAACATCGTGCGGAAACCTTCATGTCCTAGAGCCTAAAAATTGCAAGACTTATAACATCTACTTACCGACCCGTACTGGGCCCTCGTGGTAGTTTACAGCCCATTCCGTCCCGAAGAGTGGAGGGCTATGCCCCAGCAGTTGGAACATTATAGTATCAATATGCTACGCTAAGAAAAATAATAGTTTAAAAAACTAAAAAACACGCTTTAAAAACCAAACTAAAAAAGGAGAAAATAATTTAATTCAATTAAAAAGCGTGGGGTGCTTTTTGAGGTATTTTTATAATCACTTAATATCAAGCACCCCACGCTTTTTAATTGAATTAAATTATTTTCTCCTTTTTTAGTTTGGTTTTTAAAGTGTGTTTTTTAGTTTTTTAAACTATTATTTATTTTCTATTTTTTAGTTCTGCTAACTACAAAAACGTGTTTTTTTTTTCATTTTTCTATTTTTTTTTAATGATTGAATTGTCATCGGTCCTCTATAAATTTACAAAGTTTCAATGAAATCTGACCAATTAAAGTGGGTCAAAATCGCGCTCTAAGGAGTCGGTTACGTACAAGTGAAGCCAATATAAAGCGTGTAAAAAGAAGGCTGATTCGAAAATCGAACAAAGCAAGCGAACGAGGCTTAACAAACGCATAGCATAATCAACCTACTTATAATGTTCCCACTGCTGGGACACAGATCTCCCCTCTGTAAGAGGGAGTCTGCCATAATCCACCACGCGGGCTCAGTTCGGATTGGTTGACGTCGCATGTCTTCGTATTGGTTGGACATGCCGGTTTCCTCGCGATGTTTTCCTTCACCGTTTTGAGAGCAGTTGGTGACGAAATAAATCACAAAAAGTGCCTAGGTTCCGACCTACAAGGCTTATGTGCCTGTACCTGCAACCTTACCTTATCCGAAATAAAATACATAACCTAAACAACAACAAAAAAACCAGTACATAAGCTAGCTATGATTTCAATACATAATATAATAGTTTTGGTTCGCGTGTCGCCCGGCCGGCGGGTAGGCACATAATTGTATGTAATCTCAATGTATCGGGGATAATGTGATCTGCGTCTGCGCTGCTATAATGACAGGCCGGCGTAGCACGCATGCGCGGAACACACACCGCCATTTTGGAGCTGATTGTTTGAATGGGGAATAAAATCCACTCAAATCTGTGTGGTTCTTTTCTTAAAAGAGCATTTCTGGCAGAAATCTACATTATTGGATATAAAAAGATGTAGTGATAAAAATTTAAAAGAGTATGCTTAGATGGTTTGGTCTTCAGACGCTGAATTAAGGGCGGCTAATAAAAGGTATTCAAAAGGCAGACGTCAGTGGAAACGCCGGAAAAACGCCCTTAGCGGACTTATACTCAGTGACCTTATTGGTGATGGTCTTCAGAAACGCCAGGTGCATAGGTAGGTACTACTTGCAACCGGCATGCGTGTATGCCCAGACGTATGAACGTAAACGAGGCAAAAGGATTAAGTATCATATCAGGTGACTTTCTGTTGTTTTTGCCTACTCCCATGCGAAATAGGCGTCAGTTTATTTATGTATGTATCTACATTGACTTCACATGATCTGAAAGAGACTTTGACCCTTGTGTTTCGGAACATACATATGGAGGACTGCCCGGCTTGGCCGGAGCACCGCCGTGTCCTCGTGGAGGCGATGAGTGGCGGCGATCTCTCGCGTCCGGCCCTGATCCAGGCCATGGTACGGAGCGAGAGTGCATGGGTAGCCGTCACCTCCTTCTGCGAAGCAGTAATGCTCGCGAAGAGAGAGGCGGCGCACGTGAGGGTAAGGCAGTATATGCGCCCTTACTGCCCTAGTCGCCGCAAGAGACGCCCTGGGCGTCGGGAATCTTAGGCTGATTCCCGGCCACCGTAGGCGCGGGCTTGCGGACGGCGAGTAATGGGTAGCTCGCTGTCCGGTAAGGACCAAGCCCGGGTCGATGGCGCGTTGTGTTCCAGGCGCGCCTCAAAGAGATGTTAGCAGCAAATGGGGGGGTCCGCAAGGGCCGATGTCTGCCAGGGGTGCGGGTTGTTCGAAAGAGATACCGTGGCCTCTGGCACACAGGTATGAGGGAACACGGGTGGGTTTTAGTCAGTAAAAGTCTGACACGCCCTCCCGCTCCACCCAGAGCGGGAGAAGTTATTTGATGATTTCCCACCCAAAAAAAAACCGTTAATAAAAGCGTGTTAATAAAATAAACCCCAGCAGATCTTCGCCCCGTGTGTATCGACGCTCGTCAAAGACGTAAAAACAATCGTGTTTCCTCCCGCAGACGTGATTGAAGTTGTCTATTTGTGTAGCGTCAGCACAACACGCAGGGAAACCGTCACGTAAGGTGGAATAGTATTTTAAAGTACAATACTCAACATCATGCCTGTAATAGCCAAAGGGTTAGGCAGCGGTGTACAGACGCCAGCACATGAAGCTACCCCAATCTGTCAAATTTGTTTGATAGATATTCAGCTTTATAACTTAGAAATAAGGTTCATGTTCAATTGGGAAAATTTGACAGTTCGGGGAAACTTAATGTGCTGGCGTCTGTAGTAATAATACACTCACATTTCGCCAGTTATGTTTAAGTCTCATGTAATAGGGGGCGAGCCTATCGCCAACAACCGGGTACAAATGTATTTACCAGATGAAAAAACCCAATAACATTTTGCCCGACCCGGGAATCGAGCCCAGGACTCCCCAGCAGTAGCGCTTACTACCGCTAGACCAACGAGACAGTCGATAAAAAAAATCATGAAAAACATAACAATAATAACTAGATACTTACTTATTTCAGCAACTTCATGACCTTTCGTTTTACAAAAATTTCGGAAGTCGGTATCTTTATTTTAGGTTTTTTGCCACTGACTTCCGAAATTGAAGTTACTTTGTCACTTAGCAGTGTTTTTTTATTATTTTGAATTGAGAACCTCCTCTCTTTTAAATAAAAAAAAATAGACCTTTAAAGCTCTATTTTTTCTGTTGCATAAAAATAAAATTTTCAAAAATTGTTTCTTCTTGCTATCGGTACATAGGGTCCATGGCGCCGTTGCTTTCAACGGAGGAGTATGCCCATCTCCCTCGCACATTCACCATCTCCTTCTAACGCAATGACAGCCGACTCTCACTTTTAAGCTCTTGGAGTGGAAATTTGTAAGTTCTTTTGTAATCGTTTTTGGAAACCATTAAAAGTGAAAACCGAAAAAGTGTGCTAGTTTTCTTTGGCCTGTAATATTCCCACTGCTGAGACATAGACCTTCACTCTGTGAGAGGGGGTGGGCCGTAATCCACCACGCGGGTTGGTGGATGTCCCAACCATGAATGAATGAATCAATAATTCTACAATCCCAGTCCATTTGCTATCATTTATTGAGTTCCGTTGCCTATCTCCAAAGTTCTTCATCAGGTCTTCACCAAATTGAAATGAGACCACTCCGAGAAAGTACACTTCCAAAAAATACCCAAATCGCTTCGTGTGCCTATAAAATTTGAAGAGTTCTCTCTATTTCTCCAGGATCCCATCATCAGATCCTGACTTGATGATCATGGGACCACCTGTGAAGTTATACCCTTTCAAACAAAAAAAAAATCCAAATCGGTCCAGCCATCTTCGAGTAATCGGGGAACATACATAAAAAAAAAAAAACTAAAAGGTTCCGACGAATTGAGAACCTCCTCCTTTTTGAAGTCGGTTAAAAATTGATGCTTATGACTTGTTCCTCTTAGCGTATCGATGGATAAAAAATCCAAACATGCTTGGCCCAAAATTCAGCTGCGCGATCTCCACGCACTGATTTACCTACTTATTAAATAAAAAATAAAAAAATAAACCTTCTTTTATTTCTTTCTTATTACTTAAAATTATTAAATTTTCACGTATTATGTTGAATTTGCCAATAAAAACAGTTGGCCACCTGCCCAAGCTGCATCCCCCTCTCAAAATCACCCAATACAAAGTTGAACGACTAAACTCCTACTATAAAAGTCGGTAGAAAATCAAATTAGACTCGAATCAAAGGAAAAAATACAAAATAATTGTATTACTACACAAATACCGCTCCAGTTCTGAGTACCGCTTTATGACTCAGAGCGCCGGCGTTCGATTCCCGGAAGAAGCAGTTAAATAATCGGTCTACACCTTAAGGCAGATAGCGGTAAAAAAAAACATAGTTTATTTTAGAGTTAGCTCATTGTGTGGTTTGGTATTGCACGGACAGGAAATTGTAGATCTCCAGAAGACCTACATCTTCTTCCTGTATGCGTGCAGAAAAAAGACTTGGCTGGACATCTTTGCTTAACCCCCCCGACCGACCCTTGCTCGTTGAAGCGCCAGCCCGCGCCGCAGCTGAGCCAGTAGCTTTAAATTCCCCGATCAATAATAATAATGCCAATATTTTGATCCAGCCTGTCCCCAATAACAGCTGGCCCCCTATCAATGACGCCCTGAGCCGAGGCCCGTACCCCACAGGGGGTGCCCTCAGCGTGCAGTCGCTTAGAATGTAATATTTTAGTTTGTAAGCCCTGGCTGGAGGCGTTAAGTTAATTCTTAATGGCAGCCCCAGGAAAGCCCGGTTGAGCAGTCACGGCCTCTCAAGGCCAACTGCGAGATGCCTGACAAAAAAAAAATCTTTGCTTAACCGTCAGTCCGATCCACTTTGTCCCGTGCTGCTCTCTACCAGCGATCCCCTAAGCCGAGATCCGTACCTCACAGGGGGTGCCCTTAGGGAGCAGACGCTCTAGTTTAAAGTTTTAAAGCCCTGGTTTGGTAGCTTTAATTTATTAAAGTTATCACCAGAGATCGGACATTCGGATGCATATTTACCTAAACATAATTTTTAGCTATGAAAGTATGGAAGCGGCTTTATAAATTATTTGTAGTATTTATTAAAAACCCCGGGATTCTTGGATTGCATAACTATTCAGATGTGTATTAATTTAAAATTAATGTTTAACCTGATACAAATATGAGTATGTACTGGAGGAGGGGTGGTTTGTATTAGTTAAAACAAAAAATAAACAAATTACTTATCTAAATTAAGACTTTTTCGAAACAAAAGCGCATTCCATGTTAGCCAACTCTCAACTTTAGGTGAATATGCATCCGAATATCCGATCTCTAGTTAACACAGGCAAGTCCGGTTAAGCAACAGACAACCTCAAAGGTAGAACTGCGAGACGCCATTTAAAAAAAAAATCTTGGCTTAACCTGCACCAATTTTCGTCTGATAGCTAATACTTACCACTATAACAAAAGCAAAAGTGAACAGGTATCTTCTGAGCACGCTCGTTCCGTCATAGACCTCATCCATCGCTTTCCATCAGGCGTGAACGAGGTCAATAACGCATTCAGGGTGCTGCTGACACTCCCTCCGTTTTGCAGTGCGTCCGCCATGTTTATGGAGGCACGCACAGATAGTTTCGCGGCAATTCTACACAAAAAGGCGGCAACTTTGCCCCAAAGAGTGCGTAGGAGTAGCAACAGCATCTTGAGTGTGATTGCGGATAGGTATGACTGTCCCTTTTTTTAAATTGTATGCGTTTATGTGTGAACTAACATAGTTTTAAGCACTATTTTTACTAAAAAAATGGATCATGTTGTCTGAAATAAATAAGTTATTATTATTAATTTAAAAAAGTGTCCACATTTCTTTTTTTTACTAGTTTTTACCAGCGGGTTCGCCCGCGTGTAGTTCGGTGTTTTATAGATATAAACCTTCCTCTTGAATCACTTTGTCTATTGATGTAAACCGCATGAAAATCTGTTGCGTAGTTTAGATCTAAGCGTACAAAGAACACGAAAAGCGACTTTGTTTTATACTATGTAAGGATTTATTTAACCATTTATGCTCACACATTAAACAGACAAGAAGACGGGAACGGAAAATACGTACAAAGGTAATGCTTGTTTCTCATATCTCAAATCATTAGAAGCGCAAAAATATTTTAGAGTATCAGCTAAATATTTTCGTATTACTTTTCACCTTACACGAGCCATTTTCGTACAGCTTATTCCAACACGAAAATAATATAGAAAATCCAACATCCGAACTACATCATTCAATTCATTTACTTCCAAAAATCTCAACTAACTCTAATGCAGTAAGCGGCGCTAACAAATTACATTAGTGTCCATTTGATGTGCGCCCGCGCCGACTGTGATGACTGGCGGTTTATGCGCAGGCGCCGGACACTAGCGGACAGAAATAAGTGGTCACAGAATATTAAAATATGAATTAGTATTATTAGTTAATACTACTTCGAAAGTATATCAATAATCTTATTAACAAGAGAGTCACTTAATTAATGATTTATTAGGCAAACTTAACACAGTTATCACAGAAAATATTGTCTTATCCTTTTACAGCTTATTATGAATGCCGTTAAAATTTCTACTAAACGAAAAATTTACTTGTTCAGTATATTCCGAAATCCCTTACACTTTCAGTATCAACACATCAACAGTAACTTTTTAAATCCAATGGTACTTGGCTTACCCTATTATTATCTTGGCGGCAGCACCCTAATTGCGTAACACACTGTTAATCAGATTCTGAATCTTCTTGAAGGTTTTTGCTAATCCATTGCTTCATATGTTCGAAAAAATTGTCTTAGCAACGTAAACTGCAACGCAATGAATGTTGGTGAACTGTCAAAATGAAAACTAGGCCTACTGTTAGTGTAGTACGCAACTACCCCGCAGGTCCCACAGTCCCCTAAAATTAAGAGAAACATTTAGACTTGCTGTCTTGTACGGTCAGTGATGGACCACAAAATGGATGAATGAAAGGCAATAGGTTATTACTCTCATTTTTGAAAAGTGTCTTAATTCGATTCTAGAGTGCTAATAAACCACTAAAAAAAACACAACATTTTTATTTAATCGATTAGTGCTATAAAAATGCATTTAACTTTTACATTTTCAAATTTCCCGCGTAATTTGTCAAAAACGCTGGACGCAGTAGACGCCATATTGCTCTGTGAGTATGACGTCAGTTTGCTAAAAACAAATGCGCTGATATTTTGTATGACAATAACTTAGCGTTGGTTTGCTGTTCCTGAATGCAAAATATTATTTAATTAAAAATTACTTTGGTTACGAAAATAATAAAAGTAGAAAGTTGCTCAGTTGACATGCCGTATTACGAAATAACATGGCGATTACTATTTCATGGTGTTCAAACACAGATAAAAAAACTGAAATCTTTAAATTGTATTTTAAAATTTATTTTGTTGTTTCATGAACTAAAACTAACATTTTCCGACTGCATTTTGCCTAAAATATCTCAATTATATATTTTTCGATTTTTTCTCGTATAGAGTAAAATACCCTGTATGCAGCTGAGATTAGAATGCTAAGATGATTGTGTGGATTTACGCGAAATTATAGATTATGAAATAAGTATATAAGAGTGTACATAAAAGTGGTACCGGTAACTGAAAAGTTGTGTGGATTTTGTGGATATCGGTCGTCATGGTACGCAGAGGAATGAGCAAAATGTTGCGAGGAAAATTTTTGAGTAGGTATCCATGTAATATAAGAGTAGGGGAAGACCAAAGAAACAATGGATGGACTGTGTGAAAGATTATATGGCTGGAAGTAGTAACTACTTCCAGCCATATAATTTGTCAACCGAGATGACGACTAATACGCCGATAAATTTTAATAGTGGTTTCCCTCGGCAGAACAACTTGCCATACGGAGTACTTTCGAAGCATAGAGTAAAAAAAAAAAATGTTTTTGTTTTAAAATAATTTCAAAAATATTCATCAATACGATAACGTGAGAATCAATAGTAACACTAGAGGTAACTTGTAGGTACTACTCGAATCGCACGCGCCGCCGACAAAGGGAACAGCGATGCATAAATGTCCAAAGCAAGATAAACTCTCGCACGAGGTGATTTTTCACAATGGTTAATCTGCCATTTTTTGTTTCATATATTTTATTTGTTTATAAAACGATTGTATTACGAAGACAAAATCATTTCGTTGCGGGAAAACAACCATTAAAATTTCTCGGTGTAGAGAATTATGGAAGAAAAAGACATCGTCCCCAAATAAATTAAGATAAGACCAGGACAATAATGATGATACTGATCTTACTTGAATAACGGAAAGCCGCCCAACAACAGCCATGTTTATTCATCACTTTTCGGTCAATAATTCTGCTCGCAAGTGTAACGCTGACGAAGCAACAATATCACTTCAAACTGATATTAATTCAACTGCTCCCTGGCAATCCAAAACCTCCTTTAATACTTCGGAAATAAAGCTCAAAATCATTCCTAAACAAAGCATTCCACTTCTTCTTTAATTAGTGTTTGAATCCACATCTTCATCCCGGCTACCTGATAGGTGTTTTCTTTTTTTAAGGATTTTCTTAATGGATACTAGTGAATATGTGATGAGCTGTTGACAGCATTGCGGCTCGTATGAGGACTTGAGATGGGTGACTTTATTCGGCCGAAGGTGTAAAGGATGGGCTTCAATTGACTTTGAGAACTTCAATACCTAATGAATTGACCTTCACGTACGGTCACCAAAAAAGATAAGCAACCAGGGTCATCGTATATTGTTGCAAGAAAGCGATGGATGTTTTCGAATAAATATAATTTAATTAAGAGCGTTAATTCTGAAAATGGGCAACGTCGCAAATAGCTGTCAAACATTTCACTGTTTTGATTAATTTGGCGATATTTCTCTATGGAAATATGAAATATCGCTAACTAGTGATCTAAAATATGAATTATGAAATGCAATAATTAATACCTTAACACCGAATATTTAGTTTTAGATGTAAAAAAAGAACTTGGAAACTTTCCAAATGCCCTTTTTACACCTAAAACGGTTACAACACAAAATTTAGTGTTATAATTGCAAATCATTATTCATATACAGGGTGAAATTGAAAACATGCGACAAACCGAAATGGGAGATTGTACTCATCATTATGAACAACTTTTACTAAGGGACCAATGATGCAATCGCGAAAAAAAAAAACATCTGTTCCCTACATTTATGTTCGCATAATTCGTCAAAATGTAGGGAACAGCTGTTTTTTTTTTGTTGCGATTGCATCATTGGCCCCTTAGTAAAAGTTGTTCATAATGATGAGTACAATCTCCCATTACGATTTGTCGCATGTTTTCAGTTTCAACCTGTATAAGGTCACTAATTAGCGATATTTCATACTTCCATACAGTAATATTAACAAATTAATAAAAACAGGTAAAATTTGACAGTCAGAATAAACGCTCTTAATATTAAAACGAACAGCTTATTTTTCAAATAGGTAGATATTATATTTCATTCAAACAGTCATTGGTTTCTTATTTCTCCCGTTTGGTGACTGATGCTGTTCAACTTTCCTGGTCTGTGCGAGTTTGTTCCAGATCTTACCTGCGGTCTTTTGTATGTAATCCATAGTCGTTATCATAATCAGCGTATAATTTTCCCACAGCTGGGACACAGAACTCCTCTTTTTGATAGGAAGTGGGCCGTATTCCACCACGCGGGCCCAGTGCGGGTTGGTAGATGTCACATGTCTTCGAATTTTAGATTCTAGGACATGCCGGTTTTCTCACGATGTTTTCCTTCACCGTTTTGAGAACAGTGGTGATGAAATAATTTACAGAAACTAAAGCGGCTGTCTGTAAGTCTGTCGTAAGATGGGGCAGATACCAGACAACAGACTTAGGTACTGGTCGAGATATTTCAGCAGGTGCATCCGTGTAAAAGTCTTCAAGTGGCACAAGTACTATAAAAATAAATAAAAAAAGACGATCCAGGTTAGATCAGACTCCAGACATTCAGACTGCCGACTATCTAAAACTAAATACGTAAATACACACATACTTACGGACCTACATACAGACGCCAGCAGCACATCAGCTATCCCAAACTGTCAAATTTTCCCAATTGAATATGAACCTTATTGTTTTGTAATAAAGTTGAAAAACTATCGAAGAAATTTGACAGATTGGGGTAACTTGATGTGCTGGCCTCTGTACAAAAAAAAACGAAATATTTTCTTCACACAACGTTCATAAACAATGAGGTAATCAATCAAACTAAGATGGCGGCTACTAAAAGTATTAAGCATGATTTATTGTACGCTTACAAAGCCCAAGGCTTCATGATAAGAAATGTCTGTGCTTCATACGTTTATCTTCACAAATGACCTCTTACGGCCGGTCAAGGGCGACCGATTTGGGTGGTTTTTAATCAATCATAATAATCTGATGAATCATCATCATCATTTCACCTTCGGCCTCCAAGCATCGCCATTTCGACCGGTTCTGTGCTTCTCAAGTCCAGCGGATTCCTGCGGCCTTGATAAGATCGTCAGTCCACCTTGTGGGAGGCCTTCTAATACTACGTTTCCGGTTGCCACTCCAAGACCTGTTCTGCAAACAATGTGCCCTGCCCACTGCCACTTAAGTTTGGCAATTCTTCAGGCCATGGCGAAAACTTACCTTGATTCGCATGCGGATAATCTGCTGAATCAATGTAGGTATGTAAAGCTGATAAGTCTGACAAACAGTATTACCAAGAGGTATCGTGTTACCGAGTAACAGGATTGTCGAGGTCAGATAGACAGTCGCTTTTTGTAAAATACTGGTATTCAGCTCGATCCGGTTAGACTGAGAGCCGAACCGAACATAGTTGGGAGATGACTAGGCAGATGATGATGGTTATCTCATTTGAAGCCGTATTGAGCAGTGACAGCTTAATATTATCTTTCAGATAAACTGGCCAGAGTTAGTTGCAGCCGCGTAGGTCCTGGGTAACAACAGCGTAAAAGCAGCGTAGGCCGTGCATAGAATCTTAGTCGCGTAAACCGTGTATAGGAGCAGCGTCCTAGCAGTGTAGGCCGTGCGTCTCAACAGCGTCCTAGTAGCGTGGGCCTAGCATAGAATCACCCTGTTAGCAGCGTAGGCCGTGCGTCCCGATAGCGTCGTAGTAGCGTAGGCCTAGCTTAGAATCAGCGTCGTAGCAGCGTAGTAGAAAGTGAGTAGAAGCAGCATCGTAGCAGCGTTGGCCGTGCGTCTCAACAGCGTCGTAGTAGCGAAAGCCTAGCTTAGAATCAGCGTCGTAGCAGCGTGTTAGGCCGTGCGTAGAAGCATCGTCATAGCAAAGTAGTAAGCCGTGCGTAGAAGCAGCGTCGTAGCAGCGTAGAACTTACGTAGACGCAGCATCGTAGCCACGTAGGTCGTGAAACTATTTTAAGGCTAGTACTACAACATACCTCATTGATTAGAATCTCATTGTTCCCTGTTAACTTCACTACAGTAAGTAACTACAAAGCTACAACATTTATTACACTACCGATGCAGCATAGAGATGATTTATTTAATATTAACTCGCTTTCACACGCAATAAAACATAAAGAAATGAGCTCGGAACGGAAGAGGCTAAGATTAATTACTTTTTAATTCGCCATTTTGGTTGCGTCATTCTTTGCGCGGGAACGCACTGGTGAGCACGTCTTTTGTTTTTATTTTTCAATGTGAACTTTGATGACCAAAGGTTGTTTATGAGGATGCCTTCAAAAGGGCCAGATTCATAGGACATACTTTGACTTTGTTTAGTAAGCGTTCCATACAAATAATTATGAACCTTATTCTTACACGTTGACACGGATAATGTTCCATTTTCGTATGCGACAGTAACTTACTTGTGATTTGTAAATCTTGCCTTAAGAACAACGGAAGACCACAGATAAACAATAACGGATGGTAAGGAAAGGGAATTTGACTTTTTATTTCGACGCGATTTCTGATTTTGACGGAAAAGGAGTCCACCGTTATGGTTCAAAGCCTCTGTGAGGGTCAACACTATAGGAAGTTTGTAAGATTCGATGAGTCATATTGCTTTAGTATTCACAGCATATTTATTCTCTACTAGGTAATCCGACTGACGTTATCCTGTCCAATATCCAATAGTTCATGCAAAAATCACATAGAAAAAAGACGTTCGGTTCTGCCCGAATTTGGACATTTTCCAGTAAACTTTTCCATTTTTTGTGTCCTAATTTGGAATGCAAATTTTAAAACAAATAATAGCCAAATCGATCCAGCCATTCTCAGGTGATGCGCTTACTAACGAACAGCATTTAATTATTATTTATTTAAATAGAAGATTTGTAGCTATGCTTTGGTTTGAGTCCGCCATGATGTCAAATACCTACTGATAAAAGTGACAGCTGTCAAAATATGACGGAACTGATTTCCTACATTATTTTAACCTTAATAGAATTACCAAATAGAACAGAATTGACGTTAAACGAATTTTTGTTACTGTGTGAATTATTTGAACGAAAGTTATGCCCGTACCCATTTACATCGGAGCTATGTTAAATATTTTAAGTGCATAATATAAATTAAGTAGACAGACACATAAACAAAACAACAAATGATTTACATCTAACACGTGAAAACTTAATATAAATAATACTTGTCTTAAGAGCGTTTATTCTGAAAGTTGGCATCGTTGAGCAGTCAAATATTTACCTGTTTTTATTAATTTGTTAATATGGAAGTATGAAATATCGCTAACTAGTGACCTAAAACATGAATAATGATTTACAATTATAACACTAAATTTGATGTTGTAACCGTTTTAGGTGTAAAAAGGGCATTTGGAAAGTTTCCAAGTTCTTTTTTTTATCTAAAATTAAATATTCGATGTTAAGATATTAATTATTGCATTTCTTAATCAATATGTTAGATCACTAGTTAGCGATATTTCATATTTCCATACAGTAATATCGCCAAATTAATCAAAACAGTGAAATAATTGACAGCTATTTGCGACGCTGCCCATTTTCAGAATAAACGCTCTTAAGTAACATTCCTTTACCTAAACGATTATGTAAATAAACTAGGTAGTCACTCAAATTCTTTGCATAGTTACTTGAACATTATTTTCATAATCATCTAGTTATAAAATCCTACATTCTGATCGTACTTGACATAATTATAATAAATACTTTAAGTAAACATAACATACATCACGCCTGAATTTTACAAAGGAGCGTGCAGAGATGATTGACCCACCTTTGCCCAGTAATTTTGAAGTCCCTTGTTTTACGTAATAATAGGGGGCTAACCGAGCTTAAATAAATACTTATTATAGGGAATGCTACTGAAAAACTCATAATTAAACACCAATGCAATATTATTATTTTCACTTCTCATGCTCTAAAAGTACACCAGTATAGCCCTACGAAGCGGGACTAAAGTGACCACTTTAGTCTCTAGGGAGTGAAACGTAATTCGTTTTTTAATTTCCTTCATATGACATAGACAAATTCAAACAGCCAGTAAATATAATATTATCTGTGGAGTGTGGACCATCTTCATTGCGAAAATGTTGAGAGTTTTAGTTCCATGGTTTTTCAAGTAATTCGAATTGTACATTAAGCTTCAAGTAAAAAAATCTTTTGTAATTTTTATTTTATTAAGTAATATTTTTTAAATGTTTTTGTACTAAATTGACTATTTTTCTTGCACTCAAAGTGAAAAGTACAGTTTGCACCTCGAGACTAAACGCCAACTTAATATACCCTCGGTTTCATTGACTCTGGTATATTATGGCTTCATTTAGGCCCTCGTTATAAAATATACTATATTTCCTTGGGACCCCTATTCTAGTAAATTCAATGAAAATATTCCTCTACTTTATCCAGTGATTTCAAGATTGACACCTAATCTTTTAAGTCCAAGAAAAAAAAGTAAGCTAAATAAATGATCACACACACTCAATAAGATTTTACAATAAAAGTGATGTTCTTATCGACACATTGTTATCATTATCACACAAACACCAATCAAATAAAACTAATTTGTTTTTTATCTGTGCTCCATTGTCCATTGTTTGGCGCGAACGCCATCTTTCTTGACACTAATAATTATGGCGGCAATTAGTAACAGGAAGCGTTCGATTTTGCTCTCCATTCGGTTGACGGTAAAAGTGTTTTTTGTCTACGTTAATCGAATAATTTGTCTGTTTTAATCGGTTAAGGGCTAATGAGACACAAATGATTTTCTATTGTAACGTGCCACATGTGGCACTTGACGGGCCGGAGCGGAATTACTTCGGAAAAATCTTACTGTTGAAACTAAATGAAAGGAAAATTCTGTTGTTCTTATTGAAATTTGTTACGTTAGGTTTTACAATTTAAAAAAATAAACATAGGTAAACCTGCACTTATGAGCAGAGATCGGATATTCGGATGCATATTCACCTTAAGTTGAGATGTTGGCTAACATGGAATACGCTTTTGTATCGAAAAAGTCTTAATTTAGGTAAGTAATTTGTTTATTTTTTGTTTTAACTAATACAAACCACCCCTCCTCCAGTACATACACATATTTGTATCGGGTTAAACATTAATTTCAAATTAATACACATCTGAATAGTTATGCAATCCAAGAATCCCGGGGTTTTTAATAAATATTACTAATAATTTATAAAGCCGCTTCCATACTTTCATAGCTAAAAATTATCTTTAGGTAAATATGCATCCGAATATCCGATCTCTGCTTATGAAACGTCAGAAGCTAGGTGCACGGTTCCAATTTGTCGTTTCCTATGGAGAAGAGCCGGCAAGAAACTCCACGGTTACTCTTTTAAAAATAATTGGCTTTTACAATTTTTTCTAATTACAGTGATAATAGGTATGGGAGGACAGTGCAGGCCTGTCAATAAGTACCAGGTAAATAGAGGAATTAAAATAAAGAATAGAAAATCGTCTACAAATCAGTCACACTACAGTCTGTAAGGCCTACAACGTTCTCATGTTTATTTTTAATAAATTAAAAAAAAAAACTTTTTTTTAAATTTATTAAAAATAAACAGTTCAAAAATTTTTATGCTCTTTTTAGTTTAGGGCATTATTTCAAATTAATTCGACCTTTATTGTTTCATTTCTAGACTAGATCTTTTCAAATTCGCCGTAGTAAATTAAATATGTATTTACAAAAAACGATCAATGGTTTAACATTTATTTTATGTTGCGAATAACTAGTGTTGTTTATTAATTAAAACTGTTATAAATTTGATTGGTTTGAAATTGAAATTTTAAATATTCTAATGCATGTTTCAAAAATAGGTGTTATCTTGTCCAATGTAAATCCAGGTACTTCGATCTTTCTTTGATTGAATTAGATTACTCATCACAAAAATAATGTTTTTTTTTATTACAATGCCAATAAAAGTTACAAAATATAACATAGCAATAGCATAGACTCAACTGGTTTTATGTCAAGCTATTTAGACTCCTAAATATTATTTTATTTTCATTTTATATCCATTCATTCACCATGAAAAGCCTTTTTTAATCTGTGTTTTTTAAACGTGTGATAAAAAACACGCTTTTAATTAAAACTGTTTTAAAACAAACTTGTTTTTAATCATGCCAACCCTGCTCATTCACAATTTATGTAAAAAAATCTACATAAATAAAATAAACTTATTTAAACCAAGTGACATGATTTCCATGACAATCAGTAACTGTCATAATTATCATAACATCACGCCTTGAAAGGTTAAGCAGGGGAAATAACGCCCACATTTCGCCAATTATGTTAAAGTCGCATGTAATAAGGGGCGAGCCAATTGCCATCAACCGGGTACAAATCCGGTTCCGTGTGGTGCCGGACGTAAAAGAATAGCACCATCCCATTTCTACCCGTGGGTGTCATAGGAGGCGACTAAGGGACTTACCAGAGACTGGGCAGCAGCGTTCTCTATGCATTTTACCACCATACTGCGATCGCCAACCCGCCTGCCCAGTGTGGCGATTATGGCAATCCCCTCCCCATTTGGAGGAGGCCTATGTCCAGCAGTGGACGTCTTCGGCTGAAATGATGATGATGATGGGCGCAAATCCACATTCCGGGCTACGACTGAGAAATTACAGTTGGAAAAAACCAAAAACAGTTTCCCCGACCCGGGAATCAAACCTGGGGGTTTGTGCTGAGCAGTAGAAAGGAAGGAAGAAAAATAGATTTATTTGGTACAGATAGGGAATTGGGATAAGCTTGATGTGCTGGTGGCGTCTGTACATATACAACGAGTAACATAATTAGCGCAAGACCTCATACACCCCAATTAGAGTATTGACTTAAAAGCACAAAGCTAACCGATATTATTGGGAAAAACGGGTCGACCCAAGCATTACTTTATGCATTTAAAATTGAGTCTTATTTCTTCTACTTTAGATTGAATTTTCTTTGGCTCAATCAGTGGTAGGTATGGCTAAATACATCATTAAAAAAATCTTCTATTAAAAGTTACTGAAATCTATTCAGTAGTCAATTAGGAACAAACTACTTTCAGGTCTTGCGTCCATTCTGTTACACCTTGTATAGTAAGTATAGGTCACCTATAGTTAAGAGCGTTTATTCTGAAAGTTGGCAACGTCGCAAATAGCTGTCAAATATTTACCTGTTTTTATTAATTGGAATGGAAGTATGAAATATCGCTAACTAGTGACATATAATATGAATAATGATTTGCAATTATAATACTAAATTTGATGTTGTAACAGTTTTAGGTGTAAAAAGGGCATTTGAAAAGTTTCCAAGTTCTTTTTTAAAATCTAAAACTAAATATTCGGTATTATGGTATTAATTATTGCATTTCATAATCAATATTTTAGGTCACTAGTTAGCGATATTTCATATTTCCATACAGTAATATCGCTAAATTAATCAAAACAGTGAAATATTTGACAGCTATTTGCGACGTTGCCCATTTTTAACCGACTTCAAAAAGGAGGAGGTTATCAATTCGTCGGAACCTTTTTTTTTTTTTTTTTTTTTTTTTTTTTTTTTTTTTTTTTTTTTTATGTATGTTCCCCGATTACTCGAAGATGGCTGGACCGATTTGGATTTTGTTTTTTTTTGTTTGAAAGGGTATACTTCCCAGGTGGTCCCATGATCATCAAGTCAGGATCTGATGATGGGATCCTGGAGAAATAGAGAGAACTCTTCAAATTTTATAGGCACACGAAGCGATTTAGGTATTTTTTGGAAGAATACTTTCTCGTAGTGGTCTCATTTCAATTTGGTGAAGATCTGATGAAGAACTTTGGAGATAGGCAACGGAACTCCTCAATAAATGATAGCAAATGGACTGGGATTGCTGAAATCTCATGTCTGTTTATTGCTTACACCAGTTCATAACATAACATCACGCCGGTATGCTGTGAAGGGGTAAGCACATGTGAACCACTAAAAAGTGAAAAATAAAAACTTTTTCCAAAAAAAAACAACCGACTTCCAAAAAACCACTACAAAGTGAAAAATAACTTTAATTTCGGAAGGCGGTGACAAAAAATTCAAATACAGCTCCAAAGACACCGACTTCCGAAATTAAAGTTATTTTTCACTTTGTAGTGGTTTTTTGGAAGTCGGTTGTTTTTTTTTTGGAAAAAGTTTTTATCAGAATAAACGCTCTTAAAGTCGATTATCAAATAACACTGCTACTTTAGCTACACATCATCTAACATTGCATTTCAGCATTTCATAACAGCTAATAGTTTTATTATTTCAATTTTACTTCTGTTTTGATTTTAATATATAGAAGCTCAATGAACGAGAATAAAAAAAACTGAAAAGTGTTAATCTATTTTGTCGCTTACTAGACCTAACTAGCAACATTTTAGTTACAAACGAAGAATTTATTTAGATCCTGTTTTTATTGGCCTTGATTCCATTTCCAACACATCATTGCAAAAAGCACTGCGAATCCTGATAAAAACTATCTCCGAAGAGCAAACTATCAAAAATTTGTTCGGCCACTTAATTAAATTATTGGAACTATATTTTTACTGCACCCAACGCCTTTGCCGCGGGGCGTCTCGAAAAAAATAAAATAAAAAAAGTATAGAGGCCAAAGCGGAAAGGTTTGGCGCCACTGACACTTTGGCTCTTCACTCTGACACGCCTCCGGCGCCGACTGAGAGGATCTTAGTTATAAAGAGGTTTTATAGCATGTTCGGATAGTTCAAACATGCAGTAGGTAAAACTGTAGAAGTTCACTGTACTTATTTTTGAATAAATATTCAAAACACGAGTAATTGCACCTACCACTGTTTGTCTCTGCATCACCCAAAGGTCGACTGGTAGAAAATGCCTTTGGCATTAAGGCCGCCTCTGTACATTTCTGTGCGTGAAGTATATAAATAATAAATAACTAAGTTTAATTTTAGAACGTCTGAAAATCGTCAATCTTCTGTATATCGATCGGTTCCCTTCATAATGGTTGAGCTGGACGGTGCGTTTCGGCTGATTTTTCGGGTGCCTATTCTGTATCACTTACGGATATAAATTTGTATAGGGCCCGACCTAAGAATGAATGACTCCACGATTTCACAGTTGTCTCTACTCCCGATGTGTTTTTGCCCATACGAAAAAGTTAAATAAACGGGTGTAAGGTGCACACCGAAGTACCTACCTACCGAACTACTTTCGGACGGGCCGGTTGGTGCAGTGGTTAAGCAATTGACTGCTGCGCTGCGTGTCGCGGGTTCGATTCTCGCACGGAACAAATATTTGTATGACCTACAAGTAGTTGTTCCGGGTCTGGCTGTTTGTGTATGTGAGTTTAAATGTTTGTAAACGAACCCACTATACAGGAGAAATTCCTAGTGTGGGGCAAAGTTTAAAAAACATATAGGTACTTATATATAAGTACATTTTTACGGCACTAATCGATTCAATAAAAAAATGTGTTTTTTTAGTGGTTTATTAACATTTTAGAAATTACACTTTTCAAAAATGGATGTAATACCCTATTAAGATATAGGCCTCTTTCATTCAGCGTCCCTTATGCCCGCGACCTTTAACTGATCGTCGCCGTCGGTCCAGCTAATAGCGACCCATCCAAATGAAGCAGGTACGGACGCCAGCACATCAAGCTACCCCAATCTGTCAAATTTCAACTCGATGTGCTGGCGTCTGTACATATATAAATTAAAGTAACTTATCATAACACCACGCCTTGTTTCCCCGAAGGGTTCGGCAGAGATGTGTCTATAGTACATACCTATAGGAGGTACATTATGTTTAAAGTCCAGGGGGCGAGCCTATTGCCATCATACGGGCACTAATCTAGGCTCCGGGCTGCTACTGAAAAAATCCAGATAAAAAAAAAACCTAATAACACTTTGCCCGTCCTGGGAAACGAACCCAGGACCCCGGACGTGGACGTAAAAAGTATTAATCAAAAACTGGTGCCCTGTACTGGTCTTACAAGGTTGTACAAACTCAACCATCGGGACTAGCTGGGTTATGCTATGTATTCATAAGTACAAATAAAATGGTTCAACTAATTCCAGATAACTTCAAAATAAAAAAAACAATATTTTAAAACTTTTCAGTAATCCAGTCTTCAAAAACGCTAAACCGACCCACAATTATTAACCTCCGGAATACGTAAAACAGCCAAATGCCTGTAATTATAAGCTGTTTTTATATTAAAAATAAACATAATAAAAACTCCGTAAAAGCACGCGCCGCCTGCCGCCGCGGGTTGAACTAATAGGTTGAGGTGGCGCCACTGTTGCCAGTTAAAAATATGTATTGTTAATTTTGTTTATTGGTCATACTTTAATTTGCGAGTGTGAAATAAAACCTTCATAAGGAGAAGGCTACTGGTTCTTTATGAGTTGTTGGATTAATATAAATACACAGACAGGGTTATTGTGACTGCTGATTTTTCTCATTAAAAAAAAAACATTTATTTGCTTGAATTATTATTGTAGGTAGGTAAATGAGGTGATAATTATGCAAAAAAAACAGTGGCACTCCGGGAGTGCCGACAGAACGGAAAACTTGAACAATTACGTGTGTATTTTTTGAATCGTCAATACAGGATTTCACATTATTCATAATCATAATTTTGGTCATATCTTCTAAACGGTTTATCCGATTTTCATAATTCCAATTGGAATATCAGTTCTGACGTAAACCTATCTTTTGAGACTTAAATTATTGAAATACCTCTACTAAAAAAAAACAGAGGTGTCAGGTAACGGCGCGTGTCGCGAGTTCAATTGTTTTTTCCCATCTAAAAACTGCCCAACGCGC
Source organism: Antitype chi (assembly GCA_947359405.1). Lineage (NCBI taxonomy): Eukaryota > Metazoa > Arthropoda > Insecta > Lepidoptera > Noctuidae > Antitype > Antitype chi. The sequence goes on along the minus strand of OX375835.1, from coordinate 5,645,624 downwards.
TTAAAGAAGTTTTCACTTCAAAAAAAATCTTTAAACCTTATCCTACCTTATTATGTGTACAAATATCTATTATACTACAAATATACACATACTTAAACTCACGGCTTTCTCCCATGGAGGAAGACAAACTCAAGAGTGACACCAGCTCCGACCCTTATATATTATTAGCTTTCGCCCACTGTTTCGCCCGCGTGGAAGGCGGAAATTATTCCACGGTAACGTACTACCCGGATAAAAAGTTTCCTATGTGTTAATCTAGGTTATAATCTATCTGTGTTTTGTCTTTTGTCTGTTGTCTGTAGGTATTGTTCTCAACATTTATAGGTAGTTTGAGAAGAGTTACATGAAGTACTGAATTTAAAACGGCGTCCCGTCTCGTTGGTGTAATGGTCGCAAGCGTACAGGGGGCCGATTCTACTAACAAATTTGTTAAAAAAACGCAATAGAACCGCAACCGAATCACCACTTTTAAGCGTTTTCGCATTCTACTAAAATGAACAACGGTCCAGCTGCGACACAGCTGCGGTTACGTTTTAGTTACGCCAACGATCGATTGAAACAATGTCAAAACCTATTCTACTAACAAAATCGAACATGAGCGTGACGTTTACTATAGGACAAAGTTAATGATAAAATTATGATCATTATGTCTTTTAATTATAGAAAATACTTTTAGTGCCACATATTCGTGTTTAGTAACATTTTTAGATTCAACTTTTTTCTTTGTGGTATTAATAAAACATATTATTTTGGCATGTTGGTAACGCGGGTTACCCGCTGTGTTCCCGCTACAGTTCAGTTGCAATTCGTTTTAAGTTTAGTTTCCATTTTGCTTATAAAATAGTAGAATTACTTTTTATGTAACTATCGAACGGCGATCGAAATCGAACTGTTGTGGAAACACAATTTAACGTGTAACGTTGCAAATTAGTAGAATCGGCCCCCAGGATCACAAGGTCCTGCATTGTGTTATTGGGTTTAACATCTGGAATTTTGCAGTAGCAGCTTAGAGTCTGGATTTATGACCGGTTGCTGCCAACAGGCTCGCCCCTTTGTATATGGGATTTAAATATAACTGTTAATGTGAGTGTAGGGGAGAATAGGGCAATGGCGGTCAGTTAAGCAATTTTTGGAATAAAACTCAAAATATAAATCACAGCTTTATTAGGAACATAACATACCAATTATACATTAAAGGACTATTATAATTTGAGATCAAAATAATCATGTTTGGAGTATCCATCTAATAGGTACTAAAATAAAAAATAATGGCTTTGACCACCATTGTACGCACGTGAGGTCAATGGTAGTCATGATGTTGACAATGATGGTCAAACACTTCTAACATATGTCACATACGTATCCTGTAGCGGAATCCCAACCAGTGCAAGCAGAGTGAGCCCACTGCCCACAGGAAGTGCACCGGTACCATACCTCGTTGTTTTGGCCGAATTCTCCGCATATAAGACAATGATTTTCTGAGTCTTCATCATCATCATCATCTACGCAGAGGTCCTCAATATCTACGTCAGTCAATGACGAGTCATTGTCTTCCTGAAGAACTTTCCGTTTAGCCTTTTTAATACTTTCCCTGTTCTCTTTGGTTTTTTTTCCCTTCCCTTTGCCTTTTTGTTTTCCCTTTTCTTTTAGGATCTTGTTCAGCTTTTTGTTTTCCTTTTCTATAAGACTGTCTTTAATTGGCGTGGAGGTCAGAATGGTAGAATGTTGCTTTTTTCGTCCTTGTCTTGTACTAACAGATAGTGTTTTGGTAGGAAAATTGATAAAATTTTCAACCCTTGGTCGTTTTTTTGGAAGTATTTCTTGCCCAGATGTGGATGCGACTACCAGTTGTTCTTGCACAGATGTTGATGCAACCACCTGGGGTTCTTGTACAGACGTTGATGCAAATACCAGGAGTTCTTGTTCATTAACCACCCGGGGTTCTTGTACAGGTGTTGATGCAACCGTCAGTGATTCTTGGGATGTCAGAGTTGCAGTTGTCTCAAGAGGAGAACAGCTTTCGTTATCTTGAATAACCACTGGTTCACCTTGCAGTATTGCAGCAGGTAAAAAGTCTTCGTCAGCGAACACATCTGAGTTCATTGGAAAAATACCAGTGACTCTAAATCCGGACTCTCCCTTACTTATAGAAGCAACGTTCGAATATGCTTTATTGAACAACGATGCAACATCGTATGGAGTTATTCGTTCTGCGAGGTGGCTCTTCATAAAGCAGTCAGATTCTTTTTTGTAGGCAGCCTTAAGCGGTCCGTAAAACGTCACGTCCAACGGCTGCATTCTATGGGAGGTGTGTGGTGGTAATGACAGCATGTGAATATTGTGAGCTTTGCAGTGCTTGTAAATATCATGAGAGATGTGGCTCGCGTGGTTATCTAGTATCAACAAGACTGGTTCTTCTGCAGAAGGTTTGGCAAATGTTGTGAAATGTTGAAGCCATTCCAAAAAAAGAGTTTCATTGATCCAGCCATTCTCTGAACAGCGGTATATAGCACCAGCTGGGCCATCTTTTTCTAGGAGAGGGGAATGCCGTTTCCTTGGGAAGATAAACATTGGGGGTATAAATGATCCAGCAGCGCTCATCGTACACATAACGGTGATATTTTTGCCTCTCTCCCAACTAGTAAGGGATCCTACCCTTTTCTGTCCTTTTGGAGCTAGTATTTTTCCCGGATCTTGGACGGTTGAGATCCCTGTCTCATCACAATTGTAAATATTTTTGGGGGTAAATTTATAGGTCTCCATAAGTTTCTCCAAGTTCTTGTAGAAAAGTGAAACTTCTGTTTTGTTAAAGGCCGTTACTCTATTTATACTAGTGGCTTCTGGCTTCCTTACCGATATCCCATTTCTCTTTAAGAAGCCTTCAAGCCAATCCCGCCCCGCCATTTTATTATTTTTATTAAAATTGTGTGGCAATTTTAAACTTTCTGCATATTCATAAGCCAGTTTTCTTACTTGGATAGCTGTGCAACCGTAAAATATTTTAGCCATTTTCTTCACCACATCAGCTATCTCTTTTTCAACGTCTGCAGGAAATACAGCTTTTCGCCCTAGAGATGGGTTTTCAAACAATTTCTTCTTGTTTCGAATTTGCAGCGTAGAAAATGGAATTCCAATTTGATTGGCGGCTTTTCTCATAGATGTTCCATTAGCCATAAGCCTCAGAGCCTTATCCAACGTCTCCGAAGACCATGCAGCCTTTTGCGTTTTTCTGGATCTTTTTTTTGGCATCTAAAAACAAGTTAATTAGATTTAGTTACCATACGACACTCATAATAACATTGCGGGCAATGGTGGTCAGTTGACCACGATAACCCGCAACGGACTTTGTCGAAAATATATTTTTTAACACAAACAAATACATATTTTAATTTGAACTGAGCATTGCAGCATAATAATAATGAACAGTCTGAAATAACAAGACAGCGTTTCCGTGGATTAAGGAATACTTCACAGCTTACCTCGTTAATTCGTTGAGACGTAAAATTACATCAATTTGGCGCGAAAACAACAAACACTCGCTTTACACGAACGTCGCGTGCGGAATGACAGCACAGGGCGCTCGACGCTCGGGGGGAGTGAGGGGAGAGACGTAATACACTTCACACGCGTAAAGGACTGTTCATGCTTTAGTTGTGTGCGTGACCACCATTGCCCGCTGACCATCATTGCCCTATTTTCCCCTAATAAAAGACCACCACTGCCTAACCCTTCGGGGAATTTTAATACAAGCGTGATTTTATTTGTGTATGTGTATACAAAATCGCTAATTGAAAGAAATAAAGAATACCGTTTATTTGGACACAGTTCGTGATACACAAAATACAATCTATGCACAGGAAAAGTTTTTATTCAGTGCGCAAACTTTAACCATGAATTCAGCATATCATTCTAGACCACCCAGCGAAGAAATTTTTCGTCAGTTTTACAAAAAAAAAAATCAGTTGTTTCATAGAACGCGATCAAAATGTAAGGAACAGCTGATTTCTTTTTGTATAACCGACGAAAAATTTCTGCGCTGGGGCTGGGGGTCTAGAATGATATGTTGAATTCATGGTTAAAGTTTGCGCACTGAATAAAAACTTTTCCTGTGCATAGATTGTATTTTGTGTATCACGAACTGTGTCCAAATAAACGGTTTTGTTTCTTTCTTTCAATTAGCAATATTGTACATACATACACAAATAACATCACGCCTGTATTAAAATTCCCCGAAGGGTTAGGCAGTGGTGGTCTTTTATTACACTCACATTAACAGTTATGTTTAAATCCCATGTAAAACGGGCCAGCCTGTTGGCAGCAACCGGTCATAAATCCAGACTCTAAGCTGCTACTGCAAAATTCCGGATGAAAAACCCAATAACACAATGGACCGGACCCGTGAATCGAACCGAGGACCTCGTGATCAGCAGTAACGCTTCCGACCATTACACCAACGAGACAGGACGCCGTTTTAAATTAAAAAAATAAATAAATAATGTAACTCTTCTCGGTGATGATGGGTCTGTGCCTGCCTAACCAAGTCGAAGTCAAAACTCGACATTACAGTTTTTGAACGAATTACATAAATATTCCACGTTTCCGTCTAAACAAAAGTATTTTTTACCAACTTTCTTTAATTTCTTTTGACCTACGTCTATTTGATAGCACTTTGTGTTACCGACGTCACAGGTAAAGGTCTGAATGATTTTTTTTCTAAAAGCCCTTCCCGCCGAAAAGGCGCACGCGATCGCCCGGGCGCCATGTTCTTTTTTGTATACCACAGTTGCGTTCGGATACTGCCTCAGGCGAAAAACAGTCACTCAAAAGTCACGCGTTCACAAATAAAAAAGGTTTTTTGAATGATACAGTTTTTTCGGTAAATTAGAGATTTGGAAGAGAATAGTTTTTTTAAGAAATTGCGTGCCCGACTTTTTGGTAATGATACGTCTGCGCGTTGAATTTTGACTTTGCTTCAAATACGCGGTTTTTGTTTTTTTTTTTTTTATTCGCTTTAGGGTTTGCCTACGTGGGTTTGAATTTCGATTGTTTTTGGTAGTGCATTTTAGCTATTATTATGTGCTTGTCTTTGTGGTTAAAGTAAAAAAGTAGGCAGGTAGGTACTAAAGTACTTCGTGGTTAGCACAGACGCCAGCACATCAAGCTACCCCAAACTGTCAAATTTTCCCAATTGAACATGAACCTTATGCTTTTGTAATAAAGTTGAAAAACTATCAAAGAAATTTAACAGATTGGGGTAGCTTGGTGTTCTGGCGTCTGTACCTTTACAGTCACATTTACAGTCTTGCACACTTACAGTCCGGTTCTTGACACCCGTCAGTTTCATACAAACGAATATACGTGTTTTGCGAATTTGATCTCAAACTCAAAGCATTTATTTCAATTAAATTAAACCATTTAGCTACACAAGTCGATTAGTTGGAAAGTTGAAGCTAGTTGCCCATTCCAAAACGTAGATTCTATGAAGAAGAACGGGCAAGAAACTCGACGGACATTCTTTTAAATCATGTTAAGTATTACAAAATCTTGGGAACATTATTCTTGTTGTCTATATGTGAGAACAATGTAAAAAAAAACTATTTTAAATATAAGATACCTATAAAATAAGCCATGGAAGTTAGGAGATGACCAGTCTCAACCGACGGCGCCCGTTCACGAACTTGACGCGTGGATCAGCACCATCCAGCTCAACCATTTTGTAGGGAACCGAATGATCTAACACACGAGCATGACTTACTCTCAACTGCCACGCTTTTTCAAGTCAACGTACAGACGCACGCCAGCACATCAAGCTACCCCAATCTGTCAAATTTTCTGAAAAAATAATAATAGGAACAGCAATGTTCGTAATGTCAGAAAACATAAAAAAAGGAAACATCTCTTCCAAATATGAAAATTTTAAATAGTAAGCCCAGGTGGCTGCGGAGCCGGGCCAGCATTTAAGCTAAGCATTTTTATCTACGATATAATCATTTAACTTATAATATGCTTGTCTAGGTACCTACGTAGTGTGAGTTTAATGCATGATTAAAATTTATTTTCATTTCGCTCAAGAATACCTATCGACTGGTATTTTATTATAACATTTTACACAGTATCTACCCCATAAAATAAGTGTGTAGTTTAGACAATCTGAAACGTGGTTGATCTAATTTGTTCCTATTTCTAGTGTTAAAATCGTGTTTGTCACTTACATAACAGCCCTCTTTTGCAGAATAAAGATCGACTCAATATCCGCAGCCCGTCCCCATAGCAAAATACCGTAAGACGTGATGCTATGTGTTAATTATGCGGGGAGTCAGGTGTTGTAGGCGGTGGTGACGGTGTTCCCGATCACGAAAGTATTCAATTAAAAGAGGTATTAAGTTTGTAAATCACTATATTGGCACACGATTATTACACGTTTATCGACAATACATAGAAATACACAATTAGGCACTTAATACAGTTAAAAGACACGAATATACACGAACACAATGGTTATGGAAATAGCAATAAGTTATAAAGTCACACACAGTTATTACACACAGAGAATAAGAGTAATATTCCTAAGCTAATACTGGTTTACTTGCTAGCTAGATATAGGGTACTTCGCGACTTATAGTGAACAGCGGAGCCACTATTTCACTATTAGGTGTTCACTTGAGGACTAGATGATGACTACTGAAGGTTATGAGGTAACTCTTCTAAGCACTGGTAGTAACATTCTGACAAACTAATTTCTACGGAGCCTTATATAGCTTTACACATCGTTGTAAGTTGCGGTAAGTCCCGCCTCCAAACATTTACAAAATACCAATCATGTCAAGGAGGCGGGACCTAAATGGCCAAGCGTAGTCTGTTTTTCGGTAGACAAGTCGAAACCTGCTCCCGATTCCAACGGAATCTTCCACACGACCGTGGAAAAATAACGATTTCATGGTCAAACCTCCGTGCGTCACAGTTCGCATGGAAGATTCCTTTGTAGCAGGTTCCGACTTGTATTACGTGCCTACCATACATCACGCTACTGGAAATAGGTAGGGTAGGCAGGCAAATGGGTACATATTTAGGTGTATATCCACAATAGATATACACAGGTAGACAGGTACACTCAGGTAGGTACATTACTTGGCAGGTAAAATTTAATAGTTTGTAATGGGGTTCTGTTAACATAGCTATGTAGGCCCGTAACTTACATGCATGTTATTGGGCTTCGCTAACATTCCACCCCCCTGTAAAAGGGTTCAACCGTCTTACAAAACTTGGTTTGTAGGAAGCACAATAACTTTGGCTACGGGCCGACGCAGGACCCCACTATTCGTTCTGACATCTACCACACGGATGATGCCATCACTGCCATGATACACTGCCTTAATTACTCCCTTCGTCCACACACTTCGTGGTTTATTATTGTCGACAATCACTACCACGTCACCGACACACACATTTGGCACATTGTTCGCCCACTTTTCCCGACGTTGAAGTGTAGGTAGATATTCCCGCAGCCAGCGCCGCCAGAACATATCGGCGAGCGCGTTCACGCGCCGCCACTGCCGGCGGGAGTCGATTTCTTCATCGTCGCTCGGTGCAAACGGAGTACTCCCGGACGCAGTGCCCAGGAGCAGATGGTTCGGTGTCAGGACCACAGGCTGATTATGGTCGTCGTACACGTAGCTTAGAGGCCGGCTGTTTATGATCAGCTCGGCCTCAGTGAGGAGGGTGTATAGGACCTCCTCACGAGGGGCACGCTCCTTGAGCGTGCTACGAAGCGCGTTCTTGACGGACCTCACCAGGCGCTCCCAGCAGCCGCCCATGTGTGGGGCTGCTGGGGGATTGAAGTGCCACTCGATGCCTCGGTTGATCGCCTCGTCCCTTATCTGACCTTGATTGAGGTCTTTCAGGGCGGCTCGAAGCTCGGTGTTGGCCCCGATGAAGTTGGTACCCTGGTCAGAGTACAGATGCACTGGCTGCCCGCGGCGCGCTATTAGGCGCCGCAAGGCTAGTATGGCGGAGTCGGCGCTTAGGGAAGCGGCCAACTCCAGGTGGACGGCGCGCGTGGTGAGGCAGGTAAACAGTACGCCCCACCTCTTTTCGCGCCGTCGCCCGATCGTTATTTCCATCGGGCCGAAGTAGTCCACCCCCACTTGCACAAAGGCTCGACGTGACGGTTCTAGCCTGGCGAGTGGCAGGTCGCCCATCTTTGGTGGGGCGGGTTGGGCTCTGCAGATACGGCAAAGCTGACACTTTGCGACCACTGTCTTTACTGCGGACCTAACTTTGGTCACCCAGTATTTCTCTCGTAGATTATTGACGACAGTTTCGTGGTTCGCATGTAGAGCCATCGCGTGGTAATGTGCGATTAGCTTTCTTGTCAGAGAGTGACGACCCTCTAGGATTATGGGGTGCCTCTCATTATATGTGAGTACCTCACAGGCCCTCAGGCGGCCTCTTACTCGCAGCAACCCGTCGTCGGCTATCATTGGGTCGAGAGCTTTAATGTTGCTGCTGTTAGGAACGGGCAGGCCTTTAAGGATGGCGGCCCGCTCCTCTTTGAAGCTTTCCTCCTGGCACAACTTTATAAGGCAGTTGTGAGCCTCCTCCAGGTCTCGCTGAATTATTTCGGAGGTCGACCGACGTTTGCGACATCGGCCGATGAAGATTAGCACTCGCGTCATGACGCGCTGTATGCGCGCCCATGATGAGTAGCGTGTGTAGTCGAGGAGAGGCGCCACGGCCTCTGCCGCAGTATGGACCCGCTGAACGCGCTCAAGGTCCTCTTCCGCCGCCTCTGCCTCAGGACATCCCGGCCACCGCACCTGTGGGTCACACAAAAACAAGGGGCCCGAAAGCCACTCTGCGTGGTCGTCGGGCCAACACAAACGGGTAGCCTTGTCAGCTGGGTTATCCTGGGAAGGTACCCAGCGCCAGTCGCCTCTGTCTGACAGCCTATCTATCTCGGCTAATCGATGAGAGACGAACCTCTGGAACTCATGCGCGTCCGAGTTTATCCATTTTAAAACCGTTTTACTATCGGTCCAGAAGAATTTCTTCTTTATCTCTAACCCTAGCTCTTTGTGGGCGGTGTCCGCCAATCGGCAGGCTAATACGGCCGCCTGTAACTCTAGCCTAGGAATGGAGATCACTTTCTGTGGAGCTACTCTAGCTTTACCTAGTATCATAACGGTTTCCCTTTTTCCGTCTCCGTTATGACCTACCAGGTACACGACCGCGGCGTAGGCCAGCTCGCTGGCATCCCCGAAAACATGCAACTCTAGGTTATCGAGGTTCAAACCGTACCACCGCGGTATTTTTAAATTATCCAATTTATTTAAATTATGGAGCCACTTGAACCACGCCTTGGCGTCCATCTCACATATTGGCTCGTCCCACTGTATTCCCGACTTCCAAATTCGCTGCATCAGTATGCGCGATTGGATTACACACGGATAAAGAAAACCCAGTGGGTCGTAAATTGACATAATCATACTTAAGAATTGTCTCTTAGTGGGCACTAGACTTCCGTTTATTATTTCTGGCGGTAGTCTTTTAAATGACAGGTCGAACCCTAATTCGTCGTCTCTAGGAGACCATATTAATCCTAGGGTCCTTTCTACCGTGCCTGCCCCCTTCTCAAGGGCTACTCGGTCAGGCATATCCACTCTCAGCCTATCCCTGAGCTCCGACGAGTTAGTGACCCACCCCCGGATTATGAACCCGCCGGAGGCGTGTATCTGGGTCACTTCGTCTATCAGGCTGTTGGCCTTCTCTTCGGTCCAAGCACTATCTAGATAGTCATCCATGTAGTGCCTGGACTTAATGGCCTCAACAGCTCCGGGATAGGCCTCGATGTACTGGTCGGCATTTTTATTTATTATATATATAGCCGTGGTAGGTGATGAGGCGGCACCAAATATCATAGATGTCATCACATAGGTATCTGGTTCCTTCTGGTAATCAGTGCCTCTCCACAAAAATGACTGTGCGCCTTGATCTTGTGCCCTTATTTTAATTCTTAAGAACATGTCAGCGATATCCCCAGAGAAAGCAATGGGGCCTATCCTGAACTTTATTAGAATACCGAGCAACGAATTCAGTAAGTCGGGCCCGGTAAGTAGGTTATCGTTTAAGCACGTACCGTGTGACGTAGCGGCCGCGTCAAACACTAGACGTAGCTTCCCCGGTTTGTTCGGGTTAACAACTCCGAAATGTGGTAAATACCAAACCGGTGAGCTATTCAAGTTACCCTCTAATTTACGCGCGTAACCCTCGTCTAGCAACCTATTCACTTGCGCTGAGTAAGCCTCAGCGAAACTAGCGTCTTTACGCATACGCTTCTCAATACCGTACAGTCGCTGGCGGGCCTGTTTATAATTGTTAGGCAACTGAACCTTATCGTGTTTCCACATCAGGCCCACCTCCCATTGTGACTGGTCAGGCGTACGTTGGCTAGTGCTGTCTAACACAGCTACTGCCCTCTCGATATCTTTATGCTTTCTAGTGCTTTCGGAGATGCCTAGTGCTTCCAGCTCGAACTGGGACTTAACTAGGTCATGTAGGTCGGGGAGGGAAACAGTCATACAATTTACGTTTTCATTATCTAGGTTAATGTTATAAAACGGTCCATGAATGACCCAACCTAGCTGAGTTAATGAGGCAACTGGCTTACCGGATTTTCCACGGCGGATGTCCTGGCTGACAAGTAGCTCCCAGTTGTCCTGTCCTAGTAACAGCAGCGGCTTGGCTCCCCTCATCTCCACGCAACCCAAGTCACTTAGGTGCGCGTTGTCGTTTATTAACGACTTCGTCACTGTTTGCATTGGCAGATTGATATCTTTTATTGTACGACACTGTATATTATGGCACTGTCCATTAGGACCTTTTACGCGCACTTGTACTACTCGCGAAGTAGAGTCTGTCACACTGTAGCCACCCGCGGTTTTTATTGTCAGAGGAACACACGGACCTGCTAGGTTAGTGGCGAGCGAACTATCGATCAGTGACACGGTCGCTCCATCGTCCAATAAAGCGTAGCACCGCTCGTCGTCACTTATCGTCACTGGCACTATCTTCAATAGCGCAGTCGCCCGCCATTCACCTATGTTAGTTACACTTTCCGTTTTGGTATCTTGAGGTTTTCCCTCTTGTTCCCTCTGTTGCTTATCCGCATGTAATAATAGGTGGTGCCCGAAACCACATTTCTTGCATCTACTGGCGCGACAGAATCTCTTGGGATGCTTTCCAAATAGACACTTGAAGCAGGTATTCTGCCCTTTAATTGCTTCCCAACGTTGTTGAATGGTGAGTTTCTTAAACACCTCACATTCCTCCACTTTATGCTTCCGTTGACATATTACGCATTCTTCTGGAGCGGTAGTCTCGTCGCTCTGCGTGTTCACTCTCTGTGTCAACGGAGGCCTGCTGCTGGCCGCGCGCGCACTGTTTATTGGTCGGGACTGTCCTGTCCCGCCGAACTTCTGTTGCTGCCTGGCAGGGGGCTTTGATGGACCTGGCTCGAATATGTTCGCTTGTACATAGTACGATGTCGAGCGTGTCAAATGTATGAGAAACTGAGATAACATCTCTAAGTTTGGTGACACTCTCAAATCCACCCCCTGCGCACTATTCAACCCCATGGCGAAGTCCCCATATTGCGCGCGTTGTATGGGCGTCAGTTTACCCAGCAGTTCGTTCACAAGCTGCGGGTTATTTAAATAGCCGTCAGCTCTAATATTCTTTAACAGTGACACGCAGTTTCGCACCGTTGTTGAGAATTTCCCCAGCTCTCGGCAACTCTCCGTCACTCTGGGTAAATCTCGAACTTTCTTAATCGCGTATTGTAACACTAGGGTCGGATGACCGAACTCTTCCTCGAGCGCACGCATTATCTCTGAGGGATCTGTCGACGTTCTCAACAGATCCTCCACTGCTATCTTTGCGCTGCCCTGTAATGAGGATTTTAATCGTGCTAGGTTTTCGTGCGGTTTGAAACTATACAGCTGTGACGTTTCCCAGTACATATTCCGATATGAAATCCAGTCGGCTGGGTCACCATTAAAATACGGCAATTCATATGCCTGTCTTGGTACCGGTCGTGGTCGTGCCAGACTCGTGATCGCCTCTGCCAGTTTGTCGAACTTATCTCGGCTTCTGTCCCCAGATGATTCTCTCCTTCTTTCTCTATCATCCTCTCCGTACTGCATCTGCCGCCGTGTGACCGACTCGAGCGTTTCTGCCCGAGGCACACTTGCGACCGGAGTGGTAAAGATGGGATAACTACTGGGCATATTAAACCTTACGCCTCCCGACGAAACTGGCATGTAATCGTACCTTGGCGTATTTGGTACCGTTAGGTTAGGTAACGGTACAGACGCGGATTGCCTCGGTACTTGCGACACGTTTTCATTATGCGACACTGACGACACACGGTAATTATTACTATCACGATTCACTGTACTTACGTGATTTACGTGGTTTTCCGATGCTTCACGGGGCGCGGCCTCTTCAACAGGCGCGCCTGACACAGCTGACGAACCCAACACTGAATTTAACCGGGGCACTTGGGGTGTTTTACTCACCCATTCTTCGACGCGCTGTGTCGTACTCACATCGGAGTGCGAGCCATCACTCTCATTAGCCGCCTCTATTTCGGCTAGATCTGCTTCCACTCTTTTCTTGAGAAGGTTTTCCTTAAGTTGGACTAAATCGCGCTCAGCCTCGTATTCGACCCTTTTCCTGAGGTAATCGATACTTTTCCGGCTGTTTCTCGATGACGCTTTGCTGCGCGGCGAGGTATGGCGAACTTTAGCGGCTGACTGTCCTTTCGGCCCTTCTGGCGCTTTGCTATGGTCGATTACTCGGCCTCCCGTTAGAGGGATATGACAGGCTGATGTTGATGCCATCGTTGGCGCTATGGATGGAGATCCTGGGGCCCTCTCAGAGGGAATGCCCGAGTCAGAGACGACGTCCTCTAATCTACGTGAACTCATTTCTTGAGCTAGCTTCCTGACTTTGCTGCGTGTGGTAATTTCGCTTTTATTGCTCATGATTTTAATCGAATACTTTCTAATTGAACCTGATCCGGCTCGATAGGACCAAAATGTTAATTATGCGGGGAGTCAGGTGTTGTAGGCGGTGGTGACGGTGTTCCCGATCACGAAAGTATTCAATTAAAAGAGGTATTAAGTTTGTAAATCACTATATTGGCACACGATTATTACACGTTTATCGACAATACATAGAAATACACAATTAGGCACTTAATACAGTTAAAAGACACGAATATACACGAACACAATGGTTATGGAAATAGCAATAAGTTATAAAGTCACACACAGTTATTACACACAGAGAATAAGAGTAATATTCCTAAGCTAATACTGGTTTACTTGCTAGCTAGATATAGGGTACTTCGCGACTTATAGTGAACAGCGGAGCCACTATTTCACTATTAGGTGTTCACTTGAGGACTAGATGATGACTACTGAAGGTTATGAGGTAACTCTTCTAAGCACTGGTAGTAACATTCTGACAAACTAATTTCTACGGAGCCTTATATAGCTTTACACATCGTTGTAAGTTGCGGTAAGCCCCGCCTCCAAACATTTACAAAATACCAATCATGTCAAGGAGGCGGGACCTAAATGGCCAAGCGTAGTCTGTTTTTCGGTAGACAAGTCGAAACCTGCTCCCGATTCCAACGGAATCTTCCACACGACCGTGGAAAAATAACGATTTCATGGTCAAACCTCCGTGCGTCACAGTTCGCATGGAAGATTCCTTTGTAGCAGGTTCCGACTTGTATTACGTGCCTACCATACATCACGCTACTGGAAATAGGTAGGGTAGGCAGGCAAATGGGTACATATTTAGGTGTATATCCACAATAGATATACACAGGTAGACAGGTACACTCAGGTAGGTACATTACTTGGCAGGTAAAATTTAATAGTTTGTAATGGGGTTCTGTTAACATAGCTATGTAGGCCCGTAACTTACATGCATGTTATTGGGCTTCGCTAACACTATGAAAGTAACTAAAATAGACCAGTCTCGCGGTATCCACGTAAGCGGCAGAACTTAGCCGCCCTGCAAGTGATGTTAAATGAGGACCCTGCTGTAGCTTTGAGTCAAGCGTGATCCCCAGGAAAACCGTCTGTATCTGTATTGGTTACTAACGAATTCTCTCGACGACCTGCACCTCATTGCCTAACACACTATTAATCAGAATCTGAATGTTGTGGAACTGTTAAGAGGGCTCGACATGTACAGTTTGGCGCGTGGTAGCCGATCGCGCGTGTGTGTCTAGTGAAGTACGCTAGGCAAACATGCTAACCACTATGCCTCGGACACCCAGGAACAAACCGGGGCGCGGGCGCGGCGCGGCGCGGCGCGGCGCCCGGCCCGGCCGCGCCGGCGCGGACCAAAGCCAAATGGCGCGGCGTCGCGTTCAACAATTGTTTAAAAATATTATTTTCCTTTAAAATAGACTGCTTTTTTTCTCAAGCACGCTGACTTAGTAATCTTATTTATTTAATACTTTTTGTTTGAATTTCGATTAAACATACTGTTTAATTAGATGAAAAATATAATTTCAGACAAAAAAATGAATTGAGCCCAAAGAACAACGTACAGTCCTATCATGGACATTTTTATAAATTACTAAACTATTATAATATAATATGTTCCATGCTCAGATTATACAACAAAGGCAGATAGGCCGCGCGGAACACCAAAGTTACGCCAAAAAACCAAATACTAAAGCGACGCATTGAATGTAACATACAATTTGATGCTTTAGTATTTGGTTTTTTGGCTTCACTCTTGGTGTTCCGCGCGATCTATCTGCCTTTGTTTTATAATCTGAGATTCCATGTAACAAAGCATCAAAAGATGCCCGAAAGTAACATTTTATGAAACATCCTTTGCCGAGACAAGGTTTTTACTGACTTATGTACTTAAACAAATTAAGATATTTTTTTAGAACACTCCCTAGACAAATAATGACATTTTCTCGAACATATTTTTTTAAAATTTTGTGGCTAATATCTAAACCATAATCACTCATCAAATCTCGAGTCAAACGCTCAAATTCAATTCCTACTGATAGTGTATGATGCAATTATGTATTTTGTGGAGCAGAGTACAATAGTTGAAACACTTATTAAAGGTTTTTCAAATATGTATGTGATGAGGTTCTAGTACCTATGTTAACAACTAAGTACCTAGGTAACTATAGGTAGATATAAGTAGTTAAATAGGCCTATCTACTTATTATCTTATTTACCTCTTAGTTGAAAAACTTGGTTGCTTAAACTAGCAAGATGGGCTAACTGACCAAATAATTCAAATTTAGGGAATATTAACCTTCCCGGCCATTAGAAATATTTTTTAAGAAATAAGGGCTATTATATTAATTCCAAAGTATTTTTTTTTTGTGTTAATTAATTCCTTGTTGCTTTTGTCCACTTTCATAGTTTCGGTTTTAGCAGGCCCATCTCAAGATTATTTTGAAACTCATTATTTAAAAGATTATTTTGTTCGTCTCTGCAACGCCTATCGTATTTGAAAAGCACCAAGTCCAACATTGGTGAATATTGTCTATTGCTCGCTCACTCCCATCAGGCGCTAGGGGTTACCGTAATAGGATTAGGTTAGTTAATGTGATTTTGGTTCAGACCCTGCTTGTTAGGTACTTGATTTACTAAGAGAAAACTACTTTTTTTATTGTAGTTAAAAAAAAATAACACAACACCTCTCATGTAACTCCCGAACGGTTAGGCATAGGTAGCCGTTTAGCGTAACGTTTTTCCAGTATACATGCAGTACAATCTAATTGCGTAACACACGATTAATCTTTCTGTTTCACTAAGACAGTTCAACAATATTCATTGCGTTATTTACTTCATTGAGCAGACACATTTTATAATATATGAAGCAATGGATTAGCAATCTGTTTCGTTTCTGTTGCGTAAGTTTGCATAAAATCTATCATTTTGAACATTGTTACTGATGATACGTGTTATTGTACTTCTTCTTAATTTTATGGTGTCTCTTGTTTACAAGGTCAATAATTGTTATAAGATTTTGATTTATGTACATCCATTCGAGAACTTAAAAAAAAAACAGATTTACACTAGCATTCATTACAAAATAAATATCTTACGTACCTACCTACGAACAATATTTTGAAAAAATGTTCTAAATGCCTCAGGGAAACGGATGTCGCCAGCATAATATGCTAACATATTATGTTAGTGTGACCAGTGCAATGCCTTCTATAATAACATTTTATTTATTGTCACAATTAAATTTTTATTTGTAGGTAAACTTAAAAATAGATAATTATCAGAGAAAACGAAGAAAACTAATTAAAAAATACTAAGATTCCAATTAATAATAAACAAACATCTAAATATAGTTGCCAGTGAATAAATTTATTTTATCCTAAAATACTTTTGAGTTTGACATTGCTTTAGTAATAACTTTGACATTTTTGACTTTGACAGTAACTTAAAACAAAACATTGTTCAAGTCGTTGTTTTTTCTGCCGGTTTTTTTTATTTTTTAAATAACAATGGCCTCTCGCAGTATCTTCAAATTGGGAGCCCTAGAGGCTCCGAAGACAGCTTTCCTGCTTTGTGACATCCAGGAAGTATTTCGGCCCCATATCAAGTATTTTAGCGAGGTGGTTCGAGTTGCGAATAAAATGGTAAGTTCTTTGATTGTTACGTAATATCTTGTTGCTATCTGCTTATCAGATATTCTTGTAATCCTTATGAGGGTTTGATTAGATATTGGCATGATCTTTGATATTTTTAATTGTAAAAAAAAATGGACAAAATTTAAAGAAAATGCCATTAAGTACCCTTCTATTATTGAATCCAATTTAACTTTCCACTTCCTTCCGTTCTTCTTCCCGAAGAGTCCAAAGAGACATATCCCTAAGACAACCCACTGACCAAATAATTCCATGTTTTTTCTGTGCCGAGTTCCTAAACAAAACTAATAATTTTAACTTTGTATTATACTTCAACTTTGTTTTTAATTAACTATTATATTGATAATGGACTTTTATAATCGCTATATGTATAACAGTCATTCCAAGAACTTTAAAGTCAAATATATGGTTGCATTCAGTGAATGCGAGAATCACAGAATCTGTCGAAGTGGCGGTGCTTGGGAAAGACCTATCTCCAGTAGTGGACGTCTTTTAGCTGAAATGATGATGATAAATAACAATACTATAAAAAATTGCAGATGGAAGCAGCAAAACACTTCAAAATTCCCGTCTACGTCTCTGAGCAATACCCAAAGGGTCTCGGTCACACTTGCGAGGATATTAACACTGAAGATGCTGCGTTAGTTTATGAAAAGACCAGATTCTCAATGTATACTCCAGAATTAGAGGAAAGACTGAAGAAAGATGTGCCTAAATTAAAGTCTGTTGTGCTGTTCGGCCTTGAGGTAAAGATTTAAAAATAATTATATTATTTGATTTTTCAGGTAACCCCTACTAATTCATTATAATTACGAAAGTAACTCTGTAACGCTTTCACACCTAAACTGCTGAACCGATTGTCATTTAATTTGGCAGAGATTTAGCCTAGGATATGGAGAAGGATATAGCTTAGGTACCAATCTTATTTATTATTCATTATGATACAATTTGTATAGCTAGTTTTTTTTCAATCATTGTTCCTCTCAACCTAAGCACCTGCCATCTAATCTCTTCACCACCCTTGGTTGACTGGTAGAGAATGCCTAAGGCATTAAGTCCGCCTTTGTACCTTTTTGTGTGCGAGAAGTTTAAATAAATAAATAAATAAATAATAGCTACTTTTTTTACATGATAAACAAAATCCACGCGAGCAGAGCTGCAGGCAAAAGCTAGTGCAACAATAAACCAAAAAAAAAACCAATAGAGCTTTTGAAGAAGCTTCTCTGTGTAATTACTATGGCCATACCTATTTCTGCAGCCACGTGGCATGTGAGAACAGGCACTTGTGACGTGAGACATTTCAGCTTTGTTTGTGGTATAGCAATGTATCTATGGTGCCTCTTGTCTTTCAAACATCCATAGGTAGCAGTAACCACATACGATTAGATGGCCCATAGGCTCCTGGCCCACTGCTAGCAGTTATGAGTCTCTAAGCAAGTGTTCTGGCCATCAAAAGAGCGTAGCTGAGCGGGTACTCTCTGTGATAGCTCTTTTCGACAAACAAGTACTCGCCGGCAGTGTGAACTGTAAGAGGTGATCTATTAATATTGTGTATCTCTTTTATATCATACTAGCTTGGGCGGTAAACATTTTTATATCACTCATTAGATTACGACACTGTCGCGGTTCCATACCGATGTCGTATTATCTCTTTAACCATTCGTCCAAATTATATGCAGTAAAGGCGAAAAGTCTTTAACACTTGAGACAATAAATTTACTTATTTTGGTAAGAATTCATAATTGTTGATAATATGACCAATAAACATGTCAAAAATAGATTGATTTATGTTCATTTTCTATTTTTTTTCTCAATTAAAAACGTTAAAATCAAATTTATTTTTTGTTGTTTCGCATTTTACCGCCAAAACGCTCCTTACGATGACTTTTTTATCACATGACCACACGTGGCGTCAGCTTTGTGTAAACGGCACGGGTAAAAATACTTGTGTGGCTTAGTTTTAGAAGTATTTGTGCAGAGGCACCGCACACCAGTAATAAATACCATTTTCTATCCATTTTTTTTTTTTGTTAAATATAAACTCGGACATTCACTTGTTTTCAACTACTTTAGTTTACACAAAGTTGACGTCACGTGTTGTCACGTGATAAAAAAAAGTCATCATAAGAGGCGTTTTGGCGGTAAATTCTAAACAAAGATAAATATTTTTATATTAAAATCGTTTTTAATTGAGAAAATAAATGTGAATCAATTTATTTTTATTTTTCTGTTACATTTTTCGTCCCAATCTTCAAATTAAAATAGTTTTTTTAATAAATTGGGATATATACCCTATTAGGGTAATAATTCTAATAATAACCTGTAATAATTCTAATAATAAAAATCGGAAAAATCAAGTATGTATCTTGACTAAAGCTCGCGAGGTTGTCGACATGTGGGACGTGGACCCAGCAATCATTGTACCGATAATCGTTACAGTAAATGGCCTAATAGCGAAGAGCCTCGACCCACACCTCAGGAAGCTCTCATTACGCGGCTGGATGAAGGGCTTGATTCAAAAAGCAGTACTCCTAGACACGGCACGCATAGTCAGGAGGTTCCTTTCTCTAGACCCTAGGAAGGGTCCTAGGGTCTAGAAAAAATAAAAAATAGTGGCCCATCGGCATCAGGAGCAGGGGCTCCTGATGCCGATGGGCCACTATTTTTTATTTTATTAAGTAAATGTTTTTGTATGATTTTTGTAAAAATATTTCAAATTAAACTTAATATGTATGAAAATAAATAAACGATACTATTAATAACCTGTAATCATTCTAATAATAACCTGTAATGATTTCTGGTATTGTCTATTTTCAGACCCATGTATGTATAGAACAGACGGCAATAGACCTGCTGAGTAAGGACATCGCGGTACATATCCTGGCTGATGGAATATCCTCCAGGTCGCTAATGGACAGGGGACTAGCATTGCAGGTTGGTACTTCACGATACTGCTAATTGTAAATCTTGCTTTCGGCTAAGTAATTATAACCCCACGGATCGATCGATTAGGTTAAGCTACGCTAGCCGGCTTTCTCCGTGGATGGGTGACCATCTTTACGTAACAAGATACCAAATCCTTCGCGGCTACCCATCTGCAACCATTCTACAAGGTGTAACAGAATAGACGCAAGACCTGAAAGTAGTTTGTTCCTAATTGACTACTGAATCGATTTCAGTAACTTTTAATATAGGTGTTTTTTTTCATTATGTATTTTGTCATACCTACCACTGATTGAGCCAGAGAAAATTCAATCTTATTTAAGAAGAAATAAGATTCATTTTTAAATGCATAAAGTAATTGGTCGTCACGTGTTTCTTAATAATATCAGTTAGCTAAAAAAAAATAGTTTTGGTGATTGTATTATGCTTTTAACTCAATACTCTAATTGGGGTGTATGAGGTCTTGCGTTAATTATGTTACTCGTTGTAAGTATATTGAGAATAAAGCCACTTCCATTTTGACAGTGATGCAAAATCAGAGGTAAAATAAATGTGAAAGGACTAGCTCTGATGTTTTAAAGATAATTTTGTAGAGGATATTTGCACAAGCAGTAAATTGAAAAGTAACATTAAATATTTACAGTATTGGTCTATAAACTTTTTATAGTATTCGGTCGATCGGCTTCGACTGAACAGTCTATTGGCTAGAATAAGTACATAAACTCACGATTTTTTTCCACGAGGCTAGGCAGAAGCTATACTTAATGTAGAATTGATGCCACTCGCTCAAGTAATAATAGACGGTAAACATCATGAACAAAAATGGCGCCGATTGCGGTGGTAGGGTTAACGCCCGCCTGCTTCGCGTCCACCCACCCACCGGAGTCCGGCGTCAAGCAGCTTGCTGTGTTTCGTCGATGCGTGGAATTACCAGTGCCTTGAAAAAGAGTGAACAGGCATTTTCTGGGCACGCTCGATCCATCATAGACCTCATCAGGCGTGATCGAAGTCAAGAGCGGGCCCAATTAGTAAAAAAAAATTATTACACAGGTCTCTCATTTTCCCATGTCTTTGAAATCGATTTATCTATCTGAAAGATTAGTGATCGAATCGACTAATTTATTGTATTTTATACGAATAGAAGACTAAAAATAAAGATAAATTTTTAAAATTTCCGGGATCCGGGATTCTGAAATTTCCGGGATCCGGGACGCTGAAATGCATGTCCGTATAATTCTTTCGTGGGAATAAAAAACTCAAAAAAAACTCAAAGCATTTATTTCAATTAAACCATTTTCAGGCACTTGAATTGTCAGAAAGTTGAAGCTAGTTGCCCATTCCAAAACGTAGATCTCTATGGAAAAGAACGGGCAAGAAACTCCATAAGTGAAGTGAAGTGAAGTTTATGTACATTAGCGCCCGATTACCCGATCACTGTACATAACGCATCATCAGTCTCTTGCACTTATCGATTTTGTCGGCGTTTGGCTTGGCCCAACATGTCTTTTTCTTCCGTAATTCTCTAATAACGTCATCTCCGTAGTCACACCCTTTCTAACCATATCATGATTCACGCAGTTCATCCATCGTATCTTTGGTCTTTCACTACGCTTATCATCATCATTTCAGCCGAAAGACGTCTACTGATGATAGGCCTCCCCGATACGTTTACAATAACCGCCACGCTTGGCAGGGCGGGATGGCGATCGCATTATGGTGGTAAAATGTATAGACAACGCTGCTGCCCATTCTCTAGTAACTCCCATAGTCGCATTTTACGACAACTACGGGAAGAAATAGTATGGTGCTTTTTTAGTCCGGCACCACACGGACCGCACCCCTTATAGCCATCGACATTCATACTCAAAACTTTCCTCACGAACTCATTCCTCCGTACATAACGCCATACTAGTGAGTGATTGCTCGTTGCTATCGCTCCTCGTTATAACTTGGCAGTGGGACTGGTGCCTCAGGGCTGGTGGACCAGGTGCTAGTGTCCATATGTCGATGTCGTTTATCGCGCACTGCATTTTGAACTCTCTGTGGTAAACCGAACATTGAGAATCCAACAAAGTGCAGCGCGTCGAAAAAACACACCTGTTCGATTTTCAACTCTCAGCGCAGTGCGTTGAAGATCAAGTGCGCAAAAAAAATCCCGCAAATGCGCAAAAAGGTGATGGAAAAACTAAAATATCTTTACTAATTCCAGCGCATGGCTGCACTAGGCTGTTTCGTAACCACAGCGGAGAATATTCTCTTCAAGTTAATGAAGGATAAGAAGCATCCCCAATTCAAAGTCATTTCCAAAATGAATAAGGAACCGACTCCAGATACCTTAGGGTTTAGTACTACAACGTCTAAATTATAAGTTTTAATGGCTACTCGATTAACCCCCAAGGTCTCAAATCCCACTACTTTTGTAGAGAAGTGTCATTTTCAAAGTGACAGGAACGGCTTGAGACCAAGGCTAAGCGTGCACTACTAATTTTAATCGTTGCGATTTAATGATAATCACCATTCTGTGAAAACTACCATGATACTTAAGACAGCTAAGAGAATTTGCTTGAGAAATTGTTTGCGTTAGCGATTAAATTTCGAATGATATTGCGATTTAAAAAATTGCATCGCAGTGCGCGCTTAGCCTAAACCTTGTGCTTTAAATTTGAATTTTTGTTCTAGAATTCAGCTGTATATGATACAATTTTTAAGGTTTTTTACGGGGTTATTTTTGAAATTATGAGGTCCTTAATATTTTATTTTTATTTCCGAAAAATCACAATATAAAAATGTTCGGAAAAGGGTTTTTAAATGGGATTGCAGGGATAAAAAGCTGACGGGTGTTGTTTAACTCATTTTCGATTTAGGGTTAATTCGACCAAACGGTTTGAAGATTATACTTTTTTTAAATCTGCTCTAATTAATTCTATATTTTTTGGTGATTGTTTACTTTATTTTGTTAATTTTATACATTATATTCTAAGTTTCTGTTTTTTTTGTAAAGAACATATATTATATCAAGTATTTTTATACAGTATTAAATGAGAAGTTGTAGTTGTGAAACTTGACATTCCATGTTTTTTTATTGAAGAATAATTTTAATATCAAAAGTGTATCAACTCTGTTATTCTTGTTCGTACATAAAGAAGGCTACATGCAATGATATTAGAAGTAAAGAGATAGATAGGCTGTAACCAAACTTGAACTCTCCTCCCACCCCGACCTTAGCTCGAGCCAGCCCGCTCCTCTGAGCCTGTAGCTTTAAATTCGCCGGTAAATAATAATCACTTCAATCTAGCCCTCTTCCAGCGACACCCTAAGCTGATGTCCGTACCCATCAAGGGGTGCCCTTAGCGTGTAGTCGCTTAATTCTAAGCCCTGGTTGGAGGCATTAATTTATTGAGGCAGCCACAGGCAAATCCTGTTAAGCAGCCGACAAGCTCCTAGGCTGACCTGCGAAATGTCATCCAAATAAAACCTGAACACAGTGTCGCGCCAGCGCCGGCGGCATCCACGGAAATAACGTATGCTTGTCCCATTTTCGCTCCTGATAAATTAGGACATACCGTCCTAATTCCACCTGGCTTCGCTTCTTTCTGTGTATGGTGTGAAGTTAGCAGTGGTGGTCCAGTGGCAACGGGTCCATTGTAGGTCCTAGGTGCAAACCCAGGCAGGCGCTTTACTTTTTAAACATAAATTTATCGTCACTGCTCTCAAACCGGTAACGGCAAACATCGTGGGGGAACCGGCTTGTCCTAGAACCGAAAATTCTAAGACATGTGACATCTACCAATCCTCACTCGACCCGCGTGGTGGATTATAGCCAACTGCCTCTATACGCTTGTGTCCCAGCTGTGGGAAAATTATGGGCTAATTATCCGTAAATGTGCCGTTTTTGAAGATCGAATGTTGCGTAATTAACCAAAATGTACCTAGCTTGGTATTACTTTTTACCTATAATATCATTGGCTATATGATAATGATTCTTGTACAAAATAGACATTAAAATAAGTGATGGGACTACTCATAGCCCATACAGACTTCTCGCGAGGACTCTGTACTATCCTCACTCACGATTTTTGTCACTTACGTTCTCGTTCCCATCCAGTATGGAACTCCAATTCTATATTCCACATCTTTGTAAACTAAATAAAAATAACAACGACACACGTGTATGCTTATGTCTCTTCCTAGTTCCTACTGAGACCAAACAAGAATGTGATTTTATTCACTTTTCTTGCCCGAGAAATCCTTTGAAGCGGGCTCAAATATCGATACCGATCGGAGAGCGGGCGAGCGCGAGAAAGAGACGTAGAAAAACCTCTCACATTCAGCGTCTCGGGTGTTCTCGGGGTTTCTCGCCGTGAGTCTGTATGGGCTATCAGATATTTTTTTATTTTCAATTATTGTATTATTATAACTTACCAGTGTATTTTTTTTACATAATAAAAGTTTTTTATACAATACTTGTTTTATTTTCAGCGTCTTCAATCCATCGGTGTGTTTGTGGGCACTTCGGAGAATGTCCTATTCAAGCTACTGCGCGACAAGGAACATTCGGCATTTAAACAAATTTCTAAAATTAATACAACGCCTACTCCTGACGAATTTGGGCAAAGTAATAAAAGTGATCAGTTGTAAAAAACTGTAATAAGGGCGATGAATATAGATAGCATTTTGACTTTTCTTTGCAATATAACAAAAAATTTCATACGAATATGGACGTTATTCTTTACAAACTTATGTTCATATTCGGATAAGCGAATGTGTGTAAGCGTTGCATACGATTTTGAACGTTAATGACATGCGTATAATGATCATATTTGTTATTCGACACTTACTTAAGTAAAGTCAAAGTACTATCTGTAAATCTTGCCTAAAGACCAATGGGCACCGGATACGAGGCCAGCACCAAAATGGCGTAACACACTAACCAAACAAAATTTGAATCATTTTGAAAGATATTGCTAATCCATTGCTTCATATGTTCAAAAAAATAGTCTGCTCAACAACGTAAATAACGCAATGAATGTTCTACTATGCGTATCAAATTGTTAAACATGAAGCAATGCATTAAGCTGGGTACAGATTATTTGCAACGCAACATGCAATGCAACACGAGTATAATGTGGACGGCCTCCGCGCACGTTGCGCGCTTCAACAGCAAAAGTCTGTTCCCGGCAGTCTCTAGCGCGCACGCCATGGAGTCCCTCGATTTTGAAGTGTTTATGACTATTATTGGTGTTACGATTATTTTATTAAACCAGTGTATAAAAAAAATATTGTCATATTGTTGGTGGAGAACAGAATTATACGAAAAGAGAAATGGTTCTGAAATAATGGCGGATCTGCGCATTCAACACTCTAAATTCTCCATGCTTGTTCACGGCGTGCAGAACGGTCGCGAATGACCGTCCGAATCACACTACGCGCACTCAAAGCGTTCGTCGCAAAAACCGATAATAGGCGGGAACCAACGCTCGCATAACGAATGCACGCAACGTGCGCACAGTGGGCGCGTAGTGCGTTCGCGAACACATTAAAATGTATGGAAAATGTTGCATTGCATGTTACCTTAATGTTGTGTTGCAATGTATACCGGGCTCTAGGCATTTTCTCTTCAATCTTTCGGATTCTGATTGAAAGTGTCTAACGTAATTAGGGTGCTGATTTCCACCAGATGGAAGGTTTCGGAAACAACCTGAAGGGAGTTTAAACTTATTTTTGTTAGTTTAATTGTTTTTAAAAGTAATTTAATCAACGGTGCACAATTGTACATATTTTATTGGTCGAAATCAAATGATTATCACCTGTTTTTATTATATACGTTGATATTAATTGTAACGAACGTATCGGTGGCGACATCTACATCGTCATATGCGAACTTACGCATCACACTGACGTCACTCAGAATCCTGCATCGCGCAAGCAGAGTTTACCGCACATTTAGCTTATAAGTATATAACGTCTCGACATCAACCGTCAGTTAGTAGCCCAGCAGACACAACACCCGTCTGGTCGGAAGAATCTTCCATTTCTACGGAGGATGAGTGAACTTTACACCCTGTTCCTCATGCTTCTATATATCCAATGCTATGCTAACCTTTTTCTAACGGATCATTTGATCCATTTTCTATCATATATTTTGCTGGTGATATTAATTACGAGTAGGTATTTTAGAGCCAATGAATTTATTCAACGTCCATAAAATGTATGGAATCTTTGTGTCATCGTGATCTGTGGGACGTCCTTGATTAATTAAAAATCATAAAACCGCACAATAGCTACAAGCTTGTAGTCATATTTATATAAAAAAACAATTTATAAATTATTTTTAGCTTAAAGTGTTGCCATGTATATTTTACTAAGGATTCCAGCAATGTTGTAGAGAATAGAAGCCTAAAAATAAGTACTAAAAATATAAGTTTATTTTAAATAATATTTCCTCACTATTACAATAATAATGTAGTTCAGCAAAATATAAATTCATCACTTATGATTTAAGACTGAGGAAAATAAAATGTAAATAATGTCGGAATAATGTAGATTAGAGGTATTATAGTTTTTGCAAATCGCGAGGTCTCGGCAACTGGTTCTTATTGATATTGTCATAATAAGCATTATTGATGTTTTTACAGAGAGGAGACAACAATAAATTAAACTGAAGTATATGTAATGACGTTCCCAGCCTGAAAACAAAAATTCGAGCAAATATATCCAATAGTTATGTTATTATAGCTATACACCGAGAAATTTTAGTGGTTGTTTTCACTATAGATAAATAGTCAAATATTTGCAAACCGGAGTCAGCCCATCACTACTATTCAGTTTGTTTGAAAAAAAAATCGGATAGGATTTATTTGATAGTTGCAAAATAGTAAACATTGTATTGCCAGTGTTTATTTTTAAATTGATCGTCTCCACATTGAAATGGAATCATTTATGGAAGAAAATAAATCTGGCTCCAGAAAAGTAATGACAAAATACGTTTCCTTATTTAGAAAATGCCTATATATGGAGCCTACGTTTTTTTACTATCTGAACAATATTTCCCTTTTTTAATATTACTAAATATTATAGTATATTTTATCTTTTATATATATAAAAAAACACGTGAACGGCTGGACCAATTTTGATAATTATTTTTTTGTTGTGTTTGTTAATGTCAGGAGAAGGTTCTTATGAAAGAAAAAACAAAGTTGCGCGTAACATATACGTGTAACGGAAAGGGTATATACATACCAAGGGCACGGCTTCTTTGGATGATATCAAACGATATTGGAAGGGTTTTTTAATCCTATCTCTACATGTTCAGAAGTTATGAGAATTTTTAATACATTGATAACAGAAGCCGAACTTTTCAAATTGAAATAAACACATCACTCGGAAGAGATTTATCGTGATATTGGCAAGTAACGTGGAAACTTATTGACCTACGTAGTGCGGTGACACGTTTGTTATGATTTGAATTTAAGAAACATGAAACCGAAAATTTGGTATCAATTCTTAGAGTATCTTATTTGGAGCTGAAACGATGTATTGTGATTCTATACCAGCTGTTAACCTTAGTGCTTAAGGATAGCAATAGGGTTTCTGTTACACCCTGTGTATATATAATGCGAATTCAATATTCATAGATAGGACGTCTGTCAGGTCAGCTAGTATTAAATACAATAAATGTGGACTTAAACATATGGGTGTATGTTATATATCGAAAATGTTATCAATTATTTCACGTGCGCTCGTAAAATGCAAGAACTATAAAAGTAACTTAAATCGAATATAATAATTGATTAAAAATGCAAATCGTTTTATTTCAACAGGGACCATTTCAGTTGCTCCTTCGCCGATTGTAACACCTGTAAAAAAGAAAAACTAACATAGGTATAGAATATTAGTACATTACAATAATTATGTGTGTCGTGATGGGCCATTGGTTACCGACTCACCTCTCATGCACGAGGGTGTGGCACCAATGGGACTTTTTCAATTAATTTATGCACTCTCTAAGTTTATCGTGGACATCACTGACTGGTCCGACACCGGCTCAGTTGCCAAAAAGTTTCTACTGTCAAATATGCGTCAGATATTTTTGCTGTCAGTGGGATGTCACATTTTTTCCACTATGAGTGGTACTGATTGAGATACAGAAGAGAACTTTAAACATTATACATATTGTCAAATTGATGTCAGATATTTTTGATCACAACGAGTTATCACGTTCTAAGAGGTGAGGTGAGGCTATAATTATATTGGCGTCGCGTGTTTCGTTACTTTTGGTGTTCCTTCGATGTCACATATTTGTGCTGCCACTTATCTTGGATATCAATGGAGACATCATGAAATCGGATATTATTGCCGAACTGTTCATGTTAAAATTATTATATTTATGCTTGTTACATAAAACTTGTGTAAAAATAAACTGTGAGCATGTTATTACATTCTAAATTTCGTGTAGTGTAATGTTAATCTTATAATTCAAACAGCTTTGAAATGTTTAGAATGCTCGAATATACAGTAACAGTTGTGATTCCAAGTAAAGTTCAGATTTAAATGTTTTCTTTATTTTGCCAAGTTATTCAAGGTGGTTTTTTTATTTTATTTAGCCTATTGTTAATTTCAGTATTTTTTTTTTCTCAAGGACCTATAATGGCTAGAAAAAATATCAACCTGTAATTTGAAATATATAGACACTGAAGAATTTCTAATTGCATACGAAATATTGCATGGATAAAGTCCATAATAGTCGGACATAGTGTTTTTAGCATTACTATACAAAGTATTTACACCTTACACCAGATGAAAATACCCAAAAATTTTAGCATTGCTTAAGCATTTAAGTAAATGAAAAAAAAATCTAAATAAAAACCGACAAGCAAAACTATTCTTTTTTTATATGACCATATTCTTACCAATAAAAATAAGCATCAAAGAAAAAGCGATACAGCCAATGAAAAGGGGTTGCCAATGAGAAAAAATAAATGAAAAAATAAAAATGTTAGTAAATAAAAATTTAATAAGCACTAAATAACTACAATTACAATTAAATGTAGGAATACGTAATGTCAAACTATTTGCCCCCGGTTCGCTTACATATTCATTATGTTCTGTAGAATCTGAAATTTTTAATAAATAAAATCATTGTCAACTTATTATTTTGTAAAAACTGACGTATTTTGTAAAAATTGAGGGGGGAAAATCCAGTTACTATTTTACTTCAGAAAACAATAAAATCGTGTATTTACTTAAATATCTCGTGAATCTAATGAATATATAATAATACATATTTCCAATCCCATATTAATAGTTGAATATTATAATAATGATTGCGTTAAAAATAAAAACATAAAATAAAATCGATGAACAAACACCCAAGTGCAAACAAACAATAAAATAGTGATATTTGAAAATATTTATTTAACAAAAAACATAATGGAACAAATATTAAAAAAAATATTACTAAATAACTTTATACTTTATCTACAATAATAATAAGTAGGTTTTTTTTAATTTTTATACTACTACCGACCAGATATTAATGGCATAGATGTGCATCTTACATAAATACTGATATTATTTTGGTCAAATATTAAAATAATCAATTTGTCACAAAAACATAATCCGGATTTACTTTAAAAAATAAAGTCTAAGTAAGTAATAAGTACTTAAATATATTAATTCAATTGACCTAATTCTATTGATTTATATTATATACTTACATAATTATAATTAACATTAAATTGTCTTTCCGTAAAAATGGAACTAAAATATAATGACATTAATAATTGATAAATATTCACGATCTCAAGGACGGTGGCAAATTGAATAACAATCTGCCTGGCCTTATCCGAACTGTTGGTCGGCATCCAGTCTAACCGGATGCAGCTTAATGCCAGTGTTTTATTTGGACTGACTGCCTATCTGACCACCACAACCCCTGACCTGGGACCTCTGGCACAACTGTTTGTAAGACTCGGGCTTCTAATTACCCGTGACAATGTCAAAGAGCTACGAATGACAGCCGAGTCCAACTTGAAGTGCCTTTCGAAGTGAAATTGAATATTAAACAAAAATAATATGAAACCTTAGTGTGCAGATTATCAATTCGTGAGAAAAGTAAAAATAAAACAGTACTTACTTTGTTTTTAATAGAAGGATCTAAAATAAGACAATTAGATACGTATAGATATAGGAATACTATCACCACCAGTCACACAAAAAACAAAGGATTTAGGCAGGCGAAGCCAAGGGGCGGATGCATTATTTTATGAATTGTCAAGGGCAAAAATATGAAAGGCAAAAAAAAAAAAATCCTTATGAACATTGTGATCATGTTTTGCACTGGTCTATATTTTGGGATATTTCTGGTTACAGAGATATTAAAGGTTCCCCACATTTATTTTGCCTTTTCGAGACACAATTTTTAAATGTTATAAATTTACTTTGAATACCCCAAAAACTCCTGTATTGTCCTGTATGCATCCATAAGCACAATATTGTGTGCGAATTTTCACGCCACAAATAAAATAAGTTTCCCAGAAATAATTTCTTCTCAGTTTTATATACGGTATATGTAGATAACGACTATATGATGGTCTTTTTATACCCTATACATTTGCCCTTGACTGTGCGTCTTCTGCACGAGAACCAAAAGTCAATTGAGATCGCGAATAATCATCGAATCAAAGAAACTACCGAAGTATCGAGAAATACAAATTAAAAAGGTGGTACAACACTATTTACGAAGTTGATAGATACAGAGAACTAAAGACCGACGAGTCAACGCGATATGGACCTTAAATATGTATGACTGCACATACATTTTCTGAAAATTTTCGCTTGACAAGTTGGCTCTAAATATCCCCGAATAATACTTCAACAGCTAACAATGGCAAGCTCTTTGTGAAGTGCTGTCATTGGCCGATTCCTATAACTTACGGACCGTTATTGGTTAAAATTAAGACTTGTATCTTTACCAATGATGAAGCAAAGACCTCATACCTTCGCATAGTAGACCCTCCCAGATGGAAGTAGCTATCACAGGCAAAATTAACTTACGAAACTATTTACATACCGAGTTTGGCAATAAAAAATGGTACCATTGGTAAGCAAAACGTTTTCGCTAATAGGAACCGAGCATGACTGAAATTACAAACAGCCCATCAAAACATTTATCGAACTTCACACGCACGTAAAAATATCGCAGCGGGATTTTATCGGGCATTGGATTTTGAACACTCGGTGTTGAAGAGAGAATTGAGAATCCAACATCTCAGGGCGTCGAAAAACATACAGCTCGATTTTCGACTCTCGGCGCTAAGCGTAAGTTGTAGATACAGTGTGCGATGTTATTACGTCCGTTTGAACCTCGAATTAGCACCTGTTTGATAGTCTGTTGGGATTTTTTTAGAACTACAGATCCTCATACTCCATTTGAAATAAGATTAGATATTTAAATAAACTTTTTTTACAGTCCGTTCAACCGATTTTGACTTCTAATTTGTCGGCATAAGGATGGCACTAAAAGCAAAAAGTGGTTAGGTTAGGTTAGGTCCATTAATTACGTGAGGCGTTTAGGGGTGGGAGGGGGTCGAGTCGAATCTCACCCAATCTCACGTGGGGGAGAGGGGAGGTCTTGGTAAATATCACGTAATTTATATTTTTGCCCGCAACGAAACAATGTAACATTACGAGATAATCGGGTTAAATTATGTGAAACATGTTTTTCCACCCATATGGCAAAATCTTACAAAATAATATTTATCGCAGTTATGCGAACGCCACAAAGTAGCACAGTACTTCCTCGATGGTTAAACCGCCACCGCCCAGCCATGTCAGCCAAATGCAATGCATAAATCCAACGCAAATAAGCACAGATTAACGTTTTTACACTAAACCCACGTATTTGAAATATCTCACGTGAGATTATGGGGAGGGGGGGAGGGTCGAGCCAAATCTCACGACATCTCACAAGAGCGGGGGTGGGAGTCGAAAAATCCCCAAAATTTACTCACGTAATTAATGGACGCCCCCTTAAAATATAAATACAATTCTGTGGCCTGGTGCTAAAGGGCCAAAGTACGTTATACGTTACGTACACTGCACCCCTTTTATCCCATTTTTTTTTTAACTAAACGGTATGAAAGCGTACTCTACATTGGCTTTCTATTACATAGTAACTTATAAAAGATTGTCGATAAATTTTAGCACAAAAAAAATATCATACTTTTTCAATAAACTGGCATTACAACCTCATTTCCGACAGAAACGTACTTTGGACCGTTTAGCACCAAGCCACAGAATTTATTTGTTCAAAAATATACAACAATTTATTAGTATGATGTATCATCTGGATTAAAGTGTATACTTTATGACCTGGATTAAAGTGTATACTTTATGACCTGGATTAAAGTGTATACTTTATGACACTTGTTTCTATGAACAGGATTTGAACATCTGTGTCTGACTGAACTAGATAAGAAATACAATAACACCAACCAACACAATAATCAATACCAACTGTTTACTGTAGATGCAATTTATCATGCTACCAACGCAATAGAAGTCAAAATCAGTTGAACGGACTGTAAAAAACGTTTATATAAATGTCTAATCTTATTAAAAATGGAGGACAGTACAGCTGTAGTCACACTCTAGACAAAATGAGTCATCATCATCATTTCAGCCGAAAGACGTCCACTGTTGGACATAGGCCTCCCTCAAAAGGGGGGTTTTGCCATAATCGCCACGCTTGGCAGGCGGGTTGGCGATCGCAGTATGGTGGTAAAATGCATAGAGAACGCTGCCGCTGCTGCCCATTCTTTAGAAGTCCCTTAGTCGCCTTCTACGACACCCACGGGAAGAAATGGGATGGTGCTATTCTTTTACGTCCGGCACCACACGGAACGAGTGAAAAACCAAAATGAGTCGACATATCAACTCGACTAATTCGGGAGTAAAAAATCTCTACTCATTTTGACTGATTCACTTTTTTTAACTACTAATCTGAGTCTAAGACTGCAAACTGAGAGCATTATTGGCCCAGTGGTATCAGCCCGACTTACGAAGTTGTAGGTCGTGAGTTCGAACCCAAGAAGGCATTTTACTTTGTGTAAATTATTTCATCACCACTGCTCTCAAAACGGTGAAGGAAAACATCGTGAGGAAACCGGCATGTCCTAGAACCAAAGTTTCGAAGACATGTGACATCTACCAACCCGCACTGGGCCCGCGTGGTGGATTACGGCCCGCTCCCTCTCACAGAGACCCATGTCCCAGCAATGGGAACATTATAGAGTGATTATGCATGTTATGCAATTTATTTGAAACACTGTTTCTTATTCCTGATTCGATCACGCAGGGAAACTCCAAGCATAGCCCTCTCCATTGCCCTTTAGGTGACTTTGAGCCTTCCTATGAGGCCCATTGTGAGCGACCACGTTTCGGTTCCATATTTCACATCACTGGCAACATGCACTGGTCAAAAAAACTTTCGTCTTGAGACACTGCGGTATGCGGGACGAGAAGATATTGCGAAGCCTCCCGAACGCTGCCCAACCGAGTCGGATACGACGATTGACCTCTTTCTCGAAGTTGAACCTACCTAACTGGACAGTTTGTCCAAGGTAACCGACATAGCCCGAAGAATTGCCAAACTTAAGTGGCAGTGGGCAGGGAACATTGCTCGCAGAACAGATGGCCGATGGGGCCTTAAGGTTCTGGAGTGGCGACCGCGTACCAGAAGACGTAAAATTGGAAGGCTTCCCACAAGGTGGACCGATGACCTTGTGAGGGCCGCAGGAGCCGGTTGAAGTGGAGGAGCATGGGGGAGGCCTATGTCAAGCAGTGGACGTCTTTTAGCTGATATGATGATGATGACTGTTTCTTAAGATTTGAGTAAGCACGACTATTCGGACCGCTAAAGATCATTTTGCGTTTTCGAAGTCAAATTAAAAAGTCAAGGTACAGTAAAATGGGGTGAATCGAAACGAAACTTTAAAGTGGATTTTACCATAAAAATTATATAGTTTGTAGTAAAAAAAGGACTCTAATATGTTTAATGTATTATAATTAACGATTAAGTGCTTTTATTTGGCAGAAAACGATCATAATTTCATCGGAAAATCAACTTTAAAGTTCAGTCTCGATTCATCCCTGCATCTCTATTCACCCCATTTTATATTTCGACTCAAATATCAGCGGGTTTATGTCTACAATTCTCTGTATCTACCAACTTGCAACCGATACCCAGTGCATTACAGAAGTGACAGACACAAACTAAGGTCTACCAAAACATCTTATTGACTTGTTCCATTACCTGTGCTACTGTTTGTTCGCCTAGAGGGACGTCTTCTGTACGTAGGGCAGCCCGCCCTACTATGGAGGTAGGGTCGGAATCGAGGATTACTCTGGAAACGAGAAAATTGGGTTATATTTTTTATTGATTTTATTTTTGAGGGTACATTAAAATCTTAAGATTATTAAACGGCTTCACATATACTTACTGTCGTTGCCGGTGTAGAAATATTAAAGTATAATTAATGTCCCCATTGAAATAGCTATATGTAAATTAGTTTCCTACTTTTATGACTTAATTTGTTTAACACACGTTCCATTTTTTGTTTTTTATATCCCTTTGTCTGAATCCGGGTTTGTACAAACCCCCGGTAGTTGTGACTCGGAACTTCTATGCTGCAGCATTTAAAACAGTAATGGCTAGACATTTCATTTGTTATAGTGTGTGGAGAATTGAGAGAATGACATGAAATAAATAATATCTTACTAATATTATGAATGTTTGTGTACTTAGATGTATGTTACTCAATCACGCAAAAACGGCTGACGGATTTGGATGAATTTTGGCACACATATAGTTTATAATCTGGATTCACACATAAGACCGACTGGAGCCGAGTATACCAGATTCAGTGTAACCGACCGACTGGAGCCGAGTATACCCGATTCAGCGTCACCTACCGACAGGCGTCGAGTATGCCCGATTCAACTTCACCGACCTATATGAGCCGAGTATACCCGATTCAGCGTCACCGTCCCGATCCTGACTCAGTTTCGTTCACTGTTCAGAAAGTGTTAATTCAAAATAGTTAGTAACAGCTGCAAGTATCTTACCCGCCATCACAGATCTCATCGAAAGCCAGCATGACAGCGTCCAAGTTGTCCAACAGCACTCGTCTCTCCACGTTCCTCCGTAGGAGTATGCTCACCGACTCGTAAAGTGCGTTGAGAACTGACTGAAGTATTAACTGTAATCATAGGAAATATTTGTTAGTAAATTGGGTTTATTGTTTTTTCCAGTCCGTAATTATGTAACTAAAGCTGGTGAATAAAATAGCAAATAAACCCAGTTGGCGAGCAACGAGTAGCGAGTACGCGAAATTGACAAACGTTTACTCGCTGGTATGCGTAATTTGCACTAGTACCTACTAGGACAAATTCTAAATAGGGTATTTTACTCTATATGATAATAAATCTAAAAGTATATTATTGAGATAGCTTAGGCACAATGCAGTCGATTTTTTTTTATTCTAGTTCATCAATAAATTTTAAAATTCTATTCAAAGAGTTCAAGTTTTTGGAACGAAGTTCCTTATCGCGCGTTGTGAAAGGGGGCTAGACGGAAAAAATTCTTACGAAAAGTTGTCACGACACTTTTTGCTATAGTAAGCTATTGTAAGCTGTGCGGCGTGCGCATGTTTCTCTGTCTGTCTCTCTCTCTCTCTCACTTATAGAAAGCAAGCCAGACTGGCGGCAAGTACTGGCGGCAAGTACTGGCGGAAAGTACTGGCGGCAAGTACTGGAACTTCGTTCCATCCGGGTGTCCCTTGACACCTCTCAAGTTTTTTTTTTATCTGTTTTTGAACACCATAAAATAGTAGCCGCCATGTTATTACGTCATACGGCATGCCAATTGAACAACTTTGTACTTTTATTATTTTCCTAACCAAAGTAATTTTCATTTAAATAATATTTTGCATTCAGGAACAGCAAACTAACGATAGAATAATAACTCATTTTTTTAAATTATAAACAATTATCATACAAAATAATATCAGCGCATTTGACTATACAGCAAACTGACGTCATACCCACAGAGCAATATGGCATCCACTGCATCCAGCGTTGTCATCAAATTACGCGCGAAATTCTACTAATCGATTAAATAAAAATGTTGTTTTTTTTTTGTGGTTTATCAGCACTTTAGAATCTAATTAGAACACTTTTCAAAAATGGGTGTAATACCCTATAGTGATTTTATTTTTGTTTTTAATTACGGACGCTTTTAATGTGAAAGTCTTTTTAAATCATTCTCACTTTGATAATTTCAACTTAAATGATGTAACCAACTTTTTTGTAACAATTTTATGATTCAAAAACAGTGACCATGGAGTTTCTTGCCCGTTCTTCTCCATAGTTACCCACTACGCTTTGGAATGGGCAACTAGCTTTATCTTTCAGACTCTTTGACAGTTCAAAAGTTCCTGTTATTTGGTTTATTTGAAATAAATGCTTTGAGTTTGACCAAGCATGAGTCTCTCAGCGAGTGTTCTACCTGCCAAGCGAGCGTCGCAGAGCGAGTAGTCTCTTTGATAGCTCCTGTCGCTGCGGCAATCGTTTACTAGCCGGTGGTGTAAATGTAACTGATGATGTGATGAGTTATTTCCAGACAAATGTATAAAGATAAAGTTAATCGCATCACGCAGGTCAACCTAGGAGGTCGACATTTGATCAACAGGGTAATTCTGTTGATGCCTTAATACATTAAGGCCTTCATCCAGGGCAAAAAACTTATAAAAAATTATTAGGTACCTCATTTTCATGTGAGCTGCCCATGACATAGAAGAAGAGGTCCACGTTGCTCTTGTATACACATGTCAGACCTTCCAGCATTATGATCTCTGCGTTGGCTCTGGAATCAGTATCAGTACAAGGGTTAAAATTATGTCAATCATCTGCCTACAATATACAAAACCCTAAAAATATTTTTAGAATACAACCAAAACTCTTGGATGTCGCTATGAAAGACTAACTGACATTTACTCCCAGTTTCTGAGTTGAGAATTTGAAGTTGAGGACCTCCAAATTCTACTTTCATCATCTGCCCAGCCTTTTCCCAACCATGTTGGGGTCTGCTCCAAAACCCAGTTACTGAGTAACAAGAAGTTTTGGTCAATAGTGAGTTAACCTTCAAATCTAGTAAGTACTAAATTAAGTAATTGTTATAGTGTTTCTTAATAAAATAATGCACGGACTTAGCTAAGTTTCTATGATAAAAAATACTTTTGTATAACACGAAACCACCTGTATGTAGTGAGTTAAATAGAAGATGAATGCCTCAGATTATAAAATAAAGGCAGATAGATCGCGCGGAACACCAAAGTGAGGCCAAAAAACCAAATACTAAAGCGTCGCATTGTATGTAACATACAATATTAGTATTTGGTTTTTTGGCTTCACTCTTGATGTTCCGCGCGGTCTATCTGTCTTTGTTTTATAATCTGAGATCAATGCTTGGTCCTCTGTGAGAAGCCTCTGTCCTACCACAGGACTATTCGTATAATAATAAATACATACACACATAGCATATATAAACTCATGCCTTCATCAAAACTAGTATGTAAGGTGACATTCTGTTGTTTCTACTACAGAATGCCACCTTACATCAGTGGCGACGGGTCAATACAAGCCGATTACCATCGGCTTACCTTTAAGAAATATTAACTCCCACCGATTCACCATTCAATTGAATTTTTGTGGTTTTAAGTATGATTATTACGCTGAAAAACGCATTCGCGCAAAAAAAAGCAAATCTACCGTACAAAAATTCGATGATTCCAAATCAGTGTCTATCAGTGAAAAAGGGCCTTATCTTCTGAAGAAACGTTAAGCTTGCATCACGCGGTGAGGGTTTTTTCAAACTGCTTACACTGGCCATAATTCCACCCTTCGCCGCTGCCTTACATACTCCCTTTGCTTCGTTCATATTCATATATTTGGTCACAATCAAACAGCCTAACCACATGCACCAACCTACACTGGGCCCCGGTGGCAGATTACAACCCACTCCCATCAGTGTAGGCCGGTGTCCCAGTGGTGGAAATATTATAAGCTGATTATGCTATTATTATGCTAAACAGCCAGATATTATATGCAAAATGAACATGGTATTGGCACTCATTGATTTCAGCTGTTCTATTTTAAGACAAATAAATTGCTGGGTAATTTTGTTAGTTCTCGCTTTATACTTGGTCCCTCAGTATCATATCCCTTAGCATCTATACTTGGACTTTTAATCATATTCAGTAACTTGACAGTTCAAAGAAAAATAATGTTACCATACTAACATTAATAGTGTTGGGGTAGTGAACAATTTTGCGTAAACAACGAATGATAAAAATGGTTTAATTTTTAATAAACCATTTTTAAACTCAACCCAACAGAATTAGATTGGGCACAGGAAAAGGGGCCCGTCGCAAAAAATGTGTTGTAGTGAGTGTTTGTGTATCTCACATAGAGTAAAAGTAGAAGATTATGTGTCCTATGGACCATGTTATAGATAACATCACTGATTCCTTTATAATAAATGTAACAAGCAACACTGAAATTTCTGATTCAGATGAATAAAAAAAAAATCTAATTAAGTTGTTTTATTTTAAATTACCTTATTACTGAGAAACAAAATATATATAACAAATTCTACTATTTTAAATAGTGCATAATAATATCATGTTTTTAAGACAAGTTATTTTTTTTTTGTGTATGTAGGTAAGTACATTGTTTCAAGTTCATTCAATTTCATTCATTCTTACACCACCTCACTAACTTTTTTTTGTCATAATCTGGTAACCCTTCAACTGTCAAGTTACTGAATCCAATTAAGAGTCCAAGTATAGACCCATCTTGTTGATGTCTTGACGTCAATTATGTGGGTACTTACCTGTGTGTTTTATTAAACAAGTTCTTCTCAAAAGCTTTCTGTTCCTTTGCAGTGGGTAGGATATTTTTGTCATAGTACTTAGCGAGGATGCGGTTGCCATCGTTATCCAGGATACACATGCCTTTCACGATGTACAGAGTGGGTTCCTGAAATTGGAGAGTAATCAGATAGTTAGAGAAAATTGATAATTATAAAAAGGTATCAAGAGCAAGTCTGATACATACAAGGGGGTCTGTACCACACATACATAACTCAGCATATTTATTAAATACTTTTGTGTTGTGAACTATAAAATTCAATAGAATTAATGATCTTGAGGTTCTCTTTGAAATGACTTCTTAACTACTGCTGTGGTTCCAGAGGGTTTGTAGCATTTAGTATTTGTGTTTTACATACATACAGAATCTCACACCTTCCTATAGGGGTATGCACAAACTTTAGAATACCACCTATACAATCCTTACATACTCCTTTTACCTCGTTTGTATTCATACAATTGGGCCCTGTTTAATAAACGTTACAATTCAATAATTTTAATAAGTGACACATTTGTAAAGTTCTAAAAATTTTACAAGTAAAAACTTTACAATTATTATCATTACAAATGCTATTTAATAAACTTTTACGCGTGCAGAAAACACCTGTAGATTTCGATGACAACATTGTATCTAGAAAGTTGTAATTGTAAGATACAAATTACACAAAATGTAAGTTTTTGTTGAAGATTCTTAAATCGAAGGTAGATTTCAAAAATCTTAGAATTTTACAATATTTAGTATTTGGTTTAAAGAGTAGGTACCTACTTTTGCTCTATTGTCTGATTTGTAATGAAAGTCATGGAACACAATAAATAGTCTGTCTCTAATATATGAGAACAAAGATGTTTTATTCGGTCGGTTTAGTAAAAAACTAACTCATGTTAGGAAAAAACAAAGTGGAGTCATTGCGGAACTGTTGAAATCTTTGAGCATCTATAACGATAACAAAGACTGGAAATACCTACATGACAAAACATAGCAAAAGGAAAACTCAAAATTTGCTGAGTGTAATGTAGGGCTGCATGTCTCTTAGAATCGTATTTAAGACCATGTCCTAATTTCGTTACCAAATATTCGACAGTGGTTTTGCTGACCCGAAACACGCACGCACGGTAGTGACTACTACACAACTGACTTTTCCGAAGAATCATTTTATGTTTCTGTATTATTATTATGTTCGCAATCGCCGGAGTCAGCAAAAACAAATGATCAAGATCGATATGAGACGTGACGGTTCAAGAAGCCGGAAATGCTAGGATTGTGATTCCAATTAACCGCCGCTAAGACGACCCACTTACCGAAAGGTTTTCAGCTTATAGGTAAGTGTACACCTAGCCAAAACAGTTTAAAACTCGAAAAACTACATAATTCGAAGGGAGTTGCACTATTTTACAAAACGTATAAATGGCAGGTTATTTTGTACGTTTGAAAGGGAAACTACAAGTTACTCACAAAAAGTGCTCCTTCCATTGTTGTGTGGACCATTTTCAGGATAATTTGAACGTTTTCTTATTTTATTTCAGATCAAAACATGCAACATGAAAGTCGTTGACGTGTTTCTGTCTGACAAATTGACAGTAAAAGTTTGACGCAAGACTAGTGTTGCCAACTCTTAGCTCTCTCTCCTATTAACGAATTTCCACGTGGAAATTATCGTATTGCCGACAAATGGTCGTAAAATTGGCTGAAAGTTCGGCTTAGACTTTCAAGTTCTTAATTTTAACTAAACGAGTTGATTGAGGAACTTGAAAAATTATGTTGCATTAATTTTTCTATCAGCGCCATCTATGAGTTTAAGCATGCATTTTTAAAAGGTTATGAAACTTTAGTGTTAAGAAATGCTTAATTTGAATAACAGATGATGCTCTACTCTCTCTGACGGTCGCCTTAAACCGCCACTAGGTGTCGCTAGTGATTCGCTTTTCTGATTTCTCGAGGTAAAGGTACTCTAATTATTATTTCCTAAGCCGTTCAAGAACTACAGCAAATAAAATAACTCTTGTATTCATTATTGCCAAAATTATAGCGATTAAATATCAAGGTCAAACATGTAAAATAAGTATTCAGCTCCATCCGGTTTTTTTTTTTTTGAGGGTGGGAAATCATCAAATAACTTCTCCCGCTCTGGGAGGAGACTTTTACTGACTAAAACCCACCCGTGTTCCCTCAGCTGCCTGTGTGCCAGGAGCGACGGTATCTCTTTCGAACAACCCGCACCCCTGGCAGGCATCGGCCCTTGCGGACCCCACCAGTCCAGCGCACCAGGACACATGGCTCACCGTGACCACCCCAGGAACCAAGTTGCACAAGGGCCCCAGACTACCCTGGCACCCCCGGCACCCTTGGTCCCCCTGCGACGGGTCAGCGCAGTGGCCCCGCCGCCTACCACTTCTCGGCTGCAGAAGATAGGGAGAGCGGCCTACGCTATACCGACACTCCTCTTCCCCTGCGGCCCCACCGCGTCCGCCATCAAACGGTGGCGGCCCCGTCCAGGCCACGGAAGGGAAGAGCGCTACTCACAAGTACCGGCACTCCTCCTCCGCCGCAGCCTGTAACCCTCAGCCGCGATGCCTCCCATTCGACATCGCGGCCCGCCTCAGTTGCGGTGCACCTCACCGCAACCTACTTTTTGGCCGCTACGTCGTCGGCTTGGAGACCAAAGCCCTGACGAGCGGCCCCACCTTGGGGTTCCTCTTCGCTTCACCGTGGGAGCGGACCACGGCTACTGAGCCCCCCCGCAACGACAATGCGGGAACCCACTGGGGGGGAGCTCCATCCGGTTAGACTGGAAGCCGACCCTAACATAGTTGGGAAGCGATGTGTCGAACAAGCAGGCATCTTTTTGCTGATCTCCCTAAACCTACTATTTTTAAGTAATCAACTACTGCCAGATATCACACATTTTACATAACTAGCTGAAAGCTATAGTTTCCGTAATGGAATAGCATAATAATCAGCCTATAATATTCCCACTGCTGGTGCACAGGCCTCATCTCATTCGGAGGATAGAGGATAAGTAATTATAATCCGATCGGAAACAGTTTTTTTTTTCGGCAGAAAATGAAAACTAAATTCGGCCTGATTTTAGTTTTCGGCCAAAAACTGAAAATAAATATGGCGTCAGTCTTTTTAACCGACTTCAAAAAGGAGGAGGTTATCAATTCGTCGGAACCTTTTTTTTTTTTTTTTTTTTTTTTTTTTATTTTTTTTTATGTATGTTCCCCGATTACTCGAAGATGGCTGGACCGATTTGGATTTTGTTTTTTTTGTTTGAAAGGGTATACTTCCCAGGTGGTCCCATGATCATCAAGTCAGGATCTGATGATGGGATCCTGGAGAAATAGAGAGAACTCTTCAAATTTTATAGACACACAAAGCGATTTAGGTATTTTTTGGAAGAGTACTTTCTCGTAGTGGTCCCTTTTCAATTTGGTGAAGATCTGATGAAGAACTTCGGAGATAGGCAACGGAACTCCTCAATAAATGATAGCAAATGGACTGGGATTGCCAAAATCGCATGTCTGTCTATTGTTTACACCAGTTCATAACATAACATCACGCCGGTACGCTGTGAAGGGGTAAGCACATGTGAACCACTAAAAAGTGAAAAATAAAAACTTTTTCCAAAAAAAAAACAACCGACTTCCAAAAAACACTACAAAGTGAAAAATAACTTTAATTTCGGAAGGCGGTGACAAAAAATTCAAATACAGCTCCAAAGACACCGCCTTCCGAAATTAAAGTTATTTTTCACTTTGTAGTGTTTTTTGGAAGTCGGTTGTTTTTTTTTTGGAAAAAGTTTTTATTAACATCATATTTAACAGTTTAAACTTAAATCACATGGAACTTTGTAGGTACTTTTCTCAAAGACATACCTAACGATTATTATCAAACAATCTGTTAATTTAGGTATGCGAGAAAACCAAGATTTATTGTGCTCTTAGTTTTAAGAGCATTATTATTCTTTTAGATTTTGTGACTATGGGCCACAGAAAATACAGCTTCCCAATATTATCCTAATTGGCACCATGCTGGGACACCTTCTCTCTGTGAAAGGGATATTCTCTGCATGAATTAATTGAAATCGTCTTCCTGCCACTTATTTTTCGGCCACGGCGGATCTTTTTTTCGGCTGGAAATACAAAAAGCCGAAAATGCATTTCCAAGCGAAAATTGAAAAGAAAGAAAGCAAGAAAATACATTTATTTAGCGCAGACTAAAAAAAGCACACAATATACAGCAAAATAATAAAATGAAACAAACCAACAAAAACTGTAAAGTGCGTCAAAGTGTGCCTCACGGCTGCAAAAAAAAAAAATTGCCGGAAACCTCAAATTAAATTCGGTCGGACTCTAACGTAGCTCGTACGTAACGTAAACATAACGTAATCCACCACGCGAGCCAAGTGGACTCTGGTGGATTGGGAAAGACTCATGGTAGCTACCTATTTATTATTTTTAGGTATCGGTATAGATACCTACTTTTAGCGGAAGACTTAGGCAGTGATTTCTTAAAAACGCTCGAAAAGGTGGTTTTTAAACCAGTGTATCTCTTTACCGTAAGTAAATAATTTTGAAAGCAAAAAAATCTATGATATTTTCAAGTCTTTTTTGCATAGAGTGATGGAACTCAAAACATAATTAAAAAATCATCAAAGTCACCTCTTAATTATCTTTAAAACCAGTTTATCCCTTCAATAACAATTATAATTATAATTAAAAATATACCATAAAATTCCAAATGCCAAACTGCATCCAGTGTTGGATTATTTATTTTTAAATACTTAGTTATTATCTAATTTTATACGATTTTATTTGCATTTTTACGACAATGCTTGCTCATATATCTATTAGTCGAATTTATTACAACAGATTTAAACCCGTATCAGATTGCAATAAGAACTATTATCGCTCTTAAGGACAATATTTAAAGCTACCTAAAGGGCCTTAACTTATTAATTA
Source organism: Antitype chi (assembly GCA_947359405.1). NCBI lineage: Eukaryota > Metazoa > Arthropoda > Insecta > Lepidoptera > Noctuidae > Antitype > Antitype chi. Next base: position 5,602,013 of record OX375835.1, on the reverse strand, counting down.
TGTCGGTACTAAGGTAATTAGCGTCCTCATTATCTCCCCAGTTTTGTTTCATAGACCACTTTGATGAAACTTTTTACTACCACAGACAATCCAGGAATAGAGTTCTAATTACAATATTTTCGCGCCACATTTTGACACTTGGCGGGAAGATGGCCACCGAGAATAGACTAGATAGAGTCTTTGATGTCAGCGAATCAAATTACCAAAGTTCAAACTTCCCTTCTATACGTTAGAAGTTTGTTACATTTGTTTATTTTATGGTTTTGGTTTTATGAAACTTTGGTGTCAGGGAATGAAATGGTTTATTCTGAGTATGGGATATCGGAATCATTTTTACACGACATAGGTATTCAAAAATCAAAAATAAGCTACATGGAATCGGCATTTCCTATTTGATTAAGATAGGAAATGCCGACTCCATCTAGATTATATTGAGAAGAAATGGCGAAACAAAGTCTCTTTTAAAGTCCAGACATAATCTTGGTCAGATCATGTGACGAGCATTGTAGATTGATGTCAGGGCCCCAATTTTATTATGTATGGTTATAATGATTCCTCGCGGAATCTTACTACGTTCAAACTACGTCAATATCGTGTTTTGTAGAATAGAAACCAATGTAACGGTAAGGAATCGAAATGTCATATTCTGTATCTTCAAAGACAATTTGTCTATATTTTCAGATGTCATAGGGAATTAGAGCCCTGAAATGGTCTGAGCTGATATACAAATTTAAAACGTAGCGTTGGAAGGCCTCCCACAAGGTGGACCGATGACCTGGTGAAGACCGCAGGCATCCGCTAGATGCGGGAAGCACAGAACCGGTTGAACTGGTGGTGCTTGGGGGAGGCCTATGTCCAGCAGTGGACGTTTTTCGGCTGAAATGATGATGTCATTCGAGAGCAGCCCCACCCGGCTCCACTCACATCTACCTTGTAATACCTGTTGTTGATCGCTTTTTACTCATCCTCTGACGATGACCAAACCATAAAAGCATACTCTTTTCAATCTATTGCCAATACCTACATCGTTTTTAAACCGCAGAGCCAGCCTAGCTCCGCCCAACATAATTCTTCTATAAAATAGTTTAGGATGCATTAACGTGCCACATAGCCGTAACCTCGCCAAAATGGCGGCAAACACATTACCCAAACCAAGTATAACCCACTATGTTTCTTAATTGACTATTACCGATACTTACCGTCTCATTTCAGCCCCATAATTACCTTTAAAATGGACTAAAACAGCCACGAAATATAATCTGTTACTGTTACGACCCCTGTTAACGATTTAAAGGTAGAAAATAAGAAAAATATTAAAGCCATTTTTATTTGACCCCTAATTTCACCAAGATGTCTTTAGTTGCCAGTTCAAATTATGTTAGGTTTTCGAAAGAAGAGCACCATTTTAGATGGAGCTCACTTTTGTTTAAAATTGGTTGTGTTAGGGGTCCAACTAATTTTGGTTGGTAGACTGGTGTATTTTGGGAAGGATATTCATAAATATAAGAGGACAGAGTCTGGCTAAATCATTTTAACGCCAAAACTGAGGGCGGGTGACGCGTTGGTGAAATTTAGATGTCACGATATGGATACGATACGACTTTGATAGGTACTATTAGGTCTTTACCTATGAAATTGCCGTTTTGCAGTACTGGCCATTTCAAATCAAAATAATTTTTGTTTGGGTAAGAATTCTAATTTCAAATTAATTTTATTTTAAAAACATGGATTTTTTTCCAAAAGTAGTCATTTGTTTATTGATTAGTGTTACATTTTCATCGCAATTCAATCTTTTTCGTCATCATGGATACGTTAAAAATTCGAGTAATTATGGAATATGAGTACCGTCGTGGCAGCAACGCGGCACAAGCGGCACGCAACATCAACGACGTTTACGGAGCTAACACTACAAACCAACGCACCACCTGTTATTGGTTTGCTCGCTTCCGTTCTGGAAATTTCGACCTGAAAAATGAACCTCGCGGTCGTCCGAAGACTTTGGTCGACAATGACGAATTAAAGGCGATTGTGGAAGCTGATGATACACAATCTACGGCTGAATTAGCAGCAGCTTTTGACGTTAGCGTCAAAACAATATTGGTCCATTTGCGTCAAATTGGCAAGGTAAAAAAGCTTGACAAATGGGTGCCCCACGAACTCAATGATCGTCAGCGCGAAGTACGCGTCGAGACGTGCCTTGCACTGCTCAACAGACACACAAATGAAGGAATTTTGAACCGCATTGTTACCTGCGATGAAAAATGGATTCTGTTTGATAACCGCAAGCGCTCAGCAAGTTGGTTGGATCCTGGTTCAGCACCTAAATAATGCCCTAAACGAAAACTTACCCCTAGAAAAGTGATGGTCACTGTTTGGTGGTCTAGCGCCGGTGTGATTCATCACAGCTTCTTACCAAACGGGGTGAGCATTACTGCAGATGTGTACTGTGAAGAACTGAACACAATGATGGAGAAGCTGGCACATCTCCAACCAGCATTGGTCAATCGCTCGTCTCCGCTGCTCCTGCACGACAACGCGCGACCTCATACTGCACAGCAGACGGTCTCCAAGTTGCAAGAACTGGGGTTGGAAGCTCTCCGTCATCCGCCCTACTCACCAGACCTTGCGCCTGCAGACTACTACTTTTTCCAGAATTTGGATAACTTCTTGGCGGGAAAAAAATTAAATACCCGAGAGGCAGTACAAAATGCCTTTGAAGAATTTGTTGCCTCCCGTCCAGCTGATTTCTTTAAGAAGGGCATCAATAAACTGCCACTGCGATGGCAAAGATGCATTGATTGTATGGGTGATTACTTCGATTAATACAAATAAAAAATACATGAAAAAAATTCGTTTAAATTTTTTCATACAAAACGGCAATTTCATAGGTAAAGACCTATTATTATGTATGAAGATTTAGGTAATCATTTACCTAGCCCTTTTCAAACTAATTTATTGAGGGTGGTTTCCAGGTTAAGCAGATGCAGCTGAATACCAGTATTCTAATTGAAGTGGTGATGGGCAAGGTACCTAGATGAAAGGAGACCTCACGGCCGGTCACCTAACCGCCTGTCCGGTAACGACCAAGCCCGGGTCGATGGCGCGTTCTGTTCCACGCGCGCCTCAAAGAGATGTCAGCACCAACTGAGGGCCGATGCCTGCCACGGGTGCGGGTTGTTCGAAAGAGATACCGCGGCCCCTGGTACACAGGCAACTGAGGGAACACGGATGGATTTTATTCAGTATAAGTCTGACACGCCCTGCTCCACCCAGAGCGGGAGAAGTTATTTGATGATTTCCCAACCAAAAAAAAAAACCGCTGGTCCGACCAAGTAACAGAGTTCAGGGAGGGCTCCCTGGACTCTGTTACGACCGCCATGAGAAAAGTCGAGGACCGCACGAATTGGCAGATTATCGTTCATAAAGCCACGAAGGCCTTTCAGAGACACGACCTTCAGTAATGAAGTACGCTACAAAGAAGAGAAGTGAAGTTGACTTTCTGCCCCGTTCTTCTCCAACGGTACCTACTACGCTTAAGAATAGGCATTGTGGTTTATAGAAGTATCTAAATGCTTTGATCTTCAGTTGAGTGACTGCTTAACTGACCTCCACAACCGAGTAACTAGGTAACACGGTTCTCTTCGGTAAGACTAGTTGTTAGAATTCTGGGCTTCTGATTTTCCGTAACGACTGTCAAAGATTTACGTATGACAGCCCGGACCTACGGCTTTCCGAGGCATGTAGGAGTCTCCATATATAATGGGCGGTCACCCATCTACGATTCGGCCACGGCAAGCGTTGCGTAAGCATCGATCGACCTGTGCGGCTAATAAGTAGTTTAAGATTCAAAACTGCTGGGTTTTATATGGAGATTAGATCGATAATGAGCCTTGCCATGAACTAGGTATTTTTATTTTTTTAAGCAAGCAGGCTGATGGGTGTGTACAAACACTTTTTCACGTCAATCATCAATCTGACTACGCTGATAAGAAACGCCGGAACTATCTCAGAAGTCACAGTCTCTTTTAATTTCAGACAGAATGAAGAGGAGAGAATTTTGAGGAGAGAACCACACAGATTGAGTGGATTAATTGTCAGTAACGGTGCAGCTCAACTCAGAACTTAAGGGGAATCTAGTTGCGGGCTCGAACTCACTGGTGGGCCTGGCTAAAAAGCACGCTGTCTCACCAGGCATCGTGCCCGACAGAGGTAGTATCAGTGATGAGCAGTTAGACGCTAGTCTACACGCACAAGAGAGATGCAGGATCATTTATTTTATATTAAAACAGGCGCGTAAAATAATAAGAATAGTCCTTCGGAAGATCGAGTTTTATGAAAAAACCACTGCATAAATCAATGACCAATAAAGTTTATTGAAGTTTTCGATATTTGAGCTTTGTTGGTACTGACTTGGTTTTGGAGATTTTACACTTCTTTTATTACTTAAACACGCCCAAAGTTAGGTTCAATTGGCAAGAAAACCGAATCTTTTTTAGCTCCTAACTTTTTAATAGCTTTTTATTTTCGTATTCTGTTTCCATACAGACAATATTATTAATAATAAGACAAAACCATATCATGTTAAATTTTTGATGTACCTACATTGTCGAACAGTGGAGTAATACACTCCCGAAGTTTGTATAGAAAAATGTCGACTAGATAAGGAGCTCAACGATAAGACGAACAATACCAAAGATAGGACATTTGGGTAGGCCGCATAAACTTCTAAAACTGCCAGACCACGATTCGATTTGTCCATTCTCCTGCCCTTATTATTCCAATTTATTTAGGGGTTGTCGCAATGTCTTTTTCAACCATACTTCTCTATTAGCTAGTCTTCATCTCCGTAGTCACACCCTTTCTAACCATATCATGATTCACACAGTCCATCCATCGTTTCTTTGTTCACTCCTCATAGCCATCGACATTCCTACTCAAAACTTGTATTGCTAAACTTTTGACGGCACGGTTGTCGCACTGGTTAAACGATTGACTGCTGCGCTGCGTGTCGCAGGTTCGATTCCCGCACGGAACAAATATTGGTATGACCTACAAGTAGTTGTTCCGGGTCTGGCTGTTTGTGTATGTGAGATTAAATGTTTGTAATTGTAAACGCACCCACAATACAGGCGAAATTACTAGTGTGTGGGATAAAGTTTAAAAAAAAAATTGACGGATGAAAAAAAAAGGGATTTAAGCCCGATCAAAGATATTATTGTATTCTTCTTATTATTATAAAAATAAATCCCTATATTCCTTGGTCACGGCATCACACGTGAACGGCTGGACCAATTTTGCTAATTAATTTTTTGTTGTGTTTGTTGTTGTCAGGAGAAGATTGTTACGAAAAAAAAAAATGTTGCGCGTAATATTATATTCATACAGACAGGCCAACGTCTGTCGGGTCATCTAGTCTATAAATATAAAAAAATTAACCCCTATTTTCCTTGGTCACGGCTGGCCAATTTTTTCTAATTCTCTTTTTGTTGTGTATGTTATTGTCAGGAGAAGGTTCTTATGAAAGAAAAAATAAAGAAAGTTGCGAATTAAATATTCAATAGTTAAGACAGGACAACGTCTGTCGGGTCAGCTAGTATGATATAAAATCGTATGCTGTAAAAGCTATTACCCATCAAACGTTCATGTCAACTGACAGACGCGTCTCATAGCCGCCTCTATTTTAAATAAAACATACTCGAGCTAAGGACGAAAACCGAGCATTTAATCCTCATTTCATTACTTGGGAATTATGATTATGACTCTGGTAGATTAGAATGACAGTCGCACGTGTAGATCGAAAGTTAAGCTACGCTAGCCGCAGTCGATTCATGGATGGGTGACCATCCGATACATATTGAGATCGATACGCCGTTGTTTCCAGCTGTCATTCGTAGATCTTTGACTGTCGTTCCGGGTACTGAGAAGCCTGAAAGTCTGTCAACCAGCTGCTAAGCGGCATTGTGTTAGTTTAAGCCAGTACCTAACTAAAGTTGACTTTTAATTGTATTCAGTAGTCTTGATAGTTCAAAGAAAAATAATGACACCATACTAAAACTAATAGTGTTGAGGTAGTGAACGATTTTGCGTAAAGAGCGAATGATAAAAACATCATTCATTTCATCATTTTTATCATTCGTTATAAAACTTTAAAAAATCATTTGTAAGATTTTCAATATAAGAATAATAAACAATTTATTATTAAAAGTAATTTCCTTTTTTTAATTTCTTTTAATAGAAAGAAACTATTTTTGGTTAGACTGGAAGCCAACTCAAACATAGTTGGGGATAGCGGCGGTAAGTCCCCTCTTTGAGGAGTGGCTTGAGAGGCGGCATGGCGTCCTCACCTTCCGCCTGACGCAGGTCCTCACCGGACACGGTTGTTTCGGGAGGTTCCTGTTTCGTATAAGGCGGGAGGAAACGCCCGGGTGCTTCCATTGCGAAGATCGCCCTGAGGACACGGTGGAGCATACGGTGGCGGTCTGCCCAGCTTGGGCGGAGCACCGCCGTGTCCTCGTGGAGGCGATCGGCGGCGGCGATCTCTCGCGTCCGGCCCTGGTGCAGGCCATGGTACGGAGCGAGAGTGAATGGTTAGCCGTCACCTCCTTCTGCGAAGCAGTAATGCTCGCGAAGAGGGAGGCGGCGCACGTGAGGGAGAGGCAGTATATGCGCCCTCACGGCCGTAGTCGCCGCGGGAGAAGCCCTGGGCGTCGGGAATCCCAGGCTGATTCCCGGCCACCGTAGGCGCGGGCTTGCGGACGGCGAGTAATGGGTAGCTCGCTGTCCGGTAAGGACCAAGCCCGGGTCGACAGCGCGTTGTGTTCCACGCGCGCCTCAAAGAGATGTCAGCACCAAAGGGTGGGGTCCGCAAGGGCCGATGCCTGCCAGGGGTGCGGGTTGTTCGAAAGAGATACCGTCGCCCCTGGCACACAGGCAACTGAGGGAACACGGGTGGGTTTTAGTCAGTAAAAGTCTGACACGCCCTCCTGCTCCACCCAGAGCCGGAGAAGCTATTTGATGATTAACCCACCAAAAAAAACCCCCCTTTTGTAAGACTGTTTGTCAGACTTTAGGATTCTCCCGCTCTGGGTGGAGCACCACCCAGAGCGGGTGAAGTTATTTGATGATTTCCCATCCTCAAAAAAAACAAAAAAAAAACATAGTTGGGGATGAGAAAATCCTACCTCTGTCTGTCCCTTCGGAGAATGCAAGCGTGAAGTTGTTATTATTCCTAATTTATTCACACTAAATCTCACACTATTCTCATTCCTCCATCAACTAACGAGTGATCTCGAGTGGCGTGTCAAATCGATCTTGAACAACAATAGTTGCCACAATGGCCGACTAATTGTTGATATATCGGTCGATTTCACAGATAAACGGTATTAGGCGTTTTTGTAAGGACAACGCTTGATTGGGAGGGTAGGTGAGGACAAAAGTGGTTCGGGATAGGAATTAATGGACCGCATTTACGTAACAAGAAATCATAAACAGGGTGTGTAAACAGACCCGTCACGATGCCGACATCATATCATCGTATTCGGCGAAATATCATGCTCTACATTTCTAGTATAAGCTGAATTCTCAGTGTACAATGCGAGGTCAGCTAAATAAGTAACTTGGTGCAGAAAAACTGTGAAATGACATTTATTTTTTGTGCAAAACTTCGGCCTATTAGTCGATTCGCACGAATTTTTTAATAATTTTTAATTTTTTTAATAATATCTATATTATTTTTATTGCAGAAAATTAAAAACGTATCAGGCTTTATGTTGCTTTACGTAATTATAATCACTAAAACACCAATACAACTAGTTTATATAAACCCATTTAATTACTTTTTCATGAAATAGTAATTTAATGGGATTACCTACATGAATTGCATTCCCTACTTTAAACCAACCAATGAATCCTAACACTTTTCTTGTCGCCAGTACAAAGGGCTAAGCGTGATACAGTCACGCAAATACAATGATACTAAACTTTGATTAACTGCACTAAATCGTTAATCACTCGTTAACTTAACGACTGTTAACACTATCATTTTGTACACTTACTAATTAACGGCGAAACAATGGCCGGTATAGGCTCACTTTAGAAGTAATAAACTACTTACGGCAAGCATTTAAGCTGTGCCCACGGCGTCGCCCGCGTGGGTGGAAATGCGGAAATGATCCCACAAAAACGTGCTACCAGGACAAAAAGTATCCTATGTTATTAAAAGTATCCAGGTTACAAACTATTTGCGTGCCAAACTTCATCCAAATCCGTTCGGCCATTTTGCGTGATTGAGTAACAAACATCCAAATATCTGAACATACAAACTTTCACATCCTACAAATATTAAAAATGTGAAAAAGAAGAAAAGAAAACATTTATTTAGCAAAGGAATAAAAATAAAAAATAAAAACCAACAAAAACTGTAAAGTGCGATGTCAGAAACTAGCATCAAAGTGTGCCTCACGGGTGCGCTAAAAAGGCCCAGTTTAGCAAAAATGCCAGACAACTTGTGTGACAACTTTTGTGTGAAAGTTTGTATGTTTGGATTTCTATGAAATTGGCACACATACAGGGTGTCCGGTAATTAATGGATAACCTTGAAATGGTTCATGGTAGAACTAATGGCCATTCAGAAAAAAACATTTATTATTATTATTTTTTTCAGGAAAAAAAAAACCAAAAAAAAACAACCGACTTCCGAAAAAACACTACAAAGAGAAAAAAAACTTTAATTTAGGAAGTCGGTGTCTTTGGATATGTATTTTAATTTTTTGTCACCGCCATCTGAAATTAAAGTTATTTTTCACTTTGTAGTGTTCTTTCGAAAGTCGGTTGTAATTTTTTTAATTTTTTATTTACCGATTAAATACAAATAAATATGTTTTTTTCTGAATGGCCATTAGTTCTACCATGAACCATGTCAAGGTTATCCATTAATTACCGGACATCCTGTATAGTTTAAAACCTGGACTATATAATCGGACATTAACCGCCATTAACGCTCTCCTGAACCCGAATACAAATCTTGATAATAATATGTTTGCGGATGAATGGAAGATGATGCTGTCAGAATTTTTGAATTTCTGTGAGAAGAATGCATGACTGTGTTAAACAGCTTGTAATGTGTACATTGATATGTTTAAATAGTGTAATTGGCTTCGGCCGTTCTATTTAAACTAAAAAATAAATAAATAAATAATTATCCCGTTAGTACGTTCCTGTGGAATAATTTACATCCTCCACGGTAGGATTCCTGACGCATTTATCTTTCTTTCTTTCTTACTTGGACTACTATAAAAATCACAATTTCATTTTTGTTAAAGGCAAAATATCTTCACCTATCTTCAAAATAAAACCACAAATTGACTTGCAACGGTCATTCATTTAACACGCAACTAGGGTTCCGTTCCCAAATTGGGCCAACGGGACCCAATGAATAAGGGCCCGTCGCCGTCCATCCGTCTGTCAGGGCTGTTTCTTTTGAGCAGTAGTATGTAAAAACCTAACATTTTCACTGTCTGTTTACTATTACCGCTATAACAACAAATAATAAAAATATAAATTAAAAGGTACAAGGCCACTGTAACGTACCTACTAGGGCAGGTAAATTGAAAAACAAACTCAAAGAAGGAGATAAAATACAGATGTTTATTAAATAAAGAAAATAATTAAATAAAAGAAAAATAGCGTGAGTTCACGATATCGAGCGCGTATTAGTTCTAGCTCGCCTAAAGAAAACCACAATCCTAGTGGTTCCGAAGTGGTAGGCGACCGATGGTAGCCAGGTAGGTAGATCGGTCTTCCACCGGCAGTTAGGTCAGCTAGTAGGGTTGTCCAGCCACAGCCCTTGCAGCGGCGGTAAATAAAGTGAAATCATGGTACGGAACATTCCTAGAAATCCGGAATTGAGCATTTTAGAAAATGACCGAAGTCATGCTACTGACAAGATACGCGAGTTTTTATTTTTTTCTAAAGTAGGTATTATAAATAGCAGGCCTCCACAGAGTATGTCGGTTAGGTGGCCAATCTCAACGGAGATTAGTCTTCGGCGTGGGAATACTGTACACAAGTGAATGTGCAGACACAGTTGCACTCACTCTTTCCTCACTCTCATAGTCCGATGGGACGGCACTCAATCCGACACGACCGGAGAGAGATCAGGTGGAGGACCCGAAACACGGGGGTTTCACACCGGCAACTTACAAACTCCGGGCTGTTACTTAAAAATTCCAAATGCAAAACCCAATGACACTTTGCCTGACCTGGGAATCGAACTCAGCAGTCGCGCTTGTCACCACGAGACCAAAAGCGCAGTAAAAAAATGCAGTGTTAAATATTATACCTACGTGATAAGGAACCCATAGCATCGCTTTTTCAAAAAAAAAAAAACTTATGACCCAGGATAAAAGGCAGGCTATAATGCCTGCCTTTTATCCTGGGTCATAAGTTTTTTTTTTTCTACGACGCAATCAAAATCTACTTCCAAAAAAACAGGCGTGAACAATTAGTAATACCCCGATCCGGATATCGAACCTGGGCCCAATTACGAGTCGAACACTGGTTCAGTTCATCAAGAACAATTAATATACAATAATTATTCTACGGTAACTAATGTTTAATAGTCTCGTTAACTAGCCGTTAACGGTATTTTGTTTGTTTCAATTTTGGAACGATTTAAAAAAAAATGGGTATTTGGCAGGCGTGAGATTGCCTTGGTATTTTATGGGCTTAAGCCGGGTCCAGACGAGTGTAACGTGTAATGTAATCCACCGTGTAATGTAACACGAATTCTACGTGTGGACGGCACTACGAGCATTACATGTAACGCTCGCGCGGCGCTCGGGGTTGATCCATCGGCTGTCGGTTTTTCGCGCGAACACAAAGACGCTCGCAGTGCTCGTTTGGACGGCGTTCGTGACGGTTGTGTCGTATGTACGTTCATGATGTGGAGTGACGAACAATCGCTTGAACTTATTAGTTTGTATCAAGAAAAACCTGTTATTTGGGATCCAAAAAACCCGCAATACTATAAAAAAATCTGAAACACGATGCTTGGAGTGATATTGCTCATTCATTGGAAAGAGATGTAGAAGAATGAAAATAAAAGCCGCACCAGCTATCACGACCTTCCTATTCGGCATGTTCGTAGCAACTGAGTGGAAACAGCTTTTGAAATATTTTCGCGTTCACAATTCGCTTTGAGTTCGTGTGCCGTCCACACTGTTGATGCTAAATTACACGTAATCTTACATTACACGTTACACTCGTCTGGACCCGGCTTTATACTTGCCTGAATCGGGCGAATCAATATTTTTAAATAATGTAAAAATTTTGATTCGCACACTAATAATTTAATTCGTGCGAGCCTCTATAGAAAGCAATATACCTACGTACTATTTAAAAGTGTCGACAGTCGAATCGACTAATTAGCCATTTTATGATGACTGCCTCACAATTGGTCTAGTGGTCACTGAGCATGAGGTCCTTGGTTCGATTTCCGGGCAAAGCGTTTTTGCCGTTTCGATTAGCAGGCTTAGCACAAGCACCGATTCGTCGACGGAAGAATAGAAATGACTATTAACTAAATGATGTACAATAGCAAAAGATAGCTATGTTTTTCTATTAATTATCACAGTTATGCGTTCTAAACGAATCATGATTTTGTAGATAATCGTAATATATACTATGTAGCCGTCGACTAGAAAGTTTGTTGTCACTGTGATTTTGACAGTTTGGGAAGAAATATTCTTCTCAAATAGTCTACATTTATAAGAACCTAGACAAAAATCGTTAAAAACGAAAAACAAAACGACAGATTGTAGAAGGATATCTACATTGCGATGTCAAAAATGGAGAAACGAAATGTCACTTTGTATTGAAAAAGCACTGTCTATTCTTCGTAGAAATAGAAAACGTTATACTAAGCCTGCAGGATCTTCGTAGAAGCAGCATGGAGTCTGGGTATCTGCGTGGTTCATGGCAAAAGGCTCCCCCCCCCCTTTTACATGGGTCTGAAATATAATTTAAGGTGGATGCGCTATGGTATCCCGCGAAATAATTTTTTGAACTGAAAACTTCTTTAGGCGCATTGGGCATTTTTTGAGATGGGAAAAACAATTAAACTCGCGACACTGTTAAAAAAATACACACATAATTGTTCAAGTTTTCACTTCTGTCAGCACGACATTAATTTATTGATTATAAGAATACCTCAAAAAGCACCCCACGCTTTTTAATTGAATTAAATTATTTTCTCCTTTTTTAGTTTGGTTTTTAAAACGTGTTTTTTAGTTTTTTAAACTATTATTTATTTTCTATTTTTTAGTTCTGCTAACTACAAAAACGTGTTTAAAAAAAAAAAATTGAATTGTCATCGGTCCTCGATAAGTTTACAAAGTTTAAATGAAATCTGACCGTTTAATTATAGTGGGTCAAAATCGCGCTCCAAGGAGTCGGTTACATACAAACATACAAACAAACAAACAAGTGAAGCTAATATAAAGCGTGTAAAAAAAAAACAGTTCTTTGATCTAATTAAATTTTATTCGAAAACATCCTCCGGTTTCTTAGCAAACTTGAACTTTAACCGACGACCCCTGGATACTTATCTCTTTTGGTGGCTGTACATAATCCTCAGACTAACAGTATCTGGCGTCAGAATGGCGCGCGACAGGTCGCGACTCTGAACTCACTTTGCACTGTTGACTTGAAGTCTTGAACCCATAAGCATAGTATTATAATAATACATGTATTAATAGCTAGGTTTTAGACGGGGCAGGGAACTAGTCGTTGTAATTACAGGAAAACGGTCATAGGAGTCTGTCGCAACTTTTTTTTTACCGACTTAAACAAAAGGAGGACTTTCTCAATTAAGTTGTATAAAAAATATGTGTGACACCCCTTAAAACTCCGTCATTTATAAAACCGAAACTGTTTCCAAAGTTTATTTATTTTAAACCGACCGACTTCGGAAATAAAAACACTTTAAACGGTGATTTGATGATTTCTTTAAACCAGTGTATCTCTTTAACCGTAAATAATTTTGAAAACAAAAAAAAGATATTTTTTAGTCTTTTTTACATATAGTGATGGAACTCATAACATAATTAAACATACTTTAATGCATAAAAAAATCATCAAAGTCACCTCTTAATTATCTTTAAAACTAGTTTATCCTTTAAATAACAATTATAATTACTAAACTGCATCCAGTGATAGATTATTTGTTATTAAATAGTTAATATCTAATTTTATACGATTTTATTTGGATTTTTACGACAATGCTTGCTCATATGTTATTCGAATTTATTATAACAGATTTTAACCCGTATCGGATTGCAATAAGAACAATTTTCGCTCATAACGACAATATTTAATGTTACCTGGGCCTTAACGTGCTTTCCGAGGCACGGAGTGTCTTGGTATGTAAAGATCTCACCCATCCACGTACCAAATGCAGCAATCGTAGGTAACTATACCGTTCGAGGCCCGTGGCAAATTCATCGGATGCCCCCCCCCCCCCACCCCTCCAATATAAAGAAGCAGAACCACCAATAAGAGTATTTTTTATTTTATAAGACTTATTTATACACTTTTACTTGAAAGATTTTATTAATAAATGTTGGGAGTTGGGATTCTCCTCTGACCGGGGGCCCCTTCCGGCTGGGGGCCCGTGGCATTTTGCCGACTTGCCACCCTGTAGTTACGCCACTGAATTGTAGCTTAACCTGATCAATGGACCAATGTGGCTGTTATTCCTACTATAATTTTAAAGTTATTCTCATAGCAACATACGAGTAATAGTCCTACAATACTTAAACAGGAACGCGATCAAAACAAAACACGCTCAGATTTATGAGATGGTACATACAGACATACCTACATAAATACAAGTTGTCTGTACCTCTATACTACACATTACTCGGGAACTAGTCGCCGATATTTCATTATACATCATTTGGTGACCGAGTGTGCTGTACAGGGTGCGGTCGTATTTGTTATTTTTATTTTGTCGTATTTGTTGTTTTGAGCAGTGGTGACCCAGTGGTAACAACCGAAACTCTCGAGTTGTAGGTCGTAGGTTCAAATCTAAACCAGACAGAATATCACACATAATCAAATAAAAAAAACTTGAGAGGTGTCAAGGGACACCCGGATGGAAAGAAGTTAAAAAAAAAAAAAAAAGCAAAGACGAAATGAAAATATCTGGCTTTCTTTCTATAAGAGAGAGAGAGGGACAGACAGAGAAACATGCGCACGCCGCACGGCTTACAATAGCTTACTATAGCAAAAAGTGTCGTTACAACTTTTCGTGAGAATTTTTTCCGTCTAGCCCCCTTTCACAACGCGCGATAAGGAACTTCGTTCCAATAATAATCACCATTTCTCTAAAAACGGTAAAGGGAAACATTGCGAGGAAACCGGCATGTTCTAGAAACAAAAAATCGAAGACATGTGACATCTACCAACCCGCACAGGGCACGCGTCGTGGAATACGGCCTACTTTCTCTCATTGAGAGGAGGCCTGTCCCAGCAATGGGAAAATTATTGTATGATTATGCACTAATGAATTTAAGTAATACATAAGCAAGCAATAGGCTTGCACCCTATTGGACTTAAACATAACTGGCTAAATATGGGTGTACAGACGCCAGCACATCAAGCTACCCCAATCTGTCAAATTTCTTTGATAGATTTTCAACTCTATTACATAAACATAAGGTTCATGTTTAATTGAGAAAATTTGACAGTTTGGGGTAGCTTGATGTGCTAGCGTCTGTACTATACGGACACCTCTGCCTACCAGAATACCAGCGCTGCGACACTTTTTACACGCTTTATATTAGCTTCACTTGTATGTTTGTTTGTATGTTTGTATGTAACCGACTCCTTTGAGCGCGATTTTGACCCACTTTAAACGGTCAGATTTCATTGAAACTTTGTAAACTTGTCGAGGACCGATGACAAATCAATAATTTTAAAAAAAATTGAGAAAGAAAAATCACGTTTTGCAGTTAGCAGAACTAAAAAATAGAAAATAAAGAATAGTTTAAAAAACTAAAAAACACGCTTTAAAAACCAAACTAAAAAAGAAGAAAATAATTGAATTCAATTAAAAAGCGTGGGTGCTTGACATTAATTGATTATAAAAATACCTCAAAAAGCACCCCACGCTTTTTAATTGAATTAAATTATTTTCTCCTTTTTTTGTTTGGTTTTTAAAGCGTGTTTTTTTGTTTTTTAAACTATTCTTTTTAAATGTAACATCAATACAACACACACAGTATGGTTAATTGAATTGAATTCGGTGACAAAAATCTAAAATACATATCCAAAGACACCGACATCCAAAATTAAAGTTATTTGTCTTTTTTTTGTTGTTTTTTTTTTTTGTTTTTCACTTTTTAGCCATGGTAACTACCTCAAACCAATTCGTATACCACTACTTATGGTTTTTTCGGAAGTCGGTTGTTTTTAATGTTTTTGGAAAAAGTTTTTACTATATGTTTTGTAGCACCCTGTACGCCAGGTTGCTATAGAAAACCATTAATAACCATCGGGTGCGATCCATCAAGAGTATCTCGGTTCACGCGCCTGACCCGGCGACAACTGTGCCGTACAAGTGACGTCATTTCACGTATTGTTTTAGTATTATTATAATAATAATAGATGGGCTTTAAGTCATACTTGGGAATTCTGGAATATCAACTTGTATGTTTAACTTAACTTAATTGTTTATCAAATTGATACAGTGCATGGCACAATTTATATTATAGCCATTTTAATACAACTGTCATTAAATGACGCTGGAGATTTGAATAAACAGACATAACACCCGCCCTTCACCACTTCCTAATGCTTTAGCTGGAAAAAAAATATAGTCCAAGAAAGGTGGCGCAACAAACTCCCCAGCAGCACAGCTATCTGTTCGCATTAAGTACGCCTCTGTAATTTCTGTGCGTGAAGTATTAAATAAATAAATAAATAAGAACTGCCTGCCTAAGCTAGGCATTCTATGCCCATTTTCAGAATATACGCTCTTCAGGGTTCGTGTCAATTGGTTAACGTGGGCGAACCCAAAGGCAAAAGCAAGCAAAAAATATTTTAGTCAGAAGCTGGGTACATGGAGAAGAGGCGGAAAAAAAGATTGGTTTGGACAATACATATTTTCAAATTACAATGATAATAGGTATGACAGAACAGCGGTGACAGCATATCAAGTACCAGGTACTTGTTAACAAAATAGAAAATGGCCAACAAATAGAAAAATGAATGGGTCTAGTTTGAACAATGCAATCCACAATCCATTGCCTCTTTTCCAGCCTCACACGAGAAATTAAAGACCAAGAAAGAAATAATACGTACAGTAGGGAGTCATAAGTCCACTAGCATACTAAGGGTTATATTGCTATAAACTCGCGGTCCAGGCGCGTACCTACAGCTGTGTGTATAAGTTATGTCTCAACACAGAACGCACACCTCAGAGCTCTAACACTGGCGTCACATGAAACAAAAAACATACCGTCGCACATAGTACGTAATTACGAATGACCTTGGTCCGTTCATACCATTGCTAAAATTCACACTTTAATATCAAGTTCTGATAGCTCGTAACATATCGCCTGGGATTAAGGAACTCATAGATCTGGGTTCAAATCTCGCGATGAGATTTTATTTTTCTTTTCAACAATAACCTTCTTGTTCTTTTATTATAAAAGTAATAAAATATTTTTATGTTATTATTTATTATGCGATAAATGAATAAACGAGATTTTTTATTTTTATTACTTATATTGTTATTTAAATAAAGGATTAAGAATAAAAATGTTTAATAAGTGATTACAAAATGTTTATTCGTTATAATTTTATGAAGTATAAACATAACTAATAATAACTTTTTGTTAAAACAGTTTAGTTTCTCATAAATAACAATTTATTGAAGTAAAGTAGCTAATTGGTGAACTATGATAATCAAGCTTAAAATATTGTATCTTAGTAATATAATAATATTGTGCTGTAATTTCTACTGTGTGTGGGTACTCGAAGGAAACCACAATAATCTACGCAAATCTACCCACGTAAATATAACAAATGCAGACGCGTTGTCACTACAGTTAAATGACTCAGTAATACTACTTTTATTCTACTGCGCGTGAGTTTGTTATATCACAAACCTCAAAATTAACAAATGGTATTTAATAGGACTTATTGAGGTTATAGCTTAAGTATTCATTTTCATTACGAAAAGAAGATTGAAACTAAACCTCAAAATAATCCATATTACGGATATAACACAATATTATTTGAATATTACTAAAATCAATAAATATTTGTAATTTATATTCTAATGTTTTTTTTCCGTTAAATATGGTTTTTGAGCTGGTTTTCGATGATGCAAACCTTCTGTGTGGAGTGCATGGCGCACGGTTTGTAAAGACGTGTCGAATAATTTAGCAAAATGACTTGTCGTTTTGAAACCACTTGTTTCATATTCGCTGAACATGTGCTGTTGCTGCGCCTTTTTTGTGAGCTGGTATCTTCCACTTTGCTTTCGACAGGCAAGGCTACTCCCTTCCTCATATCTTTTCACCCACCGATTCACAATATTTCACTAAAACAAAAAAGGGGTACTGTTAGGCTACTAAGCAAAATGCATGCTAATATGTATTACTATTTAGAAACAAAATTGTTTGAAATAGAAATTTCATACAAATATTAATTAAGTATAATGTTATTTTCATCGTTCAAAAATCTAGGAAATAAATTTACTTTGAAATTTGATATTTTTCTTCTATTTAGACCTTATGATATTTATAAAACGTTTCAAAAAATAACTACAAGGATCAGCAGTTATACTTTAATTAGATGAATGTTTATTAAAATAATGAAATCACAATACTCACAATCAGTCCAGTTTTATCAGATAATTGTGATATATTAAGTCCGGTTTTATGCAGCGCAATAATATTCGCTTTCATTTCTATATTTAAATTTGCTTACATTTTAAAATGAACTAGAACACCGCTGATAGATTAAACACACGTCACTAGCACACAATAACAAACAACACCGTTCTATTTAGTCGCGGTGAATGAGTCGTAAGTTAACTGCACCTTAATATAATTTAAATTTATTTAGGTTTCTGTGGGTATAATCATAAAGTTTTACAAGTTTAGTGGACAAGACGAACAGAACAAGAAACTATAGTCAAAAGCGATTTTTAAAACAATAAAAAGACTATCACCGCGCGTGGGATTCGAACCCGCGACTCGCTACGCACAAACGCGCTAACGTAAGTATGGTAACCGCTAAGCTATCATGCCATCTACTTTAATGGTTGAATTTATGAAATACAATCATTTGTAGATGTATGAGAGTGTGTGTGTCTATAGTATAGAAATTACTTATTATAAGAAGGTCGTAAGTTAAGCCGAAGTGTCAGTCTATTGCTTTTTGAAATTGGTAATCCACTTATGTCTTTTACTGTACACTCAAGCAATTCAGAAATTAATCTCCAAATGAATGTCTTCACTCATTCGATAATAGGTTCCGCACAAAAGAAGGCGCTACATAAAGGGGAAGTGTTAAAAGATGGACGCCATTATGCGGTTGAATGAGACGACTGATTGCGTGTTTTGATCGCTTACACCTCGCGAGGATGGGGTCATGCAAGAATGCAAGATGGTTCATTTATTCTGGAAAAAAAAAATGAATCCGCTAAAAAAAATATTAACCATCTGCTGATGGACACTTTTTTACACGCTTTATATTAGCTTCACTTGTATGTTTGTTTGTTTGTATGTAACTGACTCCTTTGAGCGCGATTTTGACCCACTTTAAACGGTCAGATTTCATTGAAACTTTGTAAACTTGTCGAGGACCGATGACAATTCAATAATTTAAAAAAAATGAGAAAAAAAATTACGTTTTTGTAGTTAGCAGAAATAAAAAATTGAAAATAAATAATAGTTTAAAAAACTAAAAAACACGCTTTAAAAACCAAACTAAAAAAGGAGAAAATAATTTAATTCAATTAAAAAGCGTGGGGTGCTTGACATTAATTGATTATAAAAATACTTCAAAATGCACCCCACGCTTTTTAATTGAATTAAATTATTTTCTCCTTTTTTAGTTTGGTTTTTTGAAGCGTGTTTTTTAGTTTTTTAAACTATTATTTATTAATAATTGAGCTTCTTTTTTATATTTCTAGGGTTTTATAACATTTGATTAGTAACTTGGCTATTTTAGTATTTTCACAAAAATAGGGCCAATTATTATGTTGGAGTGTTAAATAATACTTTTAGGTAAGCAAAATGGGAATTATTTAGATATGGTTCTTTCAAATCAAATCAAATCAAATCATTTGTTTTTCTTGTGGCTAAGTAAAAACAGCCGCGCAGGTCGTTCGGTCAGGTTAAGCGAAGCTTACCGCGGTTAGTCCGTGGATGGGTGACCATCTTTACATGCCAATACCCCTCCGTGCATTAAGCACGTTAAGCTGGTGATGCCGGCTGTCATTCGTGGATCTTTTACAGTCGTTACGGGTCTTTAGAAGCTAAAAAGTCTGACAACCAGTCTTTAAAACAGCCAACGATCGTTTAAAAGACTATTAAAACACCATATTTTATCTTAAATAGTGTTTGAATTATAGGGTAATACTTTGATTCTATTTTTAACCCAGCGAAACCGTTGCATAACTCAATCGTCCGTAAAAAGAGAAAGATCGGATTCAAAATAAAGATATAAGCCGGGTATCCACGGTAACTGACGCAACACGGAAAGCCAGAAAACTCAAATGGACGTAGGCTGGACAGGACTGGACCCTCAGAGGCTCAGACAAATGGAGCAAAAGAGTAAAATATGATAGTACCAGAGCGTTAAAATTAATCATCGTGATTTAGAAAGAAACTGCCACACAAGTGTGACAGAGACAATGCTCTACAAAACCAAAAACCGAACCTACAATCGAAGTTGTCACGGTTGCTGAAGAATTAACTTGCAATGAAAGAAAGAAAGAAAGAAAGAAAGAAAAAACGTTTATTTGCGGTAAACATGACGCAAAAAGTTAAGGAACACAAAAAAAAATAAGAAAAGGTTGAGCGAAACATGCGTCACATCCACGCAAAACGGCTATCTCTCAGCATTATGCTGCGACCCTATGCAAGACAGAGCCCCAGCGCTGGTTTTCAGGGATAGCCGGCTTTGACGTAATGACGTCACCCGGTGCATTAAACAATAATTATGAAACTACTGGTACAGCGAACTAATAGAAAAATTATATAAATTTTATGTTAATGTAATAGAATAAGGAATATAAAAAGAAAATGGAAATAGACATACATGCTACGAGAATATCATCCCCAATAAACATTTTTCTCTTTATGTAGTGGCAACATTTCGAAGCGTCATCCATAGACAAAATGTGCGTGTGCGTCATAAAAATTGATGTAAGAAATTACAAAATGGCCAATGAATTATGTAATGTGTTAAAATTATGCAATAGTTGTGTGTCAGTGTCGTAGGTCAGTGTTTTAAGTATTTATGAGTGAAAGTGAAAGATGAGATGGACCCAATAAAAAGACAAAACAAAACCTTGGAATCTGGAGGGTGACCCGACATGCCAAACACCATCTAAAGAGTTTTGGAGCTCCAAAAACAGGAAGCCACCATTGACGGGGGCGAAGCCCCGCCGCGACCCGCCACGCCTCCTAAAGGGGGCGTCGCGACTTTCAACAGCAAAAATAGCAAAGTATGTAAAAAATGAAAATGAAATGGAAGTCATGAATAGAAATATAAGATTATTGAAATTTGATTTGATTTGAAATTAGATTGTAAATGGGCGATTATGTATATAAATATAACTATTTAGCAATAAACATGGATTAAGTAATATGATCAAAATGTATTTCAATTAAAGGCTGTCAACATAAAATGAGTGTGGACAGGGGAAACGCTGCCAGCAGTCCCGGCAGACAGGGGACCAATTGCAGCGCTGCTGGGGATCCAAAACCAAGTACTGCAGGCCATGACCCATGAGGTAAGCAAAGAAGATAAAAACTTTAGAGAAAATACAAACTTATTGTTCAGAGAGCTGTTTATGCAACAATAACTTCTTAAGATGAAATTTAAATGACTGTATTGTTTTTAGGCCTCGCATTGGTGGTGGAAGGTCATTCCAGCAGCGTGTGGCCGCAAACCTAAAGCTACCTCTGAAAGCTGCAGTTTTATGTTGCTGCATGTTTAGCGGGCCAACTACAGAACGAAGACCATATTTGTAACTTGCTTGTCGCCAGGTGAGCTTTTCATATAAATAGTGCGGCTTATGGGTTGTTACAATACCAAACATTAAACTCGCTAAATGAAGTTTCCGCCTGGCAGCCATTTTTAGAGTCTCGATCTGGTTTATGTATGGCGTCACATGATGCTGGCGAGGGACATGAACGCAGAAACGAATACAGGCATTCTGAATTCGCTGAACTAGCCTATCTGTCCTACCAAGCAGGCAGGGCCCATATACAGTGTCACAGTAATTGAGCTTAGATAGGATCAGACTGTCAACCAGTTGTTTTCTAAGTGATACGGTAAGAAAATTACGTATGCCATATAAAACCTTAAGCCTATAGAAACAATTTCTTAGTACATTTCTTAAATGAGCCTCAAAACGCAGTTCAGGATCTAGGATTAGACCCAGACTACATGCCTGTTCTACTCGCTCAATTATCTCCCCTTTAATAAAAATTTCTGGTTTGGCCGACAATATTGCAGAGATTTGTTTTTTTGTCCCCAGCACCATGAACTTGGACTTCAGTGGGTTCAGAACCAAAGAGTTCTCCTCAGACCAGGTCACCACCCTATGCAGGTCCTCATTCACCCTTTGCACTGCCAATGCTGTATCACCCCCCTTGAATGATATGTACAACTGGATATCATCAGCATACATGTGATACTTGCAGTTTACAAAGGATTCGGTAACATCAGCACTGTAGAGGATGTACAGCAAAGGGCCTAAAATCGATCCCTGGGGGACTCCCCTAGACACCTGTAGTGGGGGAGAAGACACAGTCGATCCATCCCCCTTGTGGATTTGCACGTACTGGGACCTACCAGTCAAATAGCTACTAAACCAATCGACAGCGTCACGATCAAAGCCATAGTATTTTAACTTGGACAGCAGCAGATTGGTATTAATAGCGTCAAAAGCCCGTGAGAAATCCAGCAGGACCAGGATCGACCCCTCCCCCCTGTCACGTGCCTCCAGGATATTGCCCACTACATCCATCAGAGCTGTTGCAGTGCCTCTTCCTTTACGGAATCCTGACTGAAATTCGGGGAGAATGTTGTTTGCCTCCAAGTATTCAGTTACCTGTAGATACACCACACGCTCCAGAATCTTTGACAGGCAGGGCAGTATACTAATTGGCCTGAGATCTTTCAAATTGACTGGATCACTGATTTTAGGGATAGGGCGAACAATTGCGCGACGCCAGAGGCTAGGGAAAGTGCGCGATTCTATTGACCTGTTGATGATATCAGTGATGACTTCCAGGGTGGTTGGCAATGTGAGTGTTAACATTTCCAAACTGATACCATCAACCCCCTGAGCGTTTGATCGTAGACTCTTGACTATTTTCAGAATTGTCTCCTTGTTGGTCGCAGTAAGCGAGAACTCGGCTGAACTGTGCCTGCGAGAATTGAAGCAGGATATTTGTGAGACATTATCATTACAGTTTCCTGGAACATCCAAAAAAGCCGCATTGATAACATCTGGATTGTCAAAATGTGTTGGCAGTAGCCTTTCTTTATGGTCCGGAAATACATCTGACTTCAAGTTACGCCACAGTAGTTTGGGGTCCTTACTCTGATCCTTGATGTTTTTTGTAAAATACGCTGTCTTTTCCCTCACTATTGCGGCGGTGGCTTCATGCTTAAGATCCAGGTAGTACTGCTTATGATGCGGTTCTTTGGTTTTACGACATCTGTCCCTAGCCTCATCCCGTAGCTTGAACATCAGACGGATGTTGTCAGTGATCCAAGGCGTAGGCCGCCTATAGAAGGTCTTTTTCTTGATAGGAGCGTGAAGATCAAAAAGCTGGAGCATGAACGAGTTGAAAGTGTGCACCATAGTATCGACATCACACATATCTCCTATAGTAGACCATGGTATCATGTTCAAATCATTATGGAAGTGTTCCGGCATGATGTCAGAAAGAGAGCGGAACTCCACCACCCTAGGTTTAACCTTGGGCTTCTTAAAGACAGATTCGCATGTAATGAAGGAGTGGTGGCCGAGCTCACTGATATGGCTCACCTGAACATTTCGTGTTGTAGCATCAGTGCATACGATGTCGATGAGCGAACTACTGTTACCCACGAAGTGTGTCGCTGATTGAACTAGTTGAGTAAGGTTCAGGTAATTAAAAAAGTCCGTAAGCTGCTTTGATTTTGAGGTGCTTGCATCCAACAGATTAACATTCAGGTCACCCAACAGTACCAGATTATCATAAGGGGCCAATGCACTAACACTGGCAGTTATGGCGTCAAGGAAAAGCTCCAAATCCTGCCAAGGGGGCCGGTACGCAGTCCCAATAAGAACCTTTTTTTTGTTTATGGTCAGGCCCAGCCAAAGTTGCTCCACATCAGGGTGCTCAGGATGAGCTCTTACACGCGCGTTAATGCCATTCTTTATATAAAAAGCAACTCCCCCGCCACGCCCCCCGCGGGTAGTCACAGGTCGCGGTACGTGCCTAAATTTGTACCCAGGTATACTAGGAGCGCGGTCCTCTTCCCCCTTTCGTAACCATGTCTCATTGATAGCCATGATGTCCACAGAGTGGTTACCCATGGCAATTAAGAACTCATCCTGATTTGTCCCTAGAGAGCCCGCATTAAGTAGACCAAACTTAATATATTTACTGGGAGCCATCAGTACTAATAGTTGTGGGTATTAGATATGGAAGTGTGATGAAATGATACGAATGAATGTATGAAAGTGTTGTGTGGTGGTTCAGTTGGGCACTATAGTAAGAGCATATAGCTATGATTGAGAAAAATACTTCTTGTACATAATTTGGATGAAATAGATTTGGTGAAAATAGACTTTGTACAAACAATAAAAGTAAAAAATATACTATAAGAGTAAAATAGTGTAACGTGGGTACATAAGCTCCATACACCTCTGATCCATGGCTGAGCACACTATGAAAACGGTTGCGACGCACATTTCCCCAAGCAAGAACAATAAGACCATTTAAATATAAACAGACACAAAAATAATCAAGCCGTATTATTTTCAGTTCCGAAGACACGGGATAAATCCTCTTCAGTGCGGATCCTCTGTGCTTTGTCTCCTGGCATCTTCCTGGCGAGGATGCGGCCCTGCTTGGTCCAAACAAACTTCCAGTCGTGGAGACTGGCTGCATCCCGTGCCCTACGAAATAACAGACGGTTTGCTTTCGTCAGCCGCTCGTTGAGGAAGAACCGCTGCGCTGGTCCGGACATGTCGAGGTCGGCAGTGGTTGCTCCACGTCGCACTCGCGCGCTCGCCAAAAGCTGGTCGCGCAGGTCCCGACGAGCAAGGCGCACGACGATCGGCCGCGGACGAGATTCCGTCGGACCTGTTGAGCTTGTCGCGTTAAGCTGCCTTCCACCAACACGTTCTACACTAACGATATCGCGATCGTCAAGGCTGACCCCTAGCTTGTGGCCAATGACCTTAACTATGTGAGCTGGGTTTTCTGCCTTTCCCTCCGGCAAATTTGACACCTCTATGTCGTTAGCAAGAAGGTCCTGGTCCCTGTCATTGAGCTCTCGCTTCAATTCCTCCACAATTTTATCCACGTTGGCTGAGTTCGTGGACCCCGAGGCAGCACGTTGCTCCAGTGCGTCCACCCTGGCTTCCAGACTGTCGATGCGCGTACTGCAGGTATTTAAGGTGGTTTTGAGCTCCGCCATTTCCACCTCCATCTCCTTTCTAAACACCTGGATCTCCGCACGCACCATCCTCAGTTCTTCAATAATCACCTGCAAGTGGGTTCCAGGTACAGGCGATAATTCCCGAGTGGTGGCGTCGGCAATTGATATTTCAGGCGGCGGGGGAGTCGAAGCTGCACTAACGGCGCTGTCAGTCTGCGTGAGTTCACCCCTGGAATCTTCCTCAGGACTATTAGGCGTACTAGAGCCCGTAATACCTGCAGCCCCTGTGTTATAAGTAGGGGGGCTTTGTGTGGCACCTCTAACAGGAGTTTCGGTCCTATTGTCTCGAGCAATATTCTTTTTGCACTCCGGACAGCGCCAGTTAGCGGTTATTTTGGCCTTAGTAGGGACGCCCACACACACTCTGTGATAAATCTCCTGGCACTTACCACACCTAGCGCCCTCTAGCGTAGATATGAAGCGACCGCAACCTCCACATTTGATGCCCGGCATGGTTGGTGACGTCTAGTACACTTGCTCAGCTAGTGGTGTCGAGGACTTTCGCTAGATGGCGGCAGTAACGATTCCCTACACGGGTCGATAGATCGTTAGCTGCCAACAAGACAGATGGCTCTGTTGTCAAGGCGACGTTACCGATTGTTGTGTTGTTTTTTGTGGGTAACTATATTTTATTTTCACAAATTTGGAAATCTTTTTTCTATTTTTACGGCCCTTAAACGCACTATTTATTGCTCACTATAATGTATATTATGCTGATTGCCACTATGATCACTATTAAATCGATTGCAATGCACTTTGACTTTTATTTCTATTTAAATTAGAAAAAAAAATTGGACAGCGAGTCACACCGAAAGAGACGTCAAAACGTCACTCGAATGAAGACCAACAATCTCAAAAACAATGAATGAAGGAATTAATTAATTGCACTGATTCCAGCGTGGTTTGACCAGACTCGATTAATCCAATTAACCCCAAGATTTGCACTACCCTTTGGGGCCCCATGTTTCATGGTACTACAGAGGCCATTGCATATCAAGAAGTAGACCGGGGGGCGCTGTAATGATCGAGGAGACGTGCCCATAAGATAGGAAAGGATTGCGAGCCTACCGGATATGCATCCTTGAGTAAGCATTGGACTAGTGGAGAGACGGGTGGTATTTATCTATAGGAGGGATCTTTTCACGACGTCGCGTCGCCGGCATGTTGATTTTGGTCGAGCTTCTTGAGGAGGTTCAGAAACTGTTTTCTTAGCTTTTACACGCTTTATATTAGCTTCACTTGTATGTTTGTTTTTTTGTTTGTCTGTAACCGACTCCTTAGAGCGCGATTTTGACCCACTTTAAACGGTCAAATTTCATTGAAACTTTGTAAACTTATCGAGGACAAAAAATCACGTTTTTGTAGTTAGCAGAACTAAAAAATAGAAAATAAATAATAGTTTAAAAAACTAAAAAACACGCTTTAAAAACCAAATTAAAAAAGGAGAAAATAATTTAATTCAATTAAAAAGCGTGGGGTGCTTGACATTAAGTGATTATAAAAATACCTCAAAAAGCACCCCACGCTTTTTAATTGAATTAAATTATTTTCTCCTTTTTTAGTTTGGTTTTTAAAGCATGTTTTTTAGTTTTTTAAACTATTATTTTTTCTATGCCGTTGCTTCGCTATGTTCTGTTTTGTTGTTTTCATGGTCATCTTTTGAGTTCTCGCTGCTGTCACTTTCTAGATTTTTGAAGATATCGCCAGCCGCTTTCTTGATCTCGTTGCTGTCTCCAGCCAGTCCATCCAAAACTTGGTTCCCATGTTGTTTGACCAAAAATCTGAAAATCAAATAGAAAAATAAAATAAAAGCTAAACTTGACACCTCTCACATAGCACCATCCACTCAAAAGGTACAGTCAACAAAACAAGGTGTGGATATCGTAATTTCCGCTGCAGTTAACCTTTTGTGCCTACCCTCAGTTTTAGTAACGGCGTCGGAATTTATTTGATTCTATTGAGCACTTATTGTCTGACGGTACTCCATGACATATGAAACTCTCTAAACGTCAGTGCCATAGGAAGCTTTTGAGGAAGATAGAGGTCGCATACTTTTGGAACTTTTTTTTCCCTTATTTCGCAGCTGCTCTTATTAAGAAACTAGTTTTTGCTAGCCGCTTCGCCCGCTTGGAGGTCTGTGTATTATACATATAAATCTTCATCTTGAATCACTCTGTCTGTTGATGAAAACCACATCAAAAACCGTTGCGTAGTTTAAACGATCTAATAATATATTAACAACCGACTTCCAAAAAAACACTACAAAGTGAAAAATAACTTTAATTTCGGAAGTCGGTGTCTTTGGAGCTGTATTTGAATTTTTTGTCACCGCCTTCCGAAATTAAAGTTATTTTTCACTTTGTACTGTTTTTTTGGAAATCGGTTGTTTTTTTAGTGGTTCACATGTGCTTACCCCTTCACAGCATACCGGCGTGATGTTATGTTATGAACTGGTGTAAGCAATAGACAGAGATGAGATTTCAGCAATCCCAGTGCATTTGCTATCATTTATTGAGGAGTTCCGTTGCCTATCTCCAAAGTTCTTCATCAAATCTTCACCAAATTGAAATGAGACCACGACGAGAAAGTACTCTTCCAAAAAATACCTAAATCGCTTTGTGTGCCTATAAAATTTGAAGAGTTCTCTCTATTTCTCCAGGATTCCATCATCAGATCCTGACTTGATGATCATGGGACCACCCTAGCTAACAAAAAAAAACAAAATCCAAATCGGTCCAGCCATCTTCGAGTAATCGGGGAACATACATAAAAAAAAAATAAAGGTTCCGACGAATTGATAACCTCCTCCTTTTTGAAGTCGGTTAAAAATTAAAGCGAAATACTCTTGGAGATACAATCTTTCATGCATTATATTGCATGTACTCACAGTGACCTTTTCTCATAACTTTGTTGCATACAATTTAAAACGTTCCAGTTGCTGAAAAGTATTTCTGAAGTTGTCGTTTTGCTCACAAATATGTTAACTTTGTGCGAGTCGCCCATAGAAAATAATACATAATTTAAAAGTATGGATTCGCCCGTTCGGGCGAGTAAATTCGAGCGAATTGACGAATAAGTCAAGCTGCCATCTCTAGTATCTTATTAACACCTCTGTCGTCTAATGAATCGTTTCATTACTTTAATGGACACACGCTTTTGCTGACCGTACTTGGATTCAAATAGTTGTATTGAATATAATTAGTCATGGACTCGTGGTTGCTTTCTTCATCAGATTTCAAAAGCTTTGTTCCTACAAATGTTCAATAAAAAATTACCCGACTTGCGTATAAAGAGTTTTGTGAGTT
Source organism: Antitype chi (assembly GCA_947359405.1). Taxonomy (NCBI): domain Eukaryota; kingdom Metazoa; phylum Arthropoda; class Insecta; order Lepidoptera; family Noctuidae; genus Antitype; species Antitype chi. The sequence goes on along the minus strand of OX375835.1, from coordinate 5,573,739 downwards.
TGACTTGTATGTCTCTTTGATCGTCAACGTTTTCTTAGTATGAACCATGTACACCTACAATAGGTAGTTACAATAATGTTTTTGAAAGAAAGAAAATACATTTATTTAGCACAATACAGCAGAAAATACTAAAATAAAAAGTGTTAACTACAATGTCAGTAACTATATTACAGTAAAAAAACCCGGCTGCGTAAAAACTGAATTTCAATTAAAAAATAATAGTTTAAAAAACTAAAAAACACGCTTTAAAAACCAAACTAAAAAAAAAATCGTGGGGTGCTTGACATTAATTGATTATAAAAATACCTCAAAAAGCACCCCACACTTTTTAATTGAATTAAATTATTTTCTCCTTTTTTAGTTTGGTTTTTAAAGCGTGTTTTTTAAACTATTATTTATTTTCTATTTTTTAGTTCTGCTAACTACAAAAACGTGATTTTTTTTCTCATTTTTTTTTTAAATTATTGAATTGTCATCGGTCCTCGACAAGTTTGCAAAGTTTCAATGAAATCTGACCGTTTAAAGTGGGTTAAAATCGCGCTCAAAGGAGTCGGTTACATACAAATGAAGCTAATATAAAGCGTGTAAAAAGATGGTGGAGGGTGACACCTGTGCATTCAAAGACCACATGTGCAACGTTTTCCTCGAAGTATTTGTTTAGCGAGCACTTTTAATGAATTCATGAATCACAAAATTATCCAGATTCTTAATAAACCGTCGATAATATAATAATAAATAATGGAAGAAAAACAGCGATGGCACATCAAACGCGGGCTTTTGGCGAAGTTTGACGTGCGCCGGTAGTGATAGCGGCCATCTTTGCTCGCCACCGGAAGCACCCATTTCGAGGCATCAGCGTTTAGCCATAGAGCTACGACTGGATAGAAAGGGAAACTAATTAACTGCACTGTAAAGGGAAATTCTACCTACTGATTACGCGTATCGTATCTTGTATGTAGGAAAGCATCGTGAGGAAACCAGCATGTCAATTCGAAGACATGTGACATCCACCAACCCGCACTGGGCCCGTGTGGTGATAGGATAGGTTAGGATAGGATAGGATAGGAGACGGATAGGATAAGATGGGAAATGGATAGGATAGGATAGGAGATGGATAGGATAAGATGGGAAATGGATAGGATAGGATAGGAAATGGACAGGATAGGATAGGAAATGGACAGGATAGGATAGGAAATGGATAGGATAGGATATGAAATGGATAGGATAGGATAGGAAATGGATAGGATAGGATAGGAAATGGATGGGATAAGATAGGAAATGGATAGGATAGGATAGGAGATGGACAGGATAGGATAGGAAATGGATAGGATAGGATAGGAAATGGATAGGAAAGGATAGGAAATGGTTAGGATAGGAGATGGGCAGGATAGGATAGGAAATGGATAGGATAGGATAGGAGATTGATAGGATAGGAGATGGACAGGATAGGATAGGAAATGGATAGGATAGGATAGGAGATTGATAGGATAGGAGATGGACAGGATAGGATAAGATAGGATCGGTAGGTCTTTAGGTTCTAACCACTCCCTTTCACAGAGAGGAGGCCTGTTTCCCAACAATGGGAACATTATAGGCTGATTATACATGCATGATGTACGTTCTTATGCACCACGTTGCAGGTTCAAAACCTTGCAATGAGGGTTTTCTGAAATGACGTTCACTAGGTGGCAGCACTGAGACATCAGGTCCGGGTACCTGTCTACCTGGATAAGATGGAAAATGGATAGGATAGGATAGGAAATGGACAGGATAGGATAGGAAATGGACAGGATAGGATAGAAAATGGATAGGATAGGATATGAAATGGATAGGATAGGATAGAAAATGGATAGGATAGGATAGGAAATGGATGGGATAAGATAGGAAATGGATAGGATAGGATAGGAGATGGACAGGATAGGATAGGAAATGGATAGGATAGGAAATGGATAGGAAAGGATAGGAAATGGTTAGGATAGGAGATGGGCAGGATAGGATAGGAGATGGACAGGATAGGATAGGAAATGGATAGGATAGGATAGGAGATTGATAGGATAGGAGATGGACAGGATAGGATAAGATAGGATCGGTAGGTCTTTAGGTTCTAACCACTCCCTTTCACAGAGAGGAGGCCTGTTTCCCAACAATGGGAACATTATAGGCTGATTATACATGCATGATGTACGTTCTTAAGCACCACGTTGCAGGTTCAAAACCTTGCAATGAGGGTTTTCTGAAATGACGTTCACTAGGTGGCAGCACTGAGACATCAGGTCCGGGTACCTGTCTACCTGGATAAGATGGAAAATGGATAGGATAGGATAGGAAATGGACAGGATAGGATAGGAAATGGACAGGATAGGATAGGAAATGGATAGGATAGGATATGAAAAATGTGCAGATGCGGTATCGGATGGCGCCCACTGTTCGAACTGTCGTCTAACCTTTCACTTCCCTTGTGTTAGCCTCTCTGAAGTCGGCTGGAGGAGATTGGGGTCAGACAGACAGGGAGCTTGGATTTGCCCAGAGTGCAAAAACACCACACAACTCAACTCCCCGAGAACCCAAATACCAGAGAAACCGAGTACCCAAGATGATGACTCATCCATCAAAATTTCATCTCTTCAGAAGATCGAGTCAATATTACAGACTTTGATAAACTTACCCGAACAGGTTGAGCAGCTACGCTCGGATCTAAACAACCTGGCATCTGGCCTTAAAACTCAAATTATTGACGAGTTAAATGCAAGATTTCAGCAAATCGAAACAAAATTAGAAATTGTCGAGACCTTAAAGAAGGAGCGCAACGCTTTGGCGAACAAAGAGGAATGCCCATTTTAGGCCCACAGTGGACATCAGCCTAGAGAAAAAATAATTTATGCATTAATTTTGCCATAAAAAAATATGTATTTACTTTCTTCCAAATGAGTGCCACTACTATCTACAACAATTCGTTAATAAAAGTAATTCTATTGAAAAAAACAGGAAGTTATTTGATTTTGACGCTGGCTTGATTTTGACGCTGGCAAAATATTGCCAGCATCAAAATAATATTTTAAGTATTATCATTAATCAATCGATTTAAATCGATTTCCGAACAAATTCAATAACTCTTTGTTTTTTTGGGTGGGAAATCATCAAATAACTTCTCCCGCTCTGGGTGGAGCGGGAGGGCGTGTCAGACTTTTACTAACTAAAACCCACCCGTGTTCCCTCAGTTGCCTGTGTGCCAGGGGCCGCGGTATCTCTTTCGAACAACCCGCACCCCTGGCAGGCATCGGCCCTTGCGGGCCCCACCAGTTGGTGCTGACATCTCTTTGAGGCGCGCGTGGAACACAACGCGCCGTCGACCCGGGCTTGGTCCTTACCGGACAGCGAGCTACCCATTACTCGCCGTCCGCAAGCCCGTGCCTACGGTGGCCGGGAATCAGCCTGGGATGCCCAACGTTCAGGGTGTCTCCCGCGGCGACTACGGCCGTGAGGGCGCATATACTGCCTCTCCCTCACGTGCGCCGCCTCCCTCTTCGCGAGCATTACTGCTTCGCAGAAGGAGGTGACGGCTAACCATTCACTCTCGCTCCGTACCATGGCCTGCACCAGGGCCGGACGCCAGAGATCGCCTCCACGAGGATACGGCGGTGCTCCGCCCAAGCCGGGCAGACCTCCACCGTATGCTCCACCGTGTCCTCATTGCGATCTTCGCAATGGAAACACCCGGGCGTTTCCTCCCGCCTTATGCGAAACAGGAACCTCCCGAAACAACCGTGTCCGGTGGGGACCTGCGTCAGGCGGAAGGTGAGGACGCCATGCCGCCTCTCAAGCCACTCCTCAATGAGGGGACTTACCGCCGCTATCGTGGCGTGCCCAGCACTGGGTTGCGACAATCGCACTCTCCATGTCGCCATGAGATCCCGCCGGAGCTCTGTCCGCTGCGCCGCGATTCACGGCATATCCACGGGACTTTACTGGTATTGTAATAAAAAAACAACTACAAGAAAACATATATGAAAATAAAAACTAATGTGTACATGTAATAAGAAAGAATAAGAATAATAAATAATTCTCGATTATTTAAAAAGTAATCGATACATAAATCGATTTAATGTATTTTTTTCGTAATAGTGATAATGACAACCCTGAATTGAATCTGATCTGACACTTCGCTTGTTGTTAACGGTCAATGTGAATGTCTCTTGATTTTTCTTCGATTTCTTTACTGCGACCTGGCTTTGTTATAAGGACTTGATTCGGATTTTCACGAACGACTGGCTTTGTTTTACGGATTTTGGTCTCACCTTCAACGACAACTTTGACTCTGGAATCAAGGATCACGGCTGCATTCGATTTTGGATACCGATCAATAACGTTTTATACAATGACGGAACAACATTGTGTGAATTGTGGTTTTAACCTGACCGAGATTCAAAATCATTCCTTAGAACCCGAAGAAATGAGCGTGATACAGCAGTGGGTTGCACCACAGCAGGTAAATATACAAACCATAAAATGATTTTGTTATGCCTATATCATCATCCAATTATTTACCGATACTAATATTGTTTTAGGTGTCAAGAGATAATCTTGTTTGCCACAACTGCTGGTTGGTAGTAACTGCTAGCCTTGCTCCACAACAAGAGCCGGAAGGATCTGTACGTCAAAACAGCTGCATTCATTGTGGACGGTCTGTTAGACGGATAAGAAATCACTTAGATACAGATAGAGAAAGTCTCATTAGAAGATAAGAATTATATATATTGCCTCCTGCGCCGTTTTTAGATGATTTGCTAATTGTATATGACAATGAATCTAAAACAGATATTTAAAATAACAAATGTGTTTGTTTATACCCTAGTAACTACGATTGGAAAAATATATTAGGAACACCCCTCCTATTATAGTCAATAAATCAAGCATTAAAAAGAGTAAAGTTCTGGGAATATCTCATAGCTACACACTTTTTCATATAGAAAAGTAACGTCAAAAGATTTTTTTTTTCTAAAATAGTGGCGTCAATTTGAATATATTTTTTAGATATCCAATACTATTAAGATTTCAAATCACTACATTTTGATAGTAATATTAGATGTCCATCTTGGGCCTAGGACACTATGGAGAATAGGCATTCCCCTTTAATAAATATGAAGAGCGTTTAGCCAGTTTAGAAAAATCGGTTAAGAGCAGGGAGGAGCTCATTTTAGAACTGCAAATAAAAACCAACGTTCTAGAAAAAGAGTACAACCGTGGCCAACAGCAAAATCGATTCCTTAACATCGAAATAGTTGGGATTCCAGAAAAATCTGATGAAGATCTGCCACAGCTGTTATTAAAACTAGCTACCTCAATCAACGCCAACATAACCAGGGAAGATATTGAATTTATAACGCGAGTACAGCCACTGCAATCCCAAACAGGCAAGCCTAAGCGAATTATTGCGAAATTGAGGAACAGAAACGCTAAGGACTGTATCATTGCAAATTTTCGGAAAATCAATAAATCCAAAGGCATAACTTCAAACGATTTAGGCTTCGAAGGTAATTCTTCGAAAGTCTTTATAAACGAGCACCTCACTATAGCTAATAAAATCCTGCTTAACAATTGCCGGAAACGCGCGAAGGAACTAGACATCAAATTTGTCTGGGTAAAAAACTGCTCAGTTTATATGCGCTGCCACGAAAAATCACCACCCGCTGCAATCACCTCCGAAGAGGATCTGGAGAAGTTTCTAATTTCAAAGTAATTTGCATGCTATTAAGAATTTTCTCTTATTCGTCAATTGTTTTCTCTGTTGTAATAATCACTCCATTTATATTGGTTAACATGATACACATACAAACTACTTACACACTATCATCTATCACAAAACACATTCATACCCAGGCTCAAAAAATCTCAACAAAAAAAGTGTCACTCTTAGCGACCCTCTCGTTGAGAACCACTGGCTCGCATACTGCTCACTTCATATCGTTCGTCCGCTATATCTCGCATCATTCGAACAAATTATTTCCTAAATACCCGCGCTTATTCATTTTTTTCTCTTTTCTTCAAACATTATCATTATCCCGATTAGCTACTTGTCACATTGTAATCATAACATGAATAAGTTAAAACTTTATTACCAGAATACGCGCGGACTTAGGACTAAACTTCCTCTGTTTTATCAGAATATTGAACTGCATGACTTTGATATTATTATTATATCAGAAAGTTGGTTGTGTGACGGAATATTAAATACAGAAATATGTGATGACCGGTATGATGTATTTAGACACGATCGCTCCAGCGGTAGGAAAGGTGGCGGTGTCATGATCTGTATTAAACGTGGTTACTCTGCTATAGTGAGGTCAGACATTCATACAGGATGTGCGGAATGTATTTGGGTAACGATTAAGAACAATGTCTTTTCTAAGTCTTCACAGAAAGGCGACCTTCACTTGGCCGCGGTTTATATACCCCCCAACAATAATTCCCCATTGATGCTGAAGGACTTTAATGACTCTTTTCTTCACTTCTACAATTTAAACCCCAACGATAGGTATCTAGTAGTAGGCGATTTTAACTTACCCTTCATAACATGGTCGTCGGATGGATACGGTTGGAAAACTAAACCTAAGTCAGATTTATTTGAAGTCGCAACTGAATTGGTTAATGCTTTAGATTTTATGAATATGTCTCAATACAATCTGAAACCAAATTGCTGCGACAATGTTCTCGACCTTGTCCTCTCTAATATATCTTTAGAGTGTTCCTCGAGCGAGGTATCGCTGGTGGATATAGACAAGTATCACGTCCCACTGGAACTTAGCATTGAGGACTGCTGTTACAAACCTATTCGCTCTCAACCTAGGGTTATCAAAAAGTTTTATAAGGCTGACTTTGAAAAGATTAATTCGGAGCTCATTAGCGTGGACTGGAATAACCGTTTCGAACAGCGTAATGTGGAGGAGTGTGTCGATATTCTTTACGCAACATTACGCTCGCTCATAGAGGTACACGTTCCAATTGTAAAAGTATCAGGGCGTTTCCGGTACCCGAAATGGTACCCGCCATCACTAATTAACGCTATCAAGGAAAAATTTAATGCACACAAAAGGTGGAAAAAATTCAAAGCCCTAACGGACTACGCTGAATTCGCTTTGTTAAGATCTCGGGTAAAATTTCTCCAAGAAGAGTCCTACGCTAAATACACTGCCAGATGCGAGAAGCAATTAATAAAATCGCCTAAAGAGTTTTGGAATTACGTAAATAATAAAAGGAAATCTTCTGGATACCCTCGCAATATGGTTTATCAAGGGGTAGCGTACTCGAGCAGCGAGGACATTTGTAATGTATTTAATAAATTTTTTCAAAGCGTTTTTAGTCCCACTAGTGGTAGCAGTGTTAAGTGTTGCGATGATTCCCCTTTGTCAAACGCTACCCATTCTATTGTCATCACTCTGGAATCACTAAGAACAGCTTTTAGAATTTTTGACAGTAAGAAAGGAGCCGGCACTGACGGAATACCAGCAATTTTCATAAAACAATGCGAATTAGGTTTAACATCTCCCCTTATGATCATTTTCCAGCGATCTCTCGACGAGGGCACGTTCCCGCGACAATGGCGCGAGACTCAAATTGTCCCGATCCATAAAAAAGGATCCAAGCTGGATGTATCTAATTACCGAGGCGTATCACTTCTGAACAACTTTGGAAAGATGCTTGAGAAAATTGTATACGGTCATATTTACGCTGCAACTAAGCTTTGCATACCCGCTTCCCAACACGGCTTCGTTAAATCACGTTCAGTTAATACTAACCTTCTCGAGCTTACCAACTATGTTGTTACCGGGATGAATAACGGCGCCCAGGTGGACGTAATATACACAGACTTCGAAAAAGCGTTTGACCGGGTAGATTTCTGCATCTTGATCGAAAAACTAAAAGCAGTCGGTATTAAGGGAAACTTACTAAGGTGGATCGACTCTTACTTGAGAAACCGTCGTCAAGCTGTAGTTATCGGTAGTTACCGTTCCGACTACGTAGACGTCACTTCTGGGGTGCCTCAAGGCTCACTGGTATCCCCCCTGCTTTATAATATTTATTTATTTGATATAACACAGTGCTTCCTTCACTCTGAACATCTTCTGTATGCAGATGACAAAAAAATATTTATGATAATAAATAACCCCAGTGACTGCCAATTGATGCAATCTGACTTAGACAGACTTGGTGACTATTACAACTTAAACAATATTAATGTTAACACTAAAAAATGCCAAATTATAACTTTCTCTAAAAAACGCAACAATATCAATTATAATTACCGTATCAGTAAAGAAATTATAAATCGAGCATCACAAGTTAGGGATTTGGGTGTGATTCTAGATGAAAAATTCACGTTCGAGGCACACATTGACCACATCACCAGTAAAGCCTACAAGTCCCTCGGATTTGTGATGCGTAACAGCCAACTGTTCAAGAACCCAGTATGCCTTAAAACTTTATATTACTGTTATGTGAGGAGCATACTGGAATCCGCAAGTATTATTTGGCGTCCTTTTTATAAGAAATATATTGATAAAATTGAATCAATCCAACGCAAATTTGTTAAGTACCTAAATTATAGAGTTAAAGCTGATATCCCAAATTACCCGGACTCCTGTCGATATCACAAATTTAAAACTCTGGAAGAGCGACGACAGTTAAACGATATGATGTTATTGTACGACATACTTAACAACAAATTTGACTGTTCACAACTAATAACCAGAATAAACTTTAACGTCCCTCTCAGGCGTACCAGACATACCACTATGTTATCAGTACCATCGGCCTCCACTAATTACCTAAAGATGTCACCATTCTTGCGTCTTCCAGCATTATACAACGACAAATTCCCAACATTGGACCCCTTCAACACCACACGGAACAGATTTAAAAACGAGATTATCCAAATACTCCTTCAAACGCCGGTAACTCGGCAAACTCAGTAGTGCCAGTTTAGTGAGTTCAGTCACACACACACATCATCACACACATTTACAGCACCTACATCGCACAGACACACGCATACACACACTTTAAATATTAATAATTATGTCACTCTCTGTTTCTTTCATATTTTCTGAGTACTTCGTAATTGGCGTAATGTTTAGAATTATTAATAATGTTATACTTTCTGTCAGCTGTGAAGATACCTTATAGCAAATAAATAAATAAATAAATAAATAAATGAAATGGATAGGATAGGATAGAAAATGGATAGGATAGGATAGGAAATGGATGGGATAAGATAGGAAATGGATAGGATAGGATAGGAGATGGACAGGATAGGATAGGAAATGGATAGGATAGGATAGGAAATGGATAGGAAAGGATAGGAAATGGTTAGGATAGGAGATGGGCAGGATAGGATAGGAGATGGGCAGGATAGGATAGGAAATGGATAGGATAGGATAGGAGATTGATAGGATAGGAGATGGACAGGATAGGATAGGAAATGGATAGGATAGGATAGGAGATTGATAGGATAGGAGATGGACAGGATAGGATAAGATAGGATCGGTAGGTCTTTAGGTTCTAACCACTCCCTTTCACAGAGAGGAGGCCTGTTTCCCAACAATGGGAACATTATAGGCTGATTATACATGCATGATGTACGTTCTTAAGCACCACGTTGCAGGTTCAAAACCTTGCAATGAGGGTTTTCTGAAATGACGTTCACTAGGTGGCAGCACTGAGACATCAGGTCCGGGTACCTGTCAAAAGTGTCAAAGTGCCTACGGACTGAATGGTAAACGAAAGAATGAAACGAATGACATAAAATATTTTAAGTCCTTTTGTCAAAGTGGCGCCAACTGGTGGCTTGAATATTTATGAAAACCCTCATTTGCACGTCAGAATATTTATTTCATTTAACACAAACAAACACATCATGGGTAGGTAGGTACTGGGTGTTTTTCTGATTAGTTGCAAGACCTCAGACAAAGACATTGAAAACAGCAACATTAAGTGCAGCAGAGCAATGACATGGAGGACAGCTGAGAAAGCGGTTAAGCCCCACCAAAAGACGCACCGGCAAAGCTCATCCTGAATCAACCTGGATGGTACCCTCCCATAGACAAAATATCACCCATCTATCCACTAGTCAAATATTGTATTTAAAACATTTTAAAAGAGTAACGGTGGAGTTTCTTGCCTATTCTTCTCCATACGAAACTACATTCTGGAAGGGGCGACTAGAATCAATTCTGTTTTACGTAATGTAAATGTTGACGTTCAAAAGTGCCTTTTAAGTGCCTATTTGAAATAAATGCTTTGACTTTGACTTTGCTACTCTAGGATGCATATTACGGCGCACCCCGGTCTACTCCTTGATATGCAATGTTCTCTGTAGCACCATGAAATGAGGCCTCAAGGTTTAGTGCAATTTTGGGTTTTCATTCGATTATTCGAGTCTAGTCAAACCACGCTGGGGGCATCCAAACATACAAATTTACACATTTATAATATAAGTAAGTCATAGAGGATAATAACCTAGTGATTGTCTGTAAACTTTGCATATACTAAATTTATTTCAACACTAGGGCATTGTGATCACTTTTGTTCGTAGCTAATGCGAAATGTTCTTACACCTACCTGTTTACATTGGAACTTAATATCATAGATACTAAAGTATTATACTGTGAAATAATAGTGGAATACAATTCTGTATTTAAAACTCGTTCATTGTGTAAGAGGAAGACTGTCCTACCGTGATACAGTTTGGACTAGTACGGAGGAAAGTGTGAATCGAATGCTACAACCTAAATAACAATATCAGTGTAGTAATTATTAGTGAGTGATTAGTGCTCAAATACGTACGAAATAATTATCAAGTGACGTAAGTATACTAAACAAACAACAATCCTAAGACGTTAGAAAGATGAGAAATATAATATCAAATTACTGTTTAGTATTTAAGCGCAGGAACCTAATTATTTACGTATGTAGTGTCTACCTACTAAATGTAAAAATACCTAATTATATGGTTGTACTTTTATGATGCAAATAAATAAAGTTATTATTATAGTAGGAAGTGAGATAACTACAGTTCTGGTAAAGGCTATCCTGCACCGTTATATTGGTCTACACCCAGTGTGTGTTGATTTTCACATCTCACAAATTACCAACTCTAAACCATTCTTAAGTCTACGGTACCACTAGTGTAGTCCATCGGAAGCGGGCGTGGTCCGACAATATTGCACGATCTGTCAGTTCACTCGTTTTTGACCAGACTGAAACACGACGCGCGCGCCGACCGTTTGATGTACGACTACATTGCTAATTGATTACATTTTGTGATGTTTTTAGCTATGCGGATTAAACTAGGTCTGGGATAGGTGTTTTTTTATTATTTTTTATTAGCAGTTTCGCCCGCGTGGACGGCGAAAATGATCCTACGGGAACATACTACCGGGATTTACAAACTATTTGTTTGGCAAATTTCATCCAATACCGTTCAGCAGTTTTAACGTTATTGAGTAACAAACATCCAAATATTCAAACTTTCACATTTATAATAGGATCATTGACTCCGAACCATTCTTTTCATAGCAGTCGGGAAAGTCGTGGCAAATTATAACAGTCTAATGCCGCTGTTCGATAGAAGGTTAAGTTATGTTTTCCGCGGTCGGTTCGTGGCTGGGTGACCATCCATTACCCATTATAGACCTTTCCATGCCTCGAAAAGTACATTCATATGATGTACTTGAGTACTTTTGAGTTTACGTTGGATATAACTGACATAGGTGAAGTCGGTTGAGACTGGTCATCTAACTTCCATGGCTTATTTTAAATCTTATATTTAGAATTGTTTTTTTTTTACATTGTTTTCACATATAGAAGCAACAAGAATAATGTTCCCAAGATTTTGTAATACCTAATAACATGATTAAAAAGAGTGTCCTTGGAGTTTCTTGCCCGTTCTTCTCCATAGAGATCTACGTTTTGGAATGGGCAACTAGCTTCAACTTTCGAACTGGTCGACTTTTTGACAATTCAAAAGTGCCTGTAAATGGTTTAATTGAAATAAATGAGTTTGAGTTTGAGTGTGAAGGAAAACATTGCGTGAAAACCTGGAATTCTAATTAACTAGCTTATGCCAGTGGGTTTGCCCGCATGGAGGTCGGTGTATGATACATAACCATCCTCTTGAATCGCTCTGTCTAAATATGAAAACCGCATTAAAAACCGTTGCATATTTTTAAATATCTAAGCGTACAAACACAAAAAGCGACTTAGTTTTATACTATGTAGTTAACCCCTACTTATCCCTATAAATATTATAAATGCGAAAGTAACTGTCTCTTTGTTACGCTTTCACGCCTAAACCGCTGAACCGATCGTCATGAAATTTGGCAGAGATATAGCCTGGGATATGGAGAAGGACATAGTTTACATATTTTACCCGATAACCGACATCCACGTGGGCGTAGCCGCGGTCCAAAAGATAGTAATTAATATAAGTCTGAAATCGCCAACCCGTCTTGAGCAAGCGTGGTGATCAATGCTTGTGCCTTCCCGTATGAGAAGATGCCTTTGTTCTGCATTAAAACAGGCTGGTATTAATATATTTTAGACAGTCAGGTCCACTAATAAAACACACAAATCAATATAGCACAAAAAGCTAACCAAAAAAAACCTGTCATAGACAATCGATTACAATACCCGAAAAAAATACCAAAGACATTTTGCATAACTTATTTTTTTAAACCATAGACATTAGATGACATCTATTTTTTAAAGTTAAGTAAGATAGAGATGTCAAATGGGCAGAGACAGGGGCATAAGTTATGCTAATGTTGTGAATATTTCAAGCTAATAGATCCCTTGGCCGATTAACTGGTAACAACTGGTTTTTGAACGTTTCCATTATTACTGACGGTACGACATTTTTGAAATGCATATTGCTAGTTATTTAAATTAAACCAATTACAGGCAGTTCTGAATTATCAAGGCATCGGTCAGTCAGAAATATGAAGCTAGTTGCCTATTGCAAACCATAGGAACTCAATAAGACACTCTTTTAAATTGGTTACATCATTAATTTGAAATTATACATGTGAGATTTAGAAAGACAAGCACGTTAAAACCACGTTATAATATTGCCAACGGATACAGGATTAATAATATATCTCATGCCGTGTTAGTCTACTACTGAGGATGACTGAAAAAAAGACAAAAAATGGGTACGTCTTTTTTACTTAAAAATCACTTGTGCAAGCTATTTTAAAGGACCCCCGGAGATAAATTTACAATGAGAAGACTTAAAAAGATAGCAGAGCTGATCAAGTATTCATAAGCACATGAGATTCCACTTAAATTCGATTCAGGAGTTACTTTTACCTTAGGGTGCAGGAGCCAAACTGTCAGCCTGTTAAAAATAGCATTACATTACGCTTGTATTAGCAATGGAGAGGGCTATGCTTAGAGTTACTCTACGTGATCGAATCAGAAATGAAGAGATCCGCAGGAGAACCAAGGTAACCGACATAGCCCGAAGAATTGCCAAACTTAAGTGCAGTGGGCAGGGCACATTGCTCGCAGAACTGATGGCCAATGGGGCCGAAAGGTTCTGGAGTGACGACCGCGTACGGGAAGACATAGAGTTGGAAGGCCTTCCAAAAGGTGGACCGACGACCTTGTGAAGGCCGCAGGAATCCGCTGGATGCGGAAAGCACAGAACCGGTCGAAATGGCGGAACTTGTGGGAGGTCTATGTCTAACAGTGGACAATTTTGGCTGAAATGATGATTACGCTTATATTCCCCACAAAGTCAAAGTCAAAGTATTTATTTCAAATAGGCACTTAAAAAACACTTTTGAACGTCAACATTTACATTAAAATAGAATTGATTCTAGTCGCCCCTTCCAAAATTTAGTTTGGAGAAAAATGGGCAAGAAACTCCACCGTTACTCTTTTAAAATGTTTTAAATATAATATTTAACTTAGTACATTCATTATATAATTATGTGCGACATTTCAAAACTCCCACGTTTTTCTTAGAACTATGAATAAACACTTTTAGAAGATTAAAACTATTGGTCACTGCTGGACATGGGCGTCTACAAGTGTACCCAACCAGTCATTGGTTCTACGGCTATGTCGGCTAATATGGCCGGCCCATTGCCACTTCAGCTTGCTTATTCTGTGAGCTATGCTGACAACGTTTAACGGCACGGTTGTCGCAGTGGTTAAGTGATTGACTGCTGCGCTGCGTGTCGCGGGTGTGATTCCCGCACGGAACAAATAATATAAGTAGTTGTTCCGGATCTGGCTGTTTGTGTATGTGAGTTTAAATTTTTGTGCGCACCCACAATATAGGACTAATTTTATATTGTGGGGCAACGTTTTTAAAAACAAAGAAAAAAAAATCAAAGAACGTTGTCAATTCTCTTCCTCGATTACTTCGTCGAAGTCGTTCGTCAAGAATCTAGCACCACCCTTATGGTGGGGAATAGCCGATTGTCCTAGATGAGAATTTTTTCATTATTTTTGTTTAGTTTTCTTGCTGGCTATGTGTATCATTTCCAGTCAATCCATCAGCCTAGCCTTTTCCCAACAATGTTCGGGGTTGGCTTCCAGTCTGACCCCATGCAGCTGAATACCAGTATTGACATGGAGTGACTGTCTATATGACCTCAAAAGCCCAGTTACTAGCCAGCACCGTACCCCTTGGTAAGACTGGTTGACAGACTTGGTCTTCTGACTACCCGTAACGACTGTCAAAGATCTACGAATGACAGCCGGGACCAACGGCTTAAGGTGGAAGCGCCAGGGTAGCCCGCGAAATTAAAATTTTGTTACGTTTTTTGCAATTTGCAGGTCAGTATCAGGTTGTATGGTGATCTAAATATGATTCGCGACCGTATCAAATAAGGCTTTTCAGAATCATAATCATTAGAATCAGCAATACAACTCCATAAGTTAGAATTGCCCTCAAATGTCATAATTTCTTGAAATAGTCATTCTTTAGAGTAATACGAACTTATAGAGATGTATTGCTGATTCTAATGATTATGATTCTGTAAAGCCATATTTGATACGATCGCGAATCATATTTAGATCACCATACAACCTGACAGTGACCTGGAAACTGCAAAAAACGTAACAAAATTTGAATTTCGCGGGCTACCTTGGCGCTTCCACCTTAACGTGCTTTCCGACAACTCCGAAGCACGGAGGGGTCTCGATGTGTAATGGACAGAGATGGGACGAATGTGGTTTGAACCAAATCCGAACTTCGGCTGAACATTCGGTTAAAATTAAAAATTCGACCGAAGTTCGGCCGAACTTCGGTTCAATACCGTTTAATTGTAATAAAAAATACTTGATGTTAACGAATGTTTAGTTAGTGAACTAAAAACTTGATATTTTTATCAATTTACGAATTATAATCCAGATGTTTGTTAGAAGAATACTAAGCATATTTAAGTATTTCATTTTTGTAATAGTATGTCTATGTCCAGCAGTGGACGTCTTTCGGCTGAAATGATGATGATGATGATAGTATGTCTAATTTTTATGTCTAATTAATAAGGCAGAGATTTTTAAGACTAATAAGAAGAACTGAATTAATTTAAGGTTTACATTTACAATGGTCTTAACTAAAATAAATGACCATGAGTGGGTAAAATACATAATTTTATTTTACAGTAATGCTATTCTCTAATTCTATTAAATTTCAGTCAAAATACTGCAAGTAGATATTATTTTTCTTGTGCCGAATGTTCGGCATCTGAACCGAATTTCGGCCGAATGCCGAAGTTCCGTTCAAGCTGCCGAAATTCGGTTGAACCGAATGTGAACCGAATTTCGGCCCATCCCTAGTAATGGATAGTAGTAAACCTCGACCCGTGCAGCTTACTTCCAGTCATCCATTGAAAGACAATAATAACTTTCTTTCCTTCTTGGCATCTCCCGCAATACAATGGACACCCACCGTTCTCCACCACGCGTCCACCTAATATGTTTACTTGTCACCACTCTCTTGTATATAAAACACAACACATAGCGTTTGTATATCGACTCACTTTGTCGATATGTCGCTGTAACGATCGTTAATTATGTACTGTTGCTGTATGTGACTCTTGTTGCCCTTTGAGCATGTTTTTTAGTAGAAAGTTTAACCGCCTGGAGTCCTGAATTATCCCACGGCTGGGCAAAGGCCTCGTAATCTGATTTTCAGCTATTTTGGTCCAAAGAAAGTGTGGACCATTGCTTGTTGGACTTTATTCAGCTCGTTCCGTCATCTTCTATATGGTTCTTTATTTCGTCTTTTCTTTCTTTAATTTCGTAGTTTTAAGGACCACATAGTTATTTTAGGCTACAGTTTTGGTACATAAAGCGAAATACAGTGCAGATACTGTATCTAAATCTCCGCTTACCAACACAGTCGGGAATTTAGTCGTGATATTTTCGTTTGAATTTTTAGGAAAGGTACTACTTACTCACCATGTTGGTTAAAAGAATACGAAAAGCTTATCGTACCAATAAATAAAGACTTCTTAAAAAAACATTGATTGATTTCTATCTTCGGCCAGTATTCTAAAAAAAACACGTGCCTACCTTTGACATTAAAAAGAATTCACCAAATGTCATAATGACATTAATAAATGACACTTTACGTATTAGACATATTAATCTTTGAGCGGGTAATGCGACAACATTAACGAAAATGTCAACATATTTTTTTATTTCTGTACATTTGTAGTAGTCATTATTATGTTGTAAAATTTTAGAATTGATGTCAATATGTTATGTAAATGATGTGTCTAATAGAAGATAATACATAGAAATCTAAGTTTGATAAATGTAGCTGACAACATGGCTTTACATCGGTATTTTTTGGGATACAAATATTTTGGCAGGAATATAAATTATTACGGAATTTAAAACAACTAATCGGTTTATGTATGAAGTGAATTTTGGGTGTAGCAAAAGAAGTATTAAAAAATAATAGTTTAAAAAAACTAAAAAACACGCTTTAAAAACCGTGAGGAGAAAATAATTTAATTCAATTAAAAAGCGTGGGGTGCTTTTTGAGGTATTTTTATAATCAATTAATGTCAAGCACCCCACGCTTTTTAATTGAATTAAATTATTTTCTCCTTTTTTAGTATGGTTTTTAAAGCGTGTTTTTTAGTTTTAAAACTATTATTTATTTTCTATTTTTTAGTTCTGCTAACTACAAAAATGAGTTTTTTTTCTGTCAATTTTTTTTAAATTATTGAATTGTCATCGGTCCTCGACAAGTTTACAAAGTTTCAATGAAATCTGACCGTTTAAAGTGGGTCAAAATCGCGCTCAAAGGAGTCGGTTACATACAAACATACAAACAAACATACAAGTGAAGCTAATATAAAGCGTGTAAAAAGAATAAATGCAGCTGTGGAAATGTGTTCCTTGCGAGGCTAAATTCGATCCAGCCCGTCCCTTGCTGAGGTCCGTACGTACCCCACAGGGGGTTCCCTTAGCTTGTAGTGGCTTTAAAACCCAGGCTGGAGGCCTTAATTTATTGAGGTAGCCACAGGCAAGTCCGGTTAAGCCGCCGACAACCTCATAGGTTGACCTGCGAGATGTTCTTCTCAAAAAGAAAATCCCTTGCGAAGCATGTGTGGTGTGACTATGGATGACAGTCTGAGGAATTGTGAAGAGCTTTGGTGGTTTGGATAAATGAAAGGCGACTGACTCAAGGTATTTACAAGGCAGATGTGAGTGGAAACGCCGCTTGAAGTGAGCTGTCAATAGTGTCAATCTGGTGGAATGACAGCTGACTTCAAACTCACTTCTCGTAAGAAAAAAAAATCGACCTCCCATGCAAAATCAATAGTTAGCTGGTCGATTTTGTATGGGAGGTCCGATTTGTTTTTTCATATTTCGACCCATGTTCCTTGGAGAAAGTTGTTCAATTTCACGGGTACTATCACCCTGAAAAATTTGGACGGTGACTAAAAAATAATTCTGTATAGTAAAATTGTAACAGGCCGATGTCTGTACATTAAAGATATTGAAGAAAAAATAGTATGGGGGGTCTTTATTAGAGCAACAGAAGCCAAAACAACGGTTTTTAGAATTTTTGTCTGTCTGTATGTTTGTTACCGCATCATGCAAAAACCACTGCATGGAATTGAATGCAGTTTTCTATGATGTATTCCGAGAGGTCTAACTTAAAAAATAGGCTATATATTATTTAAAAAAAAATATTATCTACTTGATTCTAAAGTCCACGCGTATGAAGTCGCGGGCAAAAGCTAGTTTTAAATAATTATCCCATTAATAAAAACATGGCATTCGATATCGAATTCTTACAAACTGCCGACACATAAAATTAAATGTCATATTAACATGACATTCCTAGGTCACCCAGACAGATTAGGGATCAAACATAAATACTAGGAAACGCCAATGTTCAGCATTAGCATAACTGATTGTTACTTGTACGGTAATATTAATATTGTTAGCGTGAGAGTATGAATGTTACAAGCCTCGATGATTTTATAAAAGTTCTAACCAAACCATGTGAGTGAAAATGTAGTTGTATTTTTTACCAGAAGGAGGGTTATGTTTATCGAGTGTATGTATGTATGTATATTTCTTTGGCACGTTCTGTAGCCTAAACGGCTTGATTGATTTCAGCTTGAGAGGTGCCGTTAGATTCGTCTTAATTGTGAAAGTGACACTGGGTATATCAAAATTTAAAAAAAAGGCCGATTTTTGGCGCCATAGTGTCTTAAAAAAAAAATTTTTTTTCTCAAAACCTATTGAGTGGGACATTAAAATAAAGTTTTTCATAAATAGGTCTCATTAACGTCAAAAATAAAAATATTAACCAAAAACTGAAAAAAAAATACAAAATTAAAAAAACCCGACTGCCTAAAAACTGAACCATAATTAAAAAGATGGAAACAAGAAACTTGTTTTAAAAATATGTCTAACTATAAGCAATCACATGCAGTCGGAGGCATCTTCTCAAATTTAACAATAAAGACCTTTATAGCCTTCGACTCACGAAATTAAAATACATTAAATACAGCCTGACACTGACTTGCAGGCTTAGCACGAGAACTATAGAGAAGTGTTTTGTCGATGGAAGAGTAGCCAAAAAATAAGTTTCCGTGTACTTAGACTGTTGACAGTTTTGAACCGAGAAATGTAGACAAGCGATTTCTATTCTATATAGACTTGTGGTTGACTGTATCCTTGATTTGGATAATCCGATATACGGATACCCATACATAATTTGTGTATTTTGATTAGCGGTACCAGTAAGCCCATGCTCGAACGGACGTACGAAAATCGCATCGCGATTTTAATCGCGCACTAGATCTTCATCGCACTGCTTAGGCACCGACAGTTGAAATTCAAACACTGTGTTTTTTCGACGCGCTGGGACTCACTGGCGCTTGTACTCTGTTGGATTCTAAATGCTCAGCTTAACACCGAAAGTTGAAAATCCAGTGTACGTTAGAATCCCGCCGCGATTTTATTACGTCCACGTGGACGTCGACTTATCGTAATTTTCTGGGAAACATAAGTAGGTAGGTACATTTGTGTTGTTTTCTACAGCTGATCTTATTTATACTCTACGAGATATAAATATCAATAACAGCGTATCCGAGAGCTATGACTCAGTATGAATCACTAATCATTTCGCAAAAAAGACGGATGTCGGGTAAAACGCCCAGTTGTCGGCCACCCATTTATTTTTGTGATATTGTAATTTAAATAAAACATTTTTAATCTGTTCGGATTGAGTCCTTTTGATGTGTATTTAAGTTTTTAAAGCTTTAATAATTGGTTTTCCTTTCAATAGAACACAATGGTTGTTTTTTCATTTATATTTAATTAATTGAAATTCACTCTTACATTTTCCGGGAGTCGGACAGAAAGTTGAAGCTATAGCTTAGGTAATTAAAGAAAAATGCTATAAATGATGATTTATTGAATTTGAAATTTAGAAAGGCTATAAATTGATGATTAATTGAATGTCGTGATGACCCCTGGGTTAATCGCCTCTTATGCTTGAACTTGTGGGTTCAAATCCGAGCAAGTACTTAAACTATGATTTTTAATTAGCTGGAATAAAAATATGACAGCTGCGGTCGACGATTTTTTGTCAACATGACAGTTATGCTATAGTACTGGCTGTCATTTTACTCTAGCTAATTAAAAATCAGAGTACATATGACTTTTTCATTTAATTGTGTGCTTTCTGAGTTCGGAAGGAAAACATGGTGAGGAAACCTAGATTTATAGTTAATATAAGTCTGAAATCGCAAACCCGTCATAAGGAAGCGTGGTGATCAATGATTTTGCCTTTTCTGTATGAGAAGAGACCTTTGCTCTGAGTGAAACAATAATAGGCTTGTATTAATAGTATTAAATGTAATTTTGCGAGACAGTTTTGATTACTATACAAAGAAACACACGTTTAATTCAAAACATTAGAATAAGGAGCTCAATAAAGTGTCAGTCCATTGATTTAGGCTCATGTTTGAAGGGCCGCGGTTTTAGAATCAAACGCGCGCCAAACTTAATTCACTGCCTAAACTAACACGCGTTAGTTTATTTAGTATATTAAACAGTTGACTAAATGTTTCGCTTTTAAACCAGATTAGTTTAAATTTCAAGTTAGTTTTGTTTCGTTTTGATCATGGATGGATCATGAATGAAAATAACACGTTTCATTTTATTTACGGATTCGGCAAAACTTATCGAATGTTCTTTTTTTTAATAAAGGCTTCGTCGAAAATTGAATATTAATACTAGCTTTTGCCAGCGGCTTCACCCGTGTGGATATCGAAAATAATCCGACGGGATCGAAATACCGGGACAAAAAGTATTCTATGTGTTTATCAAGATTATAATCTTTCTGTGTTCCAAATTTCATCTAAATCGGTTCAGCTGTTGTTGCGTGATTGAGTAGCTAACATACAAACTTTCACATTTATAATAAAATCACAAAAAATAATCTCTTTTACGACCGACAACTACTGGTGCACTCATCCCATATCACCCACAATATTTGCACAGCGGGATCGCTTGCTACATTCCTTATTAATCTAAAAACTATTATTTGCTTTAATAACTATTTGATCTTCAGAAAAAAATATCAAGAGGTTTTTTATTTGAAGAAATCATTTATCAGAATTCGGTGAATGTACTTAATAGTTTTATTTTTCTCATGTAATTATAGTTTGTTTATCTTCCTGTTTCAAAATAAATTAACGTTTCTCGCGGTCTCTAAGCCATCATCAGCCTTTGCCAAAGATGTTGGTGTAGCCTTCCAGTCTTACCGTCATCATCATTTCAGCCGAAAGACGTCCACTACTGGACATGTACTGTGCTTCTCGCATCCAGCGGATTCTTGCTGCTTTCACCAGGTCATTGGTTCACCTTGTGGGAGCCCTTCCAACGCTACGTCTTCCAGTACGTGGTTCGCCACTCCAGAGCCTTTCGGCCCCATCGGCCATCTGTTCTACGAGCAATGTGCCCTGTAGTCTAACCGGGTTCAACAGAAAACCAGTATTTTACACGGAGGAACTGCATATCTGACCTACAAAAGGATATTTTATATCGAGGGACTACACAAAGCCGCGAGGGAGTCAATGAAACTGAGGGTATATTAAGTTGGCGTTTAGTCTCGAGGTGCAAACTGTACTTTTCACTTTGAGTGCGAGAAAAATAGTCAATTTAGTACAAAAACATTTAATAAATATTACTTAATAAAATAAAAATCACAATATCTATTATGTCTTTTGCTATTTGCTCGACGTCAAACTCTTCACTGTCACTAGACATTCTTAATAAATTTATTTTAAACCGAACAAATTTACACTCGACAAAAATTCTGAAATTTTCGCGGTCAGTTTTTTCTTCTAAACCAGTCACAGATTAACAATTTAAAACACATGGCGCCACCTTCTTTGCGGAAAAACCATGGAGTTAAAACTCTCAACATTTTTGCAATGAAGATGGTCCACAGATAATAGTATATTTACTGGCTGTTTAAGTTTGTCTATGTCACATGAAGGAAATTAAAAAACTAATTACTTATCACTCCCTAGAGACTAAAGTGATCACTTTAGTCCCGCTTCATAGGGCTATATTGGCGTACTTTTAGAGCATGAGAAGTGAAAAACCCAGTTACTGGGTAAAACGATACCACTTGGCAAGATTGGTTGTCAATTTGTAATTTCGATTATGAGTCATTTTATTCATGTCTACAACGTAACAACAACTCGGTAAGAACCGCACGGGTAGATCAAAGGTTACGGTACGCTTGCCGTGGTCAGTTCGTGGATGGGTAACCGTCTGTTAGATACCAAGACGGAGAAGCACGTTAAGCCGTTGGTCCCGGATGTCATTTGTAGATCTTTGACAGTCGTTACGGGTCGTCAGAAGCCCCAAAGTCTGACAAACAGCCGTACCAAGAGGTATCGTGTTACTCAGTAACTGGTTTGTGGAGGTCATATAGGCAGTCGGTTAGGTTAAGGCTATATAGGCAGATTGTTCAAAGTCAAAGCATTTATTTCTAATAGGCACTTAAAAGGCACTTTTGAACGTCAACATTTACATTAAAATAAAATTGATTCTAGTCGCCCCTTCCAAAATGTAGTTTCGTATGGAGAAGAATGGGCAAGAAACTCCAACATCTTTTAAAATGTTTCAAGAACAATATTTAACATAGTACATTCATTATAATTATGATTATGTGTGAAAACGATGCACCCAGAATAAAATTACCATACCAAAATAGGTAAACAGAATCAAATTGAAGCAATACAGATAAATCAATTCTGTGATAGATACATGGTGTTCACACATTTACAAAAATTGTAAAAGTAAGTATAGGTACGATTTTCCTAGAATATTAACAAGTAATAAGTCAGTGTGTGAGTTAAAGCAATCACTGAGTGTAAATCAATGTCATAAATATAATTCATTATACAATTCAATTAGCAACCAGCACCCTAATTGCGTAACTCACGATTCATCATAATTTGTTTCGTTTTGAAACAAATGGGTAAACCATTGCTTCTTATGTTCGAAAAATGTGTCTGCTCAACAACGTAAATAATGCAATGAATATTGTTGAACTGTCAAAATGAAACCGATTATGATTAATCGCGTGTTACGCAATTAGGGTGCTGTTTGAGTTTGCCTAGAGTCTACTCTCTACTCTTGTTGAGTTTGGCTTCCAATCTAACCAGATACAGCTAGAAATAAAGGAAGTATTATTCACAAAGTCATAAACAGACCACAAATGAGTAATTTTACATAGGCCGGTTCATGGATGGGTGTACATCTTTACATACCAAGACACCTCCGTGTCTTTCAACGTTAAGCTGTTGCTCTTGGCTGTCATTCGTAGATCTTTGACAGTTGTTACGGGTCGTCGGCAGCCCAAAAGTCTGATAACCAGTCGGTACCCATCGTGTTACCCAGTAACTGGGTTATAGAGGTCTTGTAGACACTCACTCAAGGCTATTCAGATTGTTGAGGATGGCTTCTAATCTACCCGGACCGGATACGAGATGTCAGCACCAAAGGGTGGGGTCCGCAAGGGCCGATGTCTGCCAGGGGTGCGGGTTGTTCGAAAGAGATACCGTCGCCCCTGGCACACCGGCTACTGAGGGAACACGGGTGGGTTTTAGTCAGTAAAAGTCTGACACGCCCTCCTGCTCCACCCAGAGCGGGAGAAGTTATTTGATAATTTCCCATCCTCAAAAAAAAAAAAAACCGGACCGGATACAGCTAGAAATAAGAGGATTATTATTCTCAAAATGGTTAACAAATCACAAAAGACAATTTTAAGATAAAAAGATATCAGTTTCAAGTTTTCAAAGAACAGTATTAACAAATAAAGATTAACTAATAGCCGAAATGGAACAATAGCGGGGTACCTGTCATCGTGTCGATAGTATCGATACAATCGATACTTCTCGATATAATATCGATTTAGAATCGATACTATCGAACAGAGTACAGTAATTGCTATTGTTAAAGATGAGCGGCCAGCTGAGATATTTTAGATAGTAGGTTAGTTAGGAATGGATAGAGAAGACAGGGTTTTGTTTGATGACCCAATACTGGTAACTTTAGATATTGTCGTTATGAGCAACAATAGTTCTTATTGCAATCCGATACGGGTTAAAATCTGTTGTAATAAATTCGAATAATAAATGAGCAAGCATTGTCGTAAAAATGCAAATAAAAAAGGTATAAAATTATATATTAACTATTTAATAATAAATAATCCATCACTGGATGCAGTTTGGCATTTGGAATTTTATGATATATTTTTAATTATAATTGTTTTTAAAGGGATAACCTGGTTTTAAAGATAATTAAGAGGTGACTTTGATGATTTTTTTTTGCATTAAAGTATGTTTAATTATGTTTTGAGTTCGATCACTTTATGCCAAAAAGACTTAAAAATATCATATATTTTTTTTACTTTCAAAATTATTTACGGTTAAAGAGATACACTTGTTTAAAAAAAACCATCTTTTTGAGCGTGTTCAAGAAATCACCGCCTTAAGGCTCTGGCAAACAGGCGCAACGCGACGCGACGGTGCGACGCGACCGATGTAGAACAATTTCTATGAAAACTTAATGGAAATTGTTCTACAAGAGTCGCGTCGCGCCTGTCTGAAGAAGCCTTTTAGTCTGAAAGAGATAAAGGGGTAAAGGTGTCTTAATATTAGAGCTATACCCTCATTTACCAAGGGTGGGGCTCCTGCCAGGGGTGCGGGTTGTTCGAAAGAGATACCGCGGCCCCTGGCACACAGGCAACTGAGGGAACACGGGTGGGTTTTAGTCAACAAAAGTCTGACACGCCCTCCTGCTCCACCCAGAGCGGGAGAAATTATTTGAGGATTTCCCAAACTAAAAAAAAACAACTTCATTTAGCCAGTTATGTTTAAGTAACGTGTAACTACATGTGTGAGCGGTGGTGACCCAGTAGTAACGTCCGCGATTTACGATTGTAGGTCATAAGGTTCAAACCCAGACAGGCAGTTTACTTTGTATAAATTATATCATCAACACTGTTCTCAAAACGGTAAAGGAAAACATCGAGAGGAAACCGGCGGAATTATTTAAGTCGAATTAAAGCCTTGCAGGAAGCTATTATATGACATTAAGAGCTGTTATTGTAACCGAGATGCTATTTTGTTGAACGAATAGCGTTTACTCCACAATAATGCTGTAATAATTAAATGTCGAAATATCGTGCTATAAAAGATAGTCTTACGACAAATCAGCAATTCAGATGCTTTCAAAGAGCTTTTATAAGACTCACGGTTGCATGAAGGCGATCGACAAATATCTTTATATAATTATCGTGTAAATGCGATATGAATTCGTCGAGTCCGCGTTTACTCGACATGTTTATAGAGCCAAAAAGCGATGAGTGCTAAATAATCTAGAAAGCTGCTTTTTGAAATAATAGGATCTTTCATACGAGTGTTTTTCGATCCATAGTCGTGAAGGTAATTGCTTATACGATCTTTTAGCTAGTTGGGCATTGGTGATGAAATAATTTACACAGAGTAAAGCGTCTGTCTTTGTTCGTACCTACAATCTACAAGTTGTAAGTCACAGCCGTTAACATTGAGCCACCACTGTTCATACATAAATATAACTTCAGCAGGCTTAGCATGAGAACCATAGAGAAGCGTTTTGTCGATGGAAGAGTAGACAAAAATAACTTTTCCGTGTAGAAAATTCATAGTTTCGTACCGAGAAATGTAGACAAGCGATTTCTATTCTATGGTAGAGTAGAAATAGAAAGAGTCGTGTTAAGGCTGCTGGTATATTTACTTCGTGGATGGGTCTAAACAAACAATGTAAAGTGACGGTTCCAGCAAATAACCATCCTATTCTATTCCTTTCTATAGCTCACGCCATACCCAAGTCAAATGACGCAGCATTCGATGATGATGCTATTCGCGATCTGACCATCACGGATTATACAATGACTGGATACGAAACGGCTCAGCATTTTGCTGAGCATCTACCTATTCTTGCACAGATGCGACGCACGGGTAAATTGTTATTATATTTGTAGTCTATTTGTAACAAAAGTAGTCATTATTGCACTCTGTTATCGGCACTTTATTTTTGTTGTGATTGTTATTATATAATTGCCGGTGTCGTAACGCAGATAGATCCTTAATGTCTATGGTCCCCCCAGCTTTGACATTAACAGTCAATGGACAATATAATAAAAACTTTTTCTACCTGAATACGGGGCTTTTAGCTACTTTGTATGTGTATCTGTTTTATTATATTTTTTGTGATGTGCGTTTTGTTTGTGCAGAATAAACATGTTTTCTTTCTTTCTTTCTTTTTAAACGATAGTAAGTTAAGGCAACTGTTCCACCGTCAGCGATTAACGAGAAACGAGTAGAGTTTGCATTTAGAAATGAGTAGGCGAGTAACTAGTAGCGAGCTATCGACGGAGACGAGCCATTACGAGAGAGCTTGCTGGTAAGTATTAACAGCCGCACGTTTTGATCAGGTTAAGCTACGCTTGCCGCGGTTGGTCCGTGGATGGGTGACCATTTTTACATACCAAGAAGCCTCGGTACGCGTTGGTCCCGGCTGTCTTTTTTAGATCTTTGACAGTCATAACGGGTCGTCAGAAGCCTGAAAGTCTGATAACCAGTCTTACCAAGGGGTATTATTAACCAGTAACTGGATTGTGGAGGTCAGATAGGTAGTCACTCCATGTAACATACTAGTATTTAGTTGCATTCGGTTAGACTGGAAGCCAACTCAAACATAGTTGGGGCAAAGGCAAGGCAGATGATACGTATTATATAACCAAGTGTGAGTCTCTCAGTGAGTATTCTGCCCGCCAAGGGAGCCTCGCTGAGCGAGTACCTACTCTTGTAGCGGTACTAGAGAAAACACTTCAAGTGATGTGGCACCATCTACAATGCCACATGCGAACTACGCAAGACTGGACGTCACAGAAATCCTACATCGCGCAGTCAGAGTTTACCACCAGACTCACATATATATACAAAATCCCGACATCAACCGTCGGGCAGTACCCCACCAGACACAACACCCGTCTAGTCGGAAGATCCTCCCTTTACCAATAGAGTATGAGCAAACTTTAAACCCTGTTCCTCATACCTCTATATTCTCAATGATAGCTCTTGTCGCTGAAACAAACGAGTAGGTACTCGCCAGTGGTGTGAACAGCAAGCGATCAACCAACAATATAATGTAATATATATCTTTTACCTAGACGGGCCGTACAATCTTTAAATCAACGTTCATTACGGACGTAATAATATTGCAGCGGGATTTTTCGCGCTTAGCGTCGAGAGTTGTAAATCGAACAGTAAAACACAATCTGTTGGATTATCAATGCTCGGCTTAACACCGAGTGTTCAAAATCCAGTGCGCGTAATTATGTTCATATGAAAGTCGAGTTATACGTTCCTTGACCGAGAAAATCGTTGACACGCTAGTCGCTTCTCTAGCAGTGGAACAGATGCCTTAGGTAGGTAGGTACAATCTACTTTTTAATTTTGTTTGTCATTCTTTAATTGAGTTCTGTGGTTTGTGGTTTAACGTATCGATGAAAATAGTATACGGTGTGTTTTAAAGGTTTTGTATTAATTGTGTGGCTTTGAATGATTTGATGTAGTAGTGTTCTTTGATGGCGGTAAAGATCTGTTCAGTGTTTTTTTTAAATCTTTTGTAGTTTTTGTTCCGTTTTGCGCGGGAGGACAAAGAAGTTGACTGTTTCAATCAACTAAGTTATACCTATTTAATTCAATAAAAAAATGGGAATTTGACACTAGATAATAGACGTGAAATTAAAAAGTTTAGAGACCACTGTATCTACCTCTGAATCAGTGGTTTTAAGAAGTCTATGAGGATCACCAACATTTTCAA
This sequence comes from Antitype chi, assembly GCA_947359405.1. Classification (NCBI taxonomy): domain Eukaryota; kingdom Metazoa; phylum Arthropoda; class Insecta; order Lepidoptera; family Noctuidae; genus Antitype; species Antitype chi. The sequence continues at coordinate 5,545,800 of OX375835.1, read as the reverse complement.
AGTAAAATTGATACTTATGGGCGTCCTAAGAAACCTGCGACACTGGGATGATGACAATGTTTTTATTTCAATCCCGAGAGTTTGACAACCTGTCTTACCAAGTCGTATAGTGTTACGAATAATAACTGGGTTGGTGGAGGTCAAATAGGCAGTCACTCCATGTAAAATAGCTGCATGTGGTTAGACAGGAAGCTGACCCCAAAAATAGTTAGGTAAGACTAGGCAGATGAGAATGAATCCCTTTTTCAAAGCGTGTAGCTTCTTTATATTTCCATCGATTTTACAGATTTTTTTCTTTCAAAATCAAAAATCAAAATATTTTCTTTCAAAATCAAAAATCAAAATATTTTATTTCACATAAGCCTGCATGGGCACTTATGAAACGTCAGAAGCTAGGTGCACGATTCCAATGTGTAGTTTCCTATGGAGAAGAGCCGGCAATAAACTCCACGGTTACTCTTTTAAAAATAATTGGCTTTTACAATATTTTCAAATTACAGTGATAATAGGTATAGGAGGACAGTGCAGGCCTGTCAATAAGTACCAGGTACCAGAGGAATGAAAATACAGAATAGAAAAACGCCTACAAATCTAGTCTCTAAGGCCTACAACGTTCTCTCATTCACAATATGTAAAAAAATCTACCTATATAAAATGAACCTATTTGAACCAAGTGACATGATTTCCATGACAATAAATAATAATAAATAGTCGAAATTAAAATTGATATATTATAATGCTACCTATAAGTAACTTTTTTGAAATAAAATTATGAATTCAAACATTTCATATATTAGTGTTCATCCCAATAACCATCATTGTTGCCTTCCTAATTTATTTCCTTTATTCTTCCAATGTTCAGAAACAGTTCCAAGAGAATTCTACAAGGTGAAATATCAAGATTCCTTATCCACCCACAACGCATCTTTGCTGTGAATCCCAGTCGGCATCTGACACGGAACTACAAAGAGTTAGAAGTAATGACCCCACTCTTACAATCTGTGCGGTATTCGTTGACAGACAGCCGGAGAATCGATTCATTATCAACAGTCTTTAGTCTGCTGGATATAGGCGTTGCGGAAAAAGGATGGTACCCACCTACAGATCGCGATACGTAAGTTGAATTGAACCAAAATGTTGGGTTTGTGTTTTGTTTTTTTGTTTTGTCGATCTGTAATTTATTTCCAAACTTCAGGACACGTTACATCAATGACTATGCTAGAAGGTGAGCTAATTTTTTTTTTTTTTTTTTTTGGGTGGGAAATCATCAAATAACTTCTCCCGCTCTGGGTGGAGCGGGAGGGCGTGTCAGACTTTTACTGACTAAAACCCACCCGTGTTCCCTCAGTTGCCTGTGTGCCAGGGGCCGCGGTATCTCTTTCGAACAACCCGCACCCCTGGCAGATTCTTTTTCCTTGCGAGGCAACGAGTGCACGCGTTCCTAACTTCGGTTGTTTATACTGATTTTGGTTCAACTTACGTGCACATAATAATATATGTAGCATCGTCAGTCATCTTTCAGTCAGTCTTCTTAAGCCTTGTAAAAACCACTTTAATAAATCATGCGTGTAAGGTAGAATTTGCAAAAAAATGTGTTTCATCATAACTATGTATAATCATTGGGGACAGTTTTGAGTGTTATTTTTATTTGAGACTGTGCATCTTCGGTTGTTTGTATATCAATGGATATAACACAACATATACAACGTGTAACGGTAAGGGTATATACATACCAAGGACACGGCTTCTTTGGATGATATCAAACGATATTGGAAGGGTTTTTTAATCCTATCTCTACATGTTCGGAAGTTGTGAGAATTTTAATACATTGATACCAGAAACCGAACTTTCCAAATTGAAATAAACACATCACTCGGAAGAGATTTATCGTGATATTGACAAGTAACGTGGAAAGTGATTGACCTACGTAGTGCGGTGACACGTTTGTTATGATTTGAATTTCAGAAACATTGTTACCGAAAATTTGGCATCAATTCTTAGAGTATTTTATTTTGAGCTGAAACTATGTATAGTGATTCTATACCAGCTGTTATCTTTAGTGCTTAAGGATAGCAATTGGGTTTCTGTTACACCCTGTATACAACATTTCTCAATGTAGTTATTATTGCTTGTTGTTGATTTTTGTTTTTTTTTCAATATTGTCTTATGTCTAGTGTTATATTGTTTTTGTCAAACTCTCGTGTACAATTGTTAATGTATTTTTTTTTAGTTTTTATTGAAATGAGTGGCTCGCCATCAACAGATAAACCCTGAGAGGTTTTCGTTGTGTGGCTTAAATCACATAAGTAATACTCGAAGTGTTTTGGAAATAAATAAATAACCTTCAAAATTATTCAGATTCTGATTAAAAGTGTGTGTTACGCAATTAGGGTGCTGATGCTCATCTTATAATGGCTATTATGTATATTAGAATAAACGCAATGATTAGATTTAGATCAAACTCAATCAATTTCGAATCTAAGTGTAGTTTAAATAAAACAGGTTTTTATCCAGACTGAACTGATTAAATAGGACTTGATGTGGGAATGGTTACATGCGATTTTTTGATATGGTATTTCGATCTCGTGACAATGCGGCTAAAACAGCAGTTTTGATTATTGAAACCTTACTCAGATTTTTCGTAAGTATAGTATTTTCATCTCACGAAGCGACGCGCGCTTTACTTGTGGTTACCAAGTGTCCAAACACGCTTTTAATGTTCAAGCCCCTTTTTATCGATACATTACTATTTTAAACTATCGATACATCAAGCCGAAATTGATGAAAAAAAAAACACTTAAAAACAAATTAAATCTCATCAAAAGTTTTTAACATTTTATGTGACACTTTAAGTTCTATTTGATTGAAAGTTTGATCATAAAAGTTTACGATGCGCTTCTTTGGCTGTGGTCCATTTGTTAAATTATTTGTTATTTTGAAGTGCAAATACAGCTTTAAAAAAAAGTATCTATGCGCTTCGGGAATCGTCGTTCATCTTCGGAAATACGAAAGCGCGATAATGAGATCTGAGATCAATATAAAGTTGTTGCAACCATGGAAGTTGCCTTTTTTTGTATCATGTTTAGTCACTAAATTATAGAGTTAACCACTCCATGACATTCCAAAAGATTTTAGTGACAAAATGGAGATCAGATACCAGCACCCTAATTGCGTAACGCATGATTAATCATAATCTGTTTCGTTTTGAAACAGATTGCTAAACCATTGCTTCATATGTTCGAAAAATGTGTCTGCTCAACAACGTAAACGTGATCATCACCATCAACATCGAAATGATGATAATGATGATCTGAAATCACGAAAGAAATGACGAAGAAGATACCACACCGGCTTGATATTAATGTCGATACCATATCCATAAATTTTTAGTTTCTAGCCCCAACTGAATGCTGAATTAGTCTAGACTATCCTGGTCATTCGTGTGAATTATTAAACTACGCGTTCTATTGAAGTTAACCGTGTGTGTATGTATGTAAGTGTGTGTGTCGGGGTGTGTTTTTCTGTGTTACTTTTGACATGGCGGGGTGATTTGATGTGCTTTGAATTTGATAGGATGTTTGAGGTTAAAATTATTTATTTATTTATTTATTTATAATAATAAGCACACCAACAGCACTGTCACTTACATTTCAAATAAAACTTACATCTAAACATTGGCATTTCAGTAACCGTGCAAATAACAGGTATGCATGACATTGACATAATGAAAAAATTAGAGACAATAAGAAAATAAAATAAAAAGTGTGTCCAGTAAACCTAAATCTAGAACACTACGGAAATCTAAACAGTTTGAGCTATGTAGGCGTACATTGCTCACACTGTCTATATAGGGAGCGTCTGTATGAAACGAAACTCATAGAGAAAACTTCGATAGGGTAAGCCGTCAAGTTTGACCTTTCGTTATATAACCTTGCCATACGTGTTAGAGGGCTATTAAAGGTGGTGTTTAAGGTAGATGTTGGCAATTGAAAAATACGATGATGTCGTTTGCTACGTTGACTAGTCCTAAAGTTAAAATAGTTAATCAGTTGCGCATCTATGGAACCATTAATAATTTTGTGAAGAATCAGTAAGTCAGAAGTGAACCGTCTTTCTTTTAAGCTTATCATTTTATAGTGCCTTAACCTATCATTGAAGATGTTAGAGTGTTGTGATTAACTCTTTTGTTTATTCGGTTGTTCCTTTTGAGGAAAAGTGTTTATTTTACTACCCAAGTTAAGTATAATAGTGACTTTATTGGCAGGAAGTTCTTCGGATTCCAAAAAAAAAACAACCGACTTCCAAAAAAAACACTACAAAGTGAAAAATAGGTAACTTTAATTTCGGAAGTCGGTGTCCTTGGAGCTGTATTTTAATTTTTTGTCACCGCCTTCCGAAATTAAAGTTATTTTTCACTTTGTAGTGTTTTTTTGGAAGTCGGTTGTTTTTTTTTGGAAAAAGTTTTATTTTTCACTTTTTAGTCGTTCACATGTGCTTACCCCTTCACAGCGTACCGGTGTGATGTTATGATATGAACTGGTGTAAACAATATACAGACATGACATTTCAGCAATCCCAGTCCATTTGCTATCGCATTTATTCAAACTAGGCTGAGAGTCAGCACTTTTTGAACGTCAAAATTACATTAGACAGTCCTCCCAAAACGCCCGCCCTTCACCACTTCCTAGTGCTTTAGCTGGGAAGAAGAAGTAGCGCAACAAACTCCCCAGTAGCACAGCCGTCTGTTAAGTTAGAAGAACTTTTTCTGTTTTTGTTTTTAGGGTGGGAAATCATCAAATAACTTCTCCCTCTCTGGGTGGAGCAGGAGGGCGTGTCAGACTTTTACTGACTAAAACCCACCCGTGTTCCCTCAATTGCCTGTGTGCCAGAGGCCGCGGTATCTCTTTCGAACAACCCGCACCCCTGGCAGGCATCGGCCGTCGCGGACCCTATCAGTTGATTCATGCTGACATCTCTTTGAGGCGCGCGTGGAACACAAAGCGCCGTCGATCCGGGCTTGGTTCTTACCGGACAGCGAGCTACCCATTACTCGCCGTCCACAAGCCCGCGTCTACGGTGGCCAGGAATCAGCCTGGGATTCCCAACGCCCAGGGCGTCTCCTGCGATGTAGCTTAGTACCAGTATTTTCCATGAAGCGACTGCCTATCTGACCTCTACATTCCAGTTACTGGGTAACACGATAGCCCTTGGTAAGACTGGTTGTCACAGACTTTCGGGCTTCTGACGACCCGTAACGACTGTCAAAAATCAATGACAGCTGGGACCAATGGCTTAACGTGTTTCCGAGGCACGGAGGGGTATATAAAGATGGTCACCTATCCACGGACCAACCCCGACCGACCCTTGCTCATTGAAGCGCCAGCCCGCGCCGCAGCTGAGCCAGTAGCTTTAAATTCCCCTAATAATAATAATGCCAATATTTCGATCCAGCCTGTCCCCAATAGTGATAGCTGTCCCCCTATCAGTGACGCCCTGAGCCGTGGTCCGTACCCCACAGGGGGTGCCCTCAGCTGCAGTCACTTAGTTTATAAATTTTAGTTTGTAAACCCTGGCTGGAGGCGTTAAGATTAAATTCTTAATGGCAGCCCCAGGAAAGCCCGGTTGAGCAGTCACGGCCTCTCAAGGCCAACTGCGAGATGCCCTACAAAAAAAAAAAACCACGGACCAACCGCAGCAAGCGTAGCTTTACTTGATCGACCCGAGCGGCTTTTATTACTTGGCCACAAGCCCCTGGTAAAATCTAAGTACCTACTAATAAAAATAAAGAAAGAGATTTAAATGACACGACGGTCAAACAGCTCCTATCATTGTTTTGCTTTAATATCTTTCAACCAAACCCACAACAAACTATCAACTTTACATAAAGACCGGTACTCCAGCCGATCCCTCGTTCATTTTGATATATATACAATTTCATTCAGAGGGGTTGAATGTAGCAAGTAATATTATCAGGTGGTACTGTTGTGTGCTTTTTCCCGGTATGGGCGGGGAGCGCGTCGTCTGTAGCCCTAGTAACCGGCGGCGTATCGATCCGGAGCGTAGTGATGTGCTGCAGTGTTCGTCTTAGTCGTATCGATGATTCCTGCTAACACGGGGAACAAATCAAAATTAAAATTCATTTATTTAAACTAGGCTGAGTGTCAGCACTTTTTGAACGTCAAAATTATATAAGACAGTCCCCCAGAACGCTCGCCTTTCATCACTTCGTAGTGCTTTATCTAGGAAGAAGAAGTAGTGTAACAAACTCCCCAGCAGCACAGCTGTCTGTTAAGTTAGAACTTGAGTGACTTGAACTTGATTCTTTAGAATGATAGGTACTAAGTAATTAACATTACAAAACACAAAGCGTAAAATTAGATAATGTGCCAAATGTCAGCTTGCACACGCCAATACGAGTATACCAACAAAACATTGAAGACTATAATCAAACAAAAAAACAGTTAAAAATAACACGTAAAACAGTACTTACAACCTAAATAAAAGCCTCCAGGCAGAAACGGCGTGCCCTTTTACATAAGCAATGCTGCATTATATAAATATAGCTATAACTTGAAGTAACAAATGTTAAACTATTTGTGTTGGGTTCGATTCCAAACAATTCCATTTGTGGGTTTTAAATAACCTGCGACCAGAATTCAGCTACTTCGACAGCGTTATCGCTGCCCTTGCAACGGTCTCGAAGAGGTGGGGTAAAATTTGCGAAGAGGCTCCACAGTCGCTCTGCAGCTCATTGGAGTACACCTAACTAAGTTGTGTATCGACGTCTTCGTATCGATGATTCCTTTTGTATATTCTTAAATTAGCTTCGAATAATGCTGTCGAAGTGTCCGAATTCTGGTCGAAACTAATTTATAATATCGGCAAAATCAATCGACACTAATACCTGTGTAGCTTCCCCCATCCCTAGACACAGCTCAATCATATTTTGATAATTAAACGAACAAACTGTGGGAGTTTCTGTCGAATTGTGAACTTTCCAAGATTTCACTAATATTGCGCGTGTGCTTAATTGGCAGCGCCTTGAATTTATAATCTGATCCTAAGTACCACAGAGCTAAGTACTCAATTTTATATTTTATGTTGTTTGGTAAATTAATTCAGTATCTACGATTTGTCTTTTTACATGTCGTATTTATGTAAAAATATATGGTGGGACAGGACGCCGAATAGAGCTGGATTCTTCACTGTTGAACATTTTATTGGTTGTAGATATTTGTTGCAAGCGAGAAGAAAAATTCTGAAGATGATTATTGATTTTTAGGTTAGGTATATTTGAATTTTCCAAACGCATTGTTGGATAGTTTCTAAACACAATGTTGCCCACACGATGTCATGTCAGATGGTCAAGACAGCTATATCACGCCGTTGAACCACCACTCTCGTCCACTCGCACGAACGTCAGGCTGTTCTTTGTCGAAGTACGTCAACTTCACACTTGCGTTTCGTTGTCAATTGACATCCCGTACTCATGAAACTTATGATAATATCATTTATATATACTTATGATATACATATCTTATGATATATGTATCATCATATAGTGAGTTATTTCGTTCGTAAACGATAGTTTATTTATTTTATTATTTACTTACACATGTGAATGTACATAAAATAGTGTGTTATTATTTTCTTAAACCTTGTTTTGTATTTTTCTTGCATAATTAGCGGGTATCATGTTATTTTGGTTCAGCGTAATATATTTTTTACTCTGTTAATAACACCTTCAACAGGTAATATTTTAAAACCACCCATTTCTCTGCCTACCCTCCAAAATTGACTGAAAACGTAAAGTACAGTTGTTTAATAATTCTTCAACTTATTTGCTTTAATAACACAGCCGGGGAACCAAGTCCTCTGTGTTGCCAAGCGAAAATATTTACCCCGATTTTAGGGTAAAGTGAACTTCACCATTTTAGGGTAATATTAACTTTACCGTCAGCTTTTTAGCGAAATTTGAAGTTTTTGGTTTGTTTTGTAAAGTAATATAAAGATATTAATTAGGTATGTATACGGGGATTGTTAAGTGAATTGACTGAAATTATGTTTATTTAAGTAATTTTGAATTCTTGTGTGAATTTGAGAATAAATGTTTTACATTTATTTAAGAACATTATACTTAGTTGGTTTTTTGATCCCAGAGACTAAATCTGATATTTCAAGTCGTTTTTTTTGTGTTCGCTTTTTTTTTAACACAAATAGGAGTTGACATAAGTTTGACGTTACACATGTAAAATTACTATCTGGGTTTAAAAACGAACTTTAGTTACCTCATCATCATCATTTCAGCCGAAAGACGTCCACTGTTGGACATAGGCCTCCCCCAATTTGGGGGGTTTGCCATAATCGCCACGCTTGGCAGGCGGGTTGGCAATCATAGTATGGTGGTAAAATGCATAGAGTACGCTGCTGCCCATTCTCTAGTCAGTCCCTTTGTCGCCTCTTACGACATCCATGGGAAGAGATGGGATGGTGCTATTCTTTACATCCGACACCACACGGAGCACGGGTAGTTACCTACTTTGCTTGATTTAGTAAAAAATCTAGGCACAGCCAAGTTATCGTTACGCTACTTCTTCTTCCCAGCTAAAGCACTAGGAAGTGGTGAAGGGCGGGCGTTTTGGGGGACTGTCTTATGTAATTTTGACGTCCAAAAAGGGCTGACTCTCAGCCTAGTTTGAATAAGTGACTTTTGATTTTGTTTTTTTTTTTATATAGAAGTACAGGATAATTGTATGTGTGTTTATATTTAGAATATTGGTATTCAGCTGCATTCGGTTGGACTGGATGCCACCTCAATACAGTAGAGAGAAGGCTCGACAGATGATAAGATACAGTGTAATTTTAAGATTGCTTTTAAAAATTTATCTTATCAATGTTGTCAAACGCATTTTTTTAAACAGAAGTGCTTTTTAACCGACTTCAAAAAGGAGAAGGTTATCAATTCGTCGGAACCTTTTTTTTTATATTTTTTTTTTTATGTATATTCCCCGATTACTCGAAGATGGCTGGACCGATTTGGATTTGGTTTTTTTTGTTTGAAAGGGTATACTTCCCAGGTGGTCCCATGAACATCAAGTCAGGATCTGATGATGGGATCCTGGAGAAATAGAGAGAACTCTTCAAATTTTAGAGGCACACGAAACGATTTAGCAATTTTTTGGAAGAGTACTTTCTCGGAGTGGTCTCATTTCAATTTGGTGAAGATCTGATGAAGAACTTTGGAGATAGGCAACGGAACTCCTCAATAAATGATAGCAAATGGACTGGGATTGCTGAAATCTCATGTCTGTCTATTGCTTACAAACTGCATGCTTACCAAACTTCATGGAAGCAGTTCTACAAGTATCGCGTCGCGCCGGTGTGAAGAAGTCTTAAGTCTCGATTCCGTGAGAATATCATGATAAAAAGTATTATACAACAGCTTGTAATATTATAAAGAGAAAACATTTGACATTGTGAAAGTCAAATGTTTTCTCTTTATAATATTACAAGCCCGCGACTTCGTCTGCAATCCAGGATGAAAAGTAGCTATGTCCTTACACAGGTCATGGACTATCTGTACGCCAAATTTTATTCAAATCCGTTCAGACGTTTTAGCATGAAAGCTAACAAACAAACACATTTATTTTCCTATTCTTTTTTATACCATGTCGAAGGAAAAACTTCAAACATCTTTGGCCCAAAATTCAGCTGCGCGAACTCCGCTCACTGACGCAGTCATATGATAAACAAATACAGACAAGGCATGCGGTGCAGGATGGAAGGTGAACCATTGTCTGTGCGGAGGTGCTGCGAGAGATCAGGGGGCCGATTCTACTAATTTGCAACGTTACACGTTAAATTGTGTTTCCACAACAGTTCGATTTCGATCGCCGTTCGATAGTTACATAAAAAGTCATTCTACTATTTTATAAGCAAAATGGAAACTAAACTTAAAACGAATTGCAACTGAACTGTAGCGGGAACACAGCGGGTAACCCGCGTTACCAACATGCCAAAATAATATGTTTTATTAATACCACAAAGAAAAAAGTTGAATCTAAAAATGTTACTAAACACGAATATGTGGCACTAAAAGTATTTTCTATAATTAAAAAGACATAATGATCATAATTTTATCATTAACTTTGTCCTATAGTAAACGTCACGCTCATGTTCGATTTTGTTAGTAGAATAGGTTTTGACATTGTTTCAATCGATCGTTGGCGTAACTAAAACGTAACCGCAGCTGTGTCGCAGCTGGACCGTTGTTCATTTTAGTAGAATGAGAAAACGCTTAAAAGTGGTGATTCGGTTGCGGTTCTATTGCGTTTTTTTAACAAATTTGTTAGTAGAATCGGCCCCCTGAGCCATCAGACAAACCTCATCTATCGCATTTATAATATTCATCATTATCACTAGCCTACAGCAGTCCACTGCTGGACATAGGCCTCTCCAATTGCACGCTATTCAGCTCGATTCTCGGCAACTCTCATCCTGTTGCTACCAGTCACCCGGCGAAGATCGTCACTCCACCTAGCCTGAGGGTGTCTTACCTTACGTTTGCCGCTCCGCGATCTCCACTCAATATAGATAGATAAATCGTTTATTTGGTGCATACAAAAGACAACACAACATACAAAGTTCGATGAGATAAAAATTAATTAAATTAAAACAATAAGGTGCCAATATACTAAAAATAATAGTTAAAAAGCTAAAAAACACGCTTTAAAAACCAAACTAAAAAAGGAGAAAATAATTTAATTCAATTAAAAAGCGTGGGGTGCTTTTTGAGGTATTTTTATAATCAATTAATGTCAAGCACTCCACGCTTTTTAATTGAATTAAATTATTTTCTCCTTTTTTAGTTTGGTTTTTAAAACGTGTTTTTTAGTTTTTTAAACTATTATTTATTTTCTATTTTTTAGTTCTGCTAACTACAAAACGTGTTTTTTTTCTCAATTTTTTTTTAAATTAATAAATTGTCATCGGTCCTCGACAAGTTTACAAAGTTTCAATGAAATCTGACCGTTTAAAGTGGGTCAAAATCGCGCTCAAAGATTCCGTTACATACATACATACATACAACCCGAGCTAATAAAAGCGTGTTAAAAAAGAAGACAGGATGACATAAGCATAGTGATGACACTTTAGACTATGACACAATTTGAATAACGTGCGGTCGAGTACAAAAGTGCGGTGTGTGTCTCAAAGTTGCACGAAATGGGAGTCCAGCTCAGCATATGTCAGGCAATTATACCTGACGCTGATATTCTGCTAAATCTCTGCAGTGACCCACGGAAGTCGAGCAGATGAAATTAATATGCGAATAATAATTATTGGTGTTGTGAAAAGTGGAATGTGCGAAGTTAAATTATGTAAGTACGTAACTACCCACAATGTGTAAGTAATGTATTCTACAGTAAAGTTTAGCATTTGGAAGCATTCTTATTCGATGATGATTGTGTATTTGATTAGTTGATTGTTTATATATATATATAAGTATAATTAGTTGATTGTTTATATATATATAAGTATAACTAGCTTTTGCCCGCGACTTCATACGCGTGGACTTTAGAATCAAGTAGATAATTTTTTTTTTTGATAATATATAGCCTATTTTTTAAGTTAGACCTCTCGGAATACATCATTGAAAACTGCATTCAATTCCATGCAGTGGTTTTTGCGTGATGCGGTAACAAACATACAGACAGACAAAAATTCTAAAAACCGTTGTTTTGGCTTCTGTTGCTCTAATAAAGACTCCCCATACTATTTTTTCTTCAATATCTTTAATGTACAGACATCGGCCTGTTACAATTTTATTATATGTATAGATGTATGAAGAATGCTTCTGCCCCAATGGTCATCGGTTCTACGGCTAATATGGCCGGGCCATTGCTACTTCAGCTTGCGTATTTTGTGAGCTACGTTGACACGACTTTGGTTCCCTGCAGGATCACTTCATTCCGGATTCTATCAGTCGGAGAGACTCCAAACATAGCTCGTTCCATAGCTCGCTGAGCGAGCTTGAATTTATGGACCAGCTGTACTCTGAGTGTCCTTGTTTCGGCTCCATAGGTCATAACAGGCAGGACGCATTTGTAACATTAGTTAGGATAGTTTAGACCTTAAATACAGCTAAAAAGGACCAAATAAATTATTGCAAGAGGTTTAAATCGTCAACATGCAGCTTGCAACCCAGTTAAAAGCTCGATCGTTTTCATTGCAAAGTGCAATGTAAGTAAATAGGGGGGAAATCGGGGTGAAGGGGGTGAAACGGGGGGTAACGCATACATTATACTCACTTAGTAGCAATAATATTGGGGGTGTATTTAAAATGGAAATGATACTTAGCATTATTTTTATAACTTTTGTGTATTTCCAAATAAAATTGTTTGCATGATTCATTTAAATTGTATGGATTCGTTATTTTTTCTTCAAAGTAATAAATAGTATGATCAACCACGGCAAGTATAGCTTAACTGATCCGTGATACGATACTCCTTTTTCAGACTGGTTGTCAGACTTTCGGGCTTCTGACGACCCGTAACGACTGTCAAAGACTCACGAATGACAGCCGGGACCAACATCTTAACGTGCTTTCCGAGGCACAGAGGATTCTTTGAGTGGAAAGATGACCTAATCGATCGACCTGTGCGGTTGTTATTACTTAGCCTCAGGGCCTCAAGTCTGCTATTACAATAGTGTCAGAATGGTCTATCATTGATTTCATAATTGTTGATTTTGACAAGTTTGGTAGTCTACTAATAAAATGGCGTCATTATGACTTTCCAATGGTCAGCCACTGACACTCCATTGAAAGAAACGGCATTTATCGGTAATCTCGTACTTAATGACAAATGAATGACTGACTTAATTTACGAACTTCCTACTACTTTAGATTGCATAAAACACTAATAAATAATATGTAAAAATATATTTAAATGAAATCTAGTAGTAGTTCTTCGAAAATCATTTCAACTAACGAGTTTTATAATAATGGCAATACGATAATGCCAATATAACACAATTCTATTACGACACCATTGACCATCCAATGATCGACCATTATGAATTTAGCAGATTACGAACTTATAGCAAAATGACAAATGAATGACAATAGGATCGTGTTGGAATGACGAATTAATAAAAATAGCAGACTTAGGCCCCTATTCCTTTACAATTGACATTTATTTTCATTGTATTACTCTTTCTCTTGACATTTGTATCGGTTTGTATCTTAAATTGAATTGTTTTTTTTCTTTCTCACATAACTATACTTCAGTGGACTTGCAAATTGTTTAGAAATATTGTTTAACTATACGATGCTTGTTTTCCAGATAATCATTATATAAATTCATTTGTTTTTCTTTTATCTTTAAGTTATATGTCTTCATGTAGTTTTAGTTTTTAACCGACTTCAAAAAGAAGGAGGTTCTCAATTCGTCGGAACGTTTTTTTTATTTTTATGTATGTTCCCCGATTACTCGAAGATGGCTGGACCGATTTGGATTTTTTTTTTAGTTTGAAAGGGTATACTTCCCAGGTGGTCCCATAATCATCAAGTCAGGATCTGATGATGGGATCCTGGAGAAATAGAGAGAACTCTTCAAATAGGCACACTTGAAGCGATTTGGGTATTCTTTCGAAGAGTACTTTCTCGGAGTGGTCTCATTTCAATTTGGTGAAGATCTGATGAAGAACTTTGGAGATAGGCAACGGAACTTCTCAATAAATGATAGCAAATGGACTGGGATTGCTGAAATCTCATCTCTGTCTATTGCTTACACCAGTTCATAACATAACACCACGCCGGTATGCTGTGAAGGGGAAGCACATGTGAACCACTAAAAAGTGAAAAATAAAAACTATTTTCCAAAAAAAAAACAACCGACTTCCAAAAAAACACTACAAAGTGAAAAATAACTTTAATTTCGGAAGGCGGTGACAAAAAAATAAAATGCAGCTCCAAAGACACCGACTTCCGAAATTAAAAATATTTTTCACTTTGTACTTAGTGTTTTTTTTTTGGAAGTTGGTTGTTTTTTTTATTTGGAAAAAGTTTTTTTACTGTAAAACATTTCGACACAATGTAAAAATTGTTAATGAAATAAATGAATAAAATTCTTCTTGTCTGTTTATATGTGTGTGCGTGGATGGTTAAATAAATAACGACTCTATTGCCACCAACCCATCACAAATTTAGACGCCGTGCTGCAACTGAGAAATTCCAATTTTCTGATGGTAAAGTCACGACGTAGTATAATAATCCGAGCTAATATTATAAATGCGAAAGTAAGTTTGTTTGTTACCTTTTCACGCCTAAACCACTGAACCGATCATCCTGAAAATTTGCATACATGTTGTCAGGTGTACAGAAACGGACATAGGGTACCTTTCATCCCGAGAAAATGTACTCATTCTGAGGAAAACAACAATAACGTTCTTATGATAATAGATGGCGCCATGGGTGTATCTAATCATGTTTATTTTTTTTTGGGTGGGAAATCATCAAATAACTTCTCCTGCTCTGGGTGGAGCGGGAGGGCGTGTCAGACTTTTACTGACTAAAACCCACCCGTGTTCCCTCAGTTGCCTGTGTGCCAGGGGCCGCGGTATCTCTTTCGAACAACCCGCACCCCTGGCAGGATCTAATCATGATTGAATTATATTATTACAAGCAGAGTAAAACCCGAATTGATTGTAAAATTTTAAATAAACGCGAGCTAAGAAGCGGGTAAAAGGTAGTTCTTTATAATATATTTTACAGAATTCAACACGAAACTATAGTATAAAATAAAGACATGACACTCCCACGATCCATGGCTGACTTATTCATCAACCCATGCTATGGTATATGGCTAATAATTTATACATTCTGCTGGCTACCACATGTCTGCTAAATCATTGTGTCGTTTGATTCTGTCGAGTTCTGCTAGTGGGTTTATACTAACTGTGCCTTGTGGCTCTGTCTGTGTCGAAAATACTGTGTTTAATTAAAGCTAGATAAAATTCATCAGTCTTAGAAAGAGTTCAGTATTCTTCTAAGAATACTGAAATATATTTTATATAGGAAAAGTTTTTATTCAGTGCGCAAACTGTAACCATGAATTCAGCATATCATTCTAGAACCCCCAAAGCAGAAATTTTTCGTCGGTTTTACAAAAAACAATCAACTGTTCCATACATTTTGACCGCGCAAGTATTGCACTTTTATAGCTGACGAAAAATTGTCTGCGCTGGGGGGTCTAGAATGATATGCTGAATTCATGGTTACAGTTTGCGCATTGGTTAAAAACTTTTCCTGTTTAAAGCGACTACCTATCTGCTCTCTACAACCCAGTAAGGGGGCGTCCATTAATTACGTGAGGCAATTTTGGCGACTTTTCGATCCCCACCCCCGCTCTGGTGAGATGTCGTGATATTTGGCTCGACCCTCTCCCCCTCCCCATAATCTCACGTGAGATATTTCAAATACGTGGCTTTAGTGTAAAAACGCTAATCTGTGCTTATTTGCGTTGCATTTGGCTGGCTTGGCTGGCCGGTGGCAGTTTAACCATCGAGGAGTTGGCGTTCGCGTAACTGCGATAAATATTGTTTTGTAGGATTTAGCCATATTGGCGGAAAAACATGTTTTACATCATTTAACCCGGTTTTCTCGTAATGTAACATTGTTTCTTTGCGGAAAAAAATATAAATTACGTGATATTTGCAGAGAACCTCCCTCTACCCTCGTGAGATTGGGTGAGATTCGACTCGACCCCCTCCCCCCCTAAACGCCTCACGTAGTTAATGGACGCCCCCTAACTTGGTAAACCGATACCCCTTGGTAAGACTGGTTGTCAGACTTTCGGTCTTCTGATGACTAGTAACGCTGTCAAAGATTTACGAATGATAGTCGTGACCAACGACTTAACCTACTGTACGTTTGAGGTAGGGAGGGATCTTCACCTATCCACGGACCAACCGCGGTAATCTAATTATACCTTTACCTGATCGATGGACCCGTGCGGCATTAATTTTAATTTCCGATATCGGTGGCTAAAAAACTAAAGACACCAAAAGTTGCTATTTCGGTCTAATTGTTCTGAAACCCTTAAATACCAACGAACAGCATTTAATTATACCATACAATGTCGCAAGCGAATTGTATGATTGGTTAAGGCACTGGTAACTTTAAATATTGTCGTTATGAGTGATAATAGTTCTTATTGCAATCCAATACGGGTTAAACCCTGTTGTAATAAATTCTAATAATAAATGAGCAAGCATTGTCGTAAAAATGCAAATAAAATCGTATAAAATTTGATATTAACTATTTAATAATAAATAATCCATCACTGGATGCAGTTTGGCATTTGGAATTTTATGGTATATTTTTAATTATAATTATCATTGTTATTGAAGGGATAAACTGGTTTGAAAGATAATTAAGAGGTGACTTTGATGATTTTTTTGATGCATTAAAGTATGTTTAATTATGTTTTGAGTTCCATCACTCTATGCAGAAATAACTTAAAAATATCGTATATTTTTTCGCTTTCAAAATTATTTACGGTTAAAGAGATAAACTGGTTTAAAAAACCACCTTTTTGAGCGTTTTCAAGAAATCACTGCCTTAATCAATATGGCGCCATTCGTTTGCTTATTGTTACCGTTACGTTCTATTATGCACACATAAAGATATACACAGAAAACTAACTACTAAGTACCTAATCGTATCCTTTCTTATTCCAATATTTAGAACCTGTATTAAATATTTCAACGCACAGATATAAGAGCCTACAGTTTCATTATATATCCATACACATAAGGGGGCGTCCATTAATTACGTGAGGTGTTTAGGGGGGTGGAGGGGGTCGAGTCGAATCTCACCCAATCTCACGTGGGGGAGAGGGGGTGTCTCGGCAAATATCACGTAATTTATATTTTTCCCGCAATGAAACAATGTAACATTACGAGAAAACCGGGTTAAATTATGTACAACATGTTTTTTCGCCAATATGGCTAAATCCTACAAAATAATAATAGGTCTTTACCTATGAAATTGCCGTTTTGTATGAAAAAATTTAAACGATTTTTTTTCATGTATTTTTTATTTGTATTAATCGAAGTAATCACCCATGCAATCAATGCATCTTTGCCATCGCAGTGGCAGTTTATTGATGCCCTTCTTAAAGAAATCAGCTGGACGGGAGGCAACAAATTCTTCAAAGGCATTTTGTACTGCCTCTCGGGTATTGAATTTTTTTCCCGCCAAGAAGTTATCCAAATTCTGGAAAAAGTAGTAGTCTGTAGGCGCAAGGTCTGGTGAGTAGGGCGGATGACGGAGAGCTTCCAACCCCAGTTCTTGCAACTTGGACACCGTCTGCTGTGCAGTATGAGGTCGCGCGTTGTCGTGCAGGAGCAGCGGAGACGAGCGATTGACCAATGCTGGTTGGAGATGTGCCAGCTTCTCCATCATTGTGTTCAGTTCTTCACAGTACACATCTGCAGTAATGCTCACCCCGTTTGGTAAGAAGCTGTGATGAATCACACCGGCGCTAGACCACCAAACAGTGACCATCACTTTTCTAGGGGTAAGTTTTCGTTTAGGGCATTATTTAGGTGCTGAACCAGGATCCAACCAACTTGCTGAGCGCTTGCGGTTATCAAACAGAATCCATTTTTCATCGCAGGTAACAATGCGGTTCAAAATTCCTTCATTTGTGTGTCTGTTGAGCAGTGCAAGGCACGTCTCGACGCGTACTTCGCGCTGACGATCATTGAGTTCGTGGGGCACCCATTTGTCAAGCTTTTTTACCTTGCCAATTTGACGCAAATGGACCAATATTGTTTTGACGCTAACGTCGAAAGCTGCTGCTAATTCAGCCGTAGATTGTGTATCATCAGCTTCCACAATCGCCTTTAATTCGTCATTGTCGACCAAAGTCTTCGGACGACCGCTAGGTTCATTTTTCAGGTCGAAATTTCCAGAACGGAAGCGAGCAAACCAATAACAGGTGGTGCGTTGGTTTGTAGTGTTAGCTCCGTAAACGTCGTTGATGTTGCGTGCCGCTTGTGCCGCGTTGCTGCCACGACGGTACTCATATTCCATAATTACTCGAATTTTTAACGTATCCATGATGACGAAAAAGATTGAAATGCGATGAAAATGTAACACTAATCAATAAACAAATGACTACTTTTGGAAAAAAAAATCCATGTTTTTAAAATAAAATTAATTTGAAATTAGAATTCTTACCCAAACAAAAATGATTTTGATTTGAAATGGCCAGTACTGCAAAACGGCAATTTCATAGGTAAAGACCTAATATTTATCGCGGTTATGCGAACGCCACAAAGTAGCACAGTAGCTCCTCGATGGTTAAACCGCGACCGGCCAGCCAAGCCAGCCAAATGCAACGCATAAATCCAACGTAAGGAAGCACAGATTAACGTTTTTACACTAAAACCATGTATTTGAAATATCTCACGTGAGATTCTGGGGAAGGGGGTAGGGTTGAGCCAAATCTCACGACATCTCACCAGAGCGGGGGATGAGGGTCGAAAAATCGCTAAAATTGCCTCACGTATTTAATGGATGCACCCTAAGAGACATGATATATATCTCACGATTGAATCCTTCTAAGGTAAATTCTTGAGCTGCGGGTGTCTTGAAATGGGTTTATAAAAGCTGCGAGTACCAGTGCATTTTGTGTCAGATAAGTCGTATTTTATTATTTACAAGTCTGTTTCTAATCTTATATGTAGGTACTCGTAAATATTATTGACATGAACAGTATAGTCGAACCAAGAAAATTTACAAAATATATAAGCCAACAGTCTTAAAATAATAAGTACCTACCAGTAAATAAAAAAGATATGGGCAAATTTAGATTTTCGCGAAAACTTGCAAGTACCAAAATTGACCTTAATTTTCAACTTTTTTTATTTTTTTGAATTTTCCCCTTATTTGTGCTGTAAGACCTTTTAGGTGTATAAAAATCAAGGTCCAGAGTCAACACGATAAGCAAGGTCTTCAATGTCTGGTATAAATTTCAACTTGCTAGGTTCACCCGTTCCTGAGAAAATCGGTGGAGACACACGGACAGACGGACAAGAGAGTCAGCTTATAAGGGTTCCTTTTTTTGCCTTTTGATGTAAGGAACCCTAAAAAGGAGGGGAAATAATCATAGGCCTTCAAAAAATTCGTCCGCATTGCTGTCAACAGGAAAAGTGCCCAAAAGGTTGGCAGCCACGTTGTATGCCAATATTCATCATTTGGCCAAAAAATAGGCCAGCCCCTCTGGTCAAGAAGGTAAGTAGCAAAGAGTTTAGTTGAAATTGAAAGTAAAAGTAAAAATCGTTTATTTCAACATTCAAAATTACATTTGGTTAGTCCGAAACTAGGCACAGCCTGTCTCTTGGGCACCATTATGCACAACAATTGGTAATATTCCAATAAAATCAAATAAAAGTTGAATTTGGCTACAGTTAAGTTATGCTAGTTAGCCTCACACTGACGCTGTCTCTCTCTCTCTCTCTCTCTTCTTCAACCCTTGGCCACCCAATGCTGAGTGTAGGTCTCTTCCAAATCTCTCCACTTTTGGCGGTTTTGTGTCGTGGCTATCAAGTTGACGCTGTCTACGTCTCTTTATCTTCTCTCCTATCGCAGGTATGCTGGAAGAGATTTCTTTAGAAATAAGCATCACCTCTGTATCTATTTTTCTGTTCTAATCTTCTTGTCTGTTTATATATGTGTGTACATAAACGGTTAAATAAATAAACAGTTTAATCTACTTAAAAAAAATCACTTGGTCAGTTGGCAAATATTCTAGTTATTTAGATCTAATATTCTGACCTGATAAAGGCTAGGTGTAGCGACGATCTTCGCAGGGTAACTGGTAGCAACTGGATGAGAGTTGCCGAGAATCGAGCTGAATGGCGTGCAATTGGAAAGGCCTATGTCCAGCAGTGGACTGCTGTAGGCTGATGATGAATCTGGCCGCACCATCATTGATTTAACCAACCTAATTACCTACGCTACTTAAACAAATAGCCAGCTCGCTCATCATTATAAAAGTCATGTAAATATTCCTCTGAAAAGCATATTTAAAGGAAACCATTCGGATTCAACTCAAGTGTTGCCATCATTAAAATTCAATGCAAAACCCTGTCTTCTTGATTGAAGTCTACATTTCTTTAGGTCATGAACCCCAACGTATATGGTCTGTAACCCACTAAAATGGTAAAACGACATCGTTAGGCAGAAAATGTAAGTTTTATACAGTAAAATAAGAGTATAAAAAATAAAAGACAGATAAATGTATGGGTCTTTACATACAAAACGTGTATGTAAATGCTGACAGGCGTGCGCACTCGACGAAAGACGGACAGAGACTGATTTGAATTTTTGAATTTCGAACGCACGCTGCCGCGCAAGCGCATTGAATGGTGAATACTTAGGATGCGCATGAGTTTTTTATATTTTAGGAATTATTGTATTTTTATTTACGTTTGATGTGTTGGCAAATGAGGCTAAATGCGGAAAAAAGCGATAACTACCACCAGAAGACACTGCTGGAACATCAAAGGGCTGGCTGAAGTCTCTCGAGTGCCTGCAAACAAGTACTCCAGCATCGGCCTGTAACAATGCGAAATACTAGAAATTACAATTACACCTGCCGAGATCAAAAAAACCGTTGTCCAAAAAAAAATCTGTCACATCCTCTACATGAAAAAAAAAATACCAGTGCGCAAACTGTAACCATGAATTCAGCATAATTATATGATTCTAGACGTAGAAATTTTACGTCAGCTATCAAACAAAAATCTACTGTTTCATAGAAAAATGCAACACCTGCGCGGTAAAATGTATGGAACAGCTATTTTTTTATATGCTTTAAGATCATTATGCTAACTTCATGGTTACAGGTTTTTGCACTGGTTTCTTTTTCCTGTATTTATGATTAAAATTACACCTTTTGCTTTCAAACCTCATCATTTTCGAAGCCATCTACAACATCTAGGATAAACAGCGTATTTTGCATCGTTCTCAGCCAAAAATTAATATCTGTCCTCATATTTCTTCAAGACATAGTGTTTCTGGTCAGGGCAGCATCCATAGCAGCATATCTTAGACTTAACTATCTGAGAATCATGTCGTATTAGTTCACATTTTGCGGGCATATTGGCTCCGGTTAGAGTTGAGCTTAACAGTGCTCGAATTTAGGATTATTTAGTAAATTATAGGAATCGGCCAATGATTGCTAAATAATTGTTGGCCAATTCCTATAATTTATGGACTAGGATGTAGGTTAAAATGAAAACTCTTGTGTCTTTAACTATATAAAATAGTTGCTTTGGAAATGTGGTGCTGGTGAAGAATGCTTGGGGTTTCGTACGAACGTCTCGATACTTCAAGAACTCTGTATCAGGCAGCGTCTGTTTTCGATAGTACAATCTCGCATCCTGACATTCTTCGGACATGTTTCCCGGCGTGACAATCAGTCCATAGAACGCCTTGTCGTCCAAGGGAAAGTAGAAGGCACTAGACCGTGCGGAATGTCACCCACGCGTTGGACTGACCAGATCAAGTCTGCCATTGGAGGTTCAGTTAGCGAATGCAGCAGGATGACCTCTAGCAGGCAGGGGTGGCGAAATGTCGTGATGTGCATCACGTCTGCCCCTTCCAATACTGTTCGAGAACTTAACGATCACGATCGCTTTATCAAGAACGTACCGCATAAGAAGAGTTTTTGCCTAAAATGAAGCAAAGACCTAATTCCTTCGGAGTAATAGTAGTAATAGTAGGGGGGGAGGGGGTCTACTATGCGAAGGATTACTTAGTAGCTATTTAGATGTAGCTATCATAACAGGGAAAATTAGCTTAGGATACTATAGGAACCGAGCATTAGTGAATATTTGGGAACTAAATGGTATTCCGAATGTGAGGCCAAAGAAATCGTTAAGTTTTTTATTTTAGTTATTGCGCAGCAAATCTCGAATTTTAATTTAAGCGACTTCAAAGAAGGGGGAGGCTCTCAATTCGGTTATAGTTTCTTTAAAAGAGACTGTGGTCTGTGAGTTTTTTTTTTGCCTTTCTTCTCAGAGTAGTCAGTTAAGAAACGCCGACCTCATATAGTTTTTTTTTTGAGTATGACTGACGTGTAAGTGTTTGTACAAAACTACTCACAGAAAGTTAAAAAAATTAGGAGTTTCGAAATAAAAAGCGATTTCCAGAAAGACAGAATACCGTTTACTTATTTAACCACAGTTCGTTAACCACAAAATACTATACCTAACAAAAAAAAGGTAAAAATATATAATTAAGTACAATGAAAATATATATTAAGTATATAATATAAATACACGTAGTAAAAATCAAATTGTGAAAACCAAATTCATTAAAACTAGCAAGTCACCATCATCAAAAAAAACCGTGGACTTTCTTTCATGCCGGCTCTTCTCCATAAGAAATGACCAATTAGAACCGTTCACCTAGCTTCTGACGTTTCATAAGTGCGCCCATGCAGGTTTACGTGTAATAAAATATTTTGTTATTGATTTTTTTACAGAAATAAAATCATTAATTAATTTACTAGCTTTTTCCAGCGCCCCACGTGGACGTCTGTTCCAGGTCATAATCTATCTGTGTGCCAAATTTCATCCAAATTCGTGCAGCCGTTATTCTTGTTGCGTGATTGAGTAACAAACGTCCAAGCATCTAAATATCCAAACATACAAACTTTCATATTTTTATTATTAGTACGAGACGTAGTTTTAACATTTTTAAGTTTTTGATTTCTACAAAACTTTAAACTTTTGTAGTCCCATCCCTATTTGATATCGTACTTACCATCAGCTCATACAAATCCTAAGAAGGCCTACATAACAAACAGTTATAAATAACTACAGATATACTATCTCTATGAAATACAATCATACTGGCTTGTTGATCTGGTTTTGACTGTCTTTTTTTGGGAATAAAATGAACTAGGTATTTTTTTTTATGTATGTTCACCGATTTCTACCCCATTTGTGGATCGATTCTCAATTTTTATTTTTTATTTTATTGAATATACTCCTGAGATGGTCCCATTGGTACCAAGTCAGGATCTGATGATGGAATCCCAGGGAAATCGAGGACAACCCTCAAATGTTATAGGTATTAACAATGTTTTTCATATATTTTCTAAAGCTGTTGAGACATTTGCGTATGGTCATCATTATCTCATGACAATGTAAATGTTGACGTTCAAAAGTGCCGTTTATTTATTTTATAAATGCTTTGACTTTGACTTTTATTAACATTTAAACTCAAAACGCGATCTAAGTTTAGTTAAGTTGTGAGCCAGTTTATGCATATCCAAGTTTATTTCGATTTGGGTAAAGTTCTTAATAATAAAATAAAATGACAACTTAGTATCTAAGTTGTCAGTTTTGTAAAAAGAACTGCTTATTGGGCTATTAATTAAAAAAAACTGGCTTGGTTTGAACATTATCTAAATTAGTTGTCACCTAGTGGTCGAAATTTGACAATAATTCTGTTAAATTTTAAGTTTGAACTAGCTAATGTAAAATTATATAAAAAAAAATTCAAAAAAAAAAATCAACTAACTTCCGGAAGAACATTACAAAGTGAAAAAGAACTTTAATTTCGGAAGGCGGTGACTTTGCATATGTATTATATTTTTTGTCGACGCCTTCCAAAATTAAAGCTATTTTTCACTTTGTAGTGTTTTTCCAGAAGTCTTTTTTTTTTGGAAAAAGTTTTGTTTTTCACTTTTTAGTTATAGTACCTCTCTTCTCTCTTCTTCAACCCTTGGCCACCCAATGCTGAGTGTAGGTCTCTTCCAAATCTCTCCACTTTTGGCGGTTTTGGGTCATGGCTATCCAGTTTACCTACCCTACACTAATTCGAAATGTCATCATCCTTGGGGTCAAAACCATGCATATTTATGCGATAGCAGCAATCGCGGTTGATTTGCTGAAATTTTTTGAAGAGTTCCGTTGTCTGTCTCTGAAACACATCATCAGATCTATATGAAATTTATATGCAACCATTTCGAAATAAACCCTTTTCGAACAAAAAAATAATTTCGAAAATCCGTCTATATGTATATGACGGAGTTATGCCCGAACATACATTTAAAAAAAATGGCGAATTGATAACCTCCTTCTTTTTGAAATCGGTTAAAAATAATAGCTTTCTGCATTCCTTCTCCATATACTTTTTAACTGTGCCAATTTTCAAAATTCCTCCGTCAGCGTTGTTTTCGTAAAAAGTGGTACAAAGTTTTTCCTTCACGTATTAATGATAAAAACCTTGTTTTTTCATAAAAGGGAAAAATGCCCACAAAACAGTTCAAACGCGGTAACTACTCCACTTTCTACCAACAACATCATTTAGCAAGTTACTCAAGTACAAACAAACCAACCATTTAAGGTATTTTCGGAAGAATGTTTCAAGTTACGGAAAGACGCCATGTCACTTACTGTAGAGAGCTATTAGATATACTAAGTGAATAGGCAAACGCCCTTAAAGTTAGGGACGGGACACACTATACGGTTGTTTAGAAGTACACCTTCACTTATTGCCCTGGACTGCCTTGTTGGCTCGATTCCCAGGTTGGCTAAGGTGTTATTCAGAATTTCACGGTAGGAGCCCGAAGTCTGAATTTGTGTTCGGTTGATAGCAATAGGCTCCCCCTTTATTACCTGGTGAAATATGGGTATACTACAGGATAAAATTGTAACCACGAATTCAGTATATAATTCTAGACACCCTAGATTCCACAATATAAATTTTTCATAGGTTACCAAAATCAAAATCTAAATATTTTATTTCACATAAGCCTGCATGGACACTTATGAAACGTCAGAAGCTGGTGCACGGTTCCAATTTGTCGTTTCCTATGGATAAGAGCAGGCAAGAAACTCCACGGTTACTCTTTTAAAAATAATTGGCTTTTACAAAGTTTTCAAATTACAGTGATAATAGGTATGGGAGGACAGTGCAGGCCTGTCAATAAGTACTTAGAGGAATGAAAATACAGAATAGAAAATCGTCTACAAATCTAGTCTCTAAGGCCTACAACGTTCTCTCATTCACACTAACCTATTAAAAACTAGATGTTCCATACATTTTCACCGTGTAGATATGGCACATTTATATGAAAAGTCGAATGTAGTGCTGCATGGTCGTGAGTTTGAAACCAGGCATGCACTTCGTATTTTTTATTTCATCACCACTGCTCTTAAACGGTGAAGAAACAAAAACATCGTGAGAAAACCGCCATGTCCAAGAACCAAATAAAAAAAAAAAAACTAAATGGGCCCGCTCTTGACCTCGATCACGCCTGATGGAAAGCGATTGATGAGGTCTATGATGGATCGAGCGTACCCAAAAAATGCCTGTTCACTCTTGTTTTGAAGATGGACAGGTTAAATGTGGAAGGGAACACAGACGCAGGCAGAGAGTTCCACACTTTGCGCATAATAAATGTGGAGGAGTAGCGCTGAGTACGACTGTCGGGTATCAACCAAGTGCGGATGGTACCCTGCAGTGCGTCTGGTAGTCCGGTAGTAAAAGAACGATGGTGGGATCAGGTCGTGGAGCTCCTGCGCACATTCTCCGAAGTACAGTCTGTAGAAGACCGATGGGTAAGCAACATTACGCCGATGAGCCAAGCTGTGAAGCTTAGCTACCAACGTTACGTCACCTATGAGCTTTTTTGCTCTGCGTTTCACCGAGCTAAGAGCAGCAAGCTGCTATTTTGATGAGCCATCCCATAAGTGGCTGCAATACTCCATACAAGTACGCACTTGAGCTTTATACAGGCTCAAACGCTGTCCAGAAGTGAAGTATCGCCTCATCTTATTTAGGATGTCCAGCTTCTTGGGTGCAGTCTGAGCTTTTGACTCGATGGTTGAGCCGAAGTTGAGATCGGACGTCAACTCCATGCCCAAAAGCGTTAGGCGGTCGGTAACGAGCACAGATGCACCTCGGAAAGTTGGGAATAACCGGAACTGGCTCCTTTTGGCAGTAAAAAGACATGCCTGTGTTTTTTGAGCATTGAATTTGACCAGATTGTCTTCACTCAAATGGGTAACAAGATTTAAGGTCAAATTCAGTCGCCCCACCATGGCCTCTCTAAGAGCAGTTGTTTCATCTCTGCTGGTTCTTGCACTGAACAGGTATCTATCTGAAACTGTGCTGTCATCTGCGTACCCGATAGCACCAAGCTATAACAGGTCGTTAAAATGCAGCAGAAATAGAGTCGCAGAAAGAACAGACCCCTGAGGAACACCGGTGTCAATAGCCTTATGATCCGATGAGCAGCCATCTATGACCACTCTGATAAATCGATACGAAGACTTATGCGTGGCGGATTATGGCCCACTCCCTCTCAAAGAAAGAAGGCCTGTCCCAGCAGTGGGAATGTTATAAGCTGATTATGAAGCACCAACTTTATTGTTCTAGAAAAATATGATGAGGAAACAGATCTTCTGACCGTGGTGATCAACACTCGTGCCTTTTCTGTATGCGAAGAGGTCTTTGCCCTTCTGTGGGGCAAAGTAAGGCTGGTTTTAATCCCATCAGAGCAGAATCATCACTATTGTTCTACAACACACTATTGTATGCCTACAATCCAATTTGCATGTATTTTCCGAAATATTCAGACGAAGATATATCCCTTAATCTTGGCTTTCAAAGCCCACATATGTAGGTACGTATGCAAAGGCAGGTGAAACCGTGAAACAATAGGTTTAGGCCAAACTCCGGCCTTTGTGCTGGTTCCTAAGGCTAGCCGTGTGAGGTGGCGCAGATTATATTGAGTACAAAGGTATGTTTTTGCGTCCATTTTATTGTAAGAGTAGACGACGTTAGATGAAAAAATATTTTATTTCTACAAGTAAGTTTGTACAAACACTTTTTCTCATCCTACTATCACCATCGTCATCATTTTAGCCGAAGAGTGTCCACTGCTGGGCATAGGCCTCCCCAAGCACCCCCTCTTTGACCGGTTCTATGCTTCTCGCATCCAGCGGATTTCTGCAGCCATTGACAGCAGGCTTAGCACGAGCACCGATTTGTCGACGGAAGAATAGACATGACTATTAACTAAATGATGTACAGACGCCAGCACATCAAGCTACCCCTGACTGTATTTTTTTTTCAATTGAACATGGACCATAAGCTTATGTGATAAAATTGAAAAAAAAATTGACAGATGTAGGGGTAGCTTGATGTGCTGGCGTCTGTACAATAGGAGAAGATATTCGTAGCTATTTTTTTCTATTAATTATCACAGTTATGCGTTCTAAACGAATCATGTTCATCCCATGTTCCTAGCACGGCGGGCTGTGCTGGCGCCGCTGCTGCTGTTGCTGAAACCCTCAAGCGGCGTAAATACTGTAACCTAATGGGTAACTACAGTTTTGAGCCGTTTGGGGTCGAAACGCTTGGGTCATGGGGCCCGAGTGCACGTCTCCTCTTTAAGGAAATTTCTCGCCGGCTGGTCGACACTTCACGTGACCAGAGGGCTGGGTCGTTCTTTAGCCAAAGAATTAGCATTGCCATTCAACGTGGCAATGCTGCCAGTCTTCTGGGCACGTTTCCTGATGACAGCGATGCGGAGGAATACTTCGACGCCTAAGTGTCCTTTTGTTTTTTGTATTTATTTTGTATATCGTAGTTTTAATTATTAAGTACTTTTCTTTAAGCGTTTGTGTTGATAAACGAATCCTGATTTTGTAGATAATCGTATATACTTTGTGGCAATCGAGTCGAAAGTTTGTTGTCAGTGTGATTTTGACAGTTTGGGAAGAAATATTCTTCTGAAATAGTCTACATTTATAAGGATCTAGACAAAGATCGTTAGAAACGAAAGACAAAATGACAGATTGTAGAAGGATATCTACGGTGCGATGTCAAAAATGGAGAAACGAAATGTCAGTTTGTATTGAAAAAGCACTGTCTATTCTTCGTAGAAATAGAAAGCGTCATGCTAAGCCTGCTGGTCATCGATCATCCTACTATAATATTATAAATGTGAAAGTTTTTTTTATGTTTAGACGTTTGTTAGTCAATTACGCAATAACGGCTGAGCGGATTTAGATAAAATTTGGCACACATATTATTTATAATTTAGATTAAATCATAGAATACTTTTTATCTCGGTAGCACGTTCCCGTGGGATAATTTTCAACGTACACGCGGGCGAAGCCGTTGGAAAAAGCTAGTACCTAAAGCATATTTTTATGAGGAGACGAGGTCTGTGAGGAATTTTAAAAATATGTATTTGAAGAAACTATTGCCGTCGCGCTATCAGTAAGTCTACCCTCGTAGTGTGTGATAAGAACAGCTGCAGCTCAGACCGAAATTATCACAAAAATTTTGACGAGTTCGACGTTTTGTATTCCCCTTTTTTCTCCTCGAAAACTGAGCCGATTCAATTATATTTTACATTAACATTTAAGAAAGAGTATGTTTAGGTTCTTATATTTTTTTTATGTTAAAAACTTTTCTAATTTGTCTGGTAGTCCACTAATCACGGCGATAAAAATAGGGCATTTTTTTGTAATTTTTAAAGGGTCATATTTTCTTTACTAATTAGTTGCTGAAAAAAAGAAAACGACGGGAATGTGTTTGCAGTAGACCTTGATTTTATGAAAAAAAAAATATTGGTCTAGAGGCATTATTCAGGAAGAAAAAAGGGGAAGACATTTGTATGGAGAATCGCACGCCCTGTTCCCTCTTAACAACCAAAACATTCCATGCGTCTGTACAATCTTAACCCAAAACTGGTCGCTCCTAATACTTTGAACAAACCGTCTGTCCGCGCCTCTTTAGCGTCTCGTTTGTGCGCGTCTCAATCGACTCTTGCGCATAACGAAGTGGTATATTTAGTCGTGTGATAAATAGTTTACCGTGGTGGTTAGGTGGACGGGTATCGATGGCTGGATGTAGTTATTTATGGGTGGGAATGTCAACGTAATATTGGGCCACATTTAAGGTAAATGTAGTTAAGATTAAGTCAGTTTGTGGGACGCTTTAGAAAGTTTAACTAGAGCTAACTAAGATAATAACTATTCGTTTATTTTTAAATGTTGAATTCTCATACTAGACGACAGGGACTTCGATGCCCACAAAGCTGTAACCACAAATTCAGTACATGATTCTAGACCCGCAGGAGTAAAATTTTTTAGACAGTTATCAAAAAAAATAATCTTCTGTTTCATAGAAAAGTGCAATAGGTTTCCTACGCGGTCAAAATGTATGGAACAGCGAATTTTTTTCCGTCTCTGTTGTAGATATGTCCATGCATTTTAGGTTTAAATGTCCATGTATCTGGCTGATTACAAAAAGGATCCATTGCAAAAAAAAAATAACCCAAAAAAATTATAGAAAAAAAAGATTAAAAAAAGATTAAAAAGTGGGTACCTAAGTACCCACTTTTTTTCACTTTTTCGTTGTGCTACCTACTCTACACAAATTTATGTACTGCATTACTTGCTATGTCAGTAGTTATTGTATAGTAGTACAATAACAGTGGTAGGTAGTTATTATAACATCATTAACATACAACTAAATGGAAAACCTATGTATTATTGAAGATAGATGATTGATCCGAGGCCAGATGTTGATATATTTGTGTATAGCAGTAGATCTATGTTCAATGTTTGTGTGTTTTTTTTTTGTTAAATATTATGTTGTTGGCTTTTTGCGCTCTTTGGTGCATACTGTAAGTGCAGCAAGCAATTGTTATAAATAAATAATAGCTCAAAAACCACCTAATCAAAGTAAAAAAAAAGTTAAGTAAGTACCTATACGGGATCACCGCGAAAGCTTCCTCTACAAAAATAAAATAATAATAATTAATTTAAAAAAAAATATTAATTTCAATAACGTGCTCAGCCACAAGCTGGACAGCCCCCTTCTGGGGCACTGGGTTCAAGCACAAGTGCGCGTGCCCGGGGCCCCAGAGGGCGGCAAATACTATTAATAGCTTAATTTTAAATACTAACATAGTTTTAAGTCGTTCTACTAACAATATGTATGGGTCAAATATGCCTGAAATAATAAGATTTTATTTTATTTTATTTTTATTTTAATAATGGTTTACAATTGACGAAAACATCGATGAACACATTTTTTTTTTATACAGACGAATTGGAATACTCCTCCTTTTTTAAGAAGTCTAGCCTAAACCTTCAAATATTGTGAAATATCACAATCACTGTCTTACTGGATACCAGTAATTTACTGACACTGATATTCAGCCGAACTAGGTTAGCTCCTCAAAACAATTCCATTTAATACCTATTCACCAAAAAGAAAGAATAAACATAAGACACAAAAATCACCGTTCAATTTTATATCACAGCATCTTTCTGCTCGTCATCTCGTAACGACATTTACTTGGAGTTGAGATATAAACCCGATGCTACAAAGTAGTCCGTAATGACAGTAATGGCTTAAAATTATACGCTTCATTTCATTACTTAATGTAGATTTAAGGTACTGCTCCACAATAAATGCTATGCTCTATTTGTCATTATAATAAGATAGCAAGCTTTTTTTTTGTGGACAAATCGAATGTCGAAAATAAAAATTTTCCAAAATAAATTAGGGAGCAGAAAAAAATTAAGTAAAAGATGGTGAGAGTGTATAAACAAAACAAGGCGATTTTGGCAATTGCGGAATATTTTTTTATTCTGAAAGTTGGCAACGTCTCAAATAGCTGTCAAATATTTACCTGTTGTTATTAATTTCATAATATTACTGTATGGAAGTATGAAATATCGCTAACTAGTGACCTAATATATGAATAATGATTTGCAATTATAACACTAAATTTGATGTTGTAACCGTTTTAGGTGTAAAAAGGGCATTTGGAAAGTTTCGAAGTTCTTTTTTTGACATCTAAAACTAAATATTTGGTGTTAAGATATTCATTATTGCATTTGAGAATTGATTGATTTCAGAATAAACGCTCTTAAATCGACCGTCGAATTTTTTTTTTGCCAAAATAAATTAGGGAGCAGAAAAAAATAAAGCAGTAGAAGAAAAAGTAACAGAGAAAGAGAGGGTGAGAGTGTATAAACAAGACAAGGCGATTACGGAATATTTGGTATAATTAATGCAGGAGTAATTTCCATTGTCTATCTCCGAAGGTATTTATATAGGAATCAAGTTGCGGTGGCTGAATACTCTTTCAAACAGGGATGGTCAAAATCGGTTCACAAAGGTTGATGACGACATAGTTATAAGTTGAATTACATAAGTACTAACAATGTAATGATTTTTAGTTTAATTATTGTAAATGTTATTAGTCTTAAAATAATAGTACATACGTACATAATTTTTTTTGTAATTTGATCTTTGCATATATTGAATAAATAAATAATAAGTTTCTACTTTTTTACCCGGTTCAAAAGAATGTGATGTAGAAAATGGTCAAGTAAGGGAAAGAAACAATAAAAAAATAGTCTGAAATTATCTTGTACGAATAGCATAGCTTAGCATAGCATACACTGTTACATCACCACCCTCCAAACGAAATTGCATTTTGATCGCGAATCAAAATTACACACGATACGAGTTACTTCACGTAATTATTATTTTATTACAAAATGGCTGCCGGAGTCATTTTACGAAATATTATTATCATATTAGAGCCCAAATGTGCTGTAATAGGCAGCGTTTATTATAACCTTGTTATTATTTTATCCTTTTGAGAGAAAAAGGACAGAAAGCCGGTGGTTCCCGGCTGTCATTTGTGGATATTTGACAGTCTTTACAGGTCGTCAGGAATCCTAAAGTCTGACAAACAGTCTTACAAAAGGGGGGTTTTTTTTGGTGGGTTAATCATCA
This sequence comes from Antitype chi, assembly GCA_947359405.1. Classification (NCBI taxonomy): domain Eukaryota; kingdom Metazoa; phylum Arthropoda; class Insecta; order Lepidoptera; family Noctuidae; genus Antitype; species Antitype chi. The sequence goes on along the minus strand of OX375835.1, from coordinate 5,513,933 downwards.
AATAGCTTCTCCGGCTCTGGGTGGAGCAGGAGGGCCTGTCAGACTTTTACTGACCAAAACCCACCCGTGTTCCCTCAGTTGCCTGTGTGCTAGGGGCCGCGGTATCTCTTTCGAACAACCCGCCCCCCTGGCAGGTGGGTTGTGGACGTCGGATTGGCAGTCGCTCCATGTAAAATACTGGTGTTCAGCTGCATCCGATTAGCTGACCCCAACCGAGTTGGCTTGGCAGATTAATTTTTACATAGAAGGAGAAGTCATCTGCAAATCGCGTCACATTATTGTGGAGGAGCTTGTCCAGGGTGGTGTGGATACCGCTACATCATTTTTTGAGGCCAAACAGAGTTGCTGTGGTCCAGTTTGAAGGGCCCATACCATACAAAGATACCTTACTAGGCCAGATAGATTACTGTGTGTAAAATATTTTATGACCGTTGCTCTCGAAACGGTGAAGGAAAATGTCGTGAGGAAACCAGCATGTCTCAGTACCAAATATTCGAAGACTTCTGACATCTACTAACCTAAACTGCACTGGGCCCGCGTGGTAAATTGCAACCCACTCCCTTTCGTTGAGAAGAGGACTATGTCCCAGCATTGGGAACATTAAAGGCTGATTTTGTTATGTTATTAATTTGTTATCCAGGATAACTTTGCTACCTGTGTGTTTCACACCATTTTTTTGATAAAGTGTGAAGATAATTTTTCTTCTCTATTATGAGCAGAGATCGGATATTCGGATGCATGTTTACCTAAAGATATCTATATTTTAGCTATGAAAGTATGGAAGCGGCTTTATAAATTGTTTGTAATATTTATTAAAAACCCCGGGATTCTTGGATTGCATAACTATTCAGATATGTATTAATTTAAAATTAATGTTTAACCCGATACAAATATGTATATGTACTGGAGGAGGGGTTGGTTTGTATTAGTTAAATCAAAAAATAAACAAATTACTTACCTAAATTAAGACTTTTTCTATACAAAAGCGCATTCCATGTTAGCCAACATCTCGACTTTAGGTGAATATGCATCCGAATATCCGATCTCTGATTATGAGTTATGCTCTTGACAGTTATGGAGTAACTTTCAAAACTAACTTGGATAAATTAGAAGCTCTTCAAATTCGATTCTTGAAACTACTTGTTACTCAAAAAACTAAAAACAGTTGTAAAGATACTAGTTGTTGGAAAATATTCATGTTTTTTTTTTTATTCTACCGATTTGTTACAATCTTAAGTATATTTTAGTAGTTACCTAATCACCATGGTACCCAGGAGCATAACCGAACTCATACCTAATCAACAATCACACACGATCGATGGCTGCTGACAAATTCAATGTACCTACCCAGAGTCACTATTTACTTTGGTGACAGAACCCTAAAAAAACGAATACCTTATCTATTGAACGATCTGCCAGCTGACATAAAGAATGAGACTAACAAAAATAGTTTTAAAAATAGATTAAAAAAATATTATTTGGAAATATGAATGCTACCTCGAAATAATAATTAAATTGAGTGTACATAGAGACTCACCGACCCCACAGTCAAACCACTACTACGGTTTTGTGGGGCTTAGTTTTTAAGTTATAATTACCATATTTGAATAAATAATAATAAACATTATAGATGCTGCACTGGTGCTTTCGCATCCACGGAAAGAAAGAGGCTTATTAATTGAATCGCACAAAAAAAACTAGCCCGAATCAGGCGAATCGTCATTTTAAAATAATATCTACATTACAATTTTCTAAAGGCGACTCACACGAAGTTAGTATATGTATAGTTTATTTGTTCAAAAATATACATTTTATTAGTACGGTGATACACTTTATGACACTTGTTTCTATAAAGAGATTTTGAACATCTGTGTCTGAACTGGATAAGAAATATCTGTATTTCAGACATGAGCGTTCATCCCTGTTGTAAGCGACACTTAGCAAATTATTTTGTTTGACCTCTATACATATTTAAAAGCACTACATAAAATTTGATCAAGTTATACATATAACAAAATAAAATAATAAAAGAAGTGACAAAATGTATTTAGAGGTATGAGGAACAGGGTGTAAAGTTCACTCATACTCTATGGAAAAGGGAGGATCCTCCGACCAGACGGGTGTTGTGTCTGGTGGGCAACTGCCCGTCTGGTCGGAGGATCCTCCCTTTTCCATAGAGTATGAGTGAACTTTACACCCTGTTCCTCATACCTCTAAACTGGTGACCCCGACGTGATTTGGATAGGTACAACATCCCGACATCAACCGTCGGGCAGTTGCCCACCAGACACAACACTCGTCTGGTCGGAGGATCCTCCCTTTACCAATAGAGTATGAGTGAACTTTACACCCTGTTCCTCATACCTCTATATGTAGGAGTAGAGTTGATTTATTTGTGGGAAAATCGAAAATTCTAGAAATTCGTAGGTATTAGGCAACTGGCACGTTTTGAATAAAACGTTAGGCAAACAACGAAAATTTAAGGAAAAACCCACTTCCCTATTTTTGTTACTTAAAATACAAAACCCTAATAATAATTTATTTAGCCCACAAACAAATTAACTTCATAAAAGATGCCTAAAGAAAACCTTATATAATATTATGTAAAAGTGACGATCCACCCGCCAGTCGACAAATAAGCCAAGAATACGATTCATAATAAAGCGACAAACATATTGAAAAACAACCCTGACATACATTTAATTTTAACTATCAAAACAGACGCCCCAACTCAAGTAGATACGAAAGGGTTAACAACTCGATAGACTTCCCCTTAAGGTCCAAGTATGTTATTATTTATTGCTTCAAACTTAAAAGCTTTTAAAAGATATGAAACTTTCGCTTTTGTTGCCTTTACGTGGCGCCAGGGATGATTTAAAAGTTTAATACTGTCTTTATGGGTTTTGGCTAAAAATAAGATTTGGTATTCCAGTGGTCCTGTCGTAACGGTGTATGATATCATACACAAACACAGGTATCACAGTCAAATATAGAGGCAGTACATCTGAACAAGCTTCGGGATGCTGTTCCCAATCCTTTTCTTTTCCTCCCTGTTTTAAATTCACCGCCACTCGCACTCGCCTATCGCTGTGAGTGCGAGAAGGACAACGCATCGCTCCCGCCATCTGACGGCGTGGAGAGAAAATGGGAGTTCGAAAAACGAAACGAAGATCGCCGGCCGGCGGCAACGCGTGCGGTGAAAAAACACCAAAATATCGTGAAATACGACTGCTAGTGATACAGTGTGGTGATCCCCTGGCTCCCAGCATCCCGTGAGTACCTGACCTCTTTCAATTTACCATCCTTTAGCCTGTTTCTGAGTAGGAAACTTCGAAAGCGTCCTTGGCTATACGCGATACTCAATCAACATCCAAATTTCAGCCAGTTTTGTTTAGAATATCTCATACAGAGAAAGGCACAAGCGTTGATCAACACGCTTGCTCAAGAGGGTTAGGCGTTTCTAGAATTATTCTACTAATATTATAATCCAACTGATATTAAAAATGTGAAAGTTTTTGAAGATAGATGGATCGGCTCAGGATTAAGCGCCTTATTAGTCGATTCGCACAAATTTACTCGCCCGAATCCGACGAATCGTCACTATTAAGGTGAACCTAGTCCACATTTTTTGCATACAAACTTCGGGAGTGTTTTACTCCACTGTCTGACATGGCACATCCAAAGTAAAATACCTATGATATCGTTTTGTCTCATTATTAATATTGTCTGTACGGAAATATAATACTAAAATAAAAATAAAACCCATTAAAAAGTTAGGAGCCAACAAAGATTCGTTTTTCTTGCTAATTTTACTTAACTTTGGGCGTGTTTAAGTAATAAAAGAAGTGTAAAATCTCCAAAACCAAGTCAGTACCGACCAAGTTCCATTATCGAAAAGTTAAATAAACTTTATTGGCCATTGATTTATGCATTGGCTTTTTCATAAAACCCGATCTTCTAGAGGACTTTTCTTAATTTTTTCGCGATTTTTTACTATAAATGATCCTGCATGTCACTCAATAACGTTGTGCGTGTAGACTAGCGTCTAACTGCTCATCACTGATACTATCTCTGTCGGACACGAAGCCTGGTGAGACAGCGTGATTTTTAGTCAGGCCCACCAGTGAGTTCGAGCCTGCGACTAGGTTCCCCTTAAATAATATAATATTTTTAACCGACTTCAAGAAGGAGGAGGTTATCAATTCGGTGCGTTTATAATTTTTTTTTATGCAGCTAAGTTCGGGCATAAACTCCATCATCTATAGACGGATTTGTAAAATTATTTTTTTCTCAAGGCAGGTAGGTAGGTACGAAAGTAATTTAATTGTGAACGAATCGGCAATAATTCCAGAAACACGCATTTAGGCAATTTTGTACCTAAGTCTGTGTAGAAATAGCTAAAAATGCTTCTTTATTCCTTTAATATAACGCCGTAATAAACGGAACCAAATAACGCCCCCCATATAACTTATGTTCCCCATTAAAAAAAATTAAGTTATGGTCCCTTAATTCCTCTTAAACGTTTCAAAAGACCCTTATAATATTCACTTTTAATGCGTTTTGAACCTTATTCCATTGTTATAAGAGCTTCTGGAAGTTAGATTAAAAATATGAAATTGAATTTAAAAAGGATATGAGTACTTGCATACATAAAATGATTACAGTTAGCTTTGAGTATCTGTCAACTTTAATAGTTATTAGTTTTTGAAGGTAGACTTATATTAAATCTTATTGGTTAAGGTTGGTAAGAATTCAAATCAACTCAAATCAAATCATTTATTTGCTTGAATATGGGTAGTTACATGATGTGACACATACAATAATAAAAGTTCTTATGACCATATCCTACCTTAATGGGTGTGCAAATATCTATTGTACTAAAATATACACATTATCATAGGTCAATTAAATTAAAAAGCACGCCTTCCGCCCATGGAGGTAGGCAGAAAACTACAGAGCGCCACCAGTCAATTAAATCAGTAACAAAATATTTTATTTCACATAAACCTTTAAGGGCATTTATGAAACGTCAGAAGCTGCACGGTCCCAATTGGTCGCTTTCTATGGAGAAGAGCCGGCAAGAAACTACATGGTTACTCTTTTAAAAAAATATTGGCTTTTACAATGGTTTCAAATTACAGTATTAATAGGTTTGGGAGGACAGTGTAGGCCTGTCAACAAGCACCAAATACTTAAGAGGGAACAGGGCGTGCGATTCTCCATACAAATGTATTCCCCTTTTTTCTTCCTGAATAATGCCTCTAGAGCAATTTTTTTTTTCATAAAATCAAGGTCTACTGTAAGCACGTCCCTCTCATTTTCTTTTTTTCAGCAACTAATTAGTAAAGAAAATATGAACCTCTAAAAATTACAAAAAATGCCCTATTTTTATCGCCGTGATTAGAGGACAACCAGACAAATTAGAAAAGTTTTTAACATTAAAAAAATGATAGGAACCTAAACATACTCTTTCTTAAAATTTTAATGTAAAAATAATTGAATCGCCTCAGTTTTCGAAGAGAAAAAAGGGGAATACGAAACGTCGATCTCGTCAATTTTTTTGTGATAATTTCGGTCTGAGCTGCAGCTGTCCCTATCACACACTACGGGGGCAGACTTACTGACAGCGCGACGGCAATAGTTTCTTCAAATACCTATTTTTCAAATTCCTCGCAGGCCCCGTCCCCTCTTAATAAAATAGAAAATGGTCTACAAATATAGTCTACAAGGGCTACAGCGCTCTCACATTCACAAAATATAAGATACTTAGCTTTGTCCAGCAGCTTCGCCCGCGATAAGGTCGGAAATTACCCCGTAGGAAATTACTACCGGGATCAAAGTAATCCATGTGTTAATTCAGGATATAAACTATCTGTGTGCCCATTCATCCAAATCCGTTCAGTAGTTTTTGCGTGAAAGAGTAACAAACATCCATTCATCCTCACAAACTTTCACATTTATAATATTAGTATGATCAGAGTTTGAGGGGCAATTTCAATTCTAAGACTTATGTTGTCTACCAGTGGCGAAAGCACCATATAACACGATTCCTACCGGCTTCCCTTCGGGGATTAGCATCGGCAACTATATCGCTATTAAAAAATGCCACGTCAATAGTGGCTACTTTTGTAAAAGTTATAGTTACACTAGGGGTATTTAGTTCACCATAACATTCAAACAACAAATACGGTTATTTTTAGCTTTGTATTATATTATACAACAAAGTTTTTTTTCTAAATTAACCCAGCGCCAAAACGTCATAATCGGGAACTAAAAATTCATACAACAGGGATCCCGTAATTATGTCTCTTTAGGTCACGTGGCACCATGTGATATGAACAAGAGCATGCCACTGTACAACGGGTTATGACAGAGATAGATATAGAAAAATGCGTCAGTGAGAACAAGATGGAGGAATATTGCACATTTTGTTTAGTATCCAGCTGTTCAATTTTATTGTATTTAATTATTTACATTCCTATATTAATTTTAGAATGATAGTAAGTATTCTTTATTAGCAAGTAAGTAAGTTAAAGCCGAGTTTGCTTCGGCTTCTCCCTTAGAAAAATTGACACCTCGCTGCTGTTATCTACAAACCCGCACTAAGCCCGCGTGATGGATCACTGCCCACTCCCACTTACAGAAAGGAGGCCTATGTCCCAGCACTGGGAACATTATAGGGTGATTGTGCTATGGCTAAATTTACAACCACGCACATGAATTATCACTATTGAAAAATCAGCCCTAAGTATACTTATCAAGATTACAAAATTGATAATTTTAATTAAAATTAAAGTTATGATTAGATGACTGATTCAACAGGGAACCTTCAAAGCGGGGTTGTTATCTTATCTGCCACAGTTTTCAAGATAGTATCTTGTACCTCTCATTTTGATGGTTGTCTCGGGCAACTTAGCAAGCCCTATATTCTTGATCTAGATTTATGTTCCCCGCGGCTTGTGAAAAAAAAGCGACATAATTTTATTAATGTATTTTTGAAGAATGTGGGTGACCTAAATGCCTTTATATTTTTAATTTTTATTTTATTTCTGTTTTACTGTCAATTTTGGGAATATTGCCAGCAATAAAACACTATTTATTTATCTTATTTGTAATTTAATTTTATGGTACTTTTTATCAAACTATGATCATGATAATAAAATAATAAATTTACTTGACTAACAAGTGTTATTTATTACTTAACTTAAGGTATTCTTTGCCTCCTGTAGTAAGTTAGCATAATGTAACCATTTAATATAAAAACCACATATTTTAAGGAAAATGAAGATATTTTATTCTATTCTATTCAAGGTCCGTCATCACATCATCATCATCTGCCCAGCCATTTCCCAACTATGTTGGGGTCAGCTTCCAGTCTAACCAGATGCAGCTGAATACCAGTATTTTACATGGAGCGACTGCCTATCTGACATTCACAACTCAGTTACTGGGTAACACTAGTTAGAACTAGTTGTCTGACTTTCGGCTGGCTATACTTCAATCATCATACAAAACAACTCAGCCTATCACTGTGCAATGCTGGACAAAGGCCTTCCTCAAGTAGACTGCCCCCATCCAAAATATAACCGCAGGTAGTGTCGCTTAACCTCATAGAACATTTACATTACAATTTTCTAATCAGATTACAAGTCAAATCCGAAAATCCGACCGCCTTTTAATTCCAACAATAATTATAATAATTCTAAGAAGATTAATAATTAATTTGACATCATATTTGAGGGCACATTATTACAGGTATAGAGGTACAATTGTATATGTATAAAGGTAAGTAGGTATAATGAGGACAGGTAAATGACACCGGCGCGGCGTCTCCTGGATGCCGGGTGGATTACATTTGGGGCCGAGTGAACCGACCCATTCTAAAATAATAGATTAAAAAATCTAAAAGCTTTAAAAACCAAACTAAAAAAGCAGAAAATAATTTTAATAAAGCGTGGGGTGTTTTTTGAGGTATTTTTTATAATCAATTAATATCAAGCACCCCACGCTTTTTTTAAATTATTTTCTTCTTTTTTAGTTTGGTTATTAAAGTGTGTTTTTTAGACTTTCTATTTTTTAGGTCTGCTAACTACAACAGCGTGTTTTTTTTTAACAATAAGGAACAAATTTGTAAAACTATTGAATTGTCATCGGTCCTCGATAAGTCTGCAAAGTTTAAATGAAATCTGACCATTTGAAGTGGGTCGGTTACAAATATGCTTACAAACATAAGGTGAAGCTAATATAAGCGTGACATTTGGTTGCTTTCATACTTACTCTTATGTTTTTTCTGAAGTTTACTGATATAGTTTTTTAGTCTATCTTGAATGGAGTCAGACAAACTTATTAGCAAAATCAACAATCTTAAGGGCCTAAGTCCCGTTTGGTAGCGTAACACGGTCACTTTATGAACCGTACTGCTCATTAACGGCTTGTCTTGAAGATTTGAAAAATATATGATTTTGCTATAGATTTATATAGATCATTTCGCCGAGGGTACTTTTTTTGTATGGTTAGTACTTTTGCTGTAAAAAAATATTTTCCAACACGCAATATTTTGGCTTCTATTCCATACTCTTACTAAACGGCTTCGTTATTTGGAAAAAAAAATACACTGAAAAATAGATAGTTAGAGGTACCACAGAATCGCTAGAGCACAATTGTAATATTAATCAACATTTGCCAAGGAATATCCCCATTTTGAGATAAAGGCTCAGAGGTGCTGTGCGCGGGCGCGGGCGGCAGTCGTGCTTTAGCATTCAGATGGGAGATGAGGATACTATGGGCCATAAATAGGATCTGAAGTCAGGAGTCAGAAACCGTTTTACAATAAAGACTTAGTTAGTAGTCGTTCATATGGACGTAATAATATCGCGGCAGTATTTTTTCACGCACTGGATATTCAACGCAATGCTTAGCGCCGAGAATTGAAAATCGAACTGTGTGTTTTTCGAAGCGCTGAGAAGCACTCTGTCGGATTTTCAATGCTTGGTTCCACAAAGAGTTTTCATGTCTTTGTGAATGTCGACTTATGAATCTATTCGTGATGATTTTTATAAACTGTTTCATAGATTTTTTATTTTCTTTGGTCCCTATCTTTACAATAAATTAAATCGAATTCTTTCCCTGCACTCATTGAAGAAAAATAATTTAAAAATCGCTCTACAAGCCTGGCTATAAAGCCAAACCTGAACCTGCACCCTAATTGCGTAACTCACGATTCATCATAATTTGTTTCGTTTTGAAACAGATGGCTAAACCATTGCCTCATATGTTCAAAAATTTGTCTGCTCAAAAACGTAAATAACGCAATGAATATTGTTGAACTGTCAAAATGAAACCGATTACGATTAATCGCGTGTTACGCAATTAGGGTGCTGGCTTCTGCCATAGAAGCTCTCTTTAACGTATTATTCTAATCAGACACATCCACTAATACACACACGTCCACACACACACAAACTTACACTCTTATAAAATCTCCCAACATACTTTTAGTTATTTATTTTACTCTAATACTCTACTGTCTGTAATAAGCTCACTATTGTTCAAAAAAAATTTTAATTGCTGTAATATCATGTGCTATCAAATATGTAACTAGGAACAAGTGGGGACCTGGGGCCTTAGTCTGCTATTTTTATAAATTCGTCATTTCAACACGATCCCATTGTCATTCATTTGTCATTTTGCTAAAAGTTCGTAATCTGCTAAATTCATAATGGTCGATCATTGGTCGGTCAATGGTCTCGTAATAGAATTGTGTCATAATGGCATTTTCGTATTGCCATTATTATAAAACTCGTTAGTAGAAATGTTTTTCGAAAAACTGCTACTAAATTTGAACATTTATTCATGCCAGATTTAGTTAATATATATTTTTACATATTATTTATTAGTGTTTTATGCAATCTAAAGTAGTAGGAAGTTCGTAAATTAAGTCAGTCATTCATTTGTCATGATGTACGAGATTACCAATAAATGCCATTTCTTTCAATGGAGTGTCAGTGGCTGACCATTAGAAAGTCATAATGACGGCAATTTATTAGTAGATTACCAAACTTGTCAAAATCAACAATTATGAAATCAATGATAGACCATTCTGACACTACTGTTGTAGCAGACTTGAGGCCCTGGTGATCTGTATTACAGGTGTTACTACCTAACACAGGCACCAGCGATTCACAAACATAAATCGTTAGCTATGTCTTGTGTGTAAATATTGTGTGTATTTCTTGGCTTGTGGTGAGAAATAAACACTTTTTATTATGTATTACTATTACTTACGTGTCGACTTGAGAACGGCCTCCTTTTAAAAAAAATAGAAATAACCCACCATATCGACAGTTAGAACCTTAATAGAAATGGAAACCGTCAGACATCTTCGAGGCTTTTGTTTCTACAAACAGAATATCGTGCGGTTTGTGCTAATTGGACTTCCGTATGTCCAGTCACTACAGGATATTTTTAACACGCTTTTACTAGATTGGTATGTATCTATGCAACGGAATCTTTGAAAATAATTTTCAACCTTTTTGATTGATTTGAAACTTTGCAGGACCGATCAAGGACCGATGACAATTCAATAATTTCATAAATTTGTTCCATAATGCTGACAAAAAATTAATAAAAAAATTAACTGAATAATAACGCTTTTGTAGTTAGCCGAACTAAAAAATAGAAAATAAATAATCTTTTTTTTTTGTTTATTCTTTGTATATCACCATTATTGTACGCCTAACTACCTGTGTTAAATCTATATCTATACATATAATAAAATTGTAGAAAAGTGGTGTCTGTACAATAGAAAAATATAAAAAAAAAGTAGCAGGGGTTGTTATTATATCGATGCCGAACCCGAGATTGTAATTAATTTTTTTTTGTCTGTTTGTCTGTTTGTCTGTGTGTTTGTGCACGCTAATATCAGAAACGGCTTATTCGATTTAGATGCGGTTTTTCACTAATATATTATAGTAAGTTTCACTTAACATTTAGTGTTTATTTCATGTCAATCGGTTCATAAATAAAAAAGTTATGTCAATTTAAAGAATCACGGCGAACATTTGTTAAGGTATTCTATCAGAGTACGTACACGCCTCGCGCCTGTGCGTCCGCGGCTATATAAAGCGCGCTGAGAGCCGCGCCGCTGCCCCAATTCGATCCAGCATGTCCCCAATAGTGACAGCTGTCCCCCTATCAGTGACGCCCTGAGCCGAGGTCCGTACCCCACAGGGGGTGCCCTCAGCGTGCAGTCGCTTAGTTTATAAATTTAGTTTGTAAGCCCTGGCTGGAGGCGTTAAGATTAACTTCTTAATGGCAGCCCCAGGAAAGCCCGGTTGAGCAGTCACGGCCTCTCAAGGCCAACTGCGAGATGCCCTACAAAAAAAAAAAAAACGCGCCGCTGCCATAAGGATTCAGTTATTCGTAGCGTACGCACGTATCCTGGAGAGTATAAGCGAATAGTTTCATTCCATTATTGCGATTCACTTGAATACTGACTGTTTGCATATTTCATTTATAAAGTACATTTTTTGCTACCCAAACGACGGTATATTATTATGTAATTCAAAATATGCTGCCCAAAAAGTCACTATTCCACGCGGACGAAGTCGCGGGCACAGCTAGTAAATGAATAAATGACTTAAAAAACACGCTTTAAAAAGTAGAAAATAATTTTTAACCTCAAAAAATAATAGTGTTTTTTTAGTTTTTTTAAGTATTATTTTTTAGGATGGTTCGTTTTTTGCCTTATCCCTGAAAATATTTGTCTGATCATGTTTTGACAAAAGTGCTTATTCTCATCATTGTCAGCCTAGTTTGAATAAATGAATTTCATTTATTTTAGTGTGTATTATCTCAGCGCAGCATAGAACCCACCATTTCATCCCTAGTCTCCCCTCCCCATCTCACGCGTATTGATTTTGGTCGTTAGAGAGATTTATTTATGAGTCGCGACTGCGAACCCGAGGTACGGGGGTTCGATGCCGGGTCGAGGTACAGTTAGCAGAAGATTTGTTTGTCTACGGGAGTTATCAACAAGAATGATTCTTGTTAGATTTTGAAAAGGTGGGTTTTTTATTTGTGTCTGTTTAGTATGGAAATTCTATTTGGAATGGATTCTATCACGTGATTTAAATGTTGCCATTCTGACTTTTGTTAAGGGTAGTCAGATACCCAGAAGTCTGACAACCAGTCTTACCAAGAACATTCGTGTGATCTGAGGTGAACTGTGTACTGGAGGTCAGATGCTTCATGTAAAATACCAATTTTTTTTTTAAAAAAATGCAGACTCCATCTCAGCTAGTGCAAAGAAATGGATGAGGCTTATGATCGATCGAACAAGTCCAGAAGATACCTATTTACTATTGCTTTCATGGCTGACTAAGCTGCGTTAGGTTAGACTACAAGTTGCCCACAACATAATCCGGTAAAGGCTAGGTAAACGTTTTCAATTCTCGTAATTTTAAGAACGTTCACAGTCTGATCTCAGTCTCAATCTGTCAAAAATACCTCTAATTTCCATATATTTTTGACAAGTTTTTTGACATTTGATTGTCGCTGAGATGAGACTGCGACTATACTCCATTATTTTGTGACGTTTTACATTTACTAACCAAAAATGTTTTGTCCTTTTTTAGCATGGGGATCCATGGATGCCACCGCTACAAACACTGATCAATAGTCGTGTAACAGTTTACGATCATTACTTTCTCATACCTTGACATTGGCAAAATCATCGAACGTTACCGATGGAGCCAGAACCTTTAAAAATAGAATAGAATAGACTATACTCCATTTGAAATAAGATTAGACATTTAACTAAACCTTTTTTACAGTCCGATCAACCGATTTTGACTTCTATTGCGTTAGTGGCATGACAAATGGCAGCTGCAGTAAACAGTTGGTTTTGTAACTACTTTTATGCTTTTAATACCATTCTTATGCCTACAGTATAGAAATCAGAATCGGTTGAACGGACTGTAAAAAAGGTTTGTTTAAATGTCTAATCTTATTTCAAATGGAGTATAGATTATGAACGTTTTTAATTACTAGAATTGGCCTTCTGATTGGCGATTGTTTAAAAAGATGTCGTAAGATGATGTAGAATTTATCGTCTCATTTTTCTTCTTGTGGCCGAGTTGCTCGTAGCGTAAAATCTTACAAGTTCTTGGCTTTATTTGTAGATATACCTTGTGCTAACTTCAAAGCTAAAGATGATTGATAACCAGTGATAGGAATAGGTAGTGCCTATTAGCCTAAACTTCGAAGAACAGAGACAAGAAACGGAGACTTCCTTAGGACTAAATTATTTCCGGCACATCTGTCTCGAAATTTAGTCCTAAGGAAGTCTCCGTTTCTTGTCTCTGTTCTTCGAAGTTTAGGCAAATAGGCACTACCTATTCCTATCACTGTTGATAATCAGAGGTTGAAATTAGGTAGAGTTATTTATGTACTTACACTGATTTCATACAACGAAAGAATAAAGTGAATATGCCCCAAACCCCGGGATTAATTTTGAAGAGCAGAAAAATCCCGTGATCTATTAAATAAAAAGTTATTTACTTTTACACAATTTAAACCACTGCACGCGCGACGCTGCCAAATTTCTATCTCTGAGGTTTTTATTATTTTATTTATTTATTAGAAATTTGTCTATTAGAAATCCCGGGAAGACCCATATTAATATCAACATTTCGATGCAAGTAAATAAATAACTCTACCTAATTCCGACCTCTACTGATAACCCAAATAAAAAAACGATTTCCTTAAAAAAAATTACAACGACATCGACAGTGCGTTAAGGGCCTAAGTCCCGTTTGGTAGCGTAACACGGTCACTTTATGAACCGTACTGCTCATTAACGGCTTGTCTTGAAGATTTGAAAAATATATAATTTTGCTATAGATTCATATAGATCATTTTGCCGAGGGTACTTTTTTTGTATGGTTAATACTTTTGCTGTAAAAAAATATTTTACAACACGCAATATTTTGGCTTCTATTCCATACTCCTACTAAACGGCTTCGTTATTTGGAAAAAAAAATACACTGAAAAATAGATAGTTAGAGGTACCACAGAATCGCTAGAGCACAATTGTAAATTAATCAACATTTGCCAAGGAATATCCCAATTTTGAGATAAAGGCTCAGAGGTGCCCTGCGCGGGCGCGGGCGGCAGTCGTGCTTTAGCATTCAGACAGGAGATGAGGATACTATGGGCCTTAACAAATGTTGATCACATTTGTCAACGCATTGTCGTTGCGCATAGTTATTTGAAATTATGATTATTTGCCATTATTTTGATGCTGATCCCGCTAATAAGTAAAATTGTTAGATATTTAAAAATAGTCTCGTAACAGGTGAAGTCAAGAAAATTAATTAATAAGCTTAACTAACAACTTAAATTGACCGTACTTATATTGAAATCACCACATTCTTTCTTTAACAATTGTATGAAATGGCTAAAATAAGACAAACAATTAATTTCCCAGAATCATCATCTGCCTATCCTTTTCCCGCTTATATTGTCCAGTCTAACTTATCTGACCTCCACAACCCAGTTACTGGGCAATACGATACTCCTTGGTAAGACTGGTTGTCAGACTTTCGAGTTTCTGACAACCCGTAATGACTTGCGAAGATCCATGAATGACAGCCAGGACCAAAGGCTTAACGTGCATTCCGAGGTCTTGGTATGTTAAGATGGTCACCCATCTATAGACCAACCTTGGCAAGCGTAGCTTAACCTCACCGATCGAACCGTGTGTCTGTTATTACTTAGCCACAAGCCCCTGAATGCACATTATCTATTTATTCCCAGAATACACAGTTATACAGTTTATAATCATAATCATCATCATGACAGCCGAAAGACGTCCACTGCTGGACATAAGCCTCCCCCAAAAGGTGGGGATTTGCCATAATAATATGGTGGTCAAATGCATAGAGAACGCTGCTGCCCATTCTCTAGTAAGTCCCTTAGTCGCCTTCTACGACACCCACGGGAAGAAATGGGTTGGTGCTATTCTTTTACGTCCGGCATCACACGGGACCAGTTTATAATGCCAACTGTAAAATATTGATAAGAACTCAGGTACGTAAGTTTCGGCCACCCATCTCACTCCAAACCTGTCAACTGAGGGATTATATCCGGAGGATAGACAGCAGTTTCCGGACCTTGTCACCAACTTACAACTGTTCTGTACTCACACATAATATCACGCCAACAGACTTTAAGGGGTAGTCCGTAGCCAGAGTTGTATAGTACAACCACATTTCTAAAGATATGTTTAAGTCCCTTATAAGTACAGAGTTTTTATCTTACGAAGCGACGCACCCGCACGCTTTACTTGTGGTAACCAAGTGTACAAACACGCTGTGAATGTGTGCGTGAAGACGATTAGCGTGGGCACATAACACACACACACATCCGACTTCGCCCTTTTTCGCGCTCTTGCGCTTTCGGGGCTAAGTAACAACATGCGTACGGCTCGATCGGTCAGGTTAAGTTACGCTTACCGCGGTTGGTCCGTGGATGGGTGACAATCTTTACATACCAAGACCTCTCCGTGCCTCGGAAAGCACGTTAAGCTGTTGGTTCTGGCAGTTATTCGTGGATCTTTGACAGTCGTTACGGGTCGTCAGAAGCCCGAAAAATCTTAGAGGTCAGACAGGCAGTCGCTCCATACAAAAAACTGGTATTCAGATACATCTGGTTAGACTGGAAGCCGACCCCAACCTTACCTGGGAAAAGGCTAAGCAGATGACCATGAAAAGGGACCGAATTTATTGCCAGACCGAGCCCACAGATTCCGGGCTGATACTTAAAAGTGCAGATGGAACAATGTACTTGTACTTTGCCGACCTGAGCATTAAAATCAACAATAGAAATATTTTAAATAAAAAAAAAAACATTTATTTCAGGCCAGTTTTTACACATACACCCATAGTATTACAAAAAAAAAAATGAAATAGATATTAAATTAAATTATTATTATTATACATTCATTAGATTACTTATAGTTTTCTTATAATTGTCAGGAAGGTTTAACTAAGGTTTAAATTCAAAGAGTCATACTAAAATTATATACTTAGTGGTCATGTTAATGGTGCGAAATACAGTAGTCACAATGCTGTTCTTACACTTAATCAGTCTCAGATGAAATGATGCTTTAAGCCTACGTAATACAGCATAAAAATCGTCGACCCTGTTTTCAGCAAACAAACCAGACGCGCTAAACCGCCAGGGCAGATTAAGCATGGTCCGGAACGCGTTGTTGTATTGTACACGGAGAGTATTGTACATACCCTTCGTGTACTGTTACTACGTGTTAAATGCATAATTATTTTATTATGTGTATATTATGTGGTAAATGAATGTATTTCATTACTATTTTCTATCAATAGGTTCTCAGTTATAACTCGAATAATAAACTTATTTCGAAGTCACCAAGATCGATATCCAAAGCCAGCTCCTACACAGTTTTCTATCAACATTTTCGATCTAAACCACTCAATTATTTTAAATCGTAGACGTGTCGTAAGCACAAACCAGACTGACCGATGGATATTAACATAATTGCAGACAAAGAACAAACAAATCCACTTACATTTTGCATATTGAGACACGGGTTGAGTCCCAGATCAGAGCCCCATTAGAATGGCCGATGGTGGACACGGCACTTGTACACAATGGCCCATGCTGGCCCAGTGGACGACTTAGGTCTTTAAAACTTCTGTGGATGATCATAAGAGTAGTATGAAGGATGATTTCCACCAAACGGTTGGCATCGCATCGGGTCGGCACGGACTTTACAATCTTTAAACGATATTGAATCGTGAATCTAGTATATTTAAAGTCTATATTACCAAGCCGCACTCAGCAGGTTGACCGCGGACGTCTTCCGCTACACGCGATCGTAGCCGAAAGTATGCTGTGACTCGCGAACGGCTTCGTTCGCCTGTCGTCGTATCCGATCTGATCCTTTCGGCTGTTGTCATTTGTTCGTCTGCCATAAAAAAAAAATAGAACAGTCAACACGGTAGGAATTAAACTATTTGACGGATTCGTTCGCAAGCGACGGTACGTAGCCGATGTGTCTACATCCTGCCGGACGCGATCGGTTGTCGCCGCATCCGTACGTATCATTTCCGATCCGATGCGATGCGAGCCGTTTGGTGGAAATCATCCTTAAGACTAAAGAAACGATGGATTAATATGGCTCTGGCTTGCTTTCAAGATTATCTTATTTATTAAGCTTTTCTGCATAAGTCGACACAGTTACTCAGTTTTATGAATTAACAAACGATAACCTGACCTAACAAATCCGAGGTGAAGCGTAATAATGATCAAGCTTGACTCGTGTAGCTGAAGTTGCAAACCCTGAAAATATGCTTATCACAGACAGACAGACGGAGGAACGTTGCGTTGAAAGCAAAGATAATATAGACCAATAGCACTTCGCCCGCGACTTCATTATCATTCATCATCAACATTTCAGCCGAAAGACGTCCACTGTTGGACTTAGGCCTCCCCTAATATGGGAGGGTTTGCCATAATCGCCACGCTTGGCAGGCGGGTTGGCGATCGCAGTATGGTGGTAAAATGCATAGAGAACGCTGCTGCCCATTCTCTAGTAAGTGCCTTAGTCGCCTTCTACAACACCCACGGGAAGAAATGGGAAGGTGCTATTCTTTACGTCCGACACCACACGGAACAGCGACTTCACTCGAATAATATAATTTTTCAAACAAAGTAAATGCCTCTTTTCACCTCTTTAAAGGTCATTAATTCCAAAAACTCTTTCATAGTGGTCCCCTACATTATAAAAGGAAGCCGTGTGCAAAATTTCACGTTCCTAGTACCAGTAATTTCGGCTGTGCGTTGATATGTCAGTCAGTTTCTCCTTTTATGCAAGATAAGTTATACATTTTGACCACGTAGGTATTGCACTTTTCTATGAAACAGCTGATTTTTTTTTGTATAACCGACGAAAAATTTCTTCGCTTGGGGCTCTAGAATGATTATGCTGAATTCATGGTTACAGTTTGCGCACTGGTTAAAAACTTAGCCGTAGTTTTAGTAAATACGAAACCCGAAACACGTGTCTAGTATTTTAATGTAAAGAATCTATGTACAAAATTTCAAAACTGTATCATGAAAAAGCACAAAGTTATCTTGGTATGTTACCTAGTTGTCTAGACAAACATGGTCACCACGCGGCCCCCACACCGGCCACGCGTCAAGCGTCGTATTGTGCTCATTGATAATAATTAGGCAGTAGGTATCTAACCCTACGGCGATTGTATTGTAATTAACTGGTGATAACATTTTCCATCACACTTGCAGAACTTGTTTAGGAAAAAATATAACATGGTGTAAAAATTATTGCAATCGATTCAGTTACTTATTCTGAAGAAACTGTATTCAGATTTCGCATATACTAAAATAATCTTGTATACCTTTAAAGGGTGTCCCGAAACTCAACGTCAAGCGGGTACGGGGCAATAAGCTAGGTTGTACCAATTCTAGCAAAAATAAAAAAAATATAGTACATTTTTTTTTAAAGACAAGGCGTCTAAGTTTCGTGATAAAACGTTTTTAACCATTACTTAATTAAACTTTATTTTTTGTACTAGACTCACAATATTAATTATTGGTTTTGTGACTGCAATCAATAGCATAGTTGATGATGATGATGATGATGGGACTCCCTTTTCCGCACGTAGACTCCCATTCGGTCCGTTGTGCGTGGGGATTCTGGCTAACAAAGCCAGCCTAGCTCCGCCCAAAAGCACAGAAGCTTCCTGGGAGCTTCACAGGCTTCGCGGAGCGACCTCACTGTTCCGAGGATTTCTTCACGTTGAGAAGCCACGGCCTCGCATTCCAGGATGACGTGGGCGGCTGATTCCTCGGCGTCAAGGCAGCCTCTGCAAAGCGGGCTGTCTGTGGCGCCTATATTATGAAGATGTTTGTTAAGGGGGTTATGGCCCGTAATTGTTCCTATGATTATTCTAAGGTTATTTCTACTCAGGCTGAGAAGCTTTTTGGTTAATCGCGGGTGTACAGTCGGTAAAGCCAATTTTGACTGTCTACAGTCTGTAGCCCGTGACCATCGGTTGTTATGAAGTTCAGTTGATCTTTGGCGAATCCACGCACGAAATTGTGAGAAAGGCAGGGGGAGAAGTGGGTACGGGCCTAGCACGTTCGTATCTGAACCTCTCTTCGCAAGTTCATCTGCGGCGTCATTACCTAAGGATCCACTGTGCCCTTTGATCCACTGGAGGGTAATACGATTGGACGTCGATATACTCTCCAGAGCTAGATGGCACTCAAAAATTAGTTTGTTGTTGGTTTGTTTGTTTGCTAGGGCTTTAAGCACAGATAGGCTGTCGGATACGAATTTAATACCGTAATTCTGGATGCCTAAGCCCTTTACTGCTGTTGCGGCTTGTGTTAAGGCAACACATTCACATTGAAAGATTGAACTGTGTTTGCCTAGCGGTATGTGAAAGTTAATGTTGAGGTCAAGGGAGTGTACGCCAGCACCTGAACCGTTTTGTGTTTTCGAGCCGTCTGTGTAGATGCGCACTTCATTGGCTCCTGACTGATCCCTTTCTTCCTCTACTGTTTGTATGACATAGTTTTTGTTGAACATAGGTTGGTTTGGTGTTCTATCACACGGGGCAGCGATGAGCGGCTGGTACTCAATCGCCCGGTCCAGGATTTTAGCGTGTGGACTGGTTAAATTCTTGCCCCATATGCCCAGATGCAATAGCCTGATGGCAGCTAGTGCCGCCTCCTGCTGTATGTACAGGTCAAGGGGAGTTAATTGGAGGGCTATCTCCATGGCTGCTGTTGGGGTGGTTCTCATGCAGCCAGTGGTAGCTGAACAGGCCATTCGTTGGAAGCGCTGAAGTCTAGTAATGGTGGTCGAGAGCTCGGTCCTTGTCCACCAAACCAGAGCGCCATACGCCAACATTGGCCTTATCACCGCTTTATATAGCCACAGAGTAATCTTCGGAGAGAGCCCCCATGTTTTCCCTAACATTCTTTTACATTGGTAAAGTGCAATTGTGCTTTTATTCAGTTTGTAGTCAAGATGCTTGTTCCAGAGCAGTTTGCTATCAAGGATCACCCCCAAGTACTTGACTTCGTCTTTAAGTGTTAATTCTGTGTTGAAGAGTTTTGGAAGCCTGTGGGGTCCCAGGGTTCTCTTGTTGGTGAAAATTATTAGTTCTGTTTTCGCGGGGTTAACCGATAGTTCGTGTTTCGTGCACCAACTCTCGATTATTTTGAAGGCCCTTCTCATGAGATCGCACAAGATGCCCTCAAATTTCCCCGATATTAGAATTGCTATGTCGTCCGCGTATCCCACCGAGTACAGACTGCTAGCATTGAGCTCTGCGATGAGCTCATTTGCGACTAAATTCCACAGTAGTGGTGACAGCACCCCACCCTGTGGGCAGCCTCTACTCACGATACCTCGTGTGGTGGTGTTCACGGTAAATTGAATAGCACGGTATTTTAACATGTTATTAATCCATTCTATGAGTGTTCGCGCAACACCGTGCGTGGCAAGTGCCTGTTCGATGCTGGCGAATTTAGTTTTGTCGAAAGCGCCCTCTATATCAATGAAGGCGCCTAGGGTTGGGTTTTTGGCTTTGAGACCATTTCCTATGCGTGAAACTACGCTATGGAGTGCTGATTCAGTTGATTTGCCTGCACAGTAGGCATGTTGATTAGGATGTAAAGGTCTTTGTACCGAAATTTGGGATCTGATCTTCCTATCTCCCAGCCTCTCCAGTGTCTTTAAGAAGAATGAGGAGAGGCTTATGGGTCTGAAAGATTTGGGCTGGGTATAGTCGCCCCTTCCTGGTTTCGGTATAAAGATTATTTTTACCTCTCGCCATTTCAAGGGGATGTAGCGGTGGGCAAGGCAGGCTCGAAACACCTTGATGAGGTATTCAGCCAGTAAGTGTCGGCTCCATCTGAGCAGAGCTGGGAATATACCGTCCAGTCCCGCTGCCTTGAAAGGTAAGAAGGTGTTGATTGCCCATGTTATTTTGTCTTTATCGATTACCTCTAACGCCACTTCCCAATCTGAGCTGCTCGTTTCCCTCTCACTATGTGGTTCCCAGCTTTGCTGGGTGGCAATCTGGCAACCCGGGAAGTGGGTGGTTAGGAGTAGTTCGCTTGTCTCAGCGTCGTTTATTGTGTACGTGTTGTCTGGTTTTTTCAGGCATCCTATTGAGTGGTCTGTCTCTTTAGCAAGACAGGTTTTGACTCTCGTTGCCTGGTTGTTGCTTTCAATGTTAGTACAGAAACGCCTCCAACTATTCTTACCTCTGAGGCGTATCAGTTTTTTATAAGTTTTACGAGCTGTTGTATAGCGGTCCCAGTCTACCGGCGACCGTGTGTTCCTAGCTCTGTTGAACAGTCTTCTCAGCTTGCGTCGATGTCTTTCCAGTTCAGGGCTCCACCAGGAATGGCGAGCACCCTGCCTTGGTACTGTGAGAGGACACGACTGTTCATAGCTAGATAAAAGGATAGATGTGATGTTATTTACATGTTCGTCTAAATTGGTTACTGCTATTTCAGCCGGAAGGGCGGGTAATCTGCCTAGCTCAGCCTCGACTAGTTTTATAAACTTGGCTTGGTCTGTGTTGCGAGGAACCCGTCTTGGCTGTGGTTTGGTTAGGTTGAAATTAATGGTATATCGGATCCATCTGTGGTCTGAGCATGATATCTCATTAGATACATGCCAGTCCTGAATAGAGTTGGAGATACCTATGGTTGCTACAGTTAAGTCAATAATTGTTTGCGATCTCGCGTTTATGAAGGTAGGTTCAGAGCCCTTGTTAAGCAAAACAAGGTTATTACTAAGAATAAAATCAAGCATTGCCTCACCTCGGTTGTTGGTTTTGACATTACCCCAGAGCGTGTGGTGCGCATTGGAGTCCGTCGCGATGATTAGTTCCAGTTTCTCCTTTTCACAGTACTCAACCAGTGAGGCGAGCTCTGGCAGAGGCACGTCCTCGTCGCCTGGCAGGTATGCCGAGGCTAGTACAATGTCCGGGAGTTCCTGTTCGGTTCTGAAAAGCCTGATTGCTGTCAGGTCCCTTGAACAGAATTCGTTAATTAAAAGGTTAGGTACATGTTTTGGGGCAAAAATGCAGGTGCGCGGATTGGTTACGGAGGTGTCTAGCAGCAACTTACCTCCGATGTTACCAAGACCACATATTCTGCCACCCCTGATCCACGGCTCTTGGATGAGGGCGATGGTCTTGCCTTGTTGGTTTTCCAGCACTCTGCGCAAGGTGGCCGACGCAGATTGGCTGTGCTGGAGGTTGGTCTGCAAGATCCTAGTCCCGCACAGGAGAGGAGCAGAGGCTGCTGTCCTCGCCCTCACTTCTCTCCCCTTGCGGAAAGCAGTCCTCGTCCGAAAGTAGACTGGACGAGGGTGGATCTTGTGTTGATCCTGCTATTGATAGTACCTCCAGCGCTGCCATGGAAGTCGCCAGATCCACCGCCTCCCCAACACTCCCCATCGCGGGAGGCGACGGGGAGCGTCCAGGAAGCGGCGAACCAAGCTCCTCCCTAGGCGCGGTCGAGGCGGTTGTTTTTTGTGGCGCGGCGGCCTCCTCCCTGGTACCCCCCTCCTCCAGGAAACGGATGTATATACTACCCATAAGGTAGTATACCCGCCGCTGCTGTTCTTTTATGGTTTTCACCATGGGCTCTGGCACACGATAGAAGAGACAGGTGCCCGGGGGCTCCTGTCTAACCCTTTCGTGTGTCAGAGTCCAGGTGTTCATTTTGAGGTTCGGGTTCTGCCTCGCCAACATTCTGTGCAATTCTGCTGTGTCCTCGCTGTTTTCGGGGACAAACAGCATGCACATTACCTTCTTAGGTATGTCGGCTTGAGGCCGAACGGTGAGTTTGGTTCCCGGTAACGGGGACGACATGTTGGTTATGACCCCCTTGAGCCAGGCCAGCGTGAAGTTGTCCTCACACCATGTCTTGAGGACGCCTTCAGCGAAGTGGGCCCGGCCTCTAAAGTGGATCGCGGTGTTTTGGGTTGTGTCGGTTGGTTCCGGAGCTGCCTTCAGCAGGGCACGGAGCTGGTTCTCAATCAGCTGACGGATCCCCTCCGCTTGCTCCTGCGTCATGTCCATGAAGGGCTCGGTCATGATGGCAACGCACAGCTCGTTGCTCCTGAACGCCGCGGCCGCTTCGGCGTAGCTCACCGAAGTTCCATCACCCATACGGGAGCGAGCATGCTTGCTCTTCTTGCTGACCCCGGTTGGTGTGACGGAGTCTTCGGGACGTGTACGCTTTTGTGCCCTGGCCGGCGGTGCCATGTTGGTCTTTACTAATTTCTTTCCACCTCTTGACTTCATGCTGCGCTTGCGCTTAACGCCGGTAGCCTCTTCGCCTTTCGGCGTCTCAGCCGTGGCGGAGGTCTTGAGGGTCGTCTTTTTATGCGAGACTGTTTGCCATTGGTTGGCGTTTGATGGTCCTGCCCGTGGGGCTTTGGCCAGACTCGTCTGGTCCCTCTCAGAGACCGCAGCTGTTGACGCAGCCCGTGTTTTGGGCGCATCTTCAACTGCAGTACTCCTCGAGTCGCCTTGAGTGAGGACTGACCTTGGCCTTTCGGTCAGGGATGTGTTGGGGGGCGCATCCGTGGACGCAGATGAGGTTGGGATTGCTCGGGACGCAGCCTGTGGTGGCGCATCCCTTGCGGTTGCCTTCCTCATCGCATCCTTGGACGCAGCCGAGCGTTTGCGTTTGTTGGGTGCATCTGTTGACGCAGCCTTAGGCGGTTGCCGCTTAGGCGCATCTTGAGACGCAACCCTTGTGTTGGTGGTGGAAGGCGCATCTGGAGACGCAGCCCGTGGTGTGTTGGTTTTTGTAAGCGCATCCGACGAGCGGGACGCAGCTTGTGGTTTGTTTGTTGCAGGTGCAGTCTCTTTATCCATGAGTTTGGACGTTATATATTCACCGTCGGAGCTCTCCACCCGCCACGGAGCCCTCAGTCGGGGACGTCGCCCGTTCAACGAGCGAACGCCAGAGCTACTCCTTCGGTATAGGATCAACCTAGCAGGAAGTTGACGAGCCCGCACGCGACGGAAGATCGCGGGACTGTATACGACACGAGACTATGCGGCAACTCATCCCGGGACCCCACGCCACGCCGGCTGCCCCCCCCCGCTAAGTCGATCCTCGCTTGGCATCCCGCTTATGGGATGCCTCAGCCGGTTGATCGTGGGTAGCTACCCCCCGACCTCCCGTGTAAGAGGAAATCCGGGCCAAAGTGGTGTGTTGTGTGCAACCTGCTCCACTCAACCACCAGGATTCCTTCATCCCTCCGTACGGGTCCCCGCGCACGGCACAAACACGCGGGAGGTCATCACTGTCCAGCATCTGCTCTTGTTCGATGGTGGACACCCAGGGGCTTGACCTCGCCACCCCTGAGGTGAATCGCCCGGTGATTTCTGTTACGTCTAATTCATATGGAATTAGACCAATAACGGGGCGGCAACCTCGAGAAGGAACATCACCAGACTTGTCTTGAGGATCTACACGACCGTTGCGCTCTCCCTCAAGACCACGCCACCTTGCCGCCTCTGAAGGAGGAGGCAAGGTAGGCTTGCGTCTACAAAACCAAGCCAAGCAAGTAAGGAAGCGAAGCGTGTTGTTGGAAAGCCAAAACATAAATTTGTAAACGCAAAACCCTCCCCCAAATAGCATAGTTATTTAGGATTACATTAAAAAAAAAACACTGAACAATTTAGAAATTTGTGATCACAGTACCTAAATATCTGATCTAGGGTGTTGATTTTCAACATTTTCAAAAGAATACCTATTATCACTTAACCAAGTAACATGGATTTTATTTTTTATTTTTGCTAGAACTGGTACAACCTAGCTTATTGCCCCGTACCTGCTTGACGTTGAGTTTCGGGACATCCTATATAATTATATAATGATAATAATAAGCCTAGCCTTGTTCGAACTTTTTTGGAGTCAGCTTCCACACTGCAACCAGATGCAACTGAAGAGTTACCAGTTTAGTACAAGAAACGACTGCCTATCTGACCTCCAGAACCATTTACTCACTTACACAACACCCCTGGATAACGATGTAGCATATAAAAAAATACTACCACAAAGAATATATCCATAAATTATTTCTACCTATAATAGAGTGACATAGATACCCAATATTTGGTATTCTCTCGGGTACAGATGGATGGTTGCTATGGTAACCGTATCTCGGCTTTCTTCCTGACTGATCGCCAAATATGGCCGGGGAGCCGCGGCGAATACACCTGGGGACGTACTATGGTAACGAGAATTGATATCGAGTTTATATTTTTGTGTTTTTAGGTCATAGAGGCTTTTTTAGTAAAACTGGATCGTGGAGAAAGATGATACACATAACATAATATATTTTATAACGAGGGACTACACGAAGCCATAATATACCAGAGGTGGTTTGACTCCCGAGCGTGCGAGGGAGTCAATGAAACTGAGGGTATATTAAGTTGGCGTTTAGTCTCGAGGTGCAAACTGTACTTTTCACTATGAGTGCGAGAAAAATATTCAATTTATTACAAAAACATGTAACTTAATAAAATAAAAATCACAATATCTATTAGGTATGTCTTTTGCTCTTTGCTCGACGTTAAACTCTTCACCAAGGAACATAATATAAGTACCACAACTGTCACTGGACATTCTTAATAAATTTATTTAAAGCCGAACAAATTTACACTCGACAAAAATTCTGAAATTTTAGCGGTCAGTTTTTTCTTCTAAACCAGTCACAGATTAACAATGTAAAACACATGGCGCCACCTTGGCAAAACCATAGAACTAAAACTCTCAACATTTTCGCAATGAAGATGGTCCACACTCCACAGATAATAGTATATTTACTGGCTGTTTGAGTTTGTCTATGTCACATGAAGGAAATTAAAAAATGAATTACTTTTTACTCCCTAGGGGACTAAAGTGGTCACTTTAGTCCCGCTTCGTAGGGCTATATTGATGTTTTTTTAGAGCATGAGAAGTGAAAAAACTTTTGTGTTCCCTGAATGGTTCTCAGTTTCTCAGAAAAAGTAAACTTTCCCAAAAGTACCAGTATTTTACACGAAGCGATTGCCTCTCTGAATCCACAACCCAGCGACTGGGTAATACGATACCCCTTGGTAAGACTGGTCGTCAGACTTTCGGGCTTCTGACGGCCCGTAAAGCTGAGAACAAACTATCGGACGCGTCCGTCAGCCGCAGCTGACAGACGCGGCTTAGCGGTGTGCACGGTAGTCGAGACGGCTTCGGACGTCTTCGGAAATTCGGACGCCTCGCTTCGGTCATTCCATAAAGGTTTGTCAATCGAGAAACATGACAAGCAGCGACAGCGAGGACGAATTTTTAGAGTTAGCGGCAGCTGCCTTATGTTGTCCTCCAAAAAAAACGTGAAAAGGATTGTTTGGGTCCATGATATGAATGTCCGCGGACGCGTCCCGTGCCCCGTTCACACCGTCCGCGGACACACAAGCGTCCAGCCGGCTAGATTCTGTTCAGACGTCTGAACGCTCAAGAGCGGCGCAAGGTCACGTCCGCGTCTTACGACCGATAGTTTGCGCAGTGTAGTATTAAATGTGCTGGCTAGATTTCAATAAGCCGCGTCTCTCAGCCGCGGCTGATGGACGCGTCCGATAGTTTGTTCTCAGCTTTACGACTGTCAATGTTCTACGAATGATAGCTGGGGCTAACGGCTTAACGTGCTTTCCGAAGCACGGAGGGGTCTTTGCATGTTAAGATACTCACTTATCCACGGATCAGCCGCGGCTAGTATAACTTAATCTGATCGATCGACCCGTGCAGCTGTTATAATATACTTAGCCTCACACAACACAACCTATTGCTATCAACTGGGTACAAATCCAGATTCTGGGCTGCTACTGAGAAATTCCAATTTTCAGATGGTAAAAATCTCACTTCTACAGATCCCAAAAACCAGTAGTAGGGTCTTCTTCAAAGCTAATTACGCATTATACCCACTTCAGGTTGACGTGTCCGTAATTAGGGCTGGTTTAGAGAACTCGCCCCTCGCCCTATGTTCGGCTGAGCTTAATCCCGGTCGCTGAGATGGGCTGGACATCGGACGGTTAAAAACTTGGACTGCTTTTGTTTTTTCGGTGACAGGTAGATTTTGTATGCAAAGAAGGATAAATATAATATTTTGGTATTAAGTATCTATTCGTGCAATGTTATTTATTATACAGGATAAGTTTTTAACCGTTGCGCAAACTGTAACCATGAATTCAGCATATCATTCCCAGCTAAAGCACTAGGAAGTGGTGACGGGTGGGCGTTTTTGGGGGGACTGTCTTATGGATTTTGACGTTCGAAAAGTGCTGATTCTCAGCCTAATTTGAATAAATGACTTTTGATTTTGATTCTAGACCCCCCAGCGCAGAAATTTTTCGTCAGTTATACAAAAAAAAAAATAGCTGTTCCATACACTTTGACCGCGTATGTATTGGACTTTTCTATGAAACAGCTGATTTTTTTGTATTGATGAAAAAATTATGTGCTGGGGAGTCTAGAATGATATGCTGAATTCATGGTTATAGTTTGCGCATTGGTTAAAAACTTATCCTGCCAAGCGTGGCGATTATGGCAAAACCTTCCCTTTGGCGAGGCCTATGTCCAGCAGTGGACGCCTTTCGGCTGAAATGATGATGGTGATGAGGAAACAAGGCAGCCGATATTTAAATAAGTACATGATGGTACTCATCATAACAAACAACTTTCCCAAAGAAACGATTTTTTTTATTGATCTACGTTATTGACCCCAATTTTACTACCCCAATAGATTATTAAGTGCCTCACACGAATAATACACCATCAGCTGTAATTTAATTTAGTTACCTACAAACAAAAAATAATAATCCACTTTTACCATGCATTATGCGACGATGAAGTACCTGGGACTCGTCCTCGACAGCCGGTGGAACTTCGCGGAACACTTCCGACGTTTGGCTCCCAGACTGGAGCGGGCCGGGGCTGCTTTGAAGCGGCTCTTGCCCAATCTAGGGGGGCCAAACGCCTCCTGCCGGAGGCTCTACGCGGGGGTCGTGCGGTCCATGGCCCTATACGGGGCGCCGGTGTGGGCGCCTACATTGAGGCGCCAACCAGCGCGAAAGCTGAAGGCGTCCCATAGGGTCATGGCGATCAGGATGATCCGGGGATACCGCACGATCTCAGGTGAGGCGGCGGGCCTCCTTGCCGGATTACCGCCATGGGATCTGGAGGCAAAGGTCCTCGCGCATATCTGGGAGTGGCGCGAGGAGGCCAAACGCCGGGGCGTTACTCCGCTGCCGCGAGAAATCGAGGTGCAGCGGACAGAGCTCCGGCGGGATCTCATGGCGACATGGAGAGTGCGATTGTCGCAACCCAGTGCTGGGCACGCCACGATAGCGGCGGTAAGTCCCCTCTTTAAGGAGTGGCTTGAGAGGCGGCATGGCGTCCTCACCTTCCGCCTGACGCAGGTCCTCACCGGACACGGTTGTTTCGGGAGGTTCCTGTTTCGTATAAGGCGGGAGGAAACGCCCGGGTGCTTCCATTGCGAAGATCGCCCTGAGGACACGGTGGAGCATACGGTGGCGGTCTGCCCGGCTTGGGCGGAGCACCGCCGTGTCCTCGTGGAGGCGATCGGCGGCGGCGATCTCTCGCGTCCGGCCCTGGTGCAGGCCATGGTACGGAGCGAGAGTGAATGGTTAGCCGTCACCTCCTTCTGCGAAGCAGTAATGCTCGCAAAGAGGGAGGCGGCGCACGTGAGGGAGAGGCAGTATATGCGCCCTCACGGCCGTAGTCGCCGCGGGAGAAGCCCTGGGCGTCGGGAATCCCAGGCTGATTCCCGGCCACCGTAGGCGCGGGCTTGCGGACGGCGAGTAATGGGTAGCTCGCTGTCCGGTAAGGACCAAGCCCGGGTCGACGGCGCGTTGTGTTCCACGCGCGCCTCAAAGAGATGTCAGCACCAATAGGTGGGGTTCGCAAGGACCGATGCCTGCCAGGGGTGCGGGTTGTTCGAAAGAGATACCGCGGCCCCTGGCACACAGGCAACTGAGGGAACACGGGTGGGTTTTAGTCAGTAAAAGTCTGACACGCCCTCCCGCTCCACCCAGAGCGGGAGAAGTTATTTGATGATTTCCCACCCAAAAAAAAAAAAAAAACCATGCATTATGCGCGCTATCAGCTGTGAGTCGCTTGGCCCCGGGGTCAAGCGACTCACAGCACAAAAGTGCAATACCTACGCGGTCAAAATGTAGGTATGAAACAGCTGTTTTTTTTTGTATAACTGACGAAAAATTACTGCGCTGGGGGGAGTCTAGGATGATATGCTGAATTGATGGTTACAGTTTGCGCACTGGATAAAAACTAATCCTGTATACGTTAGTACCTACCTTTTCTACTAGATAAATTAAATAACCTTCAGAAGCAGTCGGGTAAAAGATAAACAGTTGTCTGTATGATGAAGGACTTACTTATATTGTACCTACTCACGAAATTAAACTTCGAAAGGGTCTCATCAAAAAATTTATTGAAAAAAAAATACTTGTAACACAATGAAAGTACCTAAATTTTATTCGTTGCAATAATAAACTCTAAACAAAACGAAGAGTATTTTGTTCATTTTAAATGACATAATATATCTACACAACATCACGCCTGTTTAACCCGAAGGATTAGGCAGCAGTGCACTATAGTAGATACACCCACTTATCGAATGTAAAAGGGTTTTCTTTTTTTTTTGAGGCTGGGAAATCATCAAATAACTTCTCCTGCTCTGGGTGAAGCGGAAGGGCGTGTCAGACTTTTACTGACTAAAACCCACCCGTGTTCCCTCAGTTGCCTGTGTGCCAGGGGCCACGGTATCTCTTTCGAACAACCCGCACCCCTGGCAGGCATCGGCCCTTGCGGACCCCACCATTTGGTGCTGACATCTCTTTGAGGCGTGCGTGGAAAACAACGCGCCGTTGACCCGGGCTTGTTCCTTACCGGACAGCAAGTTACCCATTACTCGGCATCCGCAAGCCCGCGCCTACGGTGGCCGGAAATCAGCTTGGGATATGTAATAGGGGGTGAGCTTAATGCCATCAAACGGGCACAAATCCAGACTCCAGATAGTCACTAAGATATTTCTGATTGATAAAAACCCATTAGCACGATAGAACTCAGAACCTCATGCTCTGCAGTAGCGGTTAAGACCACGAGACCAATGAGATAATTTTTAATATCCAGTAAAATAACTACCCATTTCAATGTAAAGATATGATATGCACTGAAAACGTTTCTAGCTCATGAAATCAATAGTGTACTAAGTACCCACCCACCATCAAATATGACCATTAAGAATACTTAGGTTCAAATGAGACCATTAAATCGTCTGGCAATGTGCGGCATTTTGCAGGCACGATGTTAGTCATCTTATACGTACATTATGTAGGTATCTGATAATTGCACTTAGGTATAAAAGGTATAAGCAGCCTATGTTCCCTCTGCTGGTTGGGCTACAGAATAGGCCTGAGAGGGAGTGAGCTATAAATCCACCACGCGGGCCCAGTGTGGTGATGGTGGAACTTAGGAGTCACATGTCATCGACTTTTTTGTTTTTTTTAAGGGGCTCGCGGCTAAATAATAACAGCTGTATACGGGGCGATCGATCAGGTTAAGCTAAGCTTGCCGCGGTTGGTCCGTGGATGGGTGACCATCTTTACATACCGAGAACACTCCGTGCCTCGAACAGCACACATTAAGCCGTTGCTCCCGGCTGTCATTCATGAATCTTTGACAGTCATTTCGGGTCGTCAGAAGCCCGAAAGTCTGTCAATATCGTGTTACATAGTTACTGGGTTGTGAAGGTCAGATAGGCAGTCGCTCCAAGTAAAATACTGGTAGACTGGAAGCCAACCCCAACAAAGTTGGGACAAGGCTAGATGGATGATGACGGTTCTAGACATGCCAGTTTCTTCGCAGGAATCTCGGCAATACTACAGCTACCCCCATTAGTGAATGTTTTTTTTGATATTGGATGAGTAGTTTCGGTGATTGCCTCCTACATCCAAACTTACAAAATTTACGTATTTATAATATTAGTGTAGAGTGTGTTGACAGTAGTAAATGAATGATAATTCCCTTTATATTTGAATTAACTATCCTTACTAATATGGGTGTTTGTTACTCTTTCACGCAAAAACGGCTGAACGGATTTGGATGAAATTTGGCACACAGATAGATTATAACCTAGATTAACACATAGGATACGATTTATCCCGGTAGTACGTTCCCGCGGGATAATTTCCGACTTCCACGCGGGCGAAGCCGCGGAGGGAGCTAGTAATTTATATAACTTTTAGTGCAAGGGTGCATGGCCCCAACTTACGTGTTGTAGTTTTAATTTAATCACCACTGCTCTAAAAACGGTGAAGGAAAACCTCGTGAGGAATCCAGCATGTCCTAGAATCAAAAATTAGAAGACATGTGACATCTACCAACCCACACTGAGCCCGCGTAATGGATTGCGGGCCACTCCCTCGCACATAGACGAAGCATGTGTCTCAGCAGTGGGAACGTTTTAAGCTGATATGTATAAAAATATCTATCGTTTTTGAAGAGAAAACTTCTTTAGCCGCATTGAGCACTTTTTGAGTGACCAAAAATCATGGAACTCGCGTCGTCGTCACCGAACGCTTGAGTACACGGATGAGGCGCGCGTTGATGTCTTTTAGAAAAGTCCCTTTCTTTCATTAGGAATTTCTAATTCTTTTATCCCATTCTTTCCCTTTGTATTTTTATCGTAAAAATCTGTGCTTGTTACCTCTAATGGCTGAAGTCGATCGCTCGTTTATCATTTTTTACCGAGTGCAATCAGGACCCAAGGACCCAATATTAAATCCTGTAAATACACCCGTAAGTTTACACTTCTGTCGGCACTCCCGGAGTGCCACTGTTTTTTTTTCATACGTCACTTTATAAACAGCTTCCCGATTCATTTTATAAGCCATAAGTTTGTTGCATAGCACACCGAGAAGCGAGGTGTTTTCTTTGAATTTAGGTTAAGCCGGGATCGGCATATCGTGTGGTATAAACCGATTCGGATGTGGAGGAATCTTGCGGAGTGGAACATATGGCTTGCTACAGATTTTGATGCAATAAGGATAAATATACGATCACGTATGTATTCCTCTTTGGAGGGGTTTTTGCTAAGTAACAACAGCCACATGGGTCAATCGATCAGGTTAAGCTACGCTTGCCGCGGTTGGTCTGTGGATAGGTGACCTTCTTTATATACCAAGACCTCTCCGTGCCTCGGAAAGCACGTTAAGCTGTTGGTGTTGGATCTTTGACAGTCGTTACGGGTCGTCAGCCGAAAGTCTGACAACTAGTCTTACCAAGGGGTATCGAAAATCAAAATCAAAAGTTATTTTCAAACTAGGCTGAGAGTGAGCTCTTTTTGAACGTCAAAATTACATAAGACAGTCCCCCAAAAACGCCCGCCCTTCACCACTTCCGAGTGCTTTAGCTGGGAAGAAGAAGTGGTGCAACAAACTCCCCAGCAGCACAGCTGTCTGTTAAGTTAGAAGAACTTGATTCTGCTGGATGCGGGAAGCAAAGAACCAGTCGAAGTGGCGGAGCTTGGGGGAGGCCTATGTCCAGCAGTGAACGTCTTTCGGCTGAAATGATGCTGATGATGACGAAATATGTTCTGTGTCACCAGTGAGTTCGAGCCCGCGACTAGTATCCCCTTAAGCAAAATACAAACAGCTTAAAGTTAAAATGATCGCTCAGGGATACATGCATCGACTCATTATAATTTAAAATCGATACGAGTATAAACTTTTCGAATTAAAAGTTTTTAAATCGAGTAAGTATTGGTTTACCTATTCGAATAAGGAAAATCCTTACTAATATTATAAATGCGAAAGTAACTCTGTCTGTCTATTACGCTTTCACGCCTAAAGATATGGAGAAGGACATAGGCGAAACCGCGGACAAAAGCTAGTGTTGTATATTTTACTAGCGCCTTCTCCTCGCGGTTATTAACCGACTTCAAAAAGAAGGAGGTTATCTATTCGACATATTTCTATATACAAGGTACACCTTGTATATAGAAACAAGGTGCACAACAACAGAATGGACGCAAGACCTGAAAGTAGTTTGTTCCTAATTGACTACTGAATCGATTTCAGTAACTTTTGATATAAGTATTTTTTTTTATAAATTATGTATTTTACCATACCTACCTCTGATTGAGCCAAAGAAAATTCAATCTTATTTTAGAAGAAATAAGACTCAATTTTAAACGCATAAAGTAATGCTTGGGTCGACACGTTTTTCTTAATAACATCGGTTAGCTTTAAAAAAAAATAGATTTGGTCATCGTATTATGCTTTTAAGTAAATATTCTAATTGGGGTGTATGAGGTCTTGCGTTAATTCTGTTACTCGTTGTATATATTTTTTATGTATGTTCGGGCATAACTCCGTCGGGCATACATGTATAGACGGATTTGCAAAATTCTTTTTTTGGTAGAAAGGGGTTTATTCCGAAATGGTCCCCTTTAAATTTCATATAGATCTGATGAAGCGTTTCGGAGACAGACAACGGAACTCTTA
Organism: Antitype chi; assembly: GCA_947359405.1. Taxonomy (NCBI): domain Eukaryota; kingdom Metazoa; phylum Arthropoda; class Insecta; order Lepidoptera; family Noctuidae; genus Antitype; species Antitype chi. The sequence goes on along the minus strand of OX375835.1, from coordinate 5,480,244 downwards.
AAAAAATGACAGCAAAGCAATCGCGATTGCTGCTAGCTATACATACAAGGTGAATTTTTAGTCACCGCTTAGATATTTCAGGGTTATAGTACCCGTGAAATTGAACAACTTTCTCCAAGGAAGATAGGTCGAAATATGAAAAAAAAACCGGACTTCCCATGCAAAATCAATAGTCAGCTGATCGATTTTGTATGGGAGGACCGGTTTTTTTTTTCATATTTCGACCCATGTTCCTTGGAAAAAGTTGTTCAATTTCGCGGGTAATATTACCCTGAAAATTTTAAACGGTGACTAAAAAATCACCTAGTATACCTATACAACCGACTTCCGGAAAAAAAACTAAAATGTGAAAAATAACTTTAACAAAAAATAAAATACAAGATATCCAAAGTAACCGACCTTCCGAAATTAAAGTTATTTTTCACTTCGTATTGTTGTTTCCGGAAAACGGTTGTTTTTTTTACAACTTCAGAGACATTGCGATATATTCATAATACTTATCTAAGTTTTGTATTAATTTAAGTAAGTTTTGCAGAGGTGTATCACTACACCCACATTTCGCTAGTTTTTTTTTAAATCCCATGTAAGCCTATCAAATCAAATCAAATCAAATTTATTCGTAAATGTAGGTTTCAATAAAATAGGATGTTATAGTAAGATAGTCAGTTCGCTACATTTTACTCGAAAGCATACAAATATGTAATAAGAATGTTAGTTTTGTCGAAACCACAGACACATTTAAAATAAAATAACTCAATTACTTACATACTAACACACAATTGTGAATGTCGACATAATCTAAATGTAAGGACAAAAACATAAGATGCAACTTAGAACGTATACACACAGAAACAGCCATTTTAACAACATCTACACTCCATTTGAAATAATATTAGACATTTAACTAAACCTTTTTTACAGTCCGATCAACCAATTTTGACTTCTATTGCGTTGGTGGCATGACAAATGGCAGCTGCAGTAAACAGTTGGTATTGCAACTACTTTTTTGCTTTTAATGCCATTCTTATGCCTACGGTATAGAAGTCAGAATCGGTTGGACTGACTGTAAAAAAGGTTTGTTTAAATGTCTAATCTTATTTCAAATGGAGTATAATTGCCATTAATCAGGCACAAATCTAGATTCCGCGTTGCTACTGAAAAATTTCAGATGCAAAACCCAATAACACTTTGCCTAACTTGGGTATCGAACTCAAGACTGCGCTCAGCAGTACCTACCGCTTGGGACCAGTACACCAACGAGGCCGCTCAATAGTATAGTAGGTATTTACGTTTATACATAAACATCTTTCGTTTTAGAGTTCTTTATAGATCGGCTCCGTTCCGTGTGGTACCGGACGTAAAAGAATAGCACCATCCCATTTCTTCCCGTGGGTGTCGTAGAAGGCGACTAAGGGACTTACTAGAGAATGGGCAGCAGCGTTCTTTATGCATTTTACCACCATACTGCGATCGCCAACCCGCTTGCCAAGCGTGGCGATTATAGCAAAACCCCCTTTTGGGGCCTATGTCCAATAGTGGACGTCTTTCGGCTGACATGATGATGTTGATAGAGGGGCTTGTGATCGATCAGGTTAAGCTACGCTTGCCGCGGTTGGTCCGGGTGACCATCTTTACATACCAATAATATCTCTGTGCCTCGGAAAGCACGTTAAGCCGTTGCTCACGGCTGTCATTCCTGGATCTTTGACAGTCGTTACGGGTCGTCAGAAGCCCGAAAGTCTGACAACCAGTCTTACCAAGGGGTATCGTGTTACCCAGTAAAGTGAGTTGTGGAGGTCAGATAGGCAGCTGCATCCGGTTAGACTGGAAGCTGACCCCAACACAGTTAGGAAAAGGCTAGGCAGATGATGATGAGTTAAGGATCTTTCGGAATAAACTCTCCGAATGATGGTGAAAACACATAAACAACTGTTGCGGAGTTTAAAAGAATAACGCGATCACACGGACAGACACAAAAGCGAGTATAATTTAGCGTAAATTATTTCTCGCTGAAAGAAAACATCCTGAGGAAAACGATCAAACGGATTTGGGTGAACGATCACCCTCGTCGGAATTTATCCCACGGAAACGTAAAAGTATCTTATGTTATAAACTATCTGTATGCCTAATTCCATCCAGATTAGCTCAGCCGTTTTTGCGTGATTGAGTAGGTAGGTAACAAACATCCATACATTCACATTTATAATTTTAGTAGGATATCTGGTACATGCTCTGCCCCATCTCAAAAACTGACTTCCTTAAACAATGTTTTTTGTCTGAAAATATCAGGAAATTTCATATTTTAATAATAGTGTTGCGCCCTGCTGCGTTGTCCGTAGTTTACTGTTTATTACTGGGTAGTAATTTATCACGTTACCTTGGTAATATTTGCACATAATGGTGATTTAAGGGTAGTTACGCAACGTTTTCATTGCGCTTATTGAAGTAAATAGTGGTGACCTCGTTGATCTATTGGTTGCAAGTGCTAACTGCTGGGCAGGCGCTTCCGAGAATCCTACTTAAAACAAGAAAGAAAAAACGCACAAACAAAATGCAAATTACAAAAAAAAAAAACAAAATGCACACATAAAAAGTACCCAAAGCTACTTACTAACTGCCTCTTAATATTTATCTTTGACTTTCTTGAAAACGCTAAAAATAGTATATTTTATAACGAGGGACTAAACGAAGCCATAATATACCCGAGGTGGTTTGACTCCCGAGCGTGCGAGGGAGTCAATGAAACCGAGGGTATATTAAGTTGGCGTTTAGTCTCGAGGTGCAAACTGTACTTTTCACTTCGAGTGCGAGAAAAATAGTCAATTTAGTACAAAAACATGTACTTACCTAATAAATATTACTAAAAAAACACTACAAAGTGAAAAATGACTTTAATTTCGGAAGTCGGTGTCTTTGGAGCTGAATTTGAATTTGTTGTCACCGCCTTCCGAAATTAAAGTTATTTTTCACTTTGTAGTGTTTTTTTGGAAGTCGGTTGTTTTTTTTTTGGAAAAGTTTTTTTTTTCACTTTTTAGTGGTTCACATGTGTTTACCCCTTCACAGCGTACCGGCGTGATGTTATGTTATGAACTGGTGTAAACAATAGACAGACATGAGATTTCAGCAATCCCAGTCCATTTGCTATCATTTATTGAGGAGTTCCGTTGCCTATCTCCAAAGTTCTTCATCAGATCTTCACCAAATTGAAATGAGACCACTCCGAGAAAGTACTCTTCCAAAAAATACCTAAATCGCTTCGCGTGCCTATATAATTTGAAGAGTTCTCTCTATTTCTCCAGGATCCCATCATCAGATCCTGACTTGATGATCATGGGACCACCTGGGAAGTATACCCTTTCAAACAAAAAAAAATCCAAATCGGTCCAGCCATCTTCGAGTAATCGGGGAACATACATAAAAAAATTAAAAAAGGTTCCGACGAATTGAGAACCTCCTCCTTTTTGAAGTCGGTTAGTAAAATAAAAATCACAATATCTATTAGGTATGTCTTTTGCTCTTTGCTTGACGTCAAACTCTTCACCAAGGAACTATATATATAGGAACATAATATTTGTCACTGGACATTCTTAATAAATTTATTTAAAGCCGAACAAATTTACACCCGACAAAAATTCTGAAATTTTCGCGGTCTTTTTTTTCTTCTAAACCAGTAACAGATTAACAATTTAAAACACATGGCGCCACCTTGGCAAAAACCATGGAACTAAAACTCTCAACATTTTCGCAATGAACCTCCACACATAATAGTATATTTACTGGCTGTTTGAGTTTGTCTATGTCACTTGAACGAAATTAAAAAACGAATTACTTTTTACTCCCTAGGGACTAAAGTGGTCACTTTAGTCCCGCTTCGTAGGGCTATATTGATGTCTTTTTAGAGCATGAGAAGTGAAAAGGTGGTTTTTTAAACCAGTGTATCTCTTTAACCGTAAATAATTTTGGAAGCAAAAAAATATATGAAATTTTAAAGTCTTTTATGCATACAGTGATCGAATTCAAAATATAATTATACATCAAAGTCACCTCTTAATTATCTTTAAAACCAGTTTATCCCTTCAATAACAATTATCATTATAATTAAAAATATACCATAATATTCCAAATGCCAAACTGCATTCAGTGATGGATTATTTATTATTAAATAGTTAATATCGATATTATTTGTATTTTTACGACAACGCTTGCTCATTTATTTATCGAATTTATTACAACAGATTTTAACCCGTATCGGATTGCAATAAGAACTATTATCGCTCATAACGACAATATTTAAAGTTACCAGGGCCTTAATACTAGCTTTTTACCAGTGGCTTCGCTCGTGTGGAGGTCGAAAATTATCCCACAGGAACGTACTACCGAGATAAAAAGCATCCTTAGTGTAAATCCAGTTTATAAACTATGTGTATGCCAAATTTCATCCAAATCCATTCGGACGTTTTTACGTGATTGGGTAACAAACATTCAAACATCTAAACGAGGGGTGCGGGTTGTTCGAAAGAGATACCGCGGCCCCTGGCACACAGGCAACTGAGGGAACACGGGTGGGTTTTAATCAGTAAAAGTCTGACACGCCCTCCTGCTCCACCCAGAGCGGGAGAAGTTATTTGATGACTTCCCAACCAAAAAAAAAAAAAAATCATACAAACTTTCACATTTATAATATTAGTAGGATTTTTCCGATCTATTCAGGTAGATTAATTAGCAAAGGTAAAGGACAAACATCCACATATCCCCTGTTCCCAGAAATCCTCCAATGATCTTTATATCCCCTGTCGAATCTCAGTTGTGATTGGTTCACCTAAAATAGCAATATCCAATCTCCTAGGTATAGAGAATATTGTTTGACAGATTACTTACACTCAATAAAGTTCCTGGAATATAATTCCAGAGAACGGTTCCTAGAAACTTGGACACAAATGCCATCGAACATGTCGACTCAAAGCTTCAATTCAATTCAATTCAATCTCTTTATTGTGGATCATAGGTAGGTACATAATACAGCTCTTAAATAATTAGTTGTGAACAGCTACGTCCCGCCCTTAGGGCATACAATAGTTACATAAAAATAGAAAATAAATTACATTAGGAATTTCAATAAGAATTAATTACATTACAATTTCACACCAAAATATAATAATAAAAACAAAAACAAAATGGAACGCATTATGGTAGGTACACATCAGTGGGTCACCGAACGCATCATGACTGAGGGGGACTATATTGGAGTAGTGATTTGTCTGATAGGAAGTCTTTTAGTGAGTAGTAGCATTTGTTGGCTAGTAAATCATGCAGATTCTTTTTAAATTTTTTCATTTCCGTGATTATCCTAATAGGCCCCGGAATATTATTAAAGATGCATGAAGCAGTGCAAAAGATACTTTCATGCATTAGATGAGTCTTGCTAGCTACTGTGCGCAATTTGTCCTTACGCCGTATACGCGTGTAGTAATTAAACATGTCAATATTATTTTTGACATATACTGCTGCCTCAAATATATAGACACATGGCAGTGTTAATACGTTCATCTTTTTAAAAAATGGCTTACAGGAGTCAGTTTCACATAATTTAAATATAGCCCTGATACAGCGTTTTTGAGCAATGAACGCCCGCCCCTTGTCTGTACTGTTGCCCCAGAATATTACACCGTATCTGAGGAGAGAGCTAACGTAACCGTGGTAAGCTGTTATTAAAGTAGTCTGATTCGCTATTTTACCCAGTCTGTGAAGAGCATATGAAAATTGTCCCAGCTTTTTGCATACATGGTCAATATGTATTTTCCAATTTAGTTTGTTATCAATGTGTAACCCTAAAAATTTTGTTACATCAGTTTCTTCAATGTCGCTATCTAGGTAATGGATTTTTAAAGTACCCGTACGTCGAGTTCGTATTTTAAAATTCATTAATTTCGTTTTGTCAATGTTAATCATTAAATTATTCATTTTAAGCCAGTCCATAATTAATAATATTGTTTGATTAATGTCAGATTCTAGATCAATTATATTATCATTAACGAATAAAACAGTGCTATCATCAGCAAATAGTGTAATGTCATGATTTGTTACCGAAGGCATGTCATTTATATAAACAAGGAAGAATAAGGGACCCACGATACTCCCTTGAGGAACGCCGAATTTAGCAATTCCAGATTCAGAAACATATATTTCTTCTGTTTTAGTTGTGGGATTTAACCTCCTTACTTCTGTAAATTGTTGTCTGTTGTTAAGGTATGATTCTATAAGTTTGTACACATTACCTCTCACACCATATGCATACATCTTTCTTAAGAGGATCTTGTGATCAACTCTGTCAAAAGCCTTCGACATGTCCATGTATAGCGCGACAGCCGGCAGCCCTTTGTCCAGGTTAGTCATTACTTTATGTAAAAAGTTATATATTGCCACATTTATGGATTTGTGTTTTCTGAAACCATATTGACTAGGCGTTAGAATGTTGTGTGTTTCAAAGAAAGTGTAGAGACAGTTAAACATCACCTTTTCAACAATTTTTCCAAAAATAGGTATCAGAGCTATGGGCCTATAATTGCTCATGTTAGTTCTGTCTCCTTTTTTAAATATTGGCTTTATAACAGATATTTTTAGTTTGTCTGGGAACGTGCCTTCTTCTATGCATAAATTAACAATGAAGCTTAGCGGTTCAGATATAATATGAGCTACATCTTTAACAATATTTGTCATAATGCTATCATAGCCGGCACTGTTTTTATTTTTTAGAGCTATTATTATTTTATTGATGTCAATAGGGATAGTCGGTGTCATAAAGATTGAATTAGAATTATATGTCAGTTTGTTGGAAGATTTTTGGGGTACACTAGTATTATTACCATTGATTTCAAGAAAAAAGTCATTAAAAGAATTCGCAATGTCTTGAGGATTATTTATTATTTCGCCGTTTATAGTTAATTGATTTACGCCCTCATTTGGATATTTATATTTGATGTCATTTATTACTTTCCAAGTAGCTTTGTTCTTATTTGCAGCAGATTTTATAAAGTAGTCATTTTGAGATTTTTTTGTCAGTCTGGTTATAGTTTTATACCTCTTTGCATATGCCTTGAAAGCAGTTTTGGTGGCTTGATTTGGATTATTCCTGTATTGCCACAGTAGTTGGCATTTACGTTTGCTACATATTCTTAAGCCACGTGAGATCCAATTCGGTTTAGATCTGTCATGTATCCTGACTTTCTTTAGAGGGAAACAGAGATCGTACAACATGGTGAAATTATCATAGAAATTGTTGTAAGCATTATTCGCATCCATGCAACTATAAACGTCACTATTGGTTAGTTGTTTTAAATATTTTATAAATATTGCTCTATTGTCTTGAGAGTAATCCCGTTTCAAAATATACCAATATTTTGTAATACAGGTCTTTTTGACCGGAACCTTAATGATTTGCGCATTATGGTCTGATAGCGCTAATTCCTTAACAGTGCCTTTACAAGCTCGTATGTTAAGGGCTATGTTGTCTATGCACGTTTTACTAGCAAAGCGCGTTACTTGCTTGAATTTTAGTTTCAAATTATATCTAGTTAAAAGTTCTATAAATTCACTGGAAAGTTTTGAATACTTCAAAGTATCTATGTTGAAGTCTCCGCATATTATGAGCTTTTTTCCGTTTGAACATAAGTTATTTAATATTTTATTTAAAGTTATGAAAAAGCTGTCTGTAGAGCCAGCGGTGTTGTTTGGAGGCCTATAAATGCATAGAACAATTATTTGATGTTCCAATAACTCGATTGCAGAGCATTCTATTGTGTTGCTGATTGAAAGTTTTGTGATGTTATGAAGAATTCTATATTTCAAGTAGTTTTTTATTAATATACAGGAGCCTCCGTGTCTGCTATCTCTCATATAGTAAGACGCAAGTTTATAATTTGGAATTAGAAGGTACACTTCGTCGCCGTCCGTCATGTTGTGCTCAGTGATACATAGTATGTCGACAGGATTGTTCTGAGTAGCTAACTCGTTTATGCAAACAGAAACCATATCAGATTTATTGAGCAATCCATTAATATTTTGATGAAGGATAGTGACATAATTATAAACGAAATAAATTATTCGATTTTGGGTTTTCTATTATGTTACATTCCGATTCTCCGTGTTCGTCACTTGGTTCATTTACACAGTCTGTTTTAATTCTATCTATGAAATTTTGGTCAGAATCTAGGTTAACTTGCACGTATTTACTTTCAAAGGACTTTTTATTTTTTATTTGACATATTTGTTCGTATTGCAATGCTTTGAAATGGTAATGAATACACAATATTTCTTTTAATAGTGACCTTGCAAGATTTAGTACATAATTGTGTCTACTTGGTGGAAATCTAGCGTAACTCATGTCCATGTACAGTACATTTTTATATTTCTTACAGATAAACCGTAGTAAATAGTTAATTTTTGATTCTTTTAGGAACCTGTTACTGGGTACTTCACTTATAATCACATTTGTATTTGCAGTTGACGATAACCACCGATGTAGATTTACGTCAATGTCATAAGGGTTTTTATCGCAGCATCCACCCAATATAATCACGAAGTCGCTTTTGGTTAGTGTGCTGATTTCGCTCTTCGAGCATTCCAAGATCTCACTCAACACAGCGCCTGGTTTTAGATATGAAAACACGTCGTAATCAGATCCAAGCAGGTTTTGCAGTATGTTGCGCAGACCTCGGCCTTGCCCATCACCTAGAATAATTACTCTATGTTTGTTGTTCTGGAGCTCAACTGGTGGGCTTACCGTACTTATAGCACGGTCAGTTTTCCTACACATATGGTTTTCAACACAACAATGCCGAGATTGAATATCCGTATTGCATTCGAATTTATCCTGCTGGTTTGTATATGGGCTGGGGCTACTTACGCAGGTACTTTTAGCTAGTCGCAGAGGAGAATGACGGTGAGTGTTAACTGCCATGCTTAGTATTCGTCTCGAGATAGGAGATGAGTTATTTTTGCGCTGCGGGGTAGTGCAAGTAACTTTTTTCAGTAATTCTATTTGTCGTTGTTGTTCCTGTGTAACCTGTTTCAGCTTAGTATTTTCACAGTTAAGATTTTCAATTTCAATGTCAGCGCTCTTTAGTTTTTCTTTGATTTCATTTATTTGTCGCCTTAGTTCCTCGAAATGTGAATGATCGTAATTTTGCGTATCACTCTGGATACTCGCCATCGTAGAATCGAGCATGGTAGAGTTCACTATATCTTGGCTAATTGAAGACGATAAATTCATTTGTGATTGTGATCTTATCAATTTATTGCGTACAGTTATGTTGTCCATCTTGCCTGTCAATTTCCCTTTCTGATGATATTGTTGTTATTATACACACGAAGCGTAGCGTAAACTAAGTCTGCTATAAACGCGTAGCGTAGGCTCGAGATGTTGAAACAAGCGCCTAGTGTACGTGTAAGCGTTGAGCATGTGTGCGTAGAAGCGGCCGATCTGCGGGTTGCCCTAGGTCAGGGACGCAAGTAATTGCAATTTTTTCTTAATAGTTTTTAACTTATTACTCACGGTACCGCTGGAGTCCAGGTGTGTTATATATATCACTCTTTTGTCCGTTTCACAAGCCTTCAAATGATATACGACACAACAGAATTGAGCAACTTTAAACCACTTTTTTAACAAATTTTACGGAGACAAAGCAAATTCGGTGCTAACTCTTTGAACGTCAACCGCCTTTTTTTTTTTTTTTTTTTTTTTTTTTTTTTTTTTTTTTTTTTTTTTTTTTTTTTTTTTTTTTTCTTCAATGATTCTTTCTTCAAAAAGGTATTTCCAGGTATTTCTCAGCGTTGTTAGACTCACACAAAATCATAATAATATACCCCCTTATTTATAAACGTTGCTTAAAGTTAAGCAATGATTAGCGACTGTTTAACCATACATTTTTGACGTTCAAACATCTCTTAAGTTTAATCAACGTATATGAATAAACCCCTTTATATTTGAAGCTAAAAGAAACCATGACCTCTGAGTTTGTTTCGGTATTTCTTTTCAGCGATCAGTCGGCTAGGAAATGCCGGCGGCGCATTCTATTTTTAAAATAATCTAAGATGGCGGCTGTGCAAATATTAAATTTTTCTTCATGAGTGTCGTTTTCATGGTTTTTGAGGGTGATTAATCAAATAGCCTCACTATTGGATTCAAATTCAGAATTCGAGATGACCAAAACATTTAAATTTGCAACATTGACAAGAAAAAACATTTAATTTCAATGCATGTGGACGAAACAAAAGGATCATGAAAGGATTACCAATAGAACGTGGTTCTGCTGCTCCTTTCTACTTCCAGAGGATAAATTAATAAATTTTCATGTTACTTTTAAATTAAACATTTAGTTTAACTTGACTGTAAATAAAACACAAAATTTTAGGTTAGGTTTAGCAAAAGTGTTTATGCATACTATTCTATTAACTACTATTTAAACGATAAGAATTATGGTCGCTGTGATTAACTCAAGACAACGTTTGTGTTTTTTCACCAGAATTAGCTTACCTACTGACAGGCAGGCAGGCTTACTTTTTTTTTGGGTGGGAAATCATCAAATGAGTTACTTCATATCATTGTTTATTTTATTTGACTGTATAAACCATGAAAAAAATTTATTAATGATTCTTTCATTTAGGTATTGTTGAATGTTAATTACGAGGGCTTACCTATTATTATATAGAATCAAATTTTCCAACTTAACAGACATTGTGGTTCTGGAGAGTTTGTCGCGCCACTTCTTCTTCCCAGCTAAAGCACTAGGAAGTGGTGAAGTCGCCAGTAGTATTTCGAGGGGGTTGCAGGGGTCAAGCCCGCATTGGCATAAAACACGGCCCCTAGTTTAGAGTAGGGGCTCCCATTTCTTGGGCTATTTTACAAAGGACAATTAATAGAACGGGTTTATTTCAGCAGTGGTGATTTTTATTATGAATTACTGAGGGATAACAGCCGCGACTTACGAGTAGGTCGTAGGTTCGAAACCAGAGAGACTCATAATTTGTGGAAATAATTATATCACCACTGCTCTCAAAACGGTGGAGGAAAACATTGTGAGTAATCGGCATGTCCTAGAACCATAAATTTAAAGACATACGTGTCATCCACCAACCCGCAATTGGCCAGCGTTGTGGATTTTGGCCCGCGTGGTGGGTTACGGCGGTGCAGTGGGAACATTATAGGCTGATTATGCTATGTTTTAGCTTGTTGCATTTATTTTAAAAGTAAGGAACCCTTGGGAACATTTAGTTTGATTGAACGCCTTTATAAGGGAGTAGGGGAAGAACTGCTTAACGTTTGTGGACTACGAAAAAGCCTTCGACCCGATCAAGACATTGGCGGTACTGCAGTCTCTTCAACGGTGCCAGATCGACTATTGGTACATCGAGGTGTTGAAGTGTCTATACGAAAACGCCACTATGTCAGTCCGACTCCAGGACCAGACTTCGAAACCTATCATTCTGTAGCAAGGTGTAAGAGAGGGAGACGATATCTCTCCGAAACTGTTCACCGCTGCACTGGAGAAGGTCTTCAAGGTTCTGGACTGGAAAGGGGCTGGCATCAACATCGAAGGCGAGTACATCACTCACCTTCGGTTTGGCAATAATATAATTGTCATGGCTTAGACCATGGGGACCACTGTACAATGCTGGATGAGGTCATCGAGCATTGTACTGAGGTCTGATTGTCTTAAAATGAACTTGGACAAGACAAAGGTCATGTCAAATGCCCATGTAACACCCACTCTCATGACGATCGGAGGCGCTGCACTCGAAGTTGTGGACGAGTACGTTTACCTAGGACAAACTGTCCAGTTAGGTAGGTCCAACTTCGAGAAAGACGTCAATCGTCGAATCCGACTCGGCTGGGCAGCCTTCGTGAAGCTACGCAATATCATTTCGTACCAAATACCGCAGCGTCTCCAGACGAAAGTCTTTGACCAGTGCATGTTGCCAGTGATGACCTATGGGCACTGAAACGTGGTCGCTCACAATGGGCCTTATCACAAGGCTAAAAGTCACCCAAAGGGCAATGTAGAGGGCTATGCGCGGAATTTCCCTACGTGATCGAATCAGGAATGAAGGGATCTGTAGAAGGACCAAGGCAACTGACATAGCCCGAAGAATTGCCAAACTTAAGTGGCAATGGGCAGGGCACATTGCTCGCAGAACAGATGGCCGATGGGGCCGGAAGATTCTGGAGTGGCGACCGCGTAAAGGAAGACGTAGAGTTGGAAGGCCTTCTACAAGGTGGACCGATGACCTTGTGAAGGCCACAGGAATCCACTGGATATGGGAAGCACAGAACCGGTGCAAGCGGAGGAGCTTGAAGAGGCCTATGTCCAGCAGTGGGCGTCTTTCGGCTGAAATGATGATGAGGAGAAGACCAATCAAACGATGGATGGGCGTGTGAAAGATATATATAATACTACTACGAATAAAAAATTAAAAAATAGTCGACGGTTAAATTCAAAACAAAAAATCTGCTGTTTCATAGAACAATGCAACGCGGTCAAAATGTATGGAATATCTAATGGTTTTTAATAATGTCCGTGGTACTTAATAGGTTTCGCGTCGATGCCCCTGCTATCATGTATACTTTGTACCTTTATACGTTCTTAACCAAGTACAAATTGATAACCAAGTCTGTGTTAGATACTGCTAAGGACCACACTTGAATAGTACCTACATTACATAATTTACCCATCACAATTTCTCTCACCTACAGAGCCGGAAAATTACCTCAATTAAGACAACATGCCAGTATTTATTACTACAACACATCTCCATAAAAGATATCAATTTTGACCACACACAACAACTAATAATTTACTCTCAAGCACAGATATACCGGTGTCCACACTGCCCTCTTATCACCGAATTTAAGTGAGAACTCGGCTTTATATAGTGATTATTGTCGGTTGTGTAAACGATATCTTAGCTTTTGACAAGTTTATTGTGTTTTTTTTTAAAGTTCTTATTTGCTGTTAAAACAATGGAAGATGTTTCTGAGTATAACGGTTTGTTGATCTTGGGCAATTTATCATCTCAAACTCAAGCATTTATTTCAAATAAACCAATTTCAGGCACTTTTGAATTGTCAAGGGGTCGGTCAGTTAGAAAGATGAAGCTAGTTGCCCATTCCAAAGCGTAGAAGTAAGTACCTATGAAGAAGAACGGGCAAGAAACTTCATGGATACTCTTTATTATAATATTGTTATCTACAAAAAGTTGGTTAAATCATTTATCACCATCCAAAGTAATCGTCAAATCATACAAGGTTTTCAAAACAAAGTGCTAAGGGATATAGGAAGCGCGCCCTGGTACAGTAGAAACAGCGGCCTCCACCGGGATCTCAAGATGGATGTCGTAAACATAGTTATACAAAGATATGCAGAAGCTCATGAATACAGACTTCATCATCACGTGAATGTGGAGGCGATCCAACTCCTTGACAACACTGAATTAGTACGAAGACTAAAAAGGGTAAAACCTTTTGAGTTAGTTTAGTGCAGTGTAAGTGAACCTAAAATGTCGTGCAAGTGCTAACTTTTTTAATAAAGAATACGTGAATCAAGTGTCTTCCCCTAAACTTACAGTGATTATGAAAGACGTTATTGGACGATTTCTTAGTTTTATAGTTACTTAGCAGTTTCAGTAATTCAATTACTTATAAGCTAATAGGCTAGATTGTAATGTGAATAAAGTATCATCTCTTGTAATATTTATAAAGGAAACAAAAATCATTTATGTTTAAATTATCAACGATGTAAAAAAACATGCACGTTATAAGCGTCCGTAAATAAAACAAATATAAAATAACAATTCTGAAATAATAAAAAAAAAACAACTGACTTGAAAAATAACTTTAATTTCGGTAGTCAGTGACTATGGATATATTATGTATTTTAATTTTTTGTCACTGCCTTCCGAAATTAAAGTAATTTTTCACTTTATAGTGTTTTGTTTTTTTTTTGGAAAAAGTTTTGATAGTTCACTTTTTAGTTATAGTACACCCCAATTCGATATTTCACCATCCTTGGGGTCAGAACAATGCATATTTTATGCGATAGCAGCAATCGTGGTTGATTTGCTGTCATTTTTTGAAGAGTTCCGATGTCTGTCTCCTAAATTCATCATCAGATCTATACGAAATTTATATGGAACCAGTTTGGAATAAACTCCTTTCGAACAAAAAAATAATTTTGTAAATTCGTCTATATATGACGAAGTTATGCCCGAAAATACATAAAAAAATAAAAATATATAAACATGTCGAATTGATAACCTCCTTCTTCTTGAAGTCGGTTTATAAGCCGTGGCAGCTAAGAGATGACCAGTCCCTACCGGTGGCGCCCGTTCACGAACATGACGTATGGATCAGCACCATTCACCTGAACCATTTTAAAGGGATCATAATGATCAATAGATGTTCAAACAATCGTATTTCTATTGCACTTATCCCATTTTATTTTGTGTCGGCGCAACATGTATTTTTTTTTCCATCCTTCTCTATTAGTCTCCCTCTTTCTAACCATATCTTGAGGATAACGGCGGGTACTTCGCGTAGTGTAGTACAGCTCCCATATATTTACGTGTTTTAAAAATATTATAATGGCCCAAAAGGCCCTTGAAGGTGTAGTGCGCGAGCTACAAAAACTAGTGGCTGGTCTCGTGACAAAAATCAGTGCACTCGAGGGAAAAATAGATGAGCAAACTGCTATAATAGTTAAGCAAGAGCAATCGTTGGCCTTGTTAACATTAGCTGTTGAGGGTACACCGAAATCTGTCCCTCCGAAACTAGTGAACGCCGACAACGGTGGTCATGAGCAACCGGAGATTCCAGCGACCACGCAGCGACCCTTGCGGCAAGCGCGAGTGAATTCGACCGCTAAAACCAAAAGTGGATATGCAGCCGCTGCAAAAAAGTCAGCCACTGCAAAATCAAGGATTGATGGGGAAGGTGAAACGAATAACCTACCCGAAACTGAACAAGTTAAGGCGATTTGTACTAAGACAGCTGCGAGTGCAAATCACAAGCTACCCGCAAAAACAACTTTGTCATCGCAGCTGTGTGGGGCCACGAAACCAGCGGAAATACGTACGGACGACGTGAAGGACAATTGCCAGGAAAACCCTACCTCCGAAGAAGTTTGGCAACCAGCGCGTAAAGCACGTAACTCCAAGCGGCGAGTGGTCACTGGCAGCGGCCAAGAGGATGACGAACTCAAAACTGTGGAAAAACTGAAATTTTTACAGGCTTGGTCTTTTAAACCGGAGACTACGGAACAAAGCGTACTTAACTATTTGAATAAGCTTCAAAGTTGTGAACAATATCTTGTGGAGAAACGTGTAATAAAAACTACGAGGCACGCTGCCTTCGTAATTGCCTTTCCTGAGAGCTTGAATGAGCGGATAAACACGCCAGCGGCATGGCCCGCGGGAGTGAAGTTGTCTGATTGGTTTCCGAGGCGTCCCCGCGAGTAGCGGGGGGACACAAGCTCCGAGATTCGCACCGCCGCCGCCGCCGCCGTCAGTGCAAGCGCAGCCATCGGCTGCTACTCTCAGTGAACACGGTATGAAACGACGAAACGGGAAGGACTTTCAGTGTCGGTATGCTAGTGCTAATAATTTAAATACTTCCCACTCGCAAACGTTGGGAAAGGTATGCTCGAACGGTGTGAATGTGGTTAAAGCTAGTAACAGAAAATGTTCATTAGATCTGTTCTACCAAAATGTTAGAGGACTACGCACGAAATTAAAAACATTTTATAATAATATTGTAGGGTCTATGGCTGAATTGGTAGCCATAACCGAGACTGGAATAAATGACTCAATACATGATGGTGAACTAGCTCCGACTGGGTACACAATACTTAGATGTGACCGCGCGGATGGCCGTAAACACGGAGGGGTCATACTGGCGGCCACCACGCGCGGCAATCTCGAGTTACGCAGAGTACCGTTACCTGATAACGCTAGCTTGAACCACCACCCGTTCGAAATCGTTTGTGCGACGGTATTTAGACAAAATATTTTTCTGTTTTTGTGTTGTGTTGCGTACATTCCGCCAAAAACTATTGAAAGGGAATATATGTATATGTTCCATCTACTAGAGCAGTTATGTGTTAACTATGATAAAGTTGTTTTAGTGGCTGATTTCAATATGTACTCAACAAATCAAGATGTACAATGTTATTACGAATACTTTGTCACCTTCTGTGGGTTCCGCCAATGCAATAACATTCTGAATTGTAACAATCGTACTCTTGATTTAGTCCTTACTACTTTGCCCGAAGACGATATTGTCGTAAGTGAGGAACGTGAGGACTGTCTATCATGTATAGACCCACAGCATCCGCCATTGCGAATAAGTATCAGTCGTGCGCGAGTCCCTGCTACCCCTGGCGGCCCGGTATCGCAGGCTAGTACCTCCCTACCGCGATGGAATTATAGCAAGGCGGATTTCCATTCTTTATACTTAGCACTTGCAGTGGTAGACTGGAGCGCCCTGTATGAAACGAGTAATGCCGACGAAGCATATAGGATATTTTATGACATATTTTACAGGGTTTTGGATGATAGCACTCCAAGAAAGAGCTTCAAGCGTAATTGTTCTCGTTATCACTACCCAGATTGGTTCACTGCTGACATAATTAGTCATATTAAACAGAAGGCTTTTTGGCATAAATCTTTTAAGAAGACTAGGTCGGACAGAGACTATATAAACTTTTCTAACTTTCGTTCTGTTGTCAAAGTTATGATCAGCACCGCATATCGAGAATATCAAAACCGTGTTGAGCAGCAATTTGTAAAAGAACCGAGGTCTTTCTGGGGTTTCATTGGAAACAAGCGCTCGAAACGTGGCAAAGTGAATATAGCTAGGAATGGTGAGCCGATGCCAGAGCATGAGTGTGCCCAGGCGTTCGCGGACTACTTCCATTCGGTTTATGGGGCTGTGGCGCCGCGGCTGGATGCGGCTGCCGCTGGGCAGGCGGCGCCTGAGCGCGGCGCCCGCGTTCATGTGGGGCAGCTGTCTCTCGGCGAGGTGGGTGCCGCGCTCGCACGCCTCAAGCCCAAGCGTTCGGTTGGGCCAGACGGTGTGCCCCCCTTCATTGTTAAAGATTGTAGGAACTTACTAGCCCGGCCGCTCATGCATCTGTTTAATAGCTTCTTACGGGAATGCTCGTATCCGGACGGCTGGAAGTTGACCAGGGTTACTCCGGTACCGAAGGGGGCCCAAGCTCAGATGTTAGTGGATATAGACCAGTAGCAGTACTGTCACCATTTGCTAAAGTCTTCGAGTCTGCGTTGTATTCTGCTATCCACTCGCAAGTAGACTCACAACTCAACGACGCGCAGCATGGTTTCCGCGCGGGCCGCAGCACGAATTCGAATTTAATGTGTTTTTTAAACCAGGCAGCCACAGTACTGGACTCTGAGGCAGGCGCTCAGCTGGACGTCGCTTACTTTGACTTCAGGAAGGCATTCGATAGTGTGGACAATGATATTCTTTTAAGTAAATTTGCGAGGGCTGGTTTTACCCCAGCCCTTTTAAAGTTCTTTGCCAGCTACTTGAGTAACCGCAAGCAAATGGTGGAATACGCAGGCTACAACTCTGAAGCGTATTGCACCCTTACGGGGGTAAGCCAGGGGACGAATTTAGGACCCTTGGCATTCATTATCATGGTCAATGATCTCCCGGAGGTCATAGAAGACGCTGGCTGCCTATTATTCGCTGACGATCTGAAGTTGTTCATGCGGATAACCGAAGAGTCGCACTGTGAAAAGCTTCAGCGTGACATAGATCGGGTGGTAGCGTGGAGTGTAAAGAACAAGTTACACTTCAATGTGACGAAGTCTAATATAATGTCCTTCACGCGGGCCGTGATACCCAGACGTCACGAATATAGCATGGGCGGTCACGTCATACCGCGGGTGGGGTCGGTGCGAGATCTTGGGGTCATCTTTTCTGAGGATTTGTCATTTCGAGCTCATGTTGTGCAAGTTTGTAAAAAGGCCTTCAAAAATCTTGGGTTTGTCATGCGAGAAACCCGGGATTTCACTAACATGGCAGCAGTGAAATCACTGTATAACGCGTTGGTGCGAAGCAACTTGGAAACTAGTGCCATCATCTGGAATCCTTATGAAACTAAATATTCTCAGATGGTGGAAAAGATGCAAAACAAGTTTGCACGGTACCTATACATGAGGCAATTTGGCGTCTACCCGTTTTACCCACTTATGTACCCAACTCTCTTTGTGATAGGAATGGTTGGGTACTATAAATTGGAAGTAAGACGCAATCTTGCTCTAGTAAAGTATGTCTTTATGGTGTTTCGCGGGATGCTAAACAATCCGCAAATCTTAGGATCGTTGGAATTACTCGTTCCGAACAGTAGGCTACGGTTGGGGCCGAGGGTGAGTCTGTTTAAAATTCCGGTAGCCCGTACAAACCTATTAAAGTTTGCACCCGTGTGTCGGGCGGTTAAGACAATTAATACCATCTTTCAGCGGTTGGACATTTTTTCCTGCTCATTGGCGGAATTCCAGAGAGTGACAGTTAGTGTGTTGTCCTCTGTGTAACTTGGGGCACACGGAGCCGTTACTTGGGACTGGTCAGTCATGGACCCGTGTAGGTGTGTGATCAGTTCTTGAGTGGCGTCTCTGGGTGTCGTATTGTATTGTATAAGGCTACTTTTATTACCTTGGGTTCTGCCTGTAAAAATAATTGTATGTGTACATGAATAAATAAATAAATAAATCTTTCACACAGCCCATACATCGTTTCTTTAATCTTCCACTACTCCCCGAAAAAGGCGTTCAGTATAAAATAATGTACGCACTAAAAATAACATTATTAGCCCATAATGAACACACTGCTGGTAACATTAGCATTATTATAGGCGTGTTTACTCACATCAGCCTTGTGAATAAAATCAAAAGTCATTTATTCAAATTAGGCTGAGAATCAGCACTTTTCGAACGTCAAAATACATAAGACATTACGGTTCAAAATATCATTTATTTCTCAAAGATTTACATAATCACTTAATGAGAAATAAAGTTTTAAAAATAACAATGTAGGTAATAATTAAGATAGTTCCAGAGCGCTCGTCGTGCAGTTAGTAGTAGTAAATTAGTTATTTTAATAAATCTAGTAAGTGGGTACATCGCAGTAAGTTTCTCAGAACGCGCGTCGTTGTACACATCGAGCGCGCTGTTCTTATCAGCACTATTATAAAGCACCGTGCACACTATACAGTACTAGACAATAATAATATTATATTTTATTTATTTATTTATTTATGTTTATGTTGGAGCCGTCGAGGATGTGTTTCTTTAACATTTTTTTAAAATATAGATTAGTTTTAGCTTCTTTAATGTTTTTTGGTAGTGAATTGTATAGTTGTACTCCTTCATATTTCATATTTCTCTTTCCGTGATTTGTTCTAGGTCTGTGTAATAGTACTAGGTCGTTTGCCCGACGTGATGATCGTTTTTGCACTTCATTATTCCTTTTATATGTAATTTCTGTGTGTATTTCTTTTGTTAGGATTTTTCTTATTAATATGCAGGTATTATATTGATGAGTTTTGGTGATGTTAAAGAGCTTAGTGTCGTTATAGATTTTTTCTGTGGGTGTTAAGTAGGGATATTGAAAGAGGACCTTAATAATTTTATTTTGAGCGATTTGAAGCTTGTGTATGTTTGTTTTTGTTGTCGATCCCCAGGCCTCAATTAAATATTCAATGTGTGGCTTTACTAATGAATTGTACACAGTATACCGAATTTTCGATGGTAAACATCTAGCTATTCCACGTAACGCACCCGTAAGACTTGACAACTTAGAACAAATCCTTTTAATGTGTGGCTGCCACGTCAAGTGACTATCAAGCGTAAGACCCAAGTACTTCTCTGTGTTTACTTTATTAAGGACATCTCCATTTATAAACAAAGGCTTGTGATTGTGAATTTTTTTGTTCTTGGCCGAAAAGATTATGTAGTTAGTTTTCGATGTATTGATTGTTAATAGGTTATCCAAGAACCACCTTTCCAAAATAACTAGGTCATCCTGTGCGTCTTGTGTAATTGCTTCAATAGAGTTACCAAAGTAAAATAGACAGGTGTCATCAGCATAGAGTGTTACATGTCCTTTAAGTCCTAATTCGTGTACATTGTTGATATAGATAAGGAACAAGAGAGGACCCAATATTGATCCTTGAGGTACACCACATTTTATTGGCTTGGAGCCACTGATGCTGTCTCCTATTTTAACGACCTGCAAACGATTTTCTAGGTAAGACTCGAACATTCTGAGAAAACTTCCTGTGATTTTTATAGAAGCTAATTTTTGCAGAAGTAAATTATGACTTACGGTATCGAAAGCCTTTTTTAAATCTATAAAGACTCCCAGAGCAATTTGTTTTTGATCTATTTTAGTCTGAAGTTTCGTGACCAAGTCAGTCACAGCAGCTAGTGCATTAGACTTAGGCCTAAATCCATATTGCCGTTCAAAAAGAAAACCAAAAGAATCCAGATAGTCCATAAGTCTAGAGTGAATTAATTTCTCCAGTATTTTCGACATCACTGGCAATACCGAAATGGGTCTGTAATTTCCCGGATCTGATTTCGGGCCTGACTTAAAAATGGGAGTTACTCTCGCGATTTTAAGTGTGTCCGGAAAATAACCTTCGAGTAAACATTTATTTATGCATTGTACTAAATGCGGCAGTATTAGTTTTTTTGTGTGTTTAATAGCTTTGACGGTGATGCCGTCCACGCCAGCGCAGGTGTTGGCTTTTAGACTATCAATAATTTCCCCCAAAAACGCCCACCCGTCACCACTTCCTAGTGCTTTAGCTGGGAAGAAGTAGCGGAACAAACTCCCCAGCAGCACAGCTGTCTATTTTGTCGGATAGACTTGCTTCTATACATACATAGACAAAGTAATTTAAACATTACGAGACACAGAACATTAATTCAATAATTAGTCATACATAATTATGTCAGCCAGCCATGCCAATATATCAACAAATAAAATGAAAACTTAACTCGCGCACAAGGAATAAAAATTAAAAAAATGTAAATAAAACATACCTAATACCAAAATAAGAGCCTCCTGGTATTAAGGCCCTGGTAACTTTAAATATTGTCGTTTGCGTGTACGTATACATTTATTCTACTTACATGCTTCTTTTGCCACACCCAACATTCACTTACTGATTGGTCACAATCGCATGTGTAGCACCATTCACTTTATTTCCCACATTTACTACCCTTTCCACATCTTCATAAATTTTTCCATACCTAGTCAAAATAAAATGTCCTAACTTAACTAATATGATTAGCAAAATAAAACTGTCGTCGAAAATTTCCTCCGCTTCGCTGTCCACTGGTCCAGTCCGGTCCACCAGTCGACAGCGAAGCGGAGAAAATTTTCAAAGCAGCCAAATATTCCGGCTTTGCCAAATAATCCGCCTATAGTTCGAGTGTAGTTGAGAGGAAGTTGGCCCGAAGGTCCGAGCGCCTCCAAGGCCAGGACCCAAGCTTTTCCAGGCAAGCCGTCGGGTCCTGGGGCGGTACTCTTGGCATTCAGCCTACATACCGCCACTCACAACTCTACCTCGCCTCGCCTCACCTCTGGAGCATCGTCGTCGTCGTCGGTGTGGTCCGCATCGGGCACCGTAGCCGGCGGAGCCATGGGCGAGAGAGAATGCTCCCCACGCGAAGGGAAACTTACATACTTAATAGCCTATAATGTTCCCACTGCTGGGACACAGGCCTCTTCTTTGTGAAAGGAAGTGGGCCGCAATCCACCTCGCGGGCCCAGTGCGGGTTAGTACCTAGATGTCACATGTCTTCGAATTTTTGGGTCTAAGGCATGCTGGTTTCCTCAAAATGTTTTCTTTCACCGTTTGCTTTGCCACATTGTATGGAAATTCTTAGCCTCTAGCCGAGGTTAAAGCGAGCCCTTGGGAAGTGTCACCCAGCCGCTAGCAGATTTCTTTGCACAGGCCATGAGCACTCGGACCCCAAAACCCAAGTGTTCCCTAATTACTTAAGTATTTACTTTAAAACCACTTTCTTTTAAAACGCAATTATTGAGAAAGACGTACCTATAATAAAATTCCTAGAACATAATTGCATCAGTTTCCACCAAAAATATTACATTACTTACCTTCATTAACGATTTTGCGAAATACTCACCGAACGCCCGAAATCGTAATTTAATACTTTTAACAAAACACAAAATTGGCGAGTTTCCAAATTCAAAATTCGGACAAACTAAATAATTGACATATCCGTTTACAATTTTTTTTGCCCGCCATTTTTTTTCGACGCCATGTTTTTTTGTCCCATTCAGAAAAATTACAATGGGGATTTTTGTTGCTGCGTATGCCCGTGGGTTTGGTTGAGTAAATCGATTATGTAGGTACATAATAATATGTCGGTTTTTCGAGTACAAGGTTTGATTTGTGATGCTGTTGCCAGGTGTGTACCTGAATGGTACTTTATTATTATAGTAGTTACCTGATAATAATGGAGTATATTAAAGTTAAGCATAAATATTTGACAGGTGCCTTGTATTTCATGACTTGGTGGTTGAATTGTTAAAGGTTTTTTTTTTTGTGAACAGGAGTCAAGGGCTTAAGCTGAAAACCAGCGCTTAAGAACCTGCTAGGGGGGTCCCCCTAGCAGGTAGTAAGGTAAGCATAATGCTGATTGATCTTTTGCTTCCGGTATTATAGTTTTGAATTTTAAATTAATTAAGAAATTTCCAAACTTAAGTGGCAGTGGGCAGGGCACATTGCTCGCAGAACAGATGGCCGAGGGGGCCGAAAGGTTCTGGAGTGGCGACCGCGTACCAGAAGACGTAGAGCGGGAAGGCCTCCCACAAGGTGGACCGATGACCTTGTGAAGGCCGCGGGAATCCGCTGGATGTGGGAAGAACAAGACCGGTCGAAGTGGAGGAGCCTGGGGGAGGCCTATGTCCAGCAGTGGACGTCTTTCGGCTAAAATATATAGTTTTGTGTATATGTGTACCTACCTATTACTACTAGCTGTAACAATGGACAGAATAAAGTTTATTGTATTCTATTGTAAAGGGAATTAAAGAATTGTAGAATTAGAAGTTTTAAAATTATTTTCAGCAAATTATTGTGGGATCGAAATTCCAAGTTTAAGAAAGTTTAATTGTTTTGCATCCGAATTGCATATCACACTTTTATCCAAAGGATTTTGATGGAAATTACTGAAGGTCAGTTGCGGTAAGAGAGACTATGGGGCAAGAGAAACTGTAGTTTGTAAATAAAAAACTATAAGTTCTAGCTCTATGGTTACTTGGTCTAGAACTAAAGGACAGACAAACATAGTAGGTAACGCAAATATTATTGAGATAACGCCATTGTCCATCTGTGCGAAAATAGGGCAAAGATAAAACTAAAATTCACTCCCTACACCGTCAAATCAGCTCCAAATTCTTTCATTTAAAACAATTTATTACAAATCGTATAACATAAAATACGTCCAAATAACAATAATATAGAACCAAACGGTATTTCTATTTATCATAGATTAAGAGAAAACTGTAGAAGCGAATTTTCTTTGAGTGGAAGGCAATGCAGCAAAAATTGTTAACTAAACAGCGTTTGATATTTAGTTTCCAAGAATGTAAACAAATATGACATTTGTGATGATAGAAAAATAACTTGAGTAGGTAGGTCCCAAGAGTGAGTAATTAAATTTGTTTTTTAATTTGTTTTACAACTTCAATTATAGGTGTTCCATTATACCTACTCATTCTAATAACAACATAATTTACATTAGTCTAAAGTTGATATTTGTTTAAAAGGAACTAACATCAATTGGACACAAGAATCTGAATAGACTTTACGTAACTGTTACTCACCTGACTGTGCCTAGAAGCTCCCATAACATACTCAGTTCGTTCGTCAGACAATAATCGGTATCGTTTGGTTGTGTAGTGTTACTTACAGCCTCAAGATCTTTCGCCTATACGAGTACTCCATTTGAAATAAGATTAGACATTTAACGAAACCTTTTTTACAGTCCGATCAACCGATTCTGCCTTCTATTGCGTTAGTGGCATGACAAATGGCAGCTGCAGTAAACAGTTGTTAATGTAACTACTTTTTTGCTTTAAATGCCATCCTTATGCCTACGGTATAGAAGTCAGAATCAGTTGAACGGACTGTAAAAAAAGGTTTGTTTTAATGTCTAATCTTATTTTCAAATGGAGTATAGGAAGGCAGATTAGAGCATTCTGGGCCCAGATTCGTCAGTCCATCAAATTGATTTCTCCTTCACGATACGCGCTTGCCAACGACTTCCGACGAGCGCATCAAAAATGGCAAGAAAACACATAGATAAACATAGTTTGTCAAACTTATTGTTCTTATTAAAATAGAAAAAATACGTTTACTTTCAATCGAAGTACCTATAGTTTATATATTTCAAACGATAATAAATTGTATGTTGTGAATGTTAAGGTTCATAATCAAGCTTTAAGCAAACGCAGCCACTTGAGCGATATGTTTTGCATAAACCTAAATCTAGTGCTATTTTTGATCGACAACAACTTAAAAATATTACCCAAAACCGACGAGCATGTCGGTACAGTCCAGGGGACCTACATTCTAAGTCCGTCCACAAAGATATGGACCCGTCCGAAAGTATTTTGGACCTTCGGCTTCGAAGTGAATCCTACAGCCGATTAAGTAACTTTTTTGAATGGGAGTAACAACTACCAAATCGTGATATAATTTTTTTATTAGTTCGGGCGCCGAACTAATCATATATCCGTAAGTGATACGGACTTGGGATCGCCCGTAACTTCGGCCGATGCTACGGACTTCATGCTTGCCCCCTGACTGTGTCGATCGTTTCCCACGGTCCAAAGCTGTAGGCATTTAGAATGCATTTCGAGCAAAAGTGTCCCATCTGGGTACATTATTCTATGACTTTACTTAGGTACAGACCTACATCTCTCAATGAATAGAGATTTTAAAATGTCAAAGACGCCATTGAAATCTTAAGGGTCGGTTCGAGATCAAAATTTAACGCCTCAAGGAATCAATAAAGGTCTCTTTTGTATAGTTTGGGGGCAAAAAATGGCAGATGCAAACAGTTCATTGTTAAAGCAAAGTCGAAGAGTCTAGTAGTATAATAATTGACATTAAATGAAGTGTCCCGACTGTGGTTGACTTTTTTTTGGGGTTCCGTAAATGACGAGATAAATTTTTGTTGAAGAAAAATAATGGTGTCAGAAATCAAAGAGTTCATTAGCTTGTCCCTGCTGTAATTCGTGGATCTTTGACAGTCGTTACGGGTCGTCGGAAGCCGGAAAGTCTGACAACCAGTCTTACCAAGGGGTATAGTGTTACCCAGTTACTGGGTTTGGAGGTCAGATAAGTAGTCGCTCCATGTAAAATATTGATATTCAGCGAACCCGGTTTGACTGGAAGCTGACGCTAACATAGGCGGGAAAAGGCTAAACAAATGATGTATAGGCTGTATTTTTAGTCACCTTCCAAATTTTTCAGGGTGATAGTACCCGTTAAATTGAACAACTTTCTCCAAGGAACATGGGTCGAAATATGAAAAAAAAAAATCGGACCTCCCATACAAAATCGACCAGCTAACTATTGATTTTGTATGGGAGGTCCGATTTTTTTTTTCATATTTCGACCCATGTTCCTTGTAGAAAGTTGTTCAATTTAACGGGTACTATCACCCTGAAAAATTTGGAAGGTGACTAAAAATACAGCCCGTATGTCAAAGAATTGATAATTCCAGTATTAGGTATAGTTTATTTCTATGATTCGTTGCTTTATGCGATTGTTATTTTACTTTAAAAATATAAAATATGCTTGGTTTAGTGTAACCGATTGCAGGTGAACCTAATAATAAATAATCGAAATTATGATTAGCCAAATAATTCGATACAGAACCCAAACCATTCAACCTTTTTTTCAACAGGCAAAGACAAGGTGTCATCCTGCCTATAAACCATACAACACCCGACAGCACATGTTTCTTTTTACGATCAACATTCAACACAAACAAAATAACATAAGAAATGTGAAATTATCAACTTCGCAATGAAACTTTATATTTTTAAAATGCTATCGGCGAAGCGACGGCCATTTGTTTTGTAAAATCAATAAAATGATGAGAGTTTTTATGAGTGATTTTAATCTGTGGCTGTATTCGTTTGAAAGAAGATATTTTCTTACTGTTTCATTGGTCCTTAATTTTCTGCGCTTTATCATGCAAGAATATTGGAGTGGTAAAATGATTTATGGACGAAAACAGTGTGAAATATGATAAAGAAAAAGTACCTATGTTGTAATATGTCACCTTCAATCAATCAACTCAGTCTATCGCAGTCAAGACTAATATAAGTCTAAGCCTAAGATAATAATAATATTATGTGATGAATTATGTGTGTATTATTATAAGCTAGATTTTGACACGTGCTTCGCCCGCGCTGAGGACAGTGTTTTAGACATAATATACAGGGTGATTGGAAGATGGGTGCAAAGCTTTAAGTCGAAGATAGTACAGACAATTTAGAACCATTTAAGCCATGGTTGTCTTAGACGAAGTCTTACCAAATATTTTTATCCAAATTTTTAAGTTTTTTTTCGGAAATTCTCAAAATTTAATGTAAACTGCATAATTATGGCCAAATTGAATGATAAATGAATTCATTTTTTATTTATTTAATTAAAGTAATGCGTAAGCAATCAAGCAAAACATGTTTTAGGCTTCTGTGTCATTAGACATTTTTTTTACAGACATTTAAAGCTCAGAAAAAATAAAAAATTTGTACAATACGTCTTTTAAACCTGATTAAATAAAAAAAATTTGGTAAGACTTCGTCTAAGACAACCATGGCTTAAATGGTTCTAAATTGTCTATACTATCTTCACCTTAAAGCTTTGCACCCATCTTCCAATCACCCTGTATATATAAGCCGTGAACCACTCTGTCTATTCATGAAAACCGCATTAAAATTCGTTGCGCAGTTTATAAGATCTAAGCGTACACAGACACGAAAAGCGACTTTGTTTAAATACTATGTAAAGAAGACGTGAAGGTTCAGATGTCCCTGCCACCTTGTATAAACATGCATATTTTAATACGTAATAATAATTAGTTTTAATGGGACCACTAATTAAAACTATGCGGTAGATGAGATCTCTACAAAGTTGATAAAACTGTAATGCAATATACACAGACAGTTTTGTCATGCGCAAGCTTTTTGTAACTTAATGTAACGGCTTCACTTTACATAAAAAAGGATAATTATAATTTTAATTTATTTTTATTAGGTACTTATCTACAACATTATTACTGTATAGTTCTTGTGCTTGTCACTAAGTTATAACATCCGCACGGGTCGTTCGAACAGGTTAAGCTACGCTTGCCGCGGTTGGGCAGTAGATGGGTGACCATCTTTACATACCAAGAACCTCCCTCCGTGCCTCGGATAGCACAGTTCCGGCTGTCATTCGTGGATCTTTGACAGCCGTTACGGGTGATGCCCGAAAGTCTGACAACCGGTCTTACCAAGGGGTCTTAATTTGTTTTATCTATAGTAACTAAGATTCTGAGGTCAGAAAAGCAGTTGCTCCATGTAAAATACTGGTATTCTGCTGCATCCGGTTAGACTGAAAGCTGACCCCCATATAGTTGCGAAAA
This sequence comes from Antitype chi, assembly GCA_947359405.1. Lineage (NCBI taxonomy): Eukaryota > Metazoa > Arthropoda > Insecta > Lepidoptera > Noctuidae > Antitype > Antitype chi. The sequence continues at coordinate 5,452,494 of OX375835.1, read as the reverse complement.
CGCTAAGCAGATTACGATGAGTAGACAAAGAAAGAGACACAATCAATAAATATACAAAAAAAAAGTCAACTATAAAAAGTTAATTTAACAATGTTAAATTATAAAAACAGCTAATTTAACAAACGAAAAAAAAAGCCTCATAATTCATACCGTCGCGGTCGGATCACTCAACTAATAAATCATGGCCGAAATATTACGAGCGCGGTAATAATCGGACTGTGGTATATAAACAGAGTCTAGATACCATCTCCAAAGTAATGGAAGGTTACGTTGGAAGTTGTATTTTTTACTTATTTCTGCATGTTAATATAAAAAGTTTTTTGTTGCACTATCTTTGTGATCTTTTTGGTAGGGTGACCATGGTTTAGGAATTGGTCTTCATTTTCGTCGTATCGATGATTCCATTTGTTGATTTTTTCAAACTTCTACTGAAACTCAAGGCAATTTTGAATTGTCAAAGAGTTGGTCAATCAGGAAGTGCAAATAATGAAGCACAAATAAAAAAAACTTGTGTGGTTTTATGATACCACTGTAAAAGTGAAACTTTTTTTCACATTATAGACATTTAACTAAAAACTACACGGTCAGCTGATGCGAACTATAGGCGCCGCCATATTGGCCTCGGCTGCTCTGACGAGCGCCTTTCACTTTATCCCTACTCCGCGGCCGACCGTCACGCGACACGTCACGCGACATGCAACACACAGACGAAAAAGTTTGAGACGATGTAATAAAAGTTTCACTTTAAAATGAAGCACAAATAATCGCCAATCATTTATGAATAATCTCCATAATGATAAATGATGTACCTATTCTAAAATTGGTCATTCCAAACGCTTTTGCATGTCAATAACGTACTAACGACAATGTCATAAATATAATTAGTGATAAAATGGCAACCTTTAAGTTTGACAATCTATAGATTTGCCTGACAGTTTGTAGACCTAAAAATTTAATAAATAATTAAGTCATCATAATTTTAGCCGGAAGACGTCCACTGCCGGACATAGGCCTTCCCCAATTTGGGGGGGCTTGCCATAATTGCCACGCTTGGCAGGCGGGTTGGCGATCGCAGAATGGTGGTAAAATGCATAGAGAACGCTGCTGCCCATTCTCTAGTAAGTCCCTTAGTCGCCTTCTACGACACCCACGGGAAGAAATGGGATTGTGCTATTCTTTACGTCCGGCACCACACCTTTCTTTCTCGTGGCTAGTTACTCAGCATCCTATCTGCGTAACACACTATTAATCACAATCTGAACCATTTCGAATGATATTGCTAATCCATTGCTTCATATTAAAAAAAAAACTTACGAGTTGCAGGTCTTAGGTTCAAAGCCAGATCTAGGTGCTTTACTTTGTGTATTTAATTTCATCACCACTGCTCTCAAAACGGTGAAGGAAAACGCCGTGAGGAAACCGGCATGTCCTAGAACCAAAAATTCGAAGATATGTCACATCTACCAACCCGCACTAGGCCCACGTGGTGGATTACGGCTCATTCTCTCTCACCTAAAGAAGGTTATCCCAGCAGTGGGAATATTATAGGCTGATCACACTATGTATTACTATTTACACACAAATCCACGAATCCACCGAAATGTTGGTAACCCGAAAAACTGAATTATTCGTTATAACATCGAAGTATTTATACTTCGGATTAATAAGAGACGAGTTACGTGAATACCTTAGACTTTAGAGTATTAAAAACGCTCTATAGAGCTCATATTCTGTTCTTGGAAGATTACGCAAAAATCAACAGGTTTTGTCAATATTTGGGCGTTATCCTTTTTACACGCTTTATATAAGCTTCACTTGTATGTTTGTTTGTATGTAACCGACTCCTTAGAGCGCGATTTTGACCCACTTTAAACGGTCAGATTTTATTGAAACCTTGTAAACTTATCGAGGACCGATGACAATTCAATAAATAAAAATAAAAAATTGAGAAAACTGAAAAAAAAGGAAAAAAGAAAAAATCACGTTTTTGTAGTTAGCAGAACTAAAAAATAGAAAATAAATAATAGTTTAAAAAACTAAAAAACTCGCTTTAAAAACCAAACTAAAAAAGGAGAAAATAATTTAATTCAATTAAAAAGCGTGGGGTGCTTTTTGAGGTATTTTTATAATCAATTAATGTCAAGCACCCCACGCTTTTTAATTGAATTAAATTATTTTCTCCTTTTTTAGTTTGGTTTTTAAAGCGTGTTTTTTAGTTTTTATACCATTATTTATTGAATAATTTGTTTAATTCAGTTTCAGAGTGACAAGTGTGTTTGAAAATGCTTGTTCATCCCAATACTTATACGGTATTGTGCTCAAGAGCTTTCGGGTTGATCAATTTTATAGAGACACTTACAAATCAATCAGAGAATTGGTGGCTTCTACCACTGGTGATAGAATAGGTGATCTTATCTCTAAAATTGATCTTTTATTGTCAATCTTTGGTAGCTATTATATACAAAAGAAAACCTTGTCTAATGAATTATTGGCCAACTCTAATTCTAAATCACCTTAAAAAATTTTTCATCAGGCCATTTAGGTTTTTTAAATCACCGTCATGTTCATAAAACATTGCAGTTGTTTGGAAAATAATATATTATTTTTATTGAGCTCGTCATTGACATCATAACTGCTGTTACTGCTTGTCTGATTCATACCCAAACGTCTTCACATTTTGTATAATACTTTTCAGTTTTGCGGTAAAACTCAAGATTACTGATATCATACCAATATATATTCAATGTTCGGTAATCAGAAACCGATTATAATTATTGAGAAATATACTTTTTTTTCTTATTAAATTATTATTTATTGCTTGTTTGTTTAAACATTCCTTGCTTTCTTTACAGCCTTTATTTTGTTAAATGAAATGTTTGTGAAGTTTTTAATTTTATGCAACAAAGTTACGAAATAAATTCACTGCAAGTACATATGCAATTTAGTGCAAAAAAATCATTACTTGCCAATTGTCTAATTCGTATTTCTGGAGTGGTCGATTTTCCTAATTCGGGTGAGTAAATTCGTGCCAATCGACTAATGATGGTTGCGGGGTTTGACTAGATACTCCTATTTTTATTAACCGACTTCAAAAAAGAGGAGGTTCTCAATTCGTCGGAACCTTTTTATTTTATTTATGTTCCCCTATTACTCGAAGATGGCTGGACCGATATGGATTTATTTTTTTGTTTGAAAGGGTATACTTCCCAAGTGGTCCCTTGATCATCAAGTCAGGATCTGATGATGGGATCCTGGAGAAATAGAGAGTACTCTTCAAATTTTATAGGCACACGAAGCGATTTGGGTATTTTTTGGAAGAGTACTTTCCGGAGTGGTCCCATTTCAATTTGGTGAAGATCTGATGAAGAACTTCGGAGATAGGCAACGGAACTCCTCAATAAATGATAGCAAATGGCCTGGGATTGCTGAAATCTCATGTCTGTCTATTGCTTACACCAGTACATAACATAAATCACGCTGGTATGCTGTGAAGAGGTAAGCACATGTGAACCACTAAAAAGTGAAAAAAAAAACTTTTTCCAAAAAAAACAACCGACTTCCAAAAAAACACTATAAAGTGAATAATAACTTTAATTTCGGAAGGCGGTGACAAAAATTAAAATACAGCCCCAAAGACACCGACTTCCGAAATTAAAGTTATTTTTCACTTTGTAGTGTTTTTTTTAGCTAAACCGATCATCAGTCATCATCATCATTTCAGCCGAAAGACGTCCACTGCTGGACATAGTCGACCGGTTCTGTGCTTCCCGCATCCAGCGGATTCCTGCGGCCTTCACAAGGTCATCGGTCCACCTTGAGGGGTTCCTTCCAACTCCACGTCATCCGGTACGCGGTCGCCACATCTATCCACGCCATCATCAGTAAGCTAGCATAAAAAATAGCTATTTTTTAATAACTTCAACAAAACGTCAGCTTAGAAGCCAAAACGTTAACTTCCTAACTAGATTGAATTAAAAGTTATCGGTGAGTTTATTAAAAAGGGTCATTCTATTAGATTAGCGCGGATTTGCAAACCGGAATTCCAACGCTTCCGTTAAGTTTGACAGTTTAGCTGTCAAATATCAACCTAACTCATAAACACTGAATAAGTGCGAAGTGGGCACGCTTGCTGAGGGTTCTGTATGTTGTGCAGTTGAAAGGCCGGTTGTATGTATACTATGTAATTTTGTAATTGATTATTAGATGTCAAATTTTCCCAATTTAACATGAACCTTATGCTTTTGTGATAAAGTTGAAAATCTATCAAAGAAATTTGACAGATTGGGGTAGCTTGATGGGCTGGCGTCTGTACCTATACAGGGTGTAACAGAAACCCTTTTGCTATCCGGAAGCATTAAAGATAACAGCTGGTATAGAATCACTATACATAGTTTCAGCTCAAAATAAAATACTCTAAGAATTGATACCAAATTTTCGGTTTCATATGTTTTATAAATTCAAATCATAACAAACGAGTCACCGCACTACGTAGGTCAATAACTTTCCACGTTATTTGCCAATCTATATAAATAAAAAGAAAAGTCCTGACTGACTGACTGACTGAATCATCAACGCCCAGCCCAAACCATTGGACCTAGAAAGCTGAAACTTTACACAGAGATTCCCTTTATAATGTAAACAAGGAGTAAGGAAGGATTTTTCGAAATTCAACCCCTAAGGGAGTTAAATAAGGGAAGAAAGTTCCGCGCGTTTGAAGCAGCTGGCGAAAGCTAGTATCACGATAAATCTTTTCCGAGTGATGTGTTTATTTCAATTTGAAAAGTTCGGTTTCTGGTATCAATGTATTAAAAATTCTCATAACTTCCGAACATGTAGACATAGGATTAAAAATCTTTCCAATATCGTTTGATATCATCCAAAGAAGCCGTGCCCTTGGTATATATGTACAAGGTGTAACAGAACGGACGCAAGACCTGAAAGTAGTTTGTTCCTAATTGACTACTGAATCGATTTCAGTAACTTTCAATATAAGTTTTTTTTTTTGCCATACTGACATCACATATGATACATGATTAAGCCTAAGAAAATTCAATCTTATTCCAGAAGAAATAAGACTCAATTTAAAATGCATAAAGTATCTAATGCTTGGGTCGACACGTTTTTCTAGTTTTGGCGATCGTATTAAGCTTTTAACTCAATACTTTAATTGGGGTGTATGAGGTCTTGCGTTAATTATGTTACTCGTTGTACATACCCTTTCCGTTACACGTTGTACCTAATAGTTAAAATGTGAAAATTTACGTTTTTAAACAATACTTCAGATCAGCAATGCAGCACTGGCTTTGGTTTGCATGTAACTTGATTTACATAGGGTAACAATCTTTGGTAGCTTGAATTTAAACAGAAGCATACTCTGCCTATAATGTTCCCACAGCTGAGACACAGGCCACTCTGTGAGAGGGAGCGAGCCGTAATCCACCACGCGAGCCCAGTGCGGGTTGGTAGATGTCACATGTCTTCTTATTTTTGGTTCTAGGACATGCCGGTTTCCTCAAGATGTTTTCCTTCACTGTTTTGAGAGCAGTGGTGGTGAAATAATTTAGACAAAGTACCTAAGCGCCTGACTGGATTCGAATCTACGACCTACAACTTGCGAGTTACGGCCGTTACTAGGCCACCACTGCCCTCTATCAGGATTAAAACAAAAACCTTTTCTAATTACAAAGTTATATAATATTTTCGGATTGAAATAGTACATAATTAGCTTCCAACCGCGGCTTCGCCCGCGTGGACTTCGGAAATTATCCCGCGGGAACGTACTACCGGGATAAAAAGTATCCTATGTGTTAATCTAGGTTATAATCTATCTGTGTGCCAAGTTTCATCAAAATCCATTGAGTAGTTTTTGCGTGAAAGAGTAACGAACATCCATACATACAAACTTACGCGTTTATAATATTAGTTAGGATTATGTTTGCGGTTTTGCATACATTTTCAATTACATACGATTTGCAGACGGTAAACCATAAAAAAATTCTCTACATCAACGCTTCCTGGAACCCCCTAAAATAAAATAGGTAGGTAAGAGTGTACCTACCTATTTTATCATATTTTATCATTTATCATCAATATTTTATTTTTTGTAAGTATATACACATCGACATTGATGAATTTTATTTAAATTAGGACTGAATATTTACTTTGTAAAGTATTATATTCCTTTAATTATTGTGAATGTGATGACTGTGTGGGTGTTTTTATTTTAGTTTGCTTTTGTTTTTTTTTTCTCGTTTAGTTTTAATCAAGGTCTGGCAGTTTGAGTAATTTATGCGGCCTACCCAAATGTCCTTTCTTAGGTATTGTTCGTCGGATCATTGAGCTCATCAAGTTCTGAGTTGAGCTGCATGATTACTGATAAATGCGTGCACTGATTGGACAGGTCCACTCAATCTGTGTGGTTCTTTCCTGAAAAGACCATTTCAGACACCAATCCACATGGTCTTCACATGATCTGACCAAGATTATGTCTGGACTTTAAAAGAGACTGTGACCTCTGAGTTTGTTTCGGCCTTTCTTCTCAGAGTAGTCAGATAGGAAACGCCGGCCTCATCTAGTTTAAAAAAATATGTTTGACGTCTAAAAGTGTTTGTAAAAACCTACTTACAGAAATAAAATCATTTATCATTTATCAATAAAAAAGAAGCTCTACCACAAATTCTAATGCCCAAATGAACAATTTCTAAGACAAAATATCACGTGACACTGACAGGTCGCCATTTTGTAACCTCAACAAAAACATTCTCGCTTCAACTGTTCCGTTCACGCTACGTTGCTAGCTTTTTACTCGTGACTTCGATCGCGTGAAATGTTGGCCCTCGACCCACCGCGTCGTATCGCATCGCCCGCCAATGCTAATACTTCGTCTTTAGCTTTCTTTCTGACTTTACTCGTTTTGCTCGGCTCGCAAAAGTCGTAGCGTGATGTTAAATACCTGACGTTAATCAAAAATTGGGCTAATAAATGCAAAAAGATTTTTTCGAAGCCGACCAGCAGGCTTGACGCTATCTATTTCTACGAAGAATAGACAGTGCTTTTTCCATATAAAGTGACATTTCGTTTCTCCATTTTTGATAGCGCACCGTAGATATCCTTCTACAATCTGTCATTTTGTCTTTCGTTTCTAACGATCTTTGTCTAGGTTCTTATAAATGTAGACTATTTCAGAAGAATATTTCTTCCCAAACTGTCAAAATCACACTGACAACAAACTTTCTACTCGATGGCCAGTATATACGATTATCTACAAAATCATGATTCGTTTAGAACGCTTAACTGTGTTATTTAATAGAAAAACATAGCTTTCTTCTCCTATTATACATAATTTAGTTATTAGTCATGTCTATTCTTCCGTCGAAAAATCGGTGCTCGTGTTAAGCCTGCTGTAGTTTCAGAGATTAGCGCCTTCAAGCAAATAAACAAAAAAAACCTTTCGGCTTATTATTCGTAAGTATGTATTTATAATAGATTATAGTAGGTACTAGCTTTTTCCTGCGGTTTCGCTCATGTGCATTTCGGAAATTATGCCACGGAAACGAGCTACTGGAACAAATAGTAGCTTAAGTAACTTTTTTTGTCATCAGCTATCTGCCAGTGAAATTCCTGTCAAAATCGGCCCACCGTTTCGGAAATTAACCCGGAACAAACAGACAGAAAAATAAAAATAGTTTTTTCGTAATATTTACCTTGTAAACTTTCATATGAATTTATTAAAAAGCTGTTATTTTGGCATTACAAACAGACACTTCAATTTAATTTAATTTGTATGCAGTACCTATAGACTAAATACCATGTGACAGCTATGGCCGCCATTTTGTAACCTCAACAAAAACATTCTCGCTTCAACTGTTCCGTTCACACTACGTTGCCTTGCTTGTAACATGAGGAGTATAGCTTCTAGTTATGACATGACATGTGGTAGCTTCTTAATTTACTGACGTGATATTCCCGGGAACATTATGATAAAGAAATACTTTCGATACATATTGATTGTCTATGGCAAAACAAGCTCACGCCAAGTTCGTACTGTGATTGTGTCATATTCAGTAATACTGTAACATTATATACTGAATCAGTATATAATGTTCCCATTGCTGGGACATAGGCTTCCTCTCGTTGAGAGGGCACTGGGCCCACGTGGTTGATTACGGCCCGCTGGCCGTAATCGACCGTGCGGGCCCATTGCGGGTTGGTAGATGCCCAAATGTCTTCGAATGTTTGATTCTAGGATATGCCGGTTTCCTCATGATGTTTTCCTCCACCGTTTTGAGAGCAGTGGTGATGGAATAATTTGCACAAACTAGAACCACTGTCTGGGTTCAAACAAAGACAGAGGATTTACTTTGTGGCTTGTGCAGTCACAATCAAACCTGCAACCAACAACCACTGCTTTTGCGAATGCATAACCCACTCCTTATTATATCGTTTTAAAAGAAACACTGTTACCTATTGCATAAAAAAAAATCTCGTTTCCACTAAACTTTAATCTCAAAAGAGTGCCGTGTGAACTACATTTACTGTGAAGTCAAAATAAACATAAAAATGACATCACCGCCACCTGCTGGCAATAATCGGTACAAAAGTAAACAAGACACAAAAAATGTCTGAAGTATCCCATTTGGAAGGTAGCTGTCACTGATGTATTAACAAGTAAACCTTTTTTTCTGGGTATGCCTAAAGTTTAGCTTACTTACGTCATAACGTGAAGTCTTTACATGAAGTTGTCGACATGGCTCAAAGAATTAGCAAGCTGAAGTGGCAATGGGCCGGCCAAATTAGACGTAAAACCGATGACCGTTGCGGTAGACGTTTTCTTGAGTACAGACCGCGAATCGGCAAACGTACGTAGGATGCCCTCAGGCTAGGTGGAACGATGATCTTCGCAGGGTGGCTGGTAGCAGCTGGATGAGAGTTGCCGAGAATCGAGCTGAATGGCGTGAAATTGGAGAGGCCTATGTCCAGCAGTGGACTGCTGTAAGCTCATGATGATGATGACAATCATGGATAGACGCAATGTCTGCCCATAAAAATGCGTATAACTCGGAAAACTACTGAGGACTGATGTTACACAATTCAGATATATCTTTTATTTGTGGAATAAAATTGACATCTGACAGTTCTAGTATGAGAGACTGTCAAAAATTCATTTTTTTTTCTCAGGGTGAGACTGTTCTAGGTATACCTAAATGTTTGGTGAAGTTCGCCCTTAATCAGTTCAGGTGAATTTTGGAAATAGTTTTGATATTTTACTTTACTATCGAAAATGTTTCATTTAAAATACTGAAACAATTTAAATTAAATTAATAATTTTGTTAAGTACTTTAACAATTTGATAGAACGACAATTTTAATTCAATCGCCTGCTACTAAGAATTTTAGCTTTTCTGATTAATTTTAAATAGGTACTCAACTTTATTAAATTTCTGAAAGATCAATTAAATTACCTTTTAACTTTCATTCCAGTAGCCTAGGTTCACACAGGCAATTATTTATCGCACTCGGTTTTCAATGCTTTGCTTTGCGCCGTGAGTTCAAAATCCAACAGAATGTTTCATTTCCGCGATGGGATGCGCTCTATTCGATTCTCAATACTCGGGTTAAGACCGAGGGTTACAAATCCAGTGCTCGAAAAAAACCTGGTCTACAAGGTTAATCTTAAAGACCTGCTGACAAAACTGAAAGTGAAAAAACCTTTTTGCAACAATAAATACATTTTAATTACGCATAATAAAGTCCAAGATGCTAGAGATTTGCCAGCGAGCCATGGAGCACAGTACCCTGGGGGGAACCCAACACTGCACGCCAAAACCAAGATCACGGACGTTACCCAGAAAGCTGAGCGCTTAAATGGGACTGGGCCGAACATGTCTGCCGCATGTCAGATGACAAAATTGAGCTAAGAGAACCAACGATTGGGTCCCAATAAACGCACGGCGCCATCGCGGCAGGCCGAGATTAAGATGGCGGGGGCGGGACGAGCTTGACTCCTTCCGAAAGGACTGGCCAGCTCTAGCAAAAGACAGAATTATGTGGAAAAGGGAAGGAAGACTTTTGCCCAACAATGGGGCAATACAAGCTAGTTAGATAAAAGCAAAATTAACCCAAAATATCAAACTATCTGACTTGTTTAACTATCCCTGCTAATCTTAAAAATGCGAAAGTAACACTGACTGTCTGTCTGTATGTTACGCTTTCACGTCTAAACCGCTGAACCGACATTCCTCTAAATATAATTAACATCCTATTTAAATTACAAATGACAATCGCACTTCAAAAATCAGCTGTTAAGTAATGATTGTAACATAACCTCACTTTTACTAAATCTCTTTTAACTCAGCTCTCAGATTGCCAGAATTCGCAAAATTTTCAGTGATGGTTTAATAATATAGTAGCTATCATTTGACACCAATTTCATCTTTGCACATCCAGGCCCAAGATTGTATGATAGCGTATCCGTCTCCTTTGGCAGAGATATATCCTAGGATATCGCGAAGGACATAGGCTGACGTACCACGTGGCCGGAGCCGCGAGCCAAATCTAGTTAATAATAAAGCAGAGGGACATATTTCTCCCATGACATGACGATGCTTGGCAAAAAAAACGTTAACAAAAACTCAAGTGTTTAGACAACAGTTTGTGTCATGTTAACCGTGCGGTTATGGGCTGAAAGATAACTGATACGGTTAGTAGCGACAGCAAATAAGATAATAGTTAAAATGGGAACCTTTTTCTGCCACCAAGTGTGTCGAGCCGTCTACGTGTTTCCAATTAAATCAGGACCTGAATTCACGATTCCTTACTCGTAACCACGTCAATCACACACGAAATCTGCTAATATCGTATTAATAATATCGACAAATTGTTTTGGAACATACAGAATATGACATTTCGATTCCTTACCGTTACATTGGTTTCTAAAAAACACTATATTGATGTAGTTTGAACGTAGTAAGATTCCAAGGGGAATCGTTATAACCATACAGAATTGGGGCCCTGCTTTTAATATTCTCACTGCTGGAATTCAGGCCTCTCGGACTGTACCAGAATATTGGGAGGGTAATCCCAGGCCCCGACGCGACGTGACGATATCTTTGAAGTTTTGGTTCTAGGACAGGCCGGTTTCCTGTCGATCTTTTCCATGAAGGTACTGGTGATAAAATAACAGTCATTTAGGGAGATTTCGCAGTGGGCCACGGCTCTCTTATTTAGTCAATCACAACAATTATTGTTAATTTAATGTCCTAGCTAATATTATAAATGCAAAAGTAACTCTGTCTGTCTGTTACGCTTTCACGCCTAAACCGCTGAACCGATCGTCATGAAATTTGGCAAAGATATAGCCTGGGATATGGAGAAGGACATAGATTACCTTTTTATGCTACAACCGACGACCACGTGGGCGCACGCGCGGGTAAAAGCTTCTTAAAATTATAAATGCGAAAGTAAGTATGTTTGTTACCTTTTACGCCAAAACCACTGAACCGATCATCCTGAAATTTAGCTAATACTTTGTCAGGTGTACAAAAACGGACATAGGGTACCTTTAATCCCGAAGAAAAGTACTGTTTCCTAGGAAAACAACAATAACGTTCTTATGATAATAGATGGCGCCACGTGTCTTTAGAATCATGATTGAATTATATTATTACAAGCAGAGTACAACCCAAATTTCTAAATTTACGCGAGCAAAGGCTCGAGCCAAAGCTACAGTTATTAAGGCCCATAGTATCCTCATCTCCCGTTTGTATGCTAAAGCATGACTGCCGCCCGCGCCCGCGCAGGGCACCTCTGAGCCTTTATCTCAAAATGGGGATATTCCTTTGATTAATTTACAATTGTGCTTCGGCGATTCTGTGGTACCTCTAACTATCTATTTTTCAGTGTATTTTTTTTTTCAAATAACGAAGCCGTTTAGTAGGAGAATGGAATAGAAGCCATAATATTGCGTGTTGGAAAATATTTTTTTACAGCAAAAGTATTAACCATACAAAAAAAAAACTTCGGGAAAAATGATCTATATAAATCTATAGCAAAATCATATATTTTTCAAATCTTCAAGACAAGCCGTTAATGAGCAGTAGGGTTCATAAAGTGACCGTGTTACGCTACCAAACGGGACGTGCGATAACCCATTTTCCCTGCGCAGGAAACAAAGGCATAACTCAAACCCGAAGTAGAACCATACTGCCACTGTGCCATTTAACAGTAATTCGTGGGTTATTTATTCTCAAGTTACAAGAACTCAAGTGCTTAGAGCAGTTTGTGTCATGTTGAACCCACAGTAAAAGATTGAAAGATAAGTGATTGAGTTAGTAGCGACAGACAAAAAAATTAACAGCTGGTCTGTCAACAAAGGCCTCCTCTAGAGATTTCTACAAAATCCTTTCTTTTGCTGCACGAATCCATACCTGGCCAGCTATTTTCTTGAACTTGTCCTCCTTAAATCATTTATTTGAATACTTCTATTAATTTATTTTACTGCCTCTTAGATATCATTCTGTAACTAAATTAGTCCATTTCACTAAACTTTATCTTAACATATTTTATGCCCCGTCCATCAAAATAAAAAAAAAATAAAACCAAAATATTTTATTTCACATATGGCCTGCATGGGCACTTATGAAACGTCAGAAGCTGGTGCACGGTTCCAATTTGTCGCCTCCTATGGAGAAGAGCCGGCAAGAAACTCAACGGTTACTATTTTAAAAATAATTGGCTTTTACAATGTTTTCAAATTACAGTGATAATAGGTATGGGAGGACAGTGCAGGCCAGTCAATAAGTACCAGGTACTTATCGCCATTATTTTCCATGGAAAGAAAATTGCGTCATTTAAAGACGATTGTGATACTAATGAGTTGGTCGATATGATGACGACTTCCATCGTCTGCTTAGCCTTTTCTCGACCATGTTCGGGTCGGCTTCCAGTCTAACCGGATGCAGCTGAATACCAGTATTTTACATGCAGCGACTGCTTCTCTGACCTCTACAACCCAGTAACTGGGTAATACGATACCCCAACAACATGTGTTGCCAACTTGAAATTGTTCTTAATAAAAGTACTGATTTCTTCAATATTAAAATGAAATTTCTCAGTGGGCAGCCGTGAGGTCTAGGTTTAGATTATTGGCGAAACGTGGAAGATTTTGTTGTTAATCTGTATTAATTGTAGAACAGACGTCTTTTCATATTATTATTCTTGCTAATATTATGTTAATACTAGTTTTCGCCCGCGGCTTCGCCCGCGTGGAAGTCGGAAATTATCCCGCGGGAACGTACTACCGTGATAAAAAGTATCCTATGTGTTAATCTAGGTAATAAACTATCTGTGTGCCAAATTTCATCCAAATCCGTTCAGCCGTTTTTACGTGAAAGAGTAACAAATATCCAAACGTCTAAATATCCAAACATACAAACTTTCGCGTTTATAATATTATATAAATATAAGTAGGATAGGTAATACATCTTTGAATATCCTTTAGTGTACAACAGACATGATTTCATATTAATGATCGGAATTGCTATTCTGTAACCATCTCACCGTGAACTCTAAGGTGAAGTAAGGTCGAAGTGAGCTGTCACTCCACTTTAATCTCACTTCACCTAAGTTTTCATGGTGAGTTTTTTTCCTGAATATGTATATCAGCTTAAGCTAGGGATTGATACTATTAACCACTCACTGTATCTAAGGTTTCATAGAGAGATTTTTACAGAATCGACATACTTGTCAACAACATTATTTTTTAATTTTCAACTTATCTGCTAACCCTACGCTTACCCCTCACTCTGCGCCTGCACATGTCGCCACACCACTACTGTGCGCCACTCACGGTTAGTGCGTCTGTCCCTCACGTGGGGTTAAATGTCCCGAAGGTGTTATCTCGCATCACTAGGATTCAAACTGTGCTGTCTTTTGCAATGGTTTGGTGCTGACAAGACATACGTCACAAGTCTTGTTGCCATTTCTTCGAAAGGTTGATATAAGCCGTTTGGAAGTATTTAGTAGAGGTCCTTGTGGAAGCAGTCTTCCGGGGATGGTTTTTTTAATGTTATTTGATGGCAAGCCGATGGCTCGACTGATGGTTAATGGTTACTGCTTCGTTTGAACTGCAAATCTTGCCTATTTTGTAAATAAATTATAGTTTAAAAAAACTAAAAAACACGCTTTAAAAACCAAACTAAAAAAAGGAGAAAATAATTTAATTCAATTACAAAGCGTGGGGTGCTTTTTGAGGTATTTTTATAATCACTTAATGTCAAGCACCCCACGCTTTTTAATTGAATTAAATTATTTTCTCCTTTTTTAGTTTGGTTTTTAAAGCGTGTTTTTTTAAATTTTTTAGTTCTGCTAACTACAAAAACGTGTTTTTTTTTTCTCAATATTTTTTTAAATTATTTAATTGTCATCGGTCCTCGACAAGTTTACAAAGTTTCAATGAAATCTGACCGTTTAAAGTGGGTCAAAATCGCGCTCACAGGAGTCGGTTACATACAAACAAACAAACATACAAACAAACAAACAAACATACAAGTGAAGCTAATATAAAGCGTGTAAAACTCACCGTGAAAGATTAGGTTTTGGTTGATAACTTAGAGGTCACAGTCTTTTGTCAAGTCCAGACATAATCTTGGTCCGATCATGTGAAGACAATGTAGATTGGTGTCTGGAATGGTCTTTTGAGGAAGGAACCACACAGATTGAGTGCACCTGTCCAGTCACGCACACATTTTGTCAGTACTGTGCAGCTGAACTCAGAGCTCAGTGATACGACGTACAATATCGAAGAAAGGACATTTGGGTAGGCCGCATAAACTAGTCAAACTGTCAGACCAAAGACCAAAGACCGCGGGGTAATTGTGTAGCACACTGACAGTAGGAATGGGTTTGACAGTTTAAGAAAGAAAAAAAACGCGCTTTAAAAACCGAAATAAAAAAGGAGAAAACAATTTAATTCTATTAAAAAGCGTGGGACGCTTTTTGAGGTATTTTTATAATCAATTAATATCAAGCACCCCACGTTTTTAATATAAATTTTATTTTCTATTTTTTAGTTCTGCTAATTATTATTTTTTCTTTTTTTTTGTTAAAATTGTTGAATTGTCATCGGTCCTTGATAAGCATGCAAAATTTCGGTTCAATCCGACGTTTTGAAGGAGGTCAAAATCATGTTCAAAGTTTCCGTTACATAGGCACATACTAACATACGTATGAAGCTAATTAAAGCGAGTTAAAAAGAAAAAAGAAGAAAAAAGGATATAAAAAATAAATAAAACAAACAATTCTTTTATCAAATAAAATTTTATTCCAAAACATCCATCGATTTCTAAATAAACTTCAACCATATCCAACCACTCTGGTTACTTGTCTCTTTTGGGGTAGGTACCTACACAATGTGCTTTGTCTACCCGCATCCGTAATTTTTCAGGGTGTCCGAAAAACTCCAAATGCAGTTCGAAGCAAAGCCTTTGAGACTTTTATCTGAATGGAGGTGCAGATAGAAGCAATTCAATCAATATCGGGTAGAAAAAATAAAGAAATTATACCTGTTTGAGTGAATTTGCAATTTGATTGTGATAATAGGTATGGGAGGACAGTGCAGGCCTGTCAATAAGTACCAGGTACTTACAGGAATGAAAATACAGAACAGAAAAACGTCTACAAATCCTGTCTCTAAGGCCTACAACGTTCTCTCATTCACAATATGTAAAAGAATCTACCTATATAAAATGAACCTATTTGAACCAAGTGACATGATTTCCATGACAATCACTAATAATAAATAGTCGAAATTAAAATTGATGTATACTGTCAAATAATGACGAGAATATGTCAGACATTGTAAAAAAATAAAATAATAAAAATTTACATTGTAATTTGGGAGCAGTTAATAGACTTTCACACAGTTTTGCTGTTAATGAGGTACCAGGGAAGTCACATGTGCAGAAGGAATTAATGCCAAACTTCCCTGTCTTCAATGTAGTCTTTTATCTTATAATATGCTTTTTTGATAAGGACACGTTTGATGTGAGTTTTAAACTTCCATCGCTAAGTTCTGTAACCGACTTTGGCAACTTGTTATAGAAGCGGATACTGTTTATTAGAAATGACTTGCTAGTTTTAGTTAATCTAAATTTTGGAATCACATCTAACTCAATCATTCCTAAAAGAATAGTTACTAGCACAGTAAGTAAATATTACTAGAAACACAGTGAACAGTGCATGCACTAGAATTGAACCCACAATACAACTAATCATTCACAGCCACACATATTAATAAACTATAACACCAAAACTATAGACCAAGAGACAAAGAAACATTACGAACAACATCTAAACAACAGAAAAAAAAAACTAAACTCAAAAAAAGAAATGAACGGTCTGGGATCATAGATAATGAAATGTTACCGCGCATGCGTAGAATGACGTCTCTTAAAAAGTGTTTGACAGCCAAATTATAGGTTGGGAGAACGTACCGTACTCAATATAGCTTAGTTTAGGAGCTAGAGTGTTTTGTTTTGTAAATCATTTGCGCTTTTGTCGACTTTGGGGTGTGTGAAAAGTTAGAATAAAATTTTATCATTTATAGTGGTGTAGACTTATTGAATTTATGGGCAGTTATTATTGTAAAGTAAAGCTGTTGAGCTCACTATTATGAGGCAACTTTTTTGGGAAACTAATTTACAATATTTTATTTTATTTTAAGGTTTTACATAGATATGGTAGTAACCAGGATCGTCAGATATAGTTAAAGTATCTAATAGTAAGAAACTGATCGATGTTTTCGAAAAAAAATATTGACTAAACACAAACACAACAAAATTTAATTTAATTAAGCAGTTCATTTATCTCTCATATCTCATTCAAAAATATTGCGTATCTGTCAATCCCGGCTAATGAGACACAATTAATTTTCTATTGTAATGGCCCCTGTAGGGGGCTTAACCCACGCCGAACTTAACCGGTATTGAACCGTCTACCAGTAAACAAGCTAATCAGAATATGTAGAAAAATGGGTTTGCAAAATCTGCCTAAAATGTTAAATAGAAGACATGTTTTTGCTTGTGTTAAAAACATGCCACAAAGTACCTGTGCCCTCATTGCACACACATAGACATGACTTGCAATAATAATGGAAATCTTTGAGATATCACATAACTTTATTATATCTATCGTGTCATGCCTTTTTAAAATGTGATTTTTATGACTCCTTTATTTTGTTCTAAGTGTCGTAAGTGACTGATTGCTTTAAATAATTAGCAGTTGCTACAAATTACAAAGCTTATCTTATTTTTACACGCTTTATATTAGCTTCATCTGTATGTTTGTTTGTAACCGACTCCTTTGGAATTGATTTTGACCCACTTCAAACGGTCAGATTTAATTTAAACTTTGTAAACTTATCGAGGACCGATGACAATTCAATAATAAATAAAAAAAAAATGAAAAAGTAGAAAAAAAAGAGAAAAAAAACTGAAAAATCACGCTTTTGTAGTTAGCAGAACTAAAAAATAGAAACCAAATAATAGTTTCAAAAACTAAAAAACAAGCTTTAAAAACGGTTAAGCGTGTGTTTTAGTTTATTAAACTATTTTTTTTTTTAAAGTATTGTTGATCTCATTACAATTGCCATTTCTTTAATGCGTTTGTAATTCATAGTTTAGTCATATTTATTTTACTATAATTAGTTGCCTCGATTGGACCTCTAGAACAAATTTCTTGAAGTCCATTGATGGAAACTTGGTGGTTCAATGAAGCTGCCCATGGTCCAAAGAAGGCAACAGCCCAAGCTGTTTTTCCTTCGTTTATATCAAAAAGTTATTTTTTATTCGTTTTTATTTTTTTTATTTTGATAAACCATAATTACAATAAACAAGCTAACACTAAAATATTTATACTGTGTACGTTTTTTTTTATGTTGCTTTCAACTTTGTTATTCCATTTCTCTCACCCTATCTCCTAAACTACATCGATGAATCGTAAGAACAACGTTTTTATATCATACAAAACGCTTGATTTCCCTTTCTTTAAAGTTATTTCATTGTGAAGGGTTAAACACATGTTCCTCAAATATTTATGATAATATATTTAATTGTACGTTTCTTTATTCCTTTATCGATATAAATTAAAAGGAGAAATATTAGACAGTCGTTTGAAAAAAGTGTATTGGGTTAGACTGTGTGTATATTTAAGTTAAATTATACACTACATTACTTGGAAATAACGGTTTTGTTAGTGATCCTTGACGGAGTAAGTTTTGAATGTAAAACTGGTAAAAGAAAAAATATTGGATGTAGCACAATCATAGCTATAATGTTCCCACTGCTGGAAAAGATTATGGAAAAGCATTCTTGCGAAGCATGTGTTGCTAAGGGATGGTGTGATAAGATAAGAGAACGGTGCGGTTTACAATAAGATATAGCGACATTAAATAATAGTTTAAAAAACTAAAAAAACACGCTTTAAAAACCAAACTAAAAAAGTAGAAAATAATTCTATTAAAAAGCATGGGGTGCTTTTTGAGGTATTTTTATAATCAATTAATATATTACTATTGTAAAGTTATTATTTATTATTTATTATTATTTATTATTTTTTATTTTATATTAATAGTTATTATTTATTATTTTATATTTATTATTTTTTATTATTTATTATTTTTTATCCTTTTGTTAATATTCTAGGTAGGAGTCAACATTTGCATGTTAATGTGTTACTGGAAATATAAGGCTTTTTTTTTTTTTTTTTATTGTAAAGTAATACTGGAACACAGGCCTCCTCTTTAGGAGAGGGAGAGGACAGGAGGATGCTACAATAGAAAAGTCTACTGTCAACTTTTGCGCAACATTTTGATCTCGTGCTAAAATCCATATTTTCCAATGTTTGCCGGATCCTGAGCAAATACTCTGGCTTCTAGTCGCACTCCTCATCTCCATAAATTAGACGTAGGTCAATTAGCTCTCTAAAACAGTCTTAAGGGGAATCTAGTGGCGGGCTCGAACTCACTGGCTAAAAAGCACGCTGTCTCACCAGGGGCCTTAGTCTGCTATTTTTATAAATTCGTCATTCCAACACGATCCCATTGTCATTCATTTGTCATTTTGCTAAAAGTTCGTAATCTGCTAAATCTATAATGGTCGATCATTGGTCGGTCAATGGTGTCGGAATAGAATTGTGTTATAATGGCATTATCGTTTGAGTATCGTATATTCGTAACGAATTAATAGCAATTACTGCACAATGACGTTCTAAGGGTAGGTTACTAATCAAAGGAACTGTCAAAATTTTAACAGATCACCGCCTAGTCATTCATTTATCATTATGTACGAGATTACCAATAAATGCCATTTCTTTCAATGGAGTGTCAGTGGCTGACCATTGGAAAATCATAATGACGCCATTATATTAGTAGATTACCAAACTTGTCAAAATTAACAATTATGGAATCAATGATAGAACATTCTGACACTATTGTAATAGCAGACTTGAGGCCCAGGCTTCGTGTCCGACAGAGGTAGTACCCGTTATGAGCAGTTAGACGCTAGTCTACACGCACAACGTTATTGAGTGAGATGCAGGATCAGTTAAAGTAAAACAGGCGCGTAAAAAATTAAGAAAAGTCCTTCGGAAGATCGGGTTTTATGTAAAAACTTCTGCATAAATCAATGACCTATACCTATAGTTTATTAAACATTAAGATATTTGAGCCTTGTCATTACCGACTTGGTTTTGGAGATTTCACACGTCTTTTATTACTCAAATATGCCCAAAGTTAGGTCTAATTAGCAAGAAAAACGAATCTTTGTTGGGTCATAACTTTTTAATGGCTTTTTATTTTAGTATCCTGTTTCCGTACAGACAATATTAATAATGAGACAAAACTATACCATGTTTAATTTTGATGTATGCCACATTGGGCACCCGCTTTAATGCCACCTTAGGTAATGGCACCTGAGGTATTCCACATCCGGCACCTATCAATATATTTCGCAGGTGCCATTAGTGGAATAGTTTATTATTTAAAATTTTATTCCATATATGGCACCTACGGATCAGTAGGTACGAGTGTTGGGACGTATAAGTTTTATGGGACATTTCATGTACACTGTCGAACAGTGGAGTAATACACTCCCGAAGTTTCTATAGAAAAAATGTCATCAAGATCCACCTTAATTACTCTGGCTTAATCGGGTTTAATCTCACTGTTGGGACACAGGCTTCTCTTCGAGAGGAAATGGGCTGTCGCTGTAATCTACCAGGGAGGCCAGTACAGGTTGGTAGATGACACGTAACTTCAATTTTTGATTCTAGGCTATGCCGGTTTCCTCACGATGTTTTCATTCACCGTTATGAGAGCAGTGGTGATGAAATACACCAAGTAAAGTACCTGTCTGTCGGGTCGGGGTCGAAATCGGGGCCGTTACCCCTGCGCCACCACTGCTCCGCTTATTTAATTAATTAAGTAAATTATATCCAAATATATAAGGTCTCAAAAGAACGTTAATAAAAAACTACACAACACACTTGACATAAAACATTCTTTTGCACAAATCCACGAAATCACAAAATAATTTAAGCAACCTTTTTAGAAAATTAAACTCGTATTTGAATTTGGAAAATTCAAAGAACGCGCCATTTTTGGAAATTCCCGTTGACAGATCAAAATGGCGGTGGTAACATTTGGGTGGTTTACATTTTTAAAATTATTTATTAGTGATTTAAACTGTTAATGTGTGGGCTATATTTAATTGTGATTAAGTGTTTTTGAGTAAATATATTTGAATACAGGCGTGTGAATTTTACTTTTTAATTGCCCATACCAGCATTTTATATGGAGCGACCTCCTATCTGACCTCCACAATCTAGTTACTAGGTAACACGATACCCCTTGGTTAAACTGGTAGTCAGACTTTCGGGCTTCTGACGACCCGTAACGACTGTCAAAGATCTACAAATGATAGACAACAGCCAATATCCACACAAATTACTATGCATTTCATTCATAGATGCACGCTACTATGTAAATAAATACCTTTTCATTGACAAAGTATGTAAATTGACATCTAAATTCGTTCACTGTATTCAAAACTACCAAATAACTATTCAGAAATTACTTCTAATCACCGAAGATTTTTTTTAAGTTAAGGGGCATACTATCACGTACAGAAAGATTGACTTAAATAATTTTCTGATTTATTTTTGGAAAAAAAATTCACCAGGCCAACAAATTCCAACAAAGCTTTGTTTACCTCCATGGTAATTTAGTTTTTTCCCCAAAAACAAAGCAGTTTTTAGGGTTCCGTACCAACAGAACCCTGTCCGTCTGTCTATCAGCGGGCTGTAACTCATGAACCGTAGTAGATATACAGTTGAAATTTGCACACAGTGTGTATTTCTATTGCCGCTGTTTCAGCAAATAATAAAAATAAAATAAAGTAAAAAATTTCCTAAAATTTTTAGGTCTCCATATAACCGATGTGTTTTTTTATTGGTATTTTCTATCTGGAATTTCTGAGTAGCAGCCTGGAGTCTGGATTTGTGACCGGCTGATGGCAATAGGCTTCTCCCCCTTACATGAGACTTAAGCCATGATGTTATACTGGAGTTTACATTCTTGTTATAAAGTTCGTAACCTGCCCATAAATAATTATTTTTCGTGCCAATGCCGTAAAAGCGAAACGCATCACCTTAAGTTAACCCGTCGGCTGCCAGCATCAGATACGGCATTGTTTCTTGTGGGCGACTGTAATATATATTTAATTGTAACGCCCTGCAACGCCCACTGGGTATTTAGTGCAGTTCGGACGGAATAGAGGCTGCGTGGAGCGGAGTGGTGCTAAAGATTTATTCAATTCAATTAAAAATGTTTATTTCGGACAATAACAATCCATATTTTGTTAGCGGGTACAGTAGGTATTTTACACTATGTTAGTAGGCACACATAACATATAAACTATGTTAGTAGGCACACATAACATATAAAATCAGATTAAGCTAAATTAAAAATTCAATCATGATGAATCAATCAATCTCTGTCGTTATTTCGTCAAAAGACCATTTCATACACCAATCCATGTGGTGGTCTTCATATGATCTGACCAAGATTATGTCTGGACTTTAAAAGAGACTGTGACCTCTGAGTTTGTTTCGGCCTTTCTTCTCAGAGTAGTCAGATAGGAAACGCCGACCTCATCTAGTTTTTTTTTTTTCTCTTTTGGGAATTCATCAAATAACTTCTCCCGCTCTGGGTGGAGCAGGAGGGCATGTCAGACTTTTACTGACTAAAACCCACCCGTGTTCCCTCAGTTGCCTATGTGCCAGGGGCGACGGTATCTCTTTCGAACAACCCGCAGCCCTGGCAGGCATCGGTCCTTGCGGACCCCACCAGTCTGGCGCACCGGACATATGGCAGGCCGTGACCACCCCAGGAACCAAGTAGCACCCAAGGTCCCCCTGTGACGGGTCAGCGCAGTAGCCCCGCCGCCTACCACTTCTCGGCCGCAAGGGATAGGGAGAGCGGCCAACGCTAAAAAAAAATGATTGACGCATAAAAGTGTTTTTACAAACCTACTTACAAAAATAAAATCATTTATCAATCCAAATTAAATTATAGATTAGGGATTTAGGTGTGTTAAGTTTATTTATAGGTTTTGATTACTGAGCGTTGAACTTATGTTGTCGTAAAAGAAAACTTAATAAAGGTATCTCATATCTCATAAATATTATAGAAGAGAAGAAAGATTTGATTGTTTGTTTGCATTGAATAGGCTCCAAAACTACTGAACCGATTTGAAAAATTATTTCACTGTTGGGAAGCTACACTATCCTCGGTGACATAGGCTATATTTTATCCTAACTACGCGGGTGAAACCGCGGAGTGCTGCTAATATCTTATAAACTTTGAAATCATAAAGTGCCTCAATCATAAGTCGCCATTCACACGGACGTAATAAAATTGCGGTGGGATTTTATCGCGCACTGGATTTTTAATTTTCTATGTTGAACCGAGCATTGAGAATCTTTGAGAATTGTTTTTACAGTATAAAGATATTTGCGAATGGCTTCTTTGCTTCACACATGGAACAAATACTATTACGACTGACATAATATAGCTAACAAGAACATCCATGGCAAGATAAAAAATAAACTCTCTAGTATACGAAACACTGGCCAGATGCATTTAATTTCTACATTATTTATCACATTTCGTTTCGGCCGATTAAAATGTTTCTTCCTTCAACACACATGTTTGAAAGCGATACGTCACTTAACTGTCACATGACGCTAGCGTCAAACGAAACTATACTTATAAATCACGTTCTTTTTTTTAACGTTTAAAAGGAATTTTATCTCAATGCCAACATTTATGTTTTCTATTATGCATGACTAAAAAAGAAAAAAAAACTTTCTGTTTTTTTTTTTTTAATATATAATTAAACAAAGCTTTGTGTTTGGGAAGCTTCCTGTTTAAATATCTAAGAAATTTTTATCTGCTTATCAAAACTTCTATACCTACCTACATGTAATAAAATAATTGTCAGTTTGTCTGGTTGTATTATTCCGATTGGCGCAAAAACGGCCACACGGATTTCGATGAAATTTGTTACACAGATAGTTTATTACTTGGATTAATACATAGAGAACTTTTAATTTCGGTTGTAAGTTTTCGTAGGTTTTTTCGATATCCACGCGAGATGCAAAGCAATGAACAATCAATCGTTTTATTAAAAAAAAAAATACAACGATGAACACCAAGATACGCATGTAGGCATTCTTGTTACCATTTGATAAATACCCTAAAACATACAATAAAAAAAAAACTTTTTAGACCAAAATAAAAACATACAAAATTTTCAAGTGCCAACATCTGGTCCACTCATTTCTATGACAACAGTTATTCGGTATGTCCATTCCCACGTTTTCGATTCCCTTGCCAGCGGTGGGCAAGCGCAGTTTGGGGTTGAATAATTATTGGGATATTTTAAAAACTTACATTTAATGGATTTGTGTGAATTAAGTTTTTTAAGCAATTAGTGTTTTTGTCTTAGACGTTGAAAATACATCTGTCTAGTGTCTTATTGAAGGTTTAAAATGGTTTGAACCAAACATGAACTCGTAAACAAGTAACTGCTATACAAAATATGCCAGTTACCTAATACCATGCTTATGTCGAATCTTTAATACGATATGGGTTCATCATGTGGGGTAACAGTACCGATAGAAATAGGGTATTTGTTGCGCAAAAAAAGTGTATTCGTGCAATATATGGGCTTCACCCTGATGAATCTTGCAAGCCAATATTTAAAGAACTTGGTTTGTTACCGCTACCCGCTCTCTATATTTATGAAGTAAGCATGTTTGTTAAAAAGCATAAAGACCTATTTAAAAAGGCAGAGGATGTATATCCTCGAAACCGGCGAGATCCTCACAGGCTTATATTAAGTGACTTACCGAGACTGGCTAAATACAATAAAAGCTGTTTAGCCATGTGTGTTCGGGTGTACAATAAAATTCCAAATGACTTAAAAACTTTAGATCTTAGATTGTTCAAAAAAAAAACTATATGAATGGTTAAAAACGAATAACTTTTACACCATTAAAGAATTTACTGACGGGAAACATTTTTAAATGTAACCAACAATATTTGCATGCTATTATTTAAGCTAAACATGTATGCTCTATAATGTACTTAAACCAACTTTATATACCATGTTTTATGCAAATAAATATTATTTCTATTTCTATTTCTATTTCTACGAATTTCTCGAAATGTCTATTCACCTATAAATATATTAAGGGCCTGCGTCCCATTCGGTAGCGTAACACGGTCACTTTATGAACCCTACTGCTCATTAACGGCGTGTCTTGAAGATTTGAAAAATATATGATTTTGCTATAGATTCATATAGATCATTTTGCCCGAAGTACTTTTTTTGTATGGTTAATACTTTTGCTGTATAAAAATATTTTCCAACACGCAATATTTTGGCTTCTATTCCATACTCCTACTAAACGGCTTCGTTATTTGGAAAAAAAAATACACTGAAAAATAGATAGTTAGAGGTATCACAGAATCGCTCAAGCACAATTGTAAATTAATCAAAGGAATATCCCCATTTTGAGATAAAGGGTCAGAGGGGCCCTGCGCGGGCGGCAGTCGTGCTTTAGCATACCAACGGGAGATGAGGATACTATGGCCCTTAACTTCCTGCGAGTCGCATATAAAAATATTAGATATATTATTTATAAATGACTATGCCCCACCTGTTATCCATCTAAGCACTATTGTTACTAACACCAAAATACTTCTTGTTGTATTTTATTTTAGCTCTTGACCTCGATCACGCCTGATAGAAAGCGATTAATGAGGTCTATGATGGATCGAGCGTGCCCAGAAAATGCGTGTTCACTCTTGTTCAAGGCACTGGTACTTTCACGCATCGACGAAAAACAGCAAGCTGCTTGACGCCGGACTCCGGTGGGAGGGTGGTCGCGAACCTGGACTAACAAAAATAAAGACTCTGAAATAAACTTTTATTTTATTTTATTACGTCCGTATTTTTCATACGTCTGTGGTATGGACCCAGAAGGTGGCGTACTATAAAAGGATTCCATCATGGTAACCTTCTGCAACACACAAGCCTAAGGCAGTTGTCCCACCAACGACGAGAAAACGACTAACTATCGGCTATTTTCTCGCTCAAGAAACGTACAATAGATTTATACTTTCTGTGTGAACAAAAGAGACGCATATACAAACAGTTAATCGCTGACTGTTCACACTGCCGGCGAGCACTCGCTTCACTAGTTTGTCGCTGAGCGACAAGAGCTATGAAAGATAACACTCGCGCGGCGATACTCGCCAAGCGATTAGAACTCACGCGGAGAGAGCAATTAAATTAAATTAAATTAAATTAAATTTCATAAGCCTATAATACAATAAGGAGAGAAAAAGAGGTTTACAAATGCATTTTTAAATAACTATATCCTTATCTATGTAGGCTAAGTACATGCACATTATGTGAAACTCCTGACACCCAAACTAGGAAAATCAGTCAACAATCAGTGGTCATTTCTCTGCCTGCCGCGAGCGAGTGATGTGAGTAATCGCCCGCCTCACTCGCACACTCGCTTATAGCCGAGCTACACAAATATCGGAACTACGCACTCGCTCCCCGCGTCTCGCTAACTCGTTTCTAGTTCTAGCTCTACTTGTTACTCGTTAATCGTTGCCGGTGAGACAAGTGCCTTAACTATCATGGTGGGCTTAAAAACTTGTCTCCTCTTCAAATTCGTAGGTGATACATTAAATATAACTCTGCGCCATTTCTGACAAACGCGACGCCCGAGCAAAAACTAAAATTTGTGAGCCACTAAAACAGAATTTTAAAAGCGCCTAATTGGTCAAAACGATTTGTATAGTGACAAAAATGACATGCCGACACGACCTATGTATGGAAACATACGGGAGAATATTTTGTGCCGGACTGTTTTACCTACTCTTTGTATTGATCTAAACAAAGAATGAATACGATGACACGGTTGGCGTAATGGCTGAGCGATCGACTGCTGCGCAGCGTGTCGCGGGTTCGATCCCCGCACGGAACAAATATTTGTATGATCTGCAAGTAATTGTTCCGGGTCTGGGTGTTTCTGTTTGTGAGTTTCTATGTTTGTAAACGCACCCACGATACAGGAAGAAATTCCTAGTATGGAGCAGCGTTTTTTAAAAAAAAAGAAAAGAAAAAAGAAAGAAAGAATAGTTACGAATTGTCTTGTATTTATAAAATGTCAATATGTTTGAAATAGGAGTAACTAACCCGTAGGTATGTATACTGTCAAGTAATTAACTCAATTACTTTACTATTGTTCACAGAATCAATGAGCCTTGCCACAGACGAGAGGTGCTATAAATATAAGCGAGCGAGGATAAGCGAAGTTGCAGTCAGACACGAGCGGGCCAGCGTAACAGCGCATGTCGATACAGCTCGATAATTTCTTTTTTGTAAATGTCTTCAATGCCTCCATATTTTTATGTGTTCTACGCAGTCAAGAATGATGTCGAGTCACATCGGTAACGATAAGTTTCATTGCATATTGTTATGCCCTGAGCTCGAGTTTAGTGATTGCGATGTTAGAGTTGTGATGTTAGAGCGTACCGTATCTACCGCTAGTTTATATCAATTGATAAGACCAATATTTTTGACGTTTAAACGTTTTGACTTTGACTTTGCTGGACTGGATTGGACAGCGTTTACAACGATCCAGTGTCACTTTATTCCAGCGCAGGATTGAAATATTAGGTGAATTTAAATTTAAATTATTAATTAAATATTTTAAAAACCTTTAGGTAAGATACTAAGTAGATCTGTAACCTGCAATGCCGTTTCCTAGAACTTCGCCTTTACAATTTTTCTGGCGTTTAGCAAGCAGGCCCTTCGCAAATCAACTCCCGTATAACACCGCCACTTCAGAAAAATGTCACGTCATCCGATAAGATCTAGACATTTCTACAGATCGGCGTCTCATTATGCTCTGCAAAAGGCAACATTGCTCTGCCTTGTTCCTTTTTTTACTGGCGTGAAGCTTCACTGAAAGCATTTTAGGCACGATGTGACATGAGTGCTTTTTTAAAGACTTGCAAGCAGAAGGAATGGGTGTAAATGTGGTTTTTTCGTGGGGTTTCTTCATTCCTGGGTTATGCTTGATGGAACGTTGGTTGGTATAAGAATTTGTTCGTAATGAGTGTGAGAGACAGTATCTGTGAGTATTTATTTATTTATACAGGGTGTCCGGTAATTAATGGATAACCTTGAAATGGTTCATGGTAGAACTAATGACCATTCAGAAAAAAACATATTTATTTGTACTTAATCTGTAAAAATAAATTAAAAAAAACAACCGCCTTCCGAAAAAAACTCTACAAAGTGAAACATAACTTTATTTTCAGAAGGCGGTGATAAAAAATTAAAATACATAATCCAAAGACACCGACTTCTTGAATTAAAGTTATTTTTCACTCTGTTCTGCACTTGGAAGTCTGTTGTTTTTTTTTTGGATTTTTTTTTTACAGAAAAAATACTAATATTTTTTTTTTTCTGAATGGCCATTAGTTCTACCATGAACCATTTCAAGGTTATCCATTAGTTACCGGACACCTGTAGAACAACAACAGCATAATTCAGTATTGGTTTACAAAAGTATTTAGGAAAGATATGACTGCTAATGTCGTGAGATAGATCCTAGGCAGGCCTTTTACTTTGTATAAATTATTTCATCACCACTGCTCACAAAACGGTGAACAGCGGGTGGGTTTTAGTCAGTAAAAGTCTGACACGCCCTCCTGCTCCACCCAGAGCGGGAGAAGTTATTTGATGATATTCCAACCAAAAAAAATAAAAATAACCTGCGGTGGGAGTAATAGGCTGGTGCTGCTAATAGGTAGGTGTCTAGAACAGTCATCATCATCAACTGTCCAGCAATTTCCCAACTATGTTGAGGTCAGCATCCATTCAAAATCTAAATCAAAAGTCATTTATTCAAATTAGGCTGGTGTCAGCACTTTTGGTACGTCAAAATTACATAAGACAGTCCCCCAGAACGCCCGCTCTTCACCACTACCTAGTGCTTTAGCTGGGAAAAAGAAGTGGCGCAACAAACTCCCCAGCAGCACAGCTGTCTGTTATGTTAGAAGACCTTGATTCTATACAATGGTAGGTACGTAAATTACGAAATATAACGTTAAAATATTTGCCATATGTCAGCTAGCACACGCCAAAATACCAAAAAAAGTTTAACCGAATGCAGCTGAATAAGTATATTATACCTACATGGAACAACAGCCTATCTGACCTCCACAACGTTACTGTGTAATACGATACCAATTGGTAAGACTGGTTGTCAGATTTTCGGGTTTCTGTCGACCCGTAACGACTGTCAAAGATCTAGGAATAACCGCGAGGCACTGAGCGGACTTGGTATTTAGAGATGGTCACCGATCCAAGGACCAACTGCGGCAAGCGTAGCTTAACCTGATCGATTGACCCGTGTGGCTGTTATTTAAATACACATAAGTGGAGTATACATCGCTACAAAGGAAGACCTTACGCGCGGTGGGATGACGATATCAAGAAAATAGCTGGACAACAATGGCCACTTGTAGCCAAAGACCGGGAAAAATTGCTATCTTTGGAAGAGGCCTTCACCTTGAGGGGGTTCCTGTTACTCAAGAAATTTAAAAAATATTTATTTAGGTAAAACTTATTTTGTAACTAATTAATAGGAAATAAAAGGCTTTTTTTATTGATTTATTTATTTTAAGTACAGTATAACAACTGCTTCGTTCCTGTAGTGGTCGCAAGCGCTACTGGGCCGCTGGGGCGCTGGGCGGGTTGAATCCCGGGTGGGAAAAAGTGTTATTTAATTTGAGATTTCTCAGTAGCAGCCTTGCGTCTGGAATTGTACGTGGTTTGATGGCTATAAGCTCGCTTCTTTTACATGGAGAAACGTTAGTGTACTGTAAGCGCACCTCAGCCTGCCCCTTCGAGGGATTAAGGCGTGATGTTATATTAAAATATCCAATTTTCGGAACGTAAACAGTGAGTATATTGAGTGGCTTGTCAAACGTCATAGTGATGTGGGTTAGTGCGCTATCTGATAAGAAAGGCAGACGAGCGGTTGTATAGCGGTTGTGAAGCGTTTTTTCAGCGGTTTTTTGTTGAAGAAACTTGGTTTATTGCATTTCTATCCAATACGTTAATCAATTTATACATAAAATGATTGTAGTTTGTAGGTTAGAATTTAAATAGCATGGTTTGTGAAGAATAGCTTGTGGTTTAATAATAATAATAGCCGTTTGGGCCGATCGATCCGTCCGTGGATGGATGACCATCTTTACACGCCGAGATTTCTCCGTGGCTCCGAAAGCACGTTAAGCCGTTGCTCCCAGCTGTCCTTTGTGGTCCTTTGACAGTCGTTTCATGTCGTCAAAAGACCGAAAGTTTGGCAACCAATCTTACCAAGAGGTATCGTGTTACTCAGTAACTGGGTTGTGGAGGTCTGATAAGCAGTTGTTCCATGACAAAGGTTTCAGTTGCATCCAGTTAGACTGAAAGTCGACTAAAATATAGTTAGGCAAAATCTAGGCAGACGGTTTCACGAAGGACTTGTGATTTAACCTTCATTATGAGTGTATGCTAACATTCGATCGGGTCGTGCTTCTGTTAAAATTTAGCCACGACCCCTTTAAACGAATTATTAGTCAACTCGTTAGAATCGAGTGATTCGTCACTTTTAAATAATATAGTATTTTCTGAAACGGCGACTCGTACGAATTTCATTTATTTGTGGACGAACCGAAAATTCCATAAATACATATTAGGCAACTGACACGCTTTAAATAAAACAATAAGACGCTCGTCTATACATCACAACCCAAAAGGTATAGTCAAAACATGTCCAGCAAAGTAATTCGGAGGCTCGGACACTTATTAGTAGTGTTTTTTGTTGATCGTTATACATTAGCTGTCACTCATCATACAGATAGGTATAAGCAGAAGGTTTATATTCTATATTGAAACTTGCTTAGAACTTCTGCGTAAATAATGTTTTGACATGTTGCTGACTGTCTTTTGTCACAGTGACTATACATGTCATTTAGCAAAAAAATGCTTTCCTTTTTTTTGTCTTGGTGAATTTTAATTGTTTATTTAAATCAGAGTGATCCATGATTTTGCTAGTTAACTTATAATAAAATTATACAAGCACCACATCACCACAATCACAACATTGTTTTAGATAGCGTAGACATTTTTCGTCGGTCATATATTTTTTTTAATGTTTTTTAGAAAAGTGCAAAATATTATGACAGATCAATTTTTAGTAAATAACTTACAACATAAATTATCATTATCATTATACATAATGTATATTTTTTTATTTATTAAACATTCCTATTTTTCAAGTTTGAGAAAATGTGACAACCACATTTTGTAGAAATGTAATTTTGGTTAGCAACTTCGATATTGTCCTGCACACTGTAACTTTCTTGTTTATATCTGGGAGACCTCAGTCCCACTTTTCACCACCAGAGTGTCATTGAAGACGGCGCGGCGCTTCAAACGAGAGTTTAACTGACAGACGTCAAGAGTGGAACTTCTGTCATTTCTATATGATATCCATCTGTCACTCTGTTTCTAAAAGTATATTAATGAGTCCTCTCAGATAGCTGTTGTTTTAATTTCTTACTGATCACTTGCTTGACATTGTTGTACAAGAATGTTGGACTTATCTGATGGACTGACAGTCTTGCTTGACATCATTGTTAACTACCTACTTATACAAGATATAACAGAATAAATGCAAGTTCTGAAAGTAGTTTGTTCATAATTGACTACTCAATTGATTTCAGTAACTGTACATATTTAAAAAACTACCTATCCATATTTAAATATGGATATTATTTAAAAAAGTATGTATTTTGCCATACCTACCCGGCGATTGACCCAAAGAAAATTCAATCTTATTTCAGGGCAATAGTACTAAATTTTAAATGCAAAAAGTAAAGGTAGGGTTAACAAGATTTTCTTAGCAATAATATATTATAGTAAAAAAATATTTATGGTCATTGTATTATGTTTTTAACTCAATACCTACTCAAATTGGGGTGTATGAAGTCTTTATTCTGAAAGTTGGCAACTTCGCAAATAGCTGTCAAATATTTACTTGTTTTTATTAATTTGTTAATATTACTGAATGGAAATATGAAATATCGCTAACTAGTGACCTAAAATATGAATAATGATTTCTTATTCTAACGACAAAAGATGGAGTGATGACATGAAGATGGAGGAAACTTTTACCGTACTAGAGCTCAACAAATAACTTATTGTACTATCTACTTAGAACTCGAATCGCGTCAGAAAACTAGACAAAAAACAGTTGCATACAAGTCCTAAAACAGATCACAGATAACACCTTCTAAATCCAATAAAAAAACCAACGACCGTGTCTTTCATAAAAAAAAAAAACAAACACATTCGAAATTCGAAACAATCGGCGCTGTCAAACACTCAGACAGAGGAACAGACAAAAAAAAAACAAGATTCAGAAGCGAATACGATTTCACAACGTTACAATACAAAAAAAAATATAACACCATTGTTTCAAGACGAATAGAAAAATGTTAAAATATAAGAAATAAATATGAATGGCGAAGGCAGAACTGGATGTATTAAGATGTAAGAATATTTTAATAAGTTACGATAATTTCTTTTGATCTAGCATCTGAGGGATGAAAGAACCAAAATTGCCGACTTAGCCCAAAGAATAAGCAAGTAGAAGTGGCAATGGGCCGGCCATATTAGCCGTAGAACCGATGACAGTAAGAGTAGACTCATTCGACACCCAAGACACGTTACACCCATTACTTTCGACCCTCAGAGTGCAGTTGGTCTTCACTTTCAAGTACTGCATGATTTCCTCAATCTTCGTGGAATAATGTAAACGTAAAATGTACCGCTGCATCGTAGGTACAGCAGAGCGCAGCAGCATGCAGTCTAAGGGGACGCAGCTGAATAAACATTTTTTACGTGGTGCGACTGCCTATCTGACGTCCACCACCCAGTTACTGGGTAACAAGTAACCTAATTTGGAAATTGATTTGTAGGTTGTCTCCTAGATGAACTGCCGTATAGCTGTCGTGATGGAGGTTTCTATTCAGGCATCAGCAAGGGGTTTCGATGAGGAGAAGAAATGCCACACCATAGGATATTGGGACATTGGAGGCGCCCCACCACCAGGATCTAAAACAGGGGCTAAATAGGAGATAAGAGTAGGTAGGAGACGACTGAGACTGAGAGCAGTGTTGGACAAATGGTATAAACCTCGACTTACAAATTGTAGGTCGTGGGTTCGAAGTATTCAAACCCAAGCAGGCGCTTTAGTTTGTGTAAATTAATTGAATTTTATGACAAAGTATTGAGCTAACATTTCGATATCTGTCATGTCATCAACACGAAGCAGAAGCTGACCAAACGCCACTTAAAGAGCCTCTTTCAAACTAATAACTTTTTTAATGTTTGCTATAATATATGTGGTTACTAAAACTAAGAATATCAGACGCCGGATGTCGGTGTCTCGTCTAAATATAATTAAGTTAAATACGCTAATAGGTGTGATATGATTAATGGTATGTTCACGACTACAAGCAGAAATGGGTGTCTATCAGTTTATCAAATGTTTTGTTTTCGGAAAATTCTAAAATACAAAACTAGGATCTTGAAAGTGGTGACCTGTGTTTGCTAGATCATCATAAGACTGCACACAAAATGGGTAAAACAAATTCAATCACAATCATAAGGTCTTTGGAGGATCCAATAATTTATTAGTTCGAAATTTCGTCTGCTCAACCACATAATTAAGCAGTGGTGGCCCGGTGGTAAATGCTGTGATTTACGAATCGTTGGCCGTAGGTTCAGACCCAGACAGGCAGGGCTACTTTTGGTAAATTATTTCATCACCACTGCTTTCAAAACAGTGTAGGACCCTGTGCTATAACAACACACAAACAAACCCGTAATTTGTGGGTCGTTGCCACTGAGCCATTATTGCCCTCAAGCCGGTATAAGCTGACCTCTTATTCTATTGAAACTCTGTACTTGCCAGTTCAGTCAATGAAAGAGAATAAAGACCTTGGTTAACTGGTCGAGAATGCCTAAGGCATTAAGTCCGCCTTTGTATACCTACACCTCTTTTGTGTGCGAGAAGTTTAAATAAATAAAGAAAGAAAAAAAATGCGATTTTGGCATTTAATTATAAAAAAAAAACTTCAAAACTATAAAATAATCTGAGAACAACGGAAGCAAAATGTCAGATCACAACACAAGGTGTACTACTAGACGCTGATGTTCAGCTGCAACCCTCAATGTGTGCACATACCGCTTAAAATAATTACGTTCTATAAATGATTTTATTTCTGTAAGTAGGTTTGTACAAACACTGTTACACGTCAATCATATTTTTGAAACAAGATGAGGTCCGCGTTTCCTACCTGACTACTCTGAGAAGTAAGGCCGAAACAAACTCAGAGATCGCAGTCTCTTTTAAAGTCCAGACATAACCTTGGTCTGATCAAGTTCTGAAATGGCCTTTTGAGGAAAGAACCACACAGATTGAGTGGACCTGTCATGTCATGCCCTGTCCTGACCTGTCCCTGATATGGATAATTACGGTAGCATACACGTCATTGATAAAAATAATTTACAAAATCAAAAAACCCGACTGTCTAAAAAGTGAACTTTAATTAAAAAAAGATGGAAACAAGAAACTTGTTTTAAAAGGATGACTATTAGACTGAATACCATAAGCAATCTCATGCAGGTATCTTCTTAAATTTAACAATTAATAGCTTTATTGCCTTGATTTTGTAAAAAAAAATTAATTCATAGGAATTTGTGACGTTAATGAGACCTATTTATGAAACCCGTTATTTTGATACCCCGCTTAATAGGTTTCGAGAAAAAAATTTTTTTTTGATGTCACAATATTGCGTCAAAAATCGGCAATTTTTTTTTCATTTTTGATATACCCAGTGTCTCTCTCACAATTAAGTCGAACCTAACGGCACCTCTCAAGCTGAAATCGATCAAGCCGTTTAGGCTATAGAGCGTGCCAAATAAATATAAATACATACATACATTCGAAAAACATAACCCTCCTACTGGCGCAGTCGGGTAAAACACAGTATAACTCGGCTTCCAGCTCAGTCAATGTGTGCGGTAAACCCTTAAAATATTTACCTTCAAAAAAAAAATCCCGCCTAATAGCGCATGGCACAGTTATAGCCGTCAAATTGACACGTCAATCATTAAGCTATAATAAAAACAAATGATGTGCAATATAAACAGGAGCTGCTATAATTAAACCAACAGGAAATGTAAGGCAGACGGCTAGGCACATCTGTGGTGGAGTTTATTTATGTTAAGTACATATACTAGCTACAGCTTGCGAGTTTGCTTTTGAATTGATTTTCAGAGTAAGTAAGATACTAGAAGGGAAATTCTGGTAATTTTAAGAACGTTAACAGTCTGATCTCAGTCTCAATCTGTCAAAAATAACTTGAATTTTCGTAAATTTTTGACATTAGATTGTCTCCAAGGCGAGACTGCGACTAGATTTTGAACGTTACGTTTCAAGAATTGGTCGACAAGATAATCTTGGCAGTACTGACGCGTCACGACTGTCTGCTGGAGCCTTTTCATGGTCTGAGATCGCCCAAGACAGAGAAGTTTGGAAGAAAAAAAGAGAGGCCGTTGCCGAGAAAGTGCAGTGAGACACAACTTATGGTAACAACCAAAAAACAAACGGCAAGAATTTGCTAATTGACTGTTAAACTGCTGTGACTGTTGAAGTGGTCAGTATCATTTTGTATGTTGATTAAAACGTTAAGTCCACTCTCGGCCCCTCGACCCCAAAAAAAGAATTGTTTATTTGTTTCCTCTCAACCCTTAAATATAGTTCACACTCGACCCCCAGGGGGCGAGCTTGAATTTTCATACAAAGGACAGGCATACCTCGTCCACTTTCGACCCCTAGTTCAGAAAGTACCTACCTAAAATTAATATTTTGGTACAGTAAGGTACAGACTACTTTGGGGGTCGAGAGGAAACTAAAACTTGGCTGGAAAATAAAATCCACTCGCGACCCCTAAAGGTCGAGGATAAACTATAGTCAGGGGTCCAGTGGACACATTATTTATTGGGGGTCAAGGGGCCAAGAGTGGAGTACATGGATTAAACTATGATTCGCCACCGTAACAAATAATAAAATAATCATTATATTAATACGCGAAGCGAAAACTTTATACCCCTTTTTATGAAAATTACGCAGACGGAGGAGTATTAAAGGACAATGTCAAGAATCGCCCCCTTCGACTGTTTCTCTACTTTCCGCATCCAGCGGATTCCTGCGGCCATCATATTTCACATTGAATTTAAGCACGTACAATATCTTAAAGGAGAGACTTGTGATTATGTGATAAGAGCCGCACGGATCGATAGATCAGGTTAAGCTACGCTTGCCGCGGTTGGTCTTTGGATGGGTGACCCTCTTTACATACCAAGGTCCCGGCTGCCATTCGTGGATCTTTGACAGTCGTTACTTGTCTTCAGAAGCCCTAAAGTCTGACAACTAGTCATACCAAAAGGTAATCGTGTCACCTAGTTACTGGGTTGTGAAGGTCAGATAGGATAGTCGCTCCATGTAAAATACTGGTATTCAGCTGCCTCCGGTTAGACTGGAAGCTGACCCTAACAAGGTTGGGAAAAGGCTAGGCAGATAAATATCTTAAAAGAAAGACAGACTATCTTTTCTGTCGACCCCAAAGAATCAAAAAACGTAAACAGACATCACGCCAAAAAAACCACTCACGAGCGTCCCTTATTAGGTCTACATTCAAAACGGTGTAAGTCATTTTGTTCTCGTTTTTTTGATCGAAAAATGTAATTCGCGTCGCATTTTAAAAGAGTGTTTGACAAAAATAAAAGTAGTGTGTGATAGTGTGATGTGAGTTAGTGTGAGTTCCGACGTCCTTTGTGTTTGAAGGTAGCTGTGTATTTTTAGAATTTAATGTCGATATTTCTTTTTGAGTTGTTGTATTTGTTTTGTGAAGACGAGGTCGCGAGGTGTAGTCTAAAAAGGTTTTAAGTTTTTATTTATACCTTTCATTGAGAAAGATTTAAAAATGGGGTCGTAAATCTTATATTACACTGTTTTATCTGCAACATGACATACCATCACGCCCTGTTTCCCCTGGAATTATCTAACGTAACTGATGCACGTGATATTTATACCTAAGTAGCCTAAGTTAATCCATAAATCATCAGCTATCTGCGAGTGAAAGTCCCTTCAAAATCAGTCCAGCCGTTTCGGAAATTAGCCGAAACAAATAGACAGACAAAAATGAAAAAAAAATGTACATCAGAATACATAAAAACTGAAAATCATCAATATTCTAAACAATGATGTCACAGACAGCTCTTGAACCCGGATTTGAGATTTTAGAGGAAATTAAAATATAATTGAATACCGCTGCAATTATCATAAGACGTCGCTTAATAATTAAGAATCATTACAATGCTTCCCGAAGCCACTTCAATTATACAAATTTACAGGAGGAGTTTGCTACTTAGATTTTGTAAAACTGGAAGTGAAGTTTCGCAAGCATCTTTG
Organism: Antitype chi; assembly: GCA_947359405.1. NCBI lineage: Eukaryota > Metazoa > Arthropoda > Insecta > Lepidoptera > Noctuidae > Antitype > Antitype chi. The sequence continues at coordinate 5,415,253 of OX375835.1, read as the reverse complement.
GCTTGCAAAGTTTTGGCCAGTCTACCAACTTGCCAGTGTCGACAAATAGATTTATCATATTATCTGCTAGGTAAAAACAGAGCTAGGTATCCTAGTCGACTTAGTCTTTACAACTCTTATCGTGAAATTTAAAGCGATAAGTGAACTGTCATCCAGTCAGATAGTGTTAATCCCTAGCACCTGATGTTGGAATGACACAGCTCACTTCAAGCACAAGTTCACTTCACCAAAGTTTTCACGAAGAGATTTTTACAGAATAGTACGGCCGCTGTATATTTGGTCCATTTCATGTTGTCTTTTTATATCTATGGACCTATTTATTGTTTAGATGCTTAGAGAAAATATTTAATTATGTGTAGTAAGAGAAAACGCGAACCTAATCATACTTTTTAAACAAAATGGTTGAAGTAATTTATCTACCTCTGCTTTAGTAAAAAACTTATCTTGCAAATGAGTTGAATCCTCAGGTATTCTTGCTTTTAAAGTAGTTTGAACTGTACCCTTTGCATCTTTTATGATTTGAGAACGCAATGTACCAATCAGATTATTATTAACCTACTGGATTCAGGATTCCAGGAAGGTAATTTTAATAATGACAGCACTAGAAAAAAAAGCTCATTGACAGTGCAAAATAAAAATACTTCCATTCCTGCTCTGTATATTCTAATTAACTGGAGATTTTCGGGCTCTTGTTAAACCGTAGCGAAGAGAATTCCTTGCAACTTTCGTATTACAATCAGAGCCAGAATGTTGTAGTTAAGAAGTTTCTTAACTATGTCAGAAGATACTTTAATTATGTAGTTTTGCAAATATTCGAATGTAAAAAAAAAACTCTCAATTTCTCTATGATTTTTCTTTGTTGATCTATGTAGAGCGCTCTTTATCCTGCCGTGGTAGTGCAATTAAGAGGAACCTAGTCGCGGCCTCGAACTCACTAGCGGGCCTGGCTAAAAATCACGTCTCACCAGGGGCCCAAGTCTGCTATTTTTATAAATTCGTCATTCCAACACGATCCCATTGTCATTCATTTGTCATTTTGCTAAAAGTTCGTAATCTGCTAAATTCATAATGGTCGATCATTGATCGGTCAGTGGTCTCGTAATAGAATTGTGTCATAATGGCATTTTCGTATTGCCATTAATATAAAACTCGTTGGTAGAAATGGTTTTCGAAAAACGACTACTGATTTTGAACATTTATTCATGCCAGATTTCATTTATATATATTTTTACGTATTATTTATTAGTGTTTTATGCAATCTGAAGTAGTAGGAAGTTCGTGAATAGCAAAAAACTCACAACTCAATAATATTTTATCTGTTTAGCTGTCAAAGTTAAATGTGACGTTACTGCTTAATGACGTTTGTCTATTTTTATTTCTAGCGACCGGTGTTTTGTTATGTATTTATTTTAATTTCAGTGTGTTATTTAGATTTTTGTTTGTTTATTTAAAATTTTTGTTTGTTTATTTAAATTATCTATAATAGAGAATATTGATATTGTACAAAATGGTTCTGATTGAGCAAATTTCGGCTTTAATTGACTTTTTGGAAAACCACCAAGACCTGGCGCTAGAGATGTTATATTAGGGTCATTTTTAGGTAATCCTAATATTGAATATATTAGTTAACGCATATTATGATACCATACCTATTACTGGGTAATAGTCAAATAATAGTATAATAGTGAGAGTTTTCTGTTCATAAAATACATAATATTCAACTGTTACTGGATTATAATATGTTTAGCTCATTTAGCTGAATGATCGCGCATATTATTAATATAAATATAATCGTAATATGACATGGGGTGATTAAATTTGCCTTCATAATTTAATATAAAAGTTACTATTTAGAATTCAGAAATTTTGTTACTCTTTTTTGCTATTTGAATAAATATTTTTTAGAAATGCATGATGACGTGTTTTATTTGCTTTGACATAATTGACGAATAAATTATTTTCTAGACCCATAACGTCACTTCTGCGAGGGTTGTAATTTTTAAACGTTTATATCTTCATAATAGTAAACAGTGAAATGTTTGCTTTTATGTTAAAGTATGGTTTAATGGTTTAGTTTCAATATTATCAATTTATTTTTTTAGTCGAGTAAAACTATACAATTTAATAGGATGTTCAATTTTCAAACGCTTCTCCTGAAAAAATACGTCAGATACATAAGTGACGTTATAGCACCGTAGGTGCGATATTTTAAAATAATAGGCATTATTCCTGCACTGACGTATAACATTATTCCCTATTCTCCGTACCATAATACCATTGCATATTTGTTTAACAATTTTTAATCTTTAATCGATGTCGATTGCTTGCTGTCACTCTTTTTATCCACGAAGCTTTCATACAAAACGCGAGGTGTATACTACTCATCGAATAACGATCGATCGAATATGTTATTCGTACAAAATCGCCAACGCCGCGCCGCTGCGCGCCAAGGGGCGAGCGAATCCGAGCGATGCGTTGAGAGAGAAGTATAGCAACATCGCACTATCCCGCAACGGGGCGGGGGGAGGGTAGGTGTGCGGGTGTCGCGTCGCGTCGCGCTCTCCCTAGAGTATATTATGTTCTGTGGTCGCGCTGCCGCGCCGCGGAGAATAGGTACGAAAGTACGAAACTATTATTTTATTTGACTATTATTGAATAACCTAATATGAGAACATGCGGATTACCTAATATGAAACTTCTGCCGTGTACCTATTACGTATACCTAATACGAATATATTAGTAACACCTCTACCTGGCGCTTGGCCACTGCAGTCGCACCAATGAAGGGCGAAGTTTATCAAAACGATATTGGATGGAGTGCGCCCAAATTTTAAATTCGGTATCGGTGGACTGCCCCAATAAAACGCCGGCAGAGTGGCGCACAGTAAGTACCTAAGTACAGTATAATTAGGTACCTATGCATTATAAAATGATAAAATGTATCTTTGTTGTAATTTTTGCACTTTTTTTAGTTCTACAATGAATATAAAAGTAAAATGTTAAAAAAAATTAAATCACAGAAGAGTGAAATAAGTGCAACAGGTAAGCAATACTTTCTTTTGGCAGCCTTGCAAAATTATAGTGGGAAGCATATACCTAGTAATAATGTTATAACTTGCATTTAAGGTGGTGGTCCTGGAAAAAAAATTTCATTAACCCCACTCCAAGAGCGGTTATACACTATATTAGGGCGAGATGTAGGAGAGCCACTTCCAGGTGTCCGACATAACCCACTCACGGTAAGCATTAAAACATTGGTTTTATCTGTTATCATTCTTAAACTGTTGTATTGCACATTAAGAAGTACTTTAACTTGTTAACAAAACTAATATGTCACAGTTGTTTAACATGTGTTTTTTATTTTCATGCTTAACTATATTATTCATTTGTTCACTGTCACATTTTGTTGACTTGCTTGCTTTGTATTATTAACTGTATGTTTTTGTTTTTGTTAAATAGCCAACTATCACGTTTCCTTTGGTGGATGCTAGTCCTACTACTAGTACCAATTTTCAATTTGGGAACAATTCTTTCTCGTAAGTGATACTAACTCTGTGCTTTATCTGCTTAGCTTTCATCATTTAACCTAAGTAACTAGTTTCTTAACTATTTTGATAACACTGTTTTTATTTTTACAGACTATTAGACAACTACGAAATGCCTGTTACAATTGTCACAGATGAGCTTGTGGAAAATGTACCATCACAAGAAATAAGGTATACTACAACTTTCTGCAGATGGGATTAAATAAATAGGATAACATGTAGACTAATGTTATTGTAATTGTTTATTTTTCAGCATCGAACAAGAAAATGTAGAAAGACGGCCATCCACCATCGACCAGCCTCCAAAGCGACGCCGTCGCCAAAGATCTGCACGGCCTTACGCAGCCGAAGGTAAAGATCTTGCAATTATTTGTTTTGATCATTAACGCCACACTAGGGCAAAGTATGTCGCCTGATGTAACATTTTTTTTTTATAGATAGAGACCATGCAGCTCAGCTCGAAGTTGCTCAGGCAAGGCTGGACGCTATTGAATCCAGAAACGCCGAGGCGACTTTAAATCAAGCTCAGGCCATCAACAACTTAGCTGCGGCCATTGATAGACTGAGCTCAACAACTGAAAAAATGGTGGACCTTATAGGCAACTGTGTGCCAAAAAAGGTAATTACTGTTGATTTATAGGTAATTCACCTTTATGAAATGGTTACACCCAAAATCGGAACTTTTACTCATTGTGTTAAGGAGCTTACACCATAAGTATTAAGGAGCATTGAAAACAATATAATAAAAATTAAATGTAACCCCTCCAGCTAAGCTTAAAAGCTTGTGTTAGGTGTAGGCTCACATCAGTAGTAGTACATTGGCTAGAATTTGACATCTTGATTGTAACTCTGATACTAAGCGCTAGGTTACACATGCTCTATACGAAGTTGCAACTTTTGTATTAAAGTTAATTTTACTTTCACAGATACTCCGCAGAATTATAATGACATCAGATTCTGAGTCTGACTAAAGTTTTCTGAACTATGCAAGAGGTAATTTAGTCAGATTATTAAAAGATAAATGAAATCTATTTTAGGAGGAGTAACTCCTCCTAAAATAGATTTCATTTATCTTTTAATAATCATAGACATAGATGTCCAGCAGTGGATCCCAAATGGCTGTAATGTTAGATGATTAAAATGAAACAGTATTTATAAAAAGAGTATTCATTTATTTTAAATCATATTTAGTGCAGTACTGTCGATCTGTAACAAAGAGTTAAATCATTTTAATAATAATTAGAGCATTTTTGTACTTCACTAGAATATTGAGGTGGGTTTACATTACATACCTGCTAATTTAATTTATGCATTTCTCCACAGTCTGTCAACAAGAGCCTGCTGCAGAGCCCGACCTTCAAGAAGATCCCGATTTACCCTTCGATGTTCTTGATAATTAGGCGCTGCATAATTATTTTCTTCCTAAATTATAAAAGACTGATTAATTATTAAAGACATGACTGTTACTATTAATAAGGTAAAATTTGTGATTTTCTGATTTTGTATTTTGTAAGAAGATTCTGATTTGTTATTATTATTATATTAGATATTGTAACTTAGATTTGTTTTACTATTGAAATGACAAAATATCTTTTTGTTTTATGTAGTATTTACATTTCAAATTTTTCAATTGGCTTGAAAGTCAAGTTCAATATTGTTAAATAAATATTTAATTTATGAGAAATAAAGAGTTATTTAAATGTTGATTTTTAACATAGTAGTATTATTGAAAATTCCAACTTCATTATATTCCAAAATAGTGGAAAAGAAATCACATACCTGTTGCAAGCCAAGTGCTTCTGCATAAACTTCATCAGGTGGCAACGGTGCTCTTGCCATGTTTGCAATATTGTGCAATATGCAACATGCATTCACAATCTTGCCTGCAGTTGTTGGACTATAATGTAAAGCACGTGCTGCAAGCAAACACCTGCAAAAAATATAATTTACTTTTATACAATCTCATTTAGCTAAACGTCATAAATTAACTTTTGTATACTTACTGTTCTTGACATATAGAAGAACTATTGCATCTAAATTTCTAAAATAAGTAATTCATTCCATATAAAAATATTCACTGTTATTGAGTATGTAAAGCAATTGCCTGGAAATGCTCTTACCTGAAACGTGCTTTTAACACGCCGATGCAACGTTCCACTGTATTGCGTGCAGTCACATGCTTCATATAATAATGATGTTGTGGTGTCCCATCTACAGTATTGAGGATTGGGGTCATCATTGTTTTCCTTAGTGGATACCCGCTGTCACCTGAAAATTATAATCATTTTTCCAACAAACACTAACACAAACATGTTAAAGGTCATAGGATTCATCAAAAAAATATTGTAATACCTAATAAAAATACTTGTTCATTAGTATTTTCTGTAATTTGTTTTAAGTGGTGACTGAGTGGATGACTCTGCCATACAGTGGAATCATGCGCGGAGCCTGGGTTGCTTGCGTCCACACATAAAATACTTAAATCAGCATCGCAAATCTGTAAATGTATTAAATATTATGTATAATTAGTTATTAATACATTACAGACATTATATAGTTTATTAGTAAAAATTTGGGCAGTAAGTAGACAATTCTACTTTCTACCCAATACTTACTATCATAACATTAAGGGAATGGAAGCCCTTTCTGTTATAATACCGTTCCTCATGTATGTGCGGCCTTAATATTGCTATATGTGTGCCATCAATACAACCCAGAACGCCAGGAAATTCAAATTTCTGATAGAACCTGAAAAGTTTTTAGTAACTAAATAATTCTGCTGTACAACAGGCAATACAAAAAAAAACAATCGGGGTATATTTGATTTCTCACTTAGCCTTTATAATATTCCTTTCATCACATTGTGTAGGCCACTTAATATATTTGTGGTATATTTTATTTAATGCCTCTGTTACTTCATTAATTGCTCTTGACACTGTAATTTGAGAAACATTATGGAGGGCACTCTGTCCAATCAAATTTTGGTAGGACCCTGATGCATAAAATGCAAGTGCTATTAGAATCTGCAATAAAAAATATAACATTATTCAACCTATTTCCAGTCTATAGAATAATAAATCAATGCGAAATTCAGTTTTCTCACCTTCATTTCTGCCGATACGCTATCGTTTCGAAGCGGTCTGACCATAAGGGGAATGAGCTCTTCAATTAACCCCCTTACTGAGTCCTTTCCAAGGCGAAACGTTTTTACAAATTCCGCCTCAGGAATATCATTAAAGGGGTTCATATTCATTCTCGTCAAGCGACGGGCTCGACGACGTTTTCTGGATTCCGCCCATCTTCTTTCTCTAACATCCACTGCGTTGGCTAGCTCGAGAATACGTGCTCGCAGTGAATACATTGTCTCCACTATATAATTTCCACAAACACGATACTCGTAACGAACTAAAAAAGCAATGACTGCACAATGACGTTCTAATGATAGGTCACTGATCAAAGGAACTGTCAAAATTTTAGCAGATTACCGCCTATGTCAGTCATTCATTTGTCATTATGTACGAGATTACCAATAAATGCCAATTCTTTCAATGGAGTGTCAGTGGCTGACCATTGGAAAGTCATAGTGACACCATTATATTAGTAGATTACCAAACTTGTCAAAATCAACAATTATGAAATCAATGACCGACCATTCTGACACTATTGTAATAGCAGACTTGAGGCCCAGGCTTCGTGTCCGACAGAGATAGTATCAGTGATGAGCAGTTAGACGCTAGTCTACACGCACAGGATCATTTATAGTAAAAAAATCGCGAAAATTTTTAAAAAAGTCCTGTGGAAGATCGGGTTTTATGGAAAAGCCAATGAATAAATCAATGACCAATAAAATTTATTGAACTTTTCGATGATTGAACTTTGTCGCCATGTTTATGTTTATTATAATATCAATCAGATTTAAGTGATTCAGCATTTTAGGTGTTTTACTCCACTGTCTGACACGGCACATCCAAAGGAAAATATGACATCGTTTTATCATATTATTATTGTCTGTACGGAAACAGAATACTAAAATAAAAACCCATTAAAAAGTTAAGAGCCAACAAAGTTTCGTTTTTCTTGCTAATTTTACTTAACTTTGGGCGTGTTTAAGTAATAAAAAAAGTGTAAAATGTCCAAAACCAAGTCTTTACCGACAAAGTTCAATTATCGAAAAGTTCAATAAACTTTATTGGTCATTGATATATGGATTGGCTTTTTCATATAACCCGATCTTCCAAAGGACTTTTCTAAATTTTTTCGCGAATTTTTTACTAGAAATGATCCTGCATCTCACTTAATAACGTTGTGCGTGTAGACTAGCGTCTAACTGCTCATCACTGGTACTATATCTGTCGGACTCGAATCCTGGTGGGACAGCGTGATTTTTAGCCAGGCCCACCAGTGAGTTCGAGCCTGCGACTAGGATCCCCTTAAACATAACTGGCGGAACATGAGTACGAGTATATACTGAACCTCTGCCTAACGCTCCGGGAAATATAAGCGTGATGGTTAGATAATTTTGTTTTGATAAAAAACATTTTTTTTTGTATATAACTAGATATTACAAACAGAAAATGTGGAGGACGAAACATAATAATCAGACTCAATAATCTTTCACCGCGTTACTCTAGCCCGTAGTTAAGTACAAAGATTCATTATAACGCCTACGGAACCCCAAAAATGATGCACCATCATACATACTGATCAGCGATTAGTCCAACACGCAATTACTGACAGAATTAACTAGTAGGTAAACGGGTAACGGATTATTTGTGCTATAATAACTGTTTTAGATAGGTACTTGTTGTGCCTTGTGGGCGCGCCTGAGAGAAAATTATTAGAATTTTTAGTATGTTATTGAATGTAAATAAGCCGACCAACAGATGGTAAGTGGCCACCACCGTTTCATCATCTGTCTAGCCTTTTTCCAACTTTAAGGTCAGCTTCCCGTCTAACCAATTGCAGCTGAATACCAGAATTTTATAGAGCGACTGCCTATCTATCCTCCACATTCACTACTGGGTCTCACGTCGGACTTTTGAGCTTCTAAGATAACGACTGTCTAAGATCAAGATGGTAAGTCGTCGTACATTTCAAGGTTCAGATGGTGGTAGAAGGTACATCGGCCCTTGCGGACCCCACCAGTTGGCTACCCATTACTCGCCGTCCGCAAGCCCGCGCCTACGGTGGTCGGGAATCAGCCTGGTATTCCCGACGCCCAGGGCGTCTCACGCGGCGAGTACGGCCGTGAGGGCGCACTGCAGGTCAAAGGCCACTTCTAATGGAGAGAAGGCATTGATCACCAAACTTGCCTAAGAGGAGTGGACGATTTCAGACCTATATTTTACTCGGCACCTAAGAGACGTAGTGTTCACACACTTCATGTTCTATCAAATATCGACCGATATAAGGGTGTGTCGGGGTGGTCACGGCGTGCCATGTGTCCTGGTGTGCCGAACTGTTGGGGTCCGCAAGGGCCGATGCCTGCCAGGGGTGCGGGTTGTTCGAAAGAGATACCGCGGCCCCTGGCACACAGGCAACACGGGTGGGTTTTAGTCAGTAAAAGTCTGACATGCCCTCCTGCTCCACCCAGAGCGGGAGAAGTTATTTGATGATTTCCTACCCAAAAAAAAAGGTACTGTTGTGGCACTACAGAAAATACTTCGCAACAATATCTAAAATTACAAAAAGAGAAGTGGCGCCATCTACAATGTCACAGGCGAACTACGCAACACTCACGTCACAGAAATCCTACATCGCGCAATCAGAGTTTACCGCGCGACTCGCATAGGTACAACATCCCGACATCAACCGTCGGGCAGTTGCCCACCAGACACAACACCCGTCTGGTCGGAGGATCCTCCCTTTTCTATAGAGTATGAGTGGACTTTACACCCTGTTCCTCATACCTCTTTAGTACTGCTTAAGGTGAATTTCACCAATGACACTGAACGTGATCAGCACATCTAAACTGCGCTCAAAACCTGTCATGATCATCATTACTTTATTGACTTCAAAATTTATTTATTGACACACTAACTTTCGCCAACGGCTTCGCCAGCGTGGAGGTCGGTGTATTATATCTTTCCTCTTGAATCACTCTGTCTACTGATGACAGAGTCAAAGAGTTTAAGCGTACAGCTTCACGAAAAGCGACTTTGTTTTATACTATGTAAAGATAAAGATAAAACAAATTGTACACTAAGTTGTAGATTTCTCTGACTCCTGCGCTAGTTAAAACTGTGTTGCGGCAGGCTTAGCACAAGCACCAATTTGTCGACGGAAGAATAGAAATGACTATTAACTGAATGATGTACAATAGGAGAAGATAGCTATGTTTTTCTATTAATTATCACAGTTATGCGTTCTAAACGAATCATTATTTTGTAGATAATCGTATACACTTTGTGGCCGTCGAGTAGAAAGTTTGTTGTCAGTGAGATTTTGACAGTTTGGGAAGAAATATTCTTCTGAAATAGTCTACATTTATAAGGAACTAGACAAAGATAGTTAGAAACGAAAGACAAAATGACAGATTGTAGAAGGATATCTACGATGCGAAGTGAAAAATGGAGAAACTAAATGTCACTTTGTATTGGAAAAGCACTTTCTATTTTTCGTAGAAGTAGAAAGCGTCATGCTAAGCCTGCAGGAGCTAGCGTCCTCCCGTAATAATAAGACACAAATATGATTGTGGAGTACTATTGACACTGACAGATCTTGAACTCAGTTTAGATTTACTGAGTTCAGTAGGTACATTGATGAAATTGGCAATTCGATTTTTTTAACGGAAAAACCTATTCAAAACTTTTTTAGAGCCTGGATCAATTATTTTTATTAGTATATATACTCATTATTAGGTACCCAATTAAAATAACAATACACATACCCCCATATTTATAAAAATGATTAGCGACTGTTTAACCATACATTTTTGACGATTAAACGTCTCTTATCTTGGTGCGGGTTGTTCGAAAGAGATATCGCGGGCCCTGGCACACAGGCTACTGAGGGACCACGGGTTTGGTTTTAGTCAGTAAAAGTCTGACATGCTCCACCCAGAGCGAGAGAATTTATTTGATGATATCCCAACCAAAAAAAAAACCTCTCTTAAGGTGAATGCGCAGTGGTAGAGCGCGAAATTCAAATTTTGTTACGTTTTTTGCAATTTTCAGGTGAGTGTCAGCTTGTTACTTGATCAAAATATGATTTGCGACTATAACATGTACGTATTTACAGATTTATAATCATTAGAATCAATAATACATCTTTCTAAGTTAGATTTGTTCCATAAGAACAAATTTCTTATGGAAAAGTGCTTGTGGAAGAAATCTAACTTATAAGAGATATATTAGACATTCTAATGACTAAATTCTGTAAACACGTACCTGTTATATTCGCAAATCACATTTTGATCAGGATACAACCTGATACTGACCTGAAAATTGCAAAAACGTAAGAAAATTTGAATTTCGCGGTCTACAGCTGCGCATTCACCTTAACTTTAAGCAACGTTTGTAAATAAGAGGATTACAAATATTACAAATATAGATTAATTAAAATTATTAAAAATTTACAATATTGTACCAAACCTGGGACATTGAGCTCAGGATGAATGTGCGCTAGTGACTACTGGATCAGCGAGGCAGTCTGTAGAACTGTAAACTTAATGAAAACAAACAAACGTACCGAGTTTTCTATTTCAGATATTTTGTTATCATTAGGACAGTTAAGCATGGTTAAACCACCGCTTAAACGTTTAGCGTGAGTGAATTTATAGTAATTTATGTAACTGTTTGTATAATTTACAATTTAATGTTCGTTTTGTTAAACGTAGTACGTGGATTTAGTGGACGTCCGTTACTGCTGAGCTGAGTTCCTGAATATAACTCAGATCGTCTGGGTTCGATTACCAGGTCAGGCAAAGAGCTATTGTGTTTTTCCATTAAAAGCTTGGAACCTGTTTATGTTCTAAAAATTCCCCTACCTACATATTTTTCGAAGAAGGGACGGGGCCTGCGAGGAATTTGAAAAATAGTTATTTGAAGAAACTATTTCCGTCGCGCTGTCAATAAGGCAGCCCCCGTAGTGTGCGATAGGGACGGCTGCAGCTCAGACCGAAATTATCACAAAAATTTTGACGAAATCGACGTTTTGTATTCCCCTTTTTTCTCCTCGAAAACTGTGCTGATTTAATTATTTTTTACATTAACATTTTAAGAAAGAGTATGTTTAGGTTCCTATCATTTTTTTTATGTTAAAAACTTTTCTAATTTGTCTGGAAGTCCTGTAATCACGGCGGTAAAAATAGGGCAATTTTTGTAATTTTTAGAGGGTCATATTTTCATTACTAATTAGTTGCTGAAAAAAAGAAAATGACACGGACGTGTTTACAGCAGACTTTGATTTTATGAAAAAAAAAAAAAAATTGCTCTAGAGGCATTATTCAGGAAGAAAAAAGGGGAATCCATTTTTATGGAGAATCGCACTACTCTTATAATTAACACAGAATTTACATCATTGTCTCAAAAAATTTGAGTGCATTCCAAAAATCTTTTTCCCATGCGCAAATATAAAGCGTGAAATACTTGTAATTAATTAACTAAATTCCAAGAAAATTACACTTTAAGGTACCCATGTAGTAATTAGGCGAATGCAAAGTATTCAACCACAAACTGATGAATCAGTAACCTTATTTATAACGAGCTATTGCCTGTGGCTTCGCCCGCGTGGACGTCCGAAATTATCCCACGGAAACGTACTACCGGGATAAAAAATCCTAAAATCCTATGTTGTAATCCAGGTTATAAACAATCTGTATGCTAAATTTCATCCAAATCCGTCCAGCCGTTTTTGCGTAAATGAGTAACAAACATCCAAACATACCTACGTTTGTAGGATTTCACTAAAACTTAATTTACGCATACATTTTGTACGCGATAAAAATCTTTTGTGAAGCAAGTTAACTAAATAATTACCAATTAAAGTTAAACGATTGATATCTCGTGATTAATAAGATATTTTTAATAATTTATCACCCCGTGATTGCATCGGTGTTTCTAAACGAAGCGACTATGAGATGGCGGCACATTTTTAAAATGGCCGCACAGAATTTTTCACAGAGTAGTGTAAGGGACAGATACTTTCTGCTTTATTTAGTGTAGCCTCTGGTTTAAAAAATAAGTCATTAAATTGTCATCATACACTACGTCAACGTCCATGATTGGTTGCCGGTAATTCAGACAGTAAATTTTAACAGTTGACATAAAAGAAAGAAGATTTTCTTCCGGTAACCTACATTACATCCCGTCCTTTTGATGCACCTTGCAGGTCGCATCTTAGAAATCTCCTCAAGTCCCCTCCCCACTCAACCGACTTCTACTCCTACTCCTTCACTGTGCACGCGGTACGGTTGTGGAATTCACTTCCGCCTGACATTAGGGACTGCCAAACTGTAGCAGTATTCAAAAGAAGAGTGAAAGAACACTATCTCTCCACATTGTCATAATTGTATTTATTAATTAAATTACATTATAATTATATATATTTTAGTGATATTTATTTTAGAAGTATGTATGTATATTAGTATGTATGTATATTCTCATATTATGTGTGTATGTATATTTTTAAATTAGAGTTTAATTTGTAATTTTATGATTTTCCTTCTGTTGTTATTACACGCGTTGTCTACATCTCTGTTATCTTCTCTCCTATCGCAGGTGTGCTGGAAGAGATTTCTGTAGAAATAAGCATTACCTTTGTACGTATTTTTCTGTTCCTTTCTTCTTGTCTGTTTATATGTGTGTGCATAAATGGTTAAATAAATAAATAAAATAAAAAAAAATACATTTATAAAGTAATCTGTACGAAAGGTTTCCAATATTTGAAGCTGGAGAGTCAAACAAAATGAAAATAAAAATAATTTAAGTACCTATCTTTCGTCATAATTGTTTTGTTTAATTTAGATAGAAAGAAAAATAAAAAAAAGTATTTATTGGACTCGCACATGAATATAACAAACTTAACTACAACACAATACAATTATTAAACACATAAAAAAAATAAAAAATAAACCCGTACTACGCTACGCTACTTAACTAATCAAATTAAAATTTGATTAACAACAAACAAAACAAAAGTAAATTAAAAAACAAAGTCCTGTACGAAGCCAAAAGGCCACTATGTTAGCATGATGCTGCGACATTTATAAAGTGTCGCAGCGCTGGTATTAGGTAGCCGACATAGCCTGATGAATTTCTAAGCTCAAGTAGAAGTGGGCAGGGCACATTGCTAGCTGAACAGATGGCCGATGGGGCCAAAATGTTCTGGAGTGGCAACCGCGTACCGGAAGGCGTAGTGTTGGAAGGCCTCTCACAAGGTGGACCGATGACCTGGTGACGGCCGCATGAATCCGCTGCATGCGAGGAGCACCGTTTGAAGTGGCGGAGCTTGGGTGAGGCGTACGCGCGTATATTTGTTTCATGATAAGTCCACAAATATTCTTTTGTATTGAGATAAATGCGCTAACGCAGCCCGCGAATGTTTTTAAACGTTTTTTTTTTGCAATCTGAAGGTCTATGTTGATTAAAATATGATTCGACCTGCAAATTGCAAACAAAAAAAAGTAAAAACATTGAATTTCACAGGCTAGGTAACCCTAGAGCTTCTCCCTTAACAGATTAAGTTTGCATAGTTAAAACCTGTCAAACCGAATCCAGTTGAACTACTTTTATTTACATCGCTTATTAGCCACATTAACAAAAAACCCTCTGTCAAAAACTACTCTGTGTTTATCGAAAAATTAATTGGCGCCCAAATCGTGCGAGCGTTCCGAAACAATGTCAAAATCTTTTTGCGTTAACAGTTGCCAGTGCAAAATAAAAAAGTAAAACACAGATAAAGCAAAAACGTTCGGAGGACAAATTTCTTACGCTTTTCTGCACCACACACTTGCCACACTGAAATATACCCTGTATAATTATCCTGATTTTATACAAGCTCGTATTCTCAACGAATAAGGTTGAATTTGGAACGATTTTTTTAGACAGTCAGTTTTTTAACAGCAAATTAACTTTGGTTATGTTAAAAGTTTTTATTCTCAAGTTTAATTGTGCGAAATTGTTGCATACGTGTTTTTTGATGTAGTAAAACTAAAAAATATTAATTCGCATTCCATCCCACTCAAACTTCGACTTTAATCTTCTTGAAATAAAGCTGATAATTGGATTACTAAGCATCTCCCACATGTTTGTTTTAAAATATTTTTTTATCAGTAATTGGTTTGAGGCACGAAGTGTGGATTTTATTTTTACGTTCATATAATTTGTTTTATGAGTCAAAACATTATTTATGCCGATGAAGTGTTAAGTTTACTGTGACTGACAGGTAGTTAAACACGTTTACCTCAATAATTAACTTAAATAATTAAAGTCAAACTATTTTTTTTTACTTTTTACCTTTGGCAATTAAGTGCATACATAAGACCCTATGATAAACACGCAAAGCACGTTAAGCCGCGTTCGCGCATTGTAATTCGTAGATTTTTGACAGTCGTAACGGTTCATCAGAAGCTCGAAAGTCTGACAACATATAGTATCCAATGTGTTAACCCAGGTTTTAATCTGTGTGCCAAATTTAATCCAAATCTGGGGGCCTAGTCCCTAAGCACGAAGTCCGTTGTTTCGGTCGAACTAACGGGCGTTTCCAACTCCGTATCACTTACGGACAGAAGATTAGTTTGGAGCCCGAACTAAGAATGAATGACAACACGATTTGACAGCTGTCCCTACTGCCGATATGTTTTTGCCTAGGATTCACTAAGAAGTTTCGAACTACTTTCGGACGGGCCCGTATCTTCGTTGACGGAGTTAGATAGTAGGCCCCCTCTTCAGTAGTTTTTGTGTGAAAGAGTAATAAATATCCTCCCATCTTCACAAAATTTCACCTCGACCGACCCTTGCTCGTTGACGCGCCAGCCCGTTCCGCAGCTGAGCCAGTAGAGTTAAATTCCCCTATTAATAATAATAATGCCAATATTTTGATCCAGCCTGTCCTCACTAGCTGTCCCCCTATCAGTGACGCCCTGAGCCGAGGCCCGTACCCCACAGAGGTGCCCTCAGCGTGCAGTCGCCTAGTATTTAAGTAGTTTTTAAGCCCTGGCTGGAGGCGTTAAGTTAATTCTTAATGGCAGCCCCAGGAAAGCCCGGTTAAGCAGTCACGGCCTCTCAAGGCCAACTGCGAGATGCCCGACAAAAAAAAACACATTTATAATATTAGTAGCATAGGAAGTAGAATTAGTAGGATGTGAACGTTTGGATGTTTAGATGTTTGGTGTGGTTAGATGTTTGTAATTCAATCACGCAAAAACGGCTGAACGATTTTGAATGAAATTTATCACACAGATAGTTTATAGCCTGGATTTATCTTCATGATCTTCCTAGCCTTTTACCAACGATATTTTAGTCAGCTTCCAGTCTAACCGGATGCAGCTGAATACCAGTATTTTACATGGAGCGATTGCCTATCTAACCTCCACAACCCAGTTACTGGGTAATACGATACCGCTTGGTAAGATTGGTTGTCAGACTTTCGGACTTCTGACGACCCGTAAACGGCTTGTAACCAGCGCCCTAATTGCGTAACTCACGATTAATCATAATCTGTTTCGTTATGAAACAGATGGCTAAACCATCGCTTTATATTTTCGAAAAATGTGTCTGCTCAACAACGTAAATAACGCAATGAATATTGTTGAACTGTCAAAATGAAACCGATTATGATTAATCGCGTGTTACGCAATTAAGGTGCTGGATTAACAAACAGAAATACATTTTTATTCCGCTAGTACGTTCCGCGAGATCATTTTAAGTCTCCAGTTCTACATGCGGGCCGCTGCCAAAACCTACGTTATTATATTTATGGGATATATTATTTTTTTGCATTTTAACCCCAGATAAGAATTCCAATATCTAAAGACACACCGCTAACGAATGGTTCCGGTAATCCGTCAAGTTAGGTTACCAAGCAAGTTACTGCCGTAAGTAGACCTAAGATACCGGCCGTTACTGCCTGTTTCGACTCTTTAGGTACCTACGTAGGTACTTGCGAAGCCATAAGTACGTACACGCAATGGTTTAGTTCGGCTAGTGTGGAGATGGATTCTGTTAATTTATTATTTTGTATTTTTAAGGAGACGGAGATTGTAAAGGAAGAAGCGACTGCCTTTATGACCTCCACAACCCAATTACTGGGTAATAATAAGATAAACCTGTATGGCTTGGTAATTAGGTGTCCTTACAAATACCTAGAATTGTCTTGTTTTACTCACTCACGCTTTTGTAGACCATTTCCTGAATTGACGCAAAAATAATACTTAATGATATCGCAATTCAGGCCAATCTCAGCGAAGATTAGACAAGTATGCTGGAAATATTTTAGTGCCCAAGTGAGTGCGCAAACACAGGTGCACTCACTCTTCTCACACTCTCATAACCCGATGGGACGGCAAAACTATCTTTCATTCAGTAACCTACATAAAGTACCTACGTACCTAAATCCTCGAAGATACCATCACGCGTGGAAAATCAATTTTTACAAATGAACATGAACCTTATGTTTATGTTATAAAGTTGAAAATCTATCAAAGAAATTTGACAGATTGGGGTAGCTTGATGTGCTGGTCTGTACAGTAAATGAGATGACAGTTCGATAACATCACGCCTTGGTTCCCTGAAGGTATGGGCGGAGGTGTACGTTTAGTACTCTCATTTCGCCAGATATGTTAAGGTCCCATTTATAATAGGCGAGACTGTTGCCATCATCCGGGCACAAATCCAGACTCCGGGCTGGTACTGAGAAATTTGTGATAGAAAAACTCAATAACATATTTCCCGACCTAAGAAGCGAACCTAGGACCTCACTATATCAACGGGGCAGTCTAGACAACAACTAGTTTTTTTTTTTTATTATAAAAAAGTCTTCTCCACACTATGCAAGCGGTGGCGTCTTGCTCAGCGCACAGGATACGTGGTGTAACCGGCACATTCTTTTAACACAGGGTGTACTCAAAATGTAGCGAAGTTTTTTTTATAAAACATTTTAATAAAAACACACATATTTTTCGCGAAGGGAAGAAACATCAGCAGGCTTAGAAAGACACTTTCAATTTCTACGAAGAATAGACAATGCTCTATCTATACAAAGTGACATTTAGTTTCTCCATTGTTGACTTCGCACCGTAGAAATCCTTCTACAATCTTTTGTCTTTCGTTTCTAATGATCTTTGTCTAGGTCCTTTTTTATGTAGACTATTTCTATCCCAAACTGTCAAAATCACACTGACAACTGATATTTTCGGGAGTGACAGAAAACTTTCTATAACTGTCCACAAGGAACGTCATTTTTGTCTACTCTTCCATTGACAAAACTGTGCTCGCGCTAAACCTGCAAAAGTTGTTAAATTAGCTGTAATATACCTATGTAGATATAACTAGCTTCTGTTTGCGGCTTCGAAGTAGATGTCGAGAAATATCCCCCACGGGAACGTATTAATTATCGGGATTAAAAGTACACTATGTGTTATTCGGATCATCGTAACGTTTAAACTATTCGTTCAAATTACATAATATAAAGTACAAAGTTTACTGAAAGGTATTATTTTTGTTAAGATTTAACTAATAACCCATTTTTTTTTTAAGAATCCAATTTAAATCTATTTATGGCTCACTCTTTTGGCTATAATGACTTCCACATTTTAAGGATATTTTTTTTTTGGAGTTCCTTCCACAATTTGGACCGATGACCTTGTGAAGGCCGCAGGAATCCGCTGGATGTGGGAAGGCTCAGAACCGGTCGAAATGGAGGAGCTTGGGGGAGGCCTATGACCAGAAGTGGACGTATTTCGGCTGAAATGATGATGATGATGATATTTTATATAACCCCAGTAACAGTATACCCTGGACTTGGGAATCGAATCTACTAGGTACTGGGGTCATATTCTTGTTTTATTTTACTAACAATAACTAAAATTTAATAAGAATTTTCTAATAAAAAAAAACCCAATTTATATTTCATCATTTATGTTTTAATTAAATGTTTTGTATCAACGTTTAATATTTATTTCTTCAAAAGGATTTTCCTGTTACACCTATTAAGAAATGGCTGAAAGCTTTATTTCTGCGGACCGGATAAAAGCAATCACTGAATTAATAATAATTGAAAACCCGTGCGAATTTTCAAAGTTATAAAAACATCATAATTATATGCCTAGCCTTTTTCTAACTATATTGGGGTCAGCTTCCAGTCTACCCGGATGCAGCTGAATACCAGTATTTTACATGGAGCAGTTGCCTGTCTGACCTCCAGAACGCAGTTACTGGGTAATACGACACTCCTTGGTAAGACTGGTTGTCAGACTTTCGGGCTTCTGACGACCCGTAACGACTGTCAAAGATCCACGAATGACAGCCGGGACCAACGGCTTAACGTACTTTCCGAGGCACAGAGGAGATGGTCACTTATCAACGGCAATGGCTATTATAACTTACCCAGAAGCCAAGCGCGAGCCTAGCTATAAAAAACAAAGTTGCCTTCAAAACTGGTGATGCTGACTTACCGGAGTAGCACACTAGACTGGCGACTTTTTATTACTATTTCTGCTTTATCCAACTTATACAAAACTAGATTTTGCCAGCGGATTTGCCCACGTGGGGGTCGGAAATTACACCAAGGAAATGTACTTATCGGACAAAAACGTTATGTGTTAATCCAGGTTATAAACTATCTGTGAGCAAAATTGCATCTAAATCAAGTGTGTAGTGTTTTTTTGGAAGTCGGTTGTTTTTTTTTGGAAAAAGTTTTTATTTATTTGCTTGCATACACAATTATGTACTGAAATAATTATAATTAAATTGTTAATTTTAATATTGTTATTGAATAGTGCTCAGTTAATTGTTTTTAATATTTTTTTATGCCAATATTGACAAAACATCGCACACTTCCTTATGTTAATGATCTTTGTATGAAATTACCTATGTTTTACAAATAAAACTATTCTTTTCTATTCTATCGTTTTTGCGTGATTGAGTAACAATTATTCCAACATCTGAACATGCAAAAATACAAAACTTTCACATTTATAATATTTAGTAAGATAGTACGATAATCCTTCAATTTATGTCAAGCGTATTTTGTAGTAGTTTTAAAAAGATTTTATTTAATTAATTTATCGGCTAACGTTTCTTCCCCACCCTGTATATAACGCATCATATTACTCGTATGCGTGTTTTGACAGGCGTTTACCGAACGCTTCGTGAAACCTTATCGTTACTATTACATACTAATCACGACACGACTTAGTAGCGTGGTTCCCGTGGTCGGATGAACTGGTGCAACTTTTGAGGTGGGTGTGCAAAGATGCCAGAAGATTAATCAGACATGATATTGACCTGTTCCATTTTTTTTGCATTAGAATGTTGTTTTTTGTTTTTGCAAACTTATAGTATTTATGTACTTTGAGAAGTATAATATTGTTATTGTTTTATTAATTGTGAAGACGAAGACTATGTGCGATTGTGGGTGATGATTTTTTTTTGTATTGCTTCTCTCTCTCAGTTAATTTTTAAAGACAATTTGGCAGTTTGAGTAATTTATGCGGCCTACCCAAATGTCTTTTCTTTGATGTTGTTCGTCAAATCGATCAGCTCATCAAGTTCTGAGTTGAGCTGCATGATTACAGATAAATGCGTGCACTGATCGGACCACTCAATCTGTGTGGTTATTTAACAATCCTCATGGTGTTCACAGTTCACATGATCTGACCGACTATATGTCTGGACTTATAATGGCAGATACTAATTCTGTAACACCGTGAAGATTTTTAATACGTAGCTGCCCTTAGAGAGATCTTTGTGGGCAGTAGTTACGAGGCGACGTACGAATTGCAGGTCGTGTGTTCGAACTCAGGCAGGCGCATTATTTTGTGTAAATAAGCTCATCACCACTGCTCTCAAAACGGTGAAGGAAAACATCGTGAGGAAACCGGCATGTCCTAGAACCAAAAGCAGTGGTACTCCGGGAGTGCCGACAGAAGTGAAAACTTGAACAATTACGTGTGTATATTTTAAATCGTCAATACAGGATTTCACATTGGGTCCTTGGGTCCTGATTGCTATCGGTAAAAAATGATAAACGAGCGATCGACTTCAGCCATTAAAGGTAACAGCACAGATTTTCACGATAAAATACAAAGGGAAAGAAAGGCATAAAAGAATTAGAATTTTCGAATGAAAGAAAGGGACTTTTCCAAAAGACATCAACGCGCGACTCATCCGTGTGCTCAAGAGTTCGGTGTCGATGACGCGAGTTCCATGATTTTTGTTCACCCAAAAAGTGCTCAACGCGTCAAAAAATCGAAGACATGTGACATCTACCAACCCGCACTGGGCTCGCGTGGTGGATTAAGGCCTGCTCCCTCTCATTGAGAGGACGCCTGTATCCCAGCAGTGGGAAAAATTTAGTCTGATTATGCCTTATAGACAGTTATATTCTTCAAGAAATTTAAGTTCACCCAACAGTGGAAAAATTGGGCAGTCTAACAAGGCGATAACAACTCCAAATATTCCAACAGACGTTTTGACATGATTCTCTTCGTTGTCATCAAATTAGTGTAAATTAGTTACTTGTCGGGATGTCCGTATTTCGAAATAGTTAATTGGTCTAACTATTCTGTTAATTAAAGTATGTTTGAAAAGACGTGTCTTAAAAATGGCTTATTAGTCAATACGCACGAATTTACTCGCCCGAAACGGGCGAATTGACACTTTTTCAATAATATAAGTAATAGTTTGTTAGTCAAGTTGAAGCAAAAAAAAATATTCTTAAATGTTATTAAAGTTTCGTCGGTTATTTATACAAGTAAAAATCAGCTGTTTCATATATTTTGACCGCGTAGGTATTGCACTTTTCTATGAAACAGCTGATTTTTTTTTGTATAACCGACTAAAAATTTCTGCGCTGGGGGTCTAGAATGATTGCTGAATTCATGTTTACAGTTTGCGCACTAAATAAAGCGGTGATTTCTTGAAAACGCTCAAAAAGGTGGTTTTTTAAACCAGTGTCTCTTGAACCGTTGATAATTTTGAAAGCAAAAAAATATATGATATTTTTAAATCTTTTTTGCATACAGTGATCAAATCAAATCAAATCAAAATATTTTATTTCACATGAGCCTGCATGGGCACTTATGAAACGTCAGAAGCTAGGTGCACGGTTCCAATTTGTCGTTTCCTATGGAGAAGAGCCGGCAAGAAACTCCACATCGATCGAACACAAAACATAATTAAACATACTTTAATGCATCAAAAAAATCTTCATAGTCACCTCTTGATTATCTTTAAAACCAGTTTACCCCTTCAATAGCAATTATAATTAAAAATATACCATAAAATTTCAAATGCCAAACTGCATCCAGTGATGGATTATTTATTATTAAAATAGTTAATATCTAATTTTATACGATTTTATTTGCATTTTTACGACAATGCTTGCTCATTATCATTTATTCGAATTAATTACAACAGATTTTAACCCGTATCAGATTGCAATAAGAACTATTATCGCTCATAACGACAATATTTAAAGTTACCAGGGCCTTAAGACTTTCGGGCTTCCGACGACCCGTAACGACTTTCAAAGATCTACGAATGACAGCCGGGACCAACGGTTTGACGTGCTTTCCGAGGCACTGAGGGGTCTCAATATGTAACATGGATGGTCATATATCCACAGGACGACCCGAATAATACTGTGATACGCCAAACTTCTTAGCTAATACGCTCTACAGGTTGAAATTGAAAACATGCGACAAACCGAAATGGGAGATTGTACTCATGATTATGAACAACTTTTACTAAGGGACCAAAGATGCAATCGCGAAAAAAAAAAACATCTGTTCCCTACATTTATGTTCGCATGACTCGTCAAAATGTAGGGAACAGCTGTTTTTTTTTTTTTGATTGCATCTTTGGTCCCTTAGTAAAAGTTGTTCATAATGATGAGTACAATATCCCATTTCGGTTTGTCGCATGTTTTCAATTTCAACCTGTATAGTTTACGGCACGTAAGTTGAACCACAATCAGAACAAACAACCGAAGATAGGAGTGCGTGCACTCGTTGCCTCGCAAGGAAAAAGAACGAGGTCACCTTCTAGCATAGTCATTAATGTAACGTGCACTGAAGTTTGTAATGTACTGTAATGTAATGTAATGCACCGATCCCAGCGTGGCTTGACCAGACTCGATTAATCAAATGAACCCCAAGATTCGCACTAGCCCCTGGAGCCTCATGCTTCATGGTGTTACAGAGGCCATTGCATATCATGAAGTAGACCGGGGGGCGCGGTAATGGTCAGGTAGACATGCCCTTAGGATAGGAAAGGATTGTGAGCCTACCGGATATGAGTAAGCATTGGACTAGTGGAGAGACGGGTGGTACTTATTTATAGGAGGGGGCCATCTTTTCACGACGTCGCCGGCATGTTGATTCAGATCGAGCTTCTTGGATAGGTTCAGGAAATAAATTACAGATCGCGGCACGTAAGATGAAACAAAATCCGCCATTTTGGTTCAACTTACATGCCCAAATCTGTACCTATTCGCACAATACTTTATTAAAACCTAGACTACCTAAACTATCTTCCTTCGACTCTATCACGTAAGGGCAAACCTTTTAGAGGCTATTATTGTTGGTGTCAAATTATTTGTCAGTATTGGACGGTACACAGGCGATAGAGCACTACTGTAGAGTCAACACGAGACTTGAGCACTCTACTTGTAGAGTTAAGTGATGGTAGAGACGGCATGTTAGTTTGTAGCGGTGTGCAAATTAGGTGTAAGATTTTTTTCGGCGAATTGACAGTTACACAATAATTATTTACTATGGGGACTCGCACTAAGTTAATTTATTTGTGTGCGAATCTACAAGTCTAGAAATACGTATTGGGCAACTGGCACGATGATTTCGAATCGAAATTTATTACTGTTCTTTTAATTATTTTAAACGATTGTTCTGAGTAGCAGAAACTCAAAGCAATTCCTAGCACATTTTTTCTAGATTGTTTTTTTAAATGACTGGTATAAAGTGATACCTACCTACATGAATTGTATAGACGACTTTCATAAAAATATATTGTAATTGTTCACTACCGTTTAGACGTCTAAACGATTCATAAATACGTGATATCCTAAACCTCTTACAACGAAATGCACAGTCGTCGGATTATAAAAGTGTAGCTCAATCATTAGATCAAAATTAAAATGGTCTTTCATGTTGTGCATTAAAACTTATAGAAATACAGTATTTTAACAGTAAAATACTGTATTTCTATAAGTTAAAGAACGTTCTCCACAGATACACAAACAGACAAAGACATTGTTGATAAAGTAAGTAATGATAAATGATTTTATTTCTGTAAGCAGGTTTGTACAAACACTTTTACACGTCTCAAACATATTTTTTAAAACTAGATGAGGCCGGCGTTTCCTATCTGACTACTCTGAGAAGAAAGGCCGAAACAAACTCAGAGGTCTCAGTCTCTTTTAAAGTCCAGACATAAACTTGGCCATATCATGTGAAGACCATGTGGATTGGTATCTGAAATGGTCTTTTGAGGAAAGAACCATACAAAAATTCGGACGTAATAAATAAGTACATACATTACAGCTATTGCTAAGGAAAACTAGAGATTATTATTCATGCAAAGTCAACAGGTATTACCCACAACCCTGTCTAAAACTTCCTAACCCTGCGCTCACGCACGGCTACTCAATATAAATACACACGTAAATGTATTTAGACAGCCACATCGTCTCCGAAGGTGGTCCATTGAGTGCCTCCGTGTTGACCCATCCACTTTTATACCTACCTACAAGGTTATCACACTCAAAAGAGGATGAGAGTGATGAAATGTAGATGGAAGACTGGGTTGGGAGGCAAATTTTGGCATATTAGTCAACTCGCTCGGAACGTGCAAGTCATAATTTTTTTGGCGATTCGCACGAATTTAATTTATTTTTGTGCGAATCGACACTTCTAAAATAGTTTAAAAACTAAAAAACACGCTTTAAAAACCAAACTAAAAAAGGAGAAAATAATTTAATTCAATTAAAAAGCGTGGGGTGCTTTTTGAGGTATTTTTATAATCAATTAATGTCAAGCACCCCATGCTTTTTAATTGAATTAAATTATTTTCTCCTTTTTTAGTTTGGTTTTTAAAGCGTGTTTTTTTGTTTTTTAAACTATTATTTATTTTCTATTTTTTAGTTTTGCTAACTACAAAAACGTGTTTTTTTTTCTCAATTTAAAAAAAAATGATTGAATTGTCATCGGTCCTCGACAAGTTTACAAAGTTTCAATGAAATCTGACCGTTTAAAGTGGGTCAAAATCGCGCTCAAAGGAGTCGGTTACATACAAACAAACAAACATACAAGTGAAGCTAATATAAAGCGTGTAAAAATTAAAATATAATTAGACGCATAACGTAGGTACATAGTTTGAAACACCCTGATATGGAAGTGGAATTAATGATGGAATGTCATGGTAGGTAGGTAGATATCTTCTACCGTTTGATACGTGAACATTGTTAACAGGGAGGATGGCATTATGTATTTTTCTTTGTACACACGGCTACACATCAAGCTATACATTTCCAGTTTACGCTGATCTCGCACTGTACGAAAATCCTATACAATGCGAGATCAGCTTATACTGGAAATGTATCGCTTGATGTGTAGCCGTGTGTACCACGACGACGGGTATAATGACTAAAATGTCGCGGTGTATAATCGTGGCAGGATTTTTTCCCGCACTCGATTTTCAACTTTCGGTGTTGGGCCGAGCATTGACAATCCAACAAAGTGGATGTGAGCTCATCAAAAATCGAACCGCGTATTCTCCTGTTCGATTTTCAGCCCTCGACGCGAAGCATTGCGTTGAAAATTCATTGCGCGACTATTGACCCTGGGAGCAGCAAGTAGAAGCAGAGAAAATTACTTATTAAAAAAATAAAAACGTTTTATTTCAGATGTCAAGATCCATAGGTAAACATACCTACATTAATAATTTTGAAATTACAGACATTAAAAAAAGAAAATGAATAAGAAAATCAGAAATAAAAATTAAGGTTAAAATTGACAAATTTAAATAAAATAAAAGTTAAAATTAAGTAGATAATTTAAATAAAATTAAATTAAATCGAAAAATTTAAATATATAATTATTATAATAAATATAATATAATAACCTAACCTAATTAGATAAACAAAGAATTCAGTAAATCAGCTTAAGAATTGCGAAATAAAACTTCCTATTTTTGGTGTCGGTGAACTATAAATCCTTTGTAGGGTTCCGTACCCGAAGGGTAACCAACGGAACCCTATTACTAAGCTGTCTATCCGTCGATCTATCAGCGGGCTGTATCTCATGATTAGTAATAGGTAGACAATTTCTACCTATCACATCCGTAATAGGTTGAAATTTTCACAGAATGTGTATTTCTGTTGCTGCTATTTAACAACAAATACCTAATACAAATAAAAACAAAGTTAAAAATTCAAATTCTCTCCAATAAGAAACACAAGTAACGTGTTTTTTCGGCGTTTTTGCCCTGTGGTACGGAACCCTTCGTGGGCAAGCCCAACTCGCACTTTAAAAAATATATTTAACCAAGGCACAACAGTCACCACCCTTTTCCTTTCAAACAGACATCCAATTATCATCCAAAAAGGCACTAAACAAACATCCATTTACGTCATCCATCATCCATATGACGTCAGCTATGCACACAGGAAGACACAGGATAACGTTATCACTACTGATAAGGAGACGGCTATAAGTCTTTGTGGTGCCGATAAAACGTAGCTCAGATAGATAAGGAAGGAGATTGATTGAATAGGATGGGCCTATGTGGGTTGTTGTTTAACCGATTTGAGAGGAAAGAAGGGTTCTGTGTTTGACTAGTATGTGTAGAAGATTGATATTTTGTTTACTTTGGCGTACCTCCGTAGAAATAAATGTAACAAAAAATCAAACAATACAGTAATGTTGCATAGTTTTTAGAGTTCATAATATTCTACCGCTTCCAGCGTACAAATATCCATTTTCAGGACTTTGGTTGTTTTTTTAGATATTGAAGTAAATGAATAATCAGGATAGCATTCATATTGGAAGTTAATCAAATATTAGTTTTAGAAATGTCAAAAAGTCAAAAAGACAATATACAGGGTGATTGGAAGATGGGTGCAAAGCTTTAAGGTGAAGATAGTATAGACAATTTAGAACCATTTAAGCCATGGTTGTCTTAAACGAAGTCTTACCAATTATTTTTTTTAATAAGGTTTAAAAGATGTATTGTACAAATTTTTTATTTTTTTCTGAGCTTTAAATGTCTGTAAAAAAATGTCTAATGACACAGAAGCCTAAAACATGTTTCGCTTGATTGCTTACACATTACTTTAATTAAATAAATAAAAAATGAATTCATTTATCATTCAATTTGGCCATAATTATGCAGTTTACATTAAATTTTGAGAATTTCCGAAAAAAAACTAAAAAATTTGGTTAAAAATATTTGGTAAGACTTCGTCTAAGACAACCATGGCTTAAATGGTTCTAAATTGTCTGTACTATCTTTGCCTTAAAGCTTTGCACCCATCTTCCAATCACCCTGTATAAATATTAAAGTTATAATTATTTTCTAATTTGTAAATCAATTTTATATTCTTGTTTCTACTTGTATTCCCCGAATTGGTTTCAGGAGTGTTCAGTTTGGCAAGGTTCTAGGACATGCCGGTTTCCTCACGATGTTTTCCTATACAGTTTTGAGAAATCAAATCAAATCAAAAGTCATTTATTCAAACTAGGCTGAGAATCAGCACTTGTCAAACGTCAAAATACATAAGACAGTCCCCCAAAAACGCCCACCCGTCACCACTTCCTAGTGCTTTAGCTGGGAAGAATAAGTGGCGCAACAAACTCCCCAACAGCACAGCTATCTGTTTAGTTGGATATACTTGATTCTATACATACATAGGCAAAGTAATAAACATTACGAGACACAGAACATTAATTAAATAATTAGTCATACATATGTCAGCCAGCCATGCCAATATACCAACAAATAAAATGTAACAAGAATAAAAATAAAAATAAAGCATAATACGAAAATAAAAGCCTCCTGGTATAAAGGGCGTGATAGCTTACACATGCACTGTTGGATTATGTTCACATAGCTGTTACTACCCGAGTTACAACTGGAGGCCACAAATGATAACCTAGGACCATCGACGTAAAATAAATAAACAGGTAGGTAATTATAAGTAACAATAACAAAAGTCATGGTCAGCAAGACGACCAGTCACCATAAGTAGCAGTGGTGATACTTAAACGATAAGAATTGTTGGTCGCTGTGATTAACTCAAGATAACGTTTGTGTTCTTTCACCAGAATTAGCTTACCTACTGACAGGTCATATGAGTTCCTTCATAACATTGTTTATTTTATTTGACTGTATAAACCATTTTTTTTTTATTATGATTTTTTTTTCATTTATTGTTGAATGTTAATTACGAGTACTTACCTATTATTGTATAGAATCAAGTTCTTCCAACTTAACAGACAGCTGTGCTGCTGGGGAGTTTGTTGCGCCACTTCTTCTTCCCAGGTAAAGCACTAGGAAGTGGTGAAGGATTTTTTGGGGACTGTTTTATGTAATTTTGACGTTCAAAAAGTGCTGACTCTCAGCCTAGTTTGAATAAATGACTTTTGATTTTGATTGATTTTTGATTTTGATTAAATAATTTACACAAATAAAGCGCCTGTCTGGGTTCGAACATAAGACCTACAACTCGTTAGTCGCAGCCGTTTCCACTGGGCCACCACTGCTCTCATACAATATTATTACCATTTAATAAAACTGTACAAGTATTTTCCATTTCTACGATCTGTCACTTCAAAACTACACGTCTATTCTATTCTATTTTTATTTAATGGCAATTAAAGCCGATGTCGACTATTCTGCCTATGTCTAAAGTGAATTGGAAAAGCAAGTGTGCATGATAAAATTCCGAAAAAAAAAAAAATCTGGAGACACAAGTGAAATTCTTCGATTGATACAGTTGAACACAATGTAGATCTTGATTGATTAGTATGGGACTGAAACAAACACAAAATAAATATATAAGTTATAAAATTGTTAAAACATATAATACACGTATAATACCACACCCACGCAGAAAGAATAACTTATAGTTTTATGTCATTGTGACTGATGAACGTCATCAATGCCACAAGCAGTTCAGGGGAGGAAAAAAAAAACGACACGTCGTACACACAACAACAAATTTAGTAGATACCCAACTACCCGCTACGTCGGTAACTAAACTCAAAACTACCCTATCTGCGTACAATATTAAAAACCTTTAATCTCCCGTTGCGTGGAGGGTAGACATAAATTCGTGCGCGTAAGCGACATCTGCCGGCGCTAAGTGGAAACTCGCATAACATCGCGCCGTCATAGTCGCGGTAAAAGCAGCAATTTACGTACAAAGATGATTGTTCAACTAGAAGTGAATGGAACATTTTTAACTTAAAACAAAAAACAGTCGGCACACGAACGTAAAAATATAGTGCAGGATTTTTTTCTCGCACTGAATGTTCACCGTTGTGCCGAGGGTTCAAAATCGAACAGTTTGTGTTTTTTCGACGGGCTCAAATGGAAGGAGCGGTCTGTTGGATTCTCAATGCTCGGGTTTAACACTGAGAGTTGAAAATCCAGGAACACGGGCTATGAAAGAGAAAAAAAAGGAAACAAATTAATGCACTAACTTTCAACTAGCTGTGCCTACGACTTCGTTCGCATTGTTTACAGATTCTTTTTTGCGAGGAATCATTTTTGAAGCATAGTAAGAAACAAATGCATATTTTCGAATAATCTTGAATTCAATTAATAGAAAAAATAATAGTTTACTAAACTAAAAAATACGCTTTAAAAACTATACTTACTAAAAAAGGAGAAAATTATTTAATTCAATTAAAAAGCGTGGAGTGATTTTTGAGGTATTTTTTATAATCAATTAAAGCTTTTTAATTGAATTAAATTATTTTCTCCTTTTTAAAATTGGTTTTTAAAGCGTGTATTTTAATTTTTTAAACTATTATTTATTTTCTATTTTTTAGTTCTGCCAACTACAAAAACGTGTTTTTTTTTCCTTTTTTTTATTATTGTATTGTCATCGGTCCTCGATAAGTTTACAAGTTTCAATGACATCTGACCGTTTAAAGTGGGTCAAAATCGCGCTCTAAGGAGTCGGTTACATACAAGCAAACATACAAGTGAAGCTAATATAAAGCGTGTAAAAAAACAGGCAAATTTATCAATTTCATTCCAATACATCCTTTGGGTTCTTAATAAACTTCAATTATATCCGAGGACCTTGGTTATTCTTATCTTTTGGTGACCGTTCCTAAAAATATTTTGTACTTGAGATCCAGATAAAGGGGCCTACCATAATCATTGGCAAGACAGGTCAAAGTGACAGTCCTTAGTAAGTACGCACAGGGTATTCAATCATATGACACTTCACTTTTTATCCAATATCGACCTGCTTTAAGAGTGAAGAGGCTTGACTTGGGCCACAAGTGGCCCAGTGATGCCCCGACTTACCTTGTAGGTAGGTCGTAAGTTTGAGCCCAGGCAACTTCATCACCACTGCTCTCAAAACGGTGAAGGAAAACATGATGAAGAAACCGACGAAAAAAACGACCTAGAAAAAAAATCGAGGACATGTGACATCTACCAACCCGCACTAGGCCCGCGTGGTGGATTACGGCCCGCTCTTTCATCAAGAGCGAAGAGAGGAGAGATTATAGGCTGATTATGCCATGTATACGATTGTAAGGTAAACCTCCAGCAGGCTTAGCATGACGCTTTCTATTTCTACGAAGAATAGACACAGCTCCTTCTATACAAAGTGACATTTTATTTCTCCATTTTTTACATCACACCGTAGAAATCCTTCTACAATCTGTAATTTTGTCTTTCCTTTCTAACGATCTTTGCCTAAGTCCTTACTATTTCAGAAAAAAGTGTTCTATCCCTAACTGTCAAAATCACACTGACAGCTGTCAGTTATCTAAGGTAGTGAAGATAATTTGATTTTAAAAACGCCATGTTAAAGACAGTAAACTGTCTACACGGAACATCATTTTTGTCTACTCTTCCTTCGACAAAACGGTGCTCGTGCTAAGCCTGCAGGGCAATGCAGGCGGTACGCTCACTTAGTGGCGCAGCGACACATCCAGTTTACCTCTACATCTCTGCCACATAAACCAAATGAGTCTGAACTCGTTACGTGCAATGAGCATACACTTTCTAGGCACATCTAGTCACAATTATGCACCGTGTGTTGTGATAGCACATCGCTGCACGTACTCTGATGTGATAGCGTGATGATATCTTAATAACTATGTTTGAATTTAAGTGTGAGTAAATTTAAACGGGGTGGCTGGGACATTGACGCTTAAGCTGTAACCTTGACTTTATCACATATTACAGGAAAAGTTTTTAACCAGTACGCAAACTGTAACCATGAATTCAGCATACATATCATTCTGGACTCCCTAGCGCAGAAATTTTTCGTCGGTTATACACTAAAATTCAGCTGTTTCATAGAAAAGTGGAATACCTAAGAGGTCAAAATATATATTATGGAACAGCGGATTTTTTTTTTAATTTCTGCGCTGGGGCGTATACAACGGTATGCTGAATTCATAGTCACAGTTTGCGCACTGGTTAAAAACGTATCCTGTATAAGGTCTATCTATTCATACACGAAATAGCTGAAGGGATCATTGTACTCATCATTAAGAAAAAATATCAGCTGTTCCCTACATTTATGTTCGCATAACTCGTCAAAATGTAGGGAACAGCTGATTTTGTTTTGCGATTTCAGGTTTGGTCCCATAGTAAAAGTTGTTTGGCGGTTTTTAAAGTGTGCTTTTGTAGTTTTTTAAACTACTTATTATTTATTTTCAATTTTTTAGTTCTGCTAAGTTCTACAAAAGCGTGATTTTTCAGTTTTTTGTATTAATATTAGGTTTTTTTTTTGTAATTTGCGTTTTGTTTGTGCAAAATAAACAATATTTCTTTTTCTCTTTTCATTAAAACTGTTCTACGAGTACCTACGTACTTACTTAAGGTAAACCTAGTCCACATTTTTGCCTAGATACAAACTTCGAGAGTGTTTTACTCCACTGTCTGACATGGCACATCCAAAGTAAAATAGGTATATCGTTTTATCTCATTATTATTATTGTCTGTACGGAAACATAATACTAAAATAAAAACCTATTAAAAAGTTAGGAGCCAACAAAGATTCGTTTTTCTTGCTAATTTTACTTAACTTTGGGCGTGTTTAAGTAATAAAAGAAGTATAAAATCACCAAAACCAAGTCGGTACCGACAAAGTTCAATTATTGAAAAGTTCAATAAACTTTATTGGTCATTAATTTATGCATTGGCTTTTTCATAAAACCCGATCTTCCAAAGGACTTTTCTTTGCAATTTTTTTACTATAAATGATCCTGCATCTCACTTAATAACGTTGTGCATGTAGACTAGCGTCTAGCTGCTCATCACTGATACTATCTCTGTCGGACACGAAGCCTGGTGAGACAGCGTGATTTTTATCCAGGCCCACCAGTGAGTTCGAACCCGCGACTAGGTTCCCCTTAAGCCTTACTTTTAGCGCTCGATGTTATAATAGACGTTATAATTATATAATTTCAACCAAATCCAATAAAATCTTTGGTATATTGGTTAAAATAAAATCAAAACAACTCCTAACATAACAAAAATCCCATGTGCCTTCACATGCTAATGTTCTGATATAATTATAATGCACACGGCAACTGTATCACGTGATAATATATGATTGATAGCGCGAGCCGCGTGTGGGACGCTGTCTTTATTTTGTGGATGACAGCCAGTACAGACGGGCACACAAGTCGTTAAGAAAAGTAACGTAGAGGGAGTCAGCCGTTGCAGTTAAAAACGTACCACATCGAGTTAGAAAAGTTTCGGGATCCTTTTTCAAGCCCGCAATGAGAAACTCTATGTAGATCTCAGAATGCCTAACATCCAGCAGTTCATGAAACGCCTTTTGAAGCATTTCTTCGATTCTGCTATAAAGCACCCCAGCTCTGATTGCGGCAGCCGCCCGCTACACTCCCTCCCGCATTAGTAGGATTCACTGACCGTGGCATTCACTATCCATTCCCGATAACGCTACAACCCTCCTCCAGGAGTGTAGCAAGTTCACCAGCACTCTCATGATTCACCGTCGCAGACACTCACAGACCACCATCCGTCCATCCTCGTCGCCGAGGTCCGTCGCGACGTCCCGATCCGTGTCCGTCCCAAACCTTGCTCGAGCCAGCCACGCCGCTGAGACTGTAGCATTAAATTCGTCCCTAAATAATATAAAGTCATTCCAATCTAACCCATCCTTTGCTGCCCTTTTCCAGCGACGCCCTAACCAAGGTCCGTCCCTCACACATAAAACTGGAACACAGCCACGCTGTTTAGCAGCACAAATAGGTATGGTGGTAAATGATAGTCCCCTCCCGTCGACCTCTCTTACAAAGCGCATTAAAATATAGATTTGCGTATTTTTTTTTCTGTTTCTCTATTCTTTGCTGTGTATCGATTTTTGTGCATAAATGGTTAAATAAATAAATATTGAATAAATAAGAGCATACATAATAAATATTTGTAGCTTATTAAACCCTTTTGTCTTGGACTGTACATGCAAATCAGTGTTTATCCCAACCGTGGTCCGTTCGTTCTCAAATACTTATTGTTTTAATAATACATTCATACATGCATTATTAATATAATGTTATCTATCTATTGTGGAGTTGTTAATTAGGAAATTATATTAAGGCTTGGCAAGAAGCAATTTTTTTTAAAGGTTCAAAATAGCGATGTGTTTGGTGTTAGTTGAATCGAATGACCACCGAAATAAAAGTAATGCAGTTTTAATTAAATAAAAAAAAAAATGCACGGTTCAGTGAAATATTTTTTATGTATTTCTTTAGTTAATTGAATTTCCTTGATTGTCATTACATAAAATATGATATTATACGAGTTAAATTACTAGCTTTTCCAGCGGTTTCGCCCGCGTGGAGGTCGGAAATTATGCCATGGGAAAACACTTCCGGGATAAAAGTATCCTATGTGTTAATCCAGGTTATAAACTATCTGTGTGCCAAATTTCATCTAAATCTGTTGAGCCGTTTTTGCGTAGTACAGTAACAAACATCCAAATATCTAAATATCCAAACATCTAAACATACAAACTTTCACATTTATAATATTAGTAGGATATGTTTGAGAATTATACGAGGCAAAATATTTTTTTTGAGTTCTCTTCAGGATTGATTTATCATGTTTTTTTTTTTAATAAGTCTTTAGATAACATATTCACTCATATCTATTCCTATTTTTTTTTCAATTCATCTTCTATTTTTCTCTATCCAGGGCTACTTAAGCCAAGTCTTTTTCTAAGGAGTTCAGCTCATCCCGTATTTTCCGTCAAGACCTATTTACTGGTTTTTTTTTCATCAGATAGTGACCTTATTTAAATCTGTGTCGTATTTCACGTCCTCAAATGCAAAGCCCTATTACCTTACTCGAATAAAGGAAACAAATAACTTCAATAGGTCTCGAACCACATCAATATTGGCGCCAAAATCCCCCATTTTTTCACTTAAACCAATTGCAACAAATTCCAAATTCGAAACTGTTAACCTATATTTGAAATGGCCATTTTTATTCGATACGTGCATTGTGGATCGGTGTATAATGGCGGACGGGGTGGGGGAGGAGGTGACGTCATATATGGAGGAAACTATAAAGCATTAACATCGGGTCGGCCGAATTTTGGACCTGCTCTTCTGTGCATACTTAATGCTGTAGTGTGGGTGGTGTGGAGTGGCCGTTATAAGATTTGACCAAATGAATAGGTATCCTGGGGCCTTCACAAGTCAAAAGGGCTTCTGCTAGAAATAAATATAAATACGAATTAAATGTACCTCAATGTAGATTGCAAATATTTAGGAGGAATGTATATGTTAATGCCATTCAGGTGTATAACAGGCTGCCTAATTCGTTTAAGGAACTTCCTATCTCCATGTTCAAGAAAAAGCTGACAAATTGGCTATTGGATAATTGTTTTTATGACATTGACGAATTTATGGAGTATTGTAAAAATCCAAGATGACAAGTAGTAAATTTTTACATTTATTTTAAAATAACAATTACCTAAATATAATATTATTAATTAAAATGTATTATTGTAAATCGCCAAGCTTGAAATGAATTGTACTAAGCTGTGTTATAATGAAATTTAAACACCACATGTTGTGATAGAATGTACAAAACTTATAAAATATATTAACACCATATTATGTAAAACTACATTCTTACAAATAAATAAATAATAATAATAACGGTAATTTTTTTTTGGTGGGAAATCATCAAATAACGCTCACTTGTTGAAGACTAAAACCCACCCGGGTTCCTTCAGTTGCCTGTGTGCCAGGGGCCACCGTATCTCTTTCGAACAACCCGCACCCCTGGCAGATCGGTACATCTTGTGGGAGGCCTTCTAACTCTACGGGAAGCACAGAACCGGTCGAAGTGACGGAGTTGGAGGAGGCCTACATATGTCCAGCAGTAGAGAGGTCTTTAACATCTTTTTGTTTCTGTCAATAATTGCTTGAAGAAGACGGTGAAAAGAGTGCCAACGGGACCCTATTGCTAATCCTACACTGTCCGTAGGTAATTGGTACACAGTTTAAATTTTCACAGGTTGTGCTGATAAAACGATAAATAATAAAATAATGTTAAAAACGAAGGAGGCTCTCCTGAAATAAAGGTATTTTTTTCGGTTTTTATTGCCTTGGTAATCATTTGTGTGCAAGTCCGACTACTGCTTAAAAAATTGCAGTGTTGCAAAAAAATATATTAATATTTAATTTCACATAAACATACTTGGGAACTTATGAAATGTCAGAAGCTAGGCGCACGGTTCCAACTGGTCGCTTCCTATGGAGAATAGTCGGCAAGAAAATCCACGGTTACTCTTTTACAAATTACAATGTTAATAGTTTTTACGAGGACAGTGTAGGCCTGTCAATAAGTAACAGGTACTCAATAAAATAGAAAATTGTCTACTAGTGTCAACTTAAGTATCGAAGCAACTGTTTATTTTATTCATGTAAAGGACTGTATAATTAGAAATATCATCAAAGCTCAATCATCAGTCTTTGATGCTGTTTATAATTTGTATCTCCAAAGAAACTTACGCGCACTTCAAGACTGTGAAAAACAACGGTCAATACACGCCACCCTCACTATAAAACTAAAACCGGCAATTCACTTAGCATATTAACTGCGCGACTGCGACTGACGACTGCGCCTGCGACTGCCGCCACTAACCACTAAGTTACGCGTACGTGGGCTCATCACTAGATTTTATCCAAATTACTCTATGTATGATTTTGAAAAAAGTACGGTTTATTTACATAACATTATCGTTGCTTACCCTTTGCCAAACTAGGAGCCGGCTTCCAGCAGTCTTATCGCATGCAGCTGAATACCAGTATTTTACATGGAACGACTGCCTATCTGACCTCCAGAACCCAGTTGCTGGGTAATACGATACCCCTTGGTAAGATTGGTTGTCAGAGTTTCGGGCTTCAGACGACCCGTAACGACTGTCAAAGATCCACGATTGACAGCCGGGACCACCCTGCGCCCACTGACGGCACGGCACGGCAAGGGATTTTTATAATTGCATTGATGATGCCTAAGGACGCCGCGGCATGCGTAAGGATACCGCGGTATCGTTGCCGTTGCAATTTAAATTTTACTGTCATGCTATTTAGTTATATTTAGTTATATACGTGGCTAAAAAATCCCTTGCCGTGCCGTGCCGCCAGCGGACACAGGCCCTAAACGTACTTTCTGAAGTACGGAGGGGTCTTGGTATGTACAGATGGTCACCCATCCACGGACTAACCGCAGCAACCGTAGCTTAACCTGATCGATGGACCGGTGCGAATTTTATTATTTAGCTATAAGCCCCACACGATGGGTTCCGTTCCATCGTACCATATAGGTACTACATATTTTTTTGTTAATATTATTTTTTTACTTTATTCTATTTTTTTACCGACTTCAAAGAGGAGGAGGTTCTCAATTCGTCGGAACCTTTTTGTTTTTTATGTATGTTCCCCGATTACTCGAAGATGGCTGGACCGATTTGGATTTTTTTTTTGTTTGAAAGGGTATACTTCCCAGGTGTTCCCATGATCATCAAGTCAGGATCTGATGATGGGATCCTGGAGAAATAGAGAGAACTCTTCAAATTTTATAGGCACACTTGAAGCGTTTTGGGTATTTTTTGGAAGAGTACTTTCTCGGAGTGGTCCCATTTCAATTTGGTGAAAATCTGATGAAGAACTTCGGAGATAGGCAACGGAACTCCTCAATAAATGATAGCAAATGGATTGGGATTGCTGAAATCTCATGTCTGTCTATTGTTTACACCAGTTCATAACATAACATCACGCCGATACTCTGTGAAGGGGTAAGCACATGTGAACCACTAAGAAATGAAAAATAAAAACTGAAAAAAAAAAAATAACCGACTTCCAAAAAAACACTTCAAAGTGAAAAATAACTTTAATTTCGGAAGTCGGTGTCTTTGGAGCTGTATTTTATTTTTTGTCACCACCTTCCGAAATTAAAGTTATTTTTCACTTTGTAGTGTTTTTTGGAAAGCGGTTATTTTTTTTTTTGAAAAAAGTTTTATTGTTTGTTGTTATAGCACGCATAGTAGACATACATATATATATATAATTTCAAGTGTCTACCATCAGGATTAAAAAGAAAAACAACCCTGTAACAGACGGATAGACAGACGGTTAGCGGAGTCTTAGTATTAGGGCCTCGTTGACACCCTTATGGTGCTCTTACACGGGCAATTTTTTTAGCATTTATTGCTCGGCAACACTAATAGATCAATCTGGATCAATTAAGTAGAGCGATCTGGAGGAGCAACAACAATAAATTGCGGATGTTTCGGGACTATCTATTGCTTCTGATTGCTCCATATATTTCATGAGTTACCGAATATCCAATCGGTTTGGAAATTTTTAGTCAATTTTCTTTCTATCTCTGTTTGTACGTATTACTACGTCTTGTTTGTGCGAGAGGAACCGGCCGGCGGCGCGGCGGAGGCGGCGGGAGGGGGCGTATTGCCTAGTTTTTGAAGTTGCTCCATATTGCATGATATTGTGTGGCCGTATCTCTGGCAACAGCACCCTAATTGCGTAACTCACGATTCATCATAATTTGTTTCGTTTTGAAACAGATGGCTAAACCATTGCTTCATATGTTCGAAAAATGTGTCTGCTCAACAACGTAAATAACGCAATGAATATTGTTGAACTGTCAAAATGAAACCGATTATGATTAATCGCGTGTTACGCAATTAGGGTGCTGGTTGCTACATGTTACCATTGCCCTTAATTGCTGGATGTAGTCGTGACGTCATAGTTGACGAAAATTGACCAGGATAGAGCAATTTTAATTGATCGTGTAAGCGAACCTTAAGGGTTCGGTAAGGAACCACCATATAGTTATACGGTAAGGAACACTAGTTTGCCTGTACCGACATAACGCCAAATAACCGAACATAGGTAGGTACCTACGCACAATCAGAAATTTAAACCATTCGACATTTCAAACATGGAATGGAACGCAGGGCTGTAAAATAGAGTGGCAGTATAAAAACCGACAATGAATTTTACCGATTGCCGCGTCAGTATACGGTTTTACGGTTTTTGAAGGTCCCACACAGTGAATGACGTAGTTATTGTCCAATGAAATTGCTTTTTTGATGTCCAATATGGTTGACGTTCGATTTTCGAAATTATACGTTAAATGTTTATTAACATTCTATTGTTGAAAATGCAGTCAATACTCAATACTCAATACTCAATTCTTTATTGCATTCCATATGTAATTAAAAGATGGAATTAACAGTGGGAACAATATGGACCCTGTCGGGCACAGCAAAATTAGGAGAGAGGAAGAGGGCTACGTGCAAATTCAAGCAATTCAATTAATTATTATTTTAAATTATTAAATGTAAAATTGGGTGTATAGTTCTTATCTATGTGTATGTATAATTACGTACAGGTATATAAGTAGTTATGTATATATGATGAGGTGTGAGTATATAGGTATAGTATATTTTTGTAATTTTAATTTTAGGTATTGCGTATGAATACTAGGTAATTAATTATTATTATTTGTTGTCTGTTGCTTCTCGAATCTTTTATTTCGTTTTTCATTGAAAGCGGACAGAGCAAAGGAAGATTTTAAGATAATGTGGCGTTTTGTAGTTTCTGCCTACCCTACACCCTTAGAAAAAGGCGTAAATTTAAGTTGTTACCTATGAATTGAATGTCAATATTGGTCGCGATTATCATTCTTAGATTTTTGACAGTCGATACTAGTCGTTAGAAGCCCAAAAGTCTGACAACCAGTCTTAGCAAGGGTATCGTATTACCCAGTGACTGGGTTGTGGAGGTGAGATAGGCAGTCTCTCCAGGTAATATCATCATCATCATCATATCAGCCGAGCAACGACCACTGCAGGCCATAAGCCTCCCACAAAAGGGGGGGTTCGCCATAATCGCCACGCTTGGCAGGCGGGTTGGCGATCGCAGTATGGTGGTAAAATGCATAGAGAACGCTGCTGCCCATTCTCTAGTAAGTCCCTTAGTCGCCTTCTACGACACCCACGGGAAGTAATGGGATGGTGCTATTCTTTTACGTCCGGCACCACACGGAACCAGGTAATATACTGGTAAGTATTCATCTGCATCCGGTTAGACTGGAAGCTGATCCCAACATACTTGGGTATGACTAAGCAGATGATGATATAGATAATCTCAGCGGAGACCAGCAATCAGAGATATTTATAGTGCACAAGTGTGTATATGTATAGTGTGTATATATTCATTTCTAATCCGTGCGAGCAGAAGTTTTAATAAACTGACTTTTGAACATGATTTGGATATATTCAATACTAGCTGTTTCTCGGCTTAAGCAGATGTTGGTGGAAAGCTTCTTTAAGGAAAAGTAATTGTTTGCTTTGTTTTTTTTTTTGTTGTTTTAATTTGTATTAGTTAAGCGTGTGTTATTTAAGTTAAGTCATAATTAGTTATTTCGTACCTACCGACCGTTTTTTGTTGTTGTTTAAGTTAAGTGTTTATCAGTGGAAACTTGTAAATTGCCTTCAGCTTCATATTGTTTAATAACATTGTTTATGTTAGCTGTAAGTTTCCCAAATAAAATAAAATAAAATAAAAATAGACACAGGTGCCCTCTCACTCTCATAGTCCGATGGGACCGGAGAGAGATTCCGGCGCAGGACCAACGGCTTAGCCTGCCTTCCAAGGCACGTAGGTATCACACAGTAGCGGCATAAAGAAAAATACTTCGCAACAAATATCTTGAAATACAAAAAGTGATGTGGCGCCATCTACAATGCCACATGCGAACTACGCATCTGGACGTCACAGAAATCCTACATCGCGCAGTCAGAGCTTACCACGAAACTAACATAGATACAACATCCAGACATCAACCGTCGGGCAGTTGCCCACCAGACACAACACTCGTCTGGTCGGAGGATCCTCCCTTTTCCATAGAGTATGAGTGAACTTTACACCCTGTTCCTCATACCTCAATAACACCATCTTTACATTTATCATGTCTTGATATAAAGATGGTAACCTATCCACGGACCAACCGCAGCAGCAACCACCCATCCTGCCTGAATATCTACAATGGCCGAAATTCGGTCTGCTAGACAGCTATTTTCAACCCACTTCAAAAAAAGGAGGAGGTTCTCAATTCGACTGTATTTTATTAATCTTTTTTGTTTTATGTTTGTTAGCTCAGAACTTTCGACTGGGTGAACCGATTTTGATTATTCTTGTTTTTTTTTTAAATCTGGTGCTTTCCGTGTAGTCCCATTTAAATTTCATATAGGTCTGATGATGCGTTTCGGAGACAGACAACGGAACTATTCAAAAAATGACAGCAAATCATCCGCGACTGCTGGTATCGCATAAATTGCATTTTTTTTACCCCAAGGATGATGATATTTCGAATTGGTGTGGGGTAGGTAGGTACTATAACCAAAAAGTGAAAAATAAAAACTTTTTCCAAAAAAAAAACAACCGACTTCAAAAACGTGAAAAATAACTTTAATTTCGGAAGTCGGTGACTGGTGACATGAAAATTAAATAAAATACATATCCAGTGACCGACTTCCGAAATTAAAGTTATTTTTACTTTGTAGTATTTTTTTGGAAGTCAGTTGTTTTTTTTTTTTGGAAATAGTTTTGGAACGAAGTTCCTTATTTATTATTAACTGTATATAGGCAGCGTGACCGAGTAGTCTCAGGCGCTGGTTTTAGGCACCAGTCCGAAAGGGCGTGGGTTCGAATTCCACCGCTGTCACGGAACTTTTTTACATTTTGATTTATTTTATACTAAGTTTCGGTTGCGATTTCTATATGTAGAAACTGTATTAAGCTGATTGCGAAGAAGATATGAAATGAAAAAAAATTCCAACCTACTTTAGGTTTCGCTAGAGTTTCTAGCCCGGAGTTTGGACGTTGGCGGTGTGATAATCCTGCGCCTCGGAAAACAAGTTAAGCCGTTGGTCCTGCGCATAATCTCTCTCTGGTTGTGTTAGATTGCCGTCCCATCTGCGTATCTGCGCAAACACTTGTGCAGTATAACATCTGCCGCGCCGAAGGCTAGTCTCTGTAGAGATTGACCGCCATGGCTTAATTAAGGTCTGGAGGACTAAACACTACGAAAACGTTATAGTTTTCGTCTTTCTAAGTAAGTGTTTTAGGAGTTACATAACCCTGTAAATTGGGTAAGTTCAGAGTTAGCCAAGCTAACTCAAAATTATATCACTTACTTAAAAAATACAATAACTGGATTTACAACTCTCGTTGTTGAACCGAACTATGTTCGATTGTCAATGAGGGTCCAAAACAGTAGATCTCAACGCGTCGAAAACACACTGTTTCGATTTTCAAATCTCGGCGCAAATCAATGCGATGTATGCGCCCTCACGGCCGTAGTCGCCGCGGGAAACGCCCTGGGCGTCGGGAAACCCAGGCTGATTCCCGGCCACCGTAGGCGCGGGTTTGCGGACGACCAGTAATGGGTAGCTCGCTGTCCGGTAAGGACCAAGCCCGGGTCGACGGCGCGTTGTGTTCCACGCGCGCCTCAAAGAGATGTCAGCACCAACTGGTGGGGTCCGCAAGGGCCGCTGCCTGCCAGGGGTGCGGGTTGTTCGAAAGAGATACCGCGGCCCCTGGCACACACGCAACTGAGGGAACACGGGTGGGTTTTAGTCAGTAAAAGTCTGACACGCCCTCCCGCTCCACCCAGAGCGAGAGAAGTTATTTGATGATTTCCCACCCAAAAAATAAAAAGATCCAGTACGCGAAAGAATCTTGCCGCGATGTTTTGGACTTAGTAGTTAGTGGGTGGATGGTATTCGTCTTTGAATTGTGGGCGAACCAATATTTATTTTACTATAAAATCAAAATGGAAATAATTCTAATTAAGATATCAACAAAAACCCATCAATTGCACAAAATAATCAAAATTCCATACATTTCAGACAAAACTTTAATAAAAAATAATCTTAATATACTCAAGAAAAGACTTTAAAAGATGGTATTAAACCACTTTTTGTTCTAATAATTACTACATAAAGTTTTAACTTCCATTTTTATAGTTAAACGACTTTCATTCCTATCATTATGAAAATAAAGTCTCCACTTAAAAAAAAGTGGATAAAAAATAAATTTTCTCTTGACGGTGTTTTTATTGCATATTTTTTTCTAAAGTTAACACTTAAAAAGTTATGCCAAGTTACGGGTGATAAGGTTTTTGGGGTTCCTTGGGTGAATAATAAAACCTTTAAGTGACTGTATTTTACCTATGGTTAAAAAATAGTCGATCATGGTCCAAGTCGAGTCTCGGATACCTTGGCCTGTTCTGCTGATGCAGAAGCGCAAATCACATAACACGACACGTCCGCATCAACGATATTTCGTCGAGTCTTTATCACCGCCGTACCAGCAGTATTAGAAACAAACGGCTTGGTACGTGACGATGGAATAACTACCTTTATTGCCTCCGACTGCATGAGATTGCTTATAGTATTCAGTCTAATAGTCATCCTTTTAAAACTAGTTTCTAGTCTCCATCTTTTTTTAATTAAAATTCACTTTTTACGCCGTCGGGTTTTTGATTTTGTAATATATTTTTTTTCATTTTACATTTGGAATTGAGGTTTTTTTTTCTCACATATAGAACCATCAAGAATAATGTACTCAGGATTTCGTAATAGGTACTTTGATTTAATAGATAATTTAATTTAATATAATAACTTTGTTTTCTATAAATTAAATTAAGTTTATTCGAAAACGTCCATGGGTTTCTTAGTAAAATTCAACTATATCCAACAACCCTGGTAACATCTTTTTTTTAGCGACCACACATACCATATCAAACAATTTTCTAGACCATACGGAACCACAGAATGAAACGAAGCAGACCCACACTTTAATATAAAAAACACGTTTTATGAACAATAAATTGTGGTAAGTGCGAGTTCATTCACAGGTTGGACTGATCATTGTGTGATCGTAAATAAGGCGACGCGGCCGCAGTACCCAAGCAAGGCTTGGAATCTGATGGGTGAGCTTTTACGTTTATTAGTTTACGAATGACGACTTCGTTTTATCACCCGTCTTTTTGCTACGATACGACAAAGGTTCTATAGATGTATTGAATCGAATGACCAAAATTGGATGTGGCAATCACTTGCTTTTTCTCTGCCTACGTGAGCTCCAAACTTTCTCAATACCTGCCTGCTTGAATTATCAGAAGCATACATAAAACACCTCTCTTATTAATAGAGATCCTAGTTTAACTTTTGTTACTTTAAGTTATAGCTATATTTGCATAATGCAGAATTGCATTATGTAAGCGGGCATGCCCTTTATGCCTGGAGGCTTTTATTTCGATTGTAAGTTCTGTTTACGTTTTATTTTAATTTTTTATAATTTTTAGTTTTCAATTTTTGATGGTATATTGGCGTGTGCTAGCTGACATATGGCAAATTTAATGTTTTTTTTTTTTGTGTTTCGTAATTTTAATTACCTATGATTGTATAGAATCAAGTTCTTCTAACTTAACAGACCGCTGTGCTGCTGGGGAGTTTGTTGCGCCACTTCTTCTTCCCAGC
Organism: Antitype chi; assembly: GCA_947359405.1. Lineage (NCBI taxonomy): Eukaryota > Metazoa > Arthropoda > Insecta > Lepidoptera > Noctuidae > Antitype > Antitype chi. The sequence continues at coordinate 5,371,226 of OX375835.1, read as the reverse complement.
TAAAGCACTAGAAAGAGGTGAAGGGCGGGCGTTTTGGGGGGACTGTCTTATGTAATTTTGACGTTCAAAAAGAGCTGACTCTCAGCCTAGTTTGAATAAATGACTTTTAATTTGATTTGAAATACCACGATATAAAGTTATACCAGGAATAACCATACATTTTCATAGGTTTAAACTTAGAATAAGTTTATTCTGTGTTTATTCGTTGTAATAGAGAAAATACAAAAAAATAGTCTTCATTTATTTTCGTTGCTCATACTTTATGTGAGTGTAGTAATCATGAAAATGAAAAACTTTTACTAAGGGATCAACACTGAAATCGTAAAAATAAAACCAGTTGCTCAATTATTTAATTTTTTTATTACTAAATGGGCCCGCTCGTGACCTCGATCAGGCCTGATGGAAAGCGATTGATGAGGTCTATGATGGATCGAGCGTGCCCAGAAAATGCCTGTTCACTCTTGTTCAAGGCACTGGTACTCCCACGCATCGACGAAACACAGCAAGCTGCTTGACGCCGGACTCCGGTGGGAGGGTGGTCGTGAACCAGGCGGGCGTTAGCCCTACCACCGTAAGGGAAGAATTGGTCAGTCATCAAGGTATTGGGTGTGACTGTCCAGGATGCGCCGATACAAACAACTAACCCCCTCTTGCTTGAAAGCATTTTTCCCAGCTAAGTTGGGATTGGCTTCCAGTCTTACTTTTGCCTAAGGGTGGCCAGAGGTCCACCCGCCATTTAACCAGTTATGTCAAAGTCCCAAGTAAGAGATAGCTAGCCTAACCACTGGCATATAAACATTACAGGCTGCTAAAGAAAAATACTTAATAAAAAACTTGAGAGGTGTCATCCGGGTGGATGGAACGAAGTTAAAAAAAAAAAAGACGAAATGAAAATATCTGGCTTTCTTTCTATAAGAGAGAGAGAGGGACAGACAGAGAAACATGCGCACGCCGCACGGCTTACAATAGCTTACTATAGCAAAAAGTGTCGTTACAACTTTTCGTGAGATTTTTTTCCGTCTAGCCCCCTTTCACAACGCGCGATAAGGAACTTCGTTCCCAAAACCCAATGATATTTTCCCCGACTTGGAAATCGAACCGCGGACCCCACACTCGACAGCCACTCTATCGACCACTTGACCACCATGCAGTCAAAGACCAAAATACCTCATTTAACCCACTTTCAAAATCAATTCATCTCCTACCCACATTAATGCCAAAAACACCATAACTGCATCATAATGTAAATCTTGCCAAAACTCTCATGGAGTACCCCCTAATTAGGGTTCCGTAAACCACAATTAGGGTCCCCATATACCACTTAAGAACTCGTTAAGTCACCATAAAGCTCATGGGACAGCACAGGTAATTATTATGCGATCTGCTGGATAATTGTTCGACTTAATTAGCAATTGTTTTGTAGTTATTACAATGTGTGGGTCTCGGTAGGTGCAGTGGTATGAGCGGAGCGGAAAGCGGGTAATATGTGTTAGTACCCTATACTGAGGTTATGACCAGTGGCGATTGAAAATGGATTTTTAGCCGAAAACTAAAAAGAAGCTTAGGCGTTAGTGTTATTTTTGACCGAAAACGAAAATTATATACGGTGAAATTTTAATGGTTGTTTTCCCGCAGCGAAATGGTTTTGTCTTGGTAATACAATCGTTTTATAAACAAATAAAATATTTAAAACCAAAAATGGCAGATTAACAATTGTGAACAACGTACAACCGTTATTAGTACTTACATTAACAATCCAAAATCATTATAACAAGGGCAGAAACTCACAAAGAACATTATTAATAAGAAATAATAATAAATGAAAGAAACTATACCATACAATGCTCATTATCAACGTAAATCTTTTGATAAAACCATATTTTTTCCAATGCTCTTGTAAAAAGGGTTTACAAAAGCCGACTATAAGTATTTTCCTTATTTTTAAAGAGACAATTACTGGATTGTTCAGATTGATTTTTATTGCGTAGGTAGATCATTCCTTGATTCTTGTTGTTCTAATTGGTGGCTATGTTTGGAGTAGATAATCTGGAAAACTTATATTAAAGCTAACAGACGAGTTTCATTTTATGGTTCGATAAATAGTAGAGTTGGCAACTGGCAATACCAAGGAGGTCAAAGTAACTTTATACTACCCTGATGCCATATCGTTTCCAAAATCTTGAAAAGAATGTTCTTGGCCATTATTTTTACCCAACTGCGCCAGAAGGAGGGTTGTTTTTCGAGTGTATGTATGTATGTGGATTTCTTTGGCACGCTCTGTAGCTTAAACAGCTTGATCGATTTCAGCTTGAGGGGTGCCATTAGATTCATCTTAATTGTGAGAGTGACACTGGGTACATAAAAATTGAAAAAAAAAATGGTTGATTTTTGGCGCCATATTGTCTTAAATTTTTTTTTTCTTCCCAATACCTATTGAGTAAAAAAGGACAAAATAAAGGATTCATAAATAGGTCTCATTAACGTCAAAAATTATTATATTAACTAAAAACTGTGAAATTAAAAAAAAATACAAAATCATAAAACCCGAGTGCCTAAAAAGTGAATTTTAATTAAAAAAGATGGAAACAAGAAACTTGTTTTAAAAGGATGACTATTAGACTGAATACTTTAACCAATCTCATGCAGTCGGAGGCATCATAGGTGGTTAATGTTAAATTTAAGAAGATGCCTCCGACTGTATGAGATTGCTTATAGTATTCAGTCTAATAGTCATCCTTTTAAAACCAGTTTCTTGTTTCCATCTTTATATATTAAAATTCACTTTTTATGCAGTCGGGTTTTTTGATGTTGTAAATTATTTTTTACTAGGTTCCGCCCGCGGCTTCGCCCGCGTGGAGGTCGAAAATTAACCCGCGGGAACGTACTACCGGGATAAAAGTATCCTATGTGTTAATCTAGGTTATAATCTATCTGTGTGCCAAATTTCATCCAAATCCGTTCGGCCGTTTTTGCGTGAAAGAGTAACAAACATCCATCCATCCATACTTACAAACTTTCGCGTTTATAATACATATTAGTAAGGATTATTTCTTCTTCTTCCTGAATTTATTATGTATGTTTTCAAACACAATGTGAATTATTCCTGAACTAAATTGAAATTGAAATTGACTCAACACGTTTTTTTTTTCTATTCTATCATCCCTCACATAATCTATCCGTCTTGTCTTTGGTGTTCCTCTCCCTCTCCATCTAATGACATTTATATACATCACTGTTTTAGTCATATAGAGGCATGAGAAACAGGGTGTAAAGTTCACTCATCCTCTATAGAAAAGGGAGGATCCTCCGACCAGACGGGTGTTGTGTCTGGTGGGCAACTGCCCGACGATTGACGTCGTGACGTTGTATAGTTGAGCGGTCAACTCTGCTTGCGCGATGCAGGAACGTGACGTCGTGAATTTCATCCCTCCTCATCATAAGTATGTTTTCCTACACTTTTTTCGGCTACATCGCTCCGCTCATAAAATCGCTTCCACCCATCACTATACCATCACCCTAAAGTACTTATTTACATACCGGCCACATTAAAAGGTGGCAAACGCATATTCATGTGTCAGCCACCGTTTGAGGAGCGGGTTCGACTCGGTAATGACTTCATACAAATAAGTGTATAGAAGTCTAGGTGTCTTGCTTACCAAGTGGGTTTGAGTGGGCCACCCACTAAGAATTTTTAAATCACACTTAACTGTCTATTACAGGTGTATTGACATCTCATCTACCTACAAAATCAGTCTATAAAGTTCCCACAGCTGGGACACAGGCCTCGTCTTTGTGAATAGGAGTGGGCGGTAATTCACCACGCGGATCCAGTGCGGGTTGGTAGATGTCACATGTCTTCGAATTTTTGGTTCTAGGACATGCCGGTTTCCTCACGATGTTTTCCCTAAGAGCAGTGCTGATGAAACAATTTACTCAAATCTAAACTCCTGGCTGGGTTCGAATGTACACCTACCACTCGTAAGTCACGGCCGTTGTGACTGAGCTACCACTGCGCACTCAATCTTACTCCTCCCTCTCATGTACACTAGCCTTTACCCAACACTATGTTGGGGTCAGCTTCCAATCTAACCGGACGCAGCTGAATACCAGAACTTTATATGGAGCGACTGTTTTCGGAATCGAACCCAACACAGGACCTTGCGCGCGATCTACACGCGCAGGCGTCATGATCAACGCGTCATCATCGGCATGCCGAGACGCGACGCGGTGGCTAGATGGCTCGGCCCTACGAACTTTCGCTTCCACGGACTCCATCGCAACGGACAAATCTCCTCTCTGACCTCCCTTTCGTATCTTCGTAACGAATTTCAATTACTGCATGCTCTTAAGGCCCCATTGTTTCCATTTATAACGTTCACACAGACACTTGTACTAAAATAATTACCATGCACTCGATTCACCTACACCCTACACCACGATACACTTACATATTCATCTCAATTCACCTATACATCCTACAAATACACCACAAGTCACCTTCACAATCATCAACAGTTACCTAAACATTCACCCTTTGACTGCTTTTGTTTTTATTTTCAATTTTTATTTTTTATTTTATTTTTATTTTATTTTTATTATTATATTTTTTTTCTTTTCATTTACTTATTTTTTGTTTATTTTTTTGGTAGAAAGAAATTCATGTTACCTGCCTGTTAATTTGTATAGAGCCACTAAGTGGGGCCTGGTGACCTGTAACACAGGTTTTTCTTAAAACCTACAGCAGGCACCAGCTCTCACAATGTTAATTTATATATGTTAAAAATTGTTAAGGCTACAGAACCATTGTGAGAGAAAATAAATAAACTTATTATATTATTATTTCGTTTATTCAATCAATTACATATTATAATATATTTTTAAATATTTTTATAAAATAATCTAACAAAAAACATTTAAAAATATAAAAAATAGTCGTCCACCGGTATCGGGAGCAGGGTCCAAGCTACCGGTGGTTAGGGCTCCAGAGACAGGAACCTCCTCACGATGCGAGCCGTATCGAGGAGTACTGCCTTCTGAATCAGGCCTTTGACCCAACCGCCTAACGAGAGCCTCGAGAGATGTTGATCGAGGCTTTCGGCCATCAGTCCATTGGCTGATACGACAATCGGCACAATGACAGCCGAGTCCACATTCCACATGTCAACAACCTCGTGTGCTAAGTCGAGATATTTAATCTGTTTCTCTTTCTCAGCTTTCACGAGGTTCCCGTCATGTGGAATGGTAACATCGATTATCATTGTGCGGCGCGCTAACCGGTCTATCACCACTATATCAGGCTTATTGGCTACAATAGTCCTGTCAGTAATGATAGACCGGTCCCAGTACAACGTGACATGGTCATTTTCGAGAACTGGGTCGGGCACATACTTGTAATACGGTACCTCAGAATCCACAAGTTTATATTGCAAAGCAAGTTGCTGGTGAATAATCCTGGCTACTTGGTTATGCCTGTGCAAGTATTCGCCATTAGCCAGACGAGAACAACCAGAGATAATATGTCTGATAGACTCACCCGGACGGTGACATGCCCGACACACGTCAACCGTCCCGTCTTTCATAATATGTCTCCGGTAGTTATTCGTCAAGATAACTTCGTCCATAATTGCACAGACGAAACCTTCAGTTTCCCCGAAAAGATCACCGAAACGTAGCCAGGATACGGACGCTATGAAATCTACACCAGGCTCATGAAGAGCCCGATAGAAGCGCCCGTGAAGCTCCTTGTTTCGCCATACTTCCTTGCGGTCATCGATAGTTAGTATTACAGGTTTGCGCCAGTTCTCTTTAGCCATGGACAACGGGGTGAGCCCCTTGTCCACTGCGACTACATCACGATGCATACCCATTTCGGCTTTTAAAAAATATTCCCTGAGACTGCACACCTCGCGGTTGTGGAGAGTCTTCGTATTTAAAAAGCCTCGACCCCCGCACTTCCGCGGGATGTACAGTCTCATCACCGATGATCGTGGGTGATGCATCCGGTTTGCAGTCAGCAGTGTACGGACCCGTCGATCCAGGGCGTCCAGTTCAGTCTGAGTCCATTTGAGTATGCCGAAAGAGTACATCAAAACCGGCATGACCCAACCGTTGAAGGCGCGCACCTTGTTTCCGCCTGAAAGAAGACTAATTAATACCTTCTTCAGGCGACCAAAGAAACGCTCCTTCAACGATTGTTTCATGTCAGCAGCGTTGATGCCTAACGCTTCCGACATACCCAAATACTTATAGCTTTCGGATGAGGAGAGGGATCTGAGCTGTATGGAATCCGAAAGTTGAATTCCCTCGGACTCCATAATCTCACCTCGCTTTACATGCATGACTGCACATTTGTCCACACCAAATTCCATCCTGATGGCGCTACTAAAAGTTTCAGCTACCTTCAGTAGCTCCATCAGTTGTAATTTGTTGGGGGCAAAGAGTTTAAGGTCATCCATGTATAGGAGGTGAGATATAACGTCACCACCTCTTCTCAGCCGATAGCCTAGACCTGAATCCCCCAGCAGTGTGCTTAGAGGATTCAGGGCTAAGCAGAACCAAAGTGGACTTAAGCTGTCGCCCTGAAATATTCCCCGTTTGATCCATATAGGTTCATCATTCCCCTGGATCTGTGGACATCCCGGATAGCGAAGAACTGTCCTCCATTGCCCCATACACGACTCAAGGAAGGTGCGTAGAGTTGCATCAATCTTGTACAACTCCAGCACCTTCATGAGCCATGTATGTGGCACCGAGTCGTAGGCCTTCTTATAATCTATCCAGCATGTCGACAGATCCTTGCGGGATCGACGAACCTGTTGGCTTATGGCCATGTCAATGAGGAGTAGCTCCTTAGTCCCGCGAGACCCGTTCCTACACCCATTTTGAGAGGGAGACATAATCGAGTTATACTCAATGTGCGTATTAATTTTCGTTCTCAAAATGGATGTAAGAAGTTTATAAACCGTCGACAAACATGTGATCGGTCTATAATTCTTGGGTTCCGCGGGACTACCTGACTTATGGAGCAGGTGGGTTACGCCTGTTGTTAAGAACTGCGGTAGCGACCCAGACTCTAAGGATGACTGGAATTGAGACGCCAGGCGAGTGTGTGAACTACTTAGCCATTTTAACCAAAAGTTATGCAGTCCGTCCGGTCCCGGTGATTTCCAATTGGGTAACGGACGGACTGCTCTGGCTACATATTATTATTATTATTTATTTATTATTTGCCCGGGAAAGTTTAAATTTGTAATAAGCACGGCATTAAACCCTTGCCTATCTAAATACAGTCCACTCTTTGATTGCTCCCCGCGCTAACAGACTGCCTCAACCTAGTTATTGGACTTACTGGGTAATACAATACTCATTCGTATCTGGTTGGCAGACTTTCAAGCTTTTGACGACCCGTTACGATTGTCAAAGATCCGTCGAATGACAGCTGGTAGTTTCCGGGGCACGGACAGGTCTCGATATGTAAAGATGATCAAAATCAAAAGTCATTTATTCAAACTAGGCTGAGAGTCAGCTCTTTTTGAACGTCAAAATAAAATTACATAAGACAGTCCCCCTAAAAACGCCCGCCCTTCACCACTTCCTAGTGCTTTAGCTGGGAAGAAGAAGTAGCGGAACAAACTCCCCAGCAGCACAGCTGTCTGTTCTGATCCACCTATACACAGACTACCCGTGGCAAGCGTAGCATCACATGATCGACCAGGTGTAGTGCTATCTCAGAGACATCAAATCGACACTGAAGAGTTCTTTTTTTTGTTGTTGATAAAGCAGACTGGCCGCAAGTGGTCTGTAGGCTTAGCATGACGCTTTCTATTTCTACTCTACTGTAGAATAGAAATCGCTTGGCTACATTTCTCGGTGAAAAACTGTCAACTGTCTTTTTTGTCAACTCTTCCGACGTCAAAACGCTTGTCTACGGTTCTCGTGCTATTGTGCTAAGCCTGCTGATGGTACAGTCTGTCCACATTTATTTTTCCTCTGATTTTGCGTCACTGTCAAAATCAAAGTGATCTTTGTCCTCGTTAAAATAAGGTTGCTTTTTGGGTTGCTGCCACTAATAAGTCTGTCAATATGACAATGATCATGATGAACATTACAATAAGGTTGATGTTAGGTTGCTGGTGCCAGAGGTAAAATAATTGTGAACAGGCCACTATTACAACTGTGTAGGCTGTTCACAAATGCAAAAGATTTGTTAAAAAAATGCCTAAAAAAACATTCGAATATCAATTTCAACCAATTATAAAATCCAACACCTTTATTATTAGAAAGAACAATAAATACAATTTTGAAAATGGAAACTGACTTAAAAAAAATGCAGGCTGCACCCAATGCTACAATAATCATAACTCAAATTTCAAAAAAAGAACGGCCTCCATTTTGTGCGTCCAAGTCGACACCTACAATTATATTTTCAAGATATTTTATTTCTCATGTCGTAAATTATGAAGGTGGTAGCGCCTACTACGGGTTCGAAATATCGTCGAGTTCGACTCGATTTGATTATTGTCTATTCGTAATACGTTAGTCAGCCGTATTAGCCACTGCCAGGGGTGCGGGTTGTTCGAAAGTGATACCGCGGCCCCTGGCACACAGGCAACTTAAGGAACACGGGTGGGTTTTAGTCAGTAAAAGTCTGACACGCCCTCCTGCTCCACCCAGAGCGGGAGAAGTTATTTGATGATTTCCCACCCAAAAAAAAAATCCGTTTTAGCCACGAAATCGATGACCTTTGGGTAGACATGATTTTGAACGGAGACCACAAAAAGCGACGATATTCACTAGGTAACAGCTGGATAATTGCCGAGGATCGAGTTAATAAGCTGTTATTGCTAACAAAACAACTTTGGTCAAATAATTGTTAAGCGTCGTCTTATTAGGTTAAAAGAATAGGTAGCACGAACTGACTTTAAAATGCAGAGTAATTGGTAGATGTAGTTGATTTTGGGGTGAATATTTATATAGTGCCAACATTAATTCACTGAAAATAAAACCTGGGTTTTTCAAAATAATTGTAAGATTTCTGCAGATTTCAGACACAATATCACTTTTTAGAATTACAGGATGCTCTGACTACCAATAGTAATTAAAGAGCCGTCAAATCTCCTCACGTTTTTCTCACTCAATACCGAGAAAATCGAGAACCAAACGACTCATGTAACCTTAGTAGCACTCCTTCTGAGAATCTTTTAGTACATCTGTTGAACTGACGTTTCATTCGACTCCGAATGTGCAAAATAATATAAGTCCACAAAATATATGAGCTAAGCATAAATTATGCGAACAATTATGAAAATTCTTCATTATGTGCGAAGGAACTTAAGGCGTAAGGATAGATCCAAATGGGATATTAAGTCATCACACCTGAGTGTAACTGGAAGGGATAAGCAGATATGTATACTTAAGGGGTGATCCATAAATTATGTCACACGTAAAGGGGGGGGGGAGGACAATGAAATGTGTCATTGTGTGACAAGAGACAGGGGGGTAAAAAGCTTTTCGACCTCACATGTTAAAATCTTTATTTTATATTTGGCTTTAAGATAATTTTTTACTAAAATAACAAATAAAATGGAAAAGCTGCTGTTTTAATTTAATTAAGTACCTACTTCCAAAAAATAAAATTGAAAAACATGTGACGTCACACAAGAGGGGGTGTCACAAATGTGACCACCTGTGACAAGGACGGGGGGGGGTGGCGAAAAAAAAATCGTGTGATGTAATTTTTTGGACGGCCCGTAAATAGTACATCTACGATCACATTTGCCAGTTATATTAAAGAAAGTTCCAAATTTCGCTCTATATAAAATACTTACTGGTATTCAGCTGCACCCGGGTAAAAATACTTACTGGTATTCAGCTGCACCCGGTTAAAAATACTTACTGGTATTCAGCTGCACCCGGTTAAAAATACTTACTGGTATTCAGCTGCAACCGGTTAAAAATACTTACTGGTATTCAGCTGCACCCGGTTAAAAATACTTACTGGTATTCAGCTGCACCCGGTTAAAAATACTTACTGGTATTCAGCTACACCCGGTTAAAAATACTTACTGGTATTCAGCTGCACCCGGTTAAAAATACTTACTGGTATTCAGCTGCACCCGGTTAAAAATACTTACTGGTATTCAGCTGCACCCGGTTAAAAATACTTACTGGTATTCAGCTGCACCCGGTTAAAAATACTTACTGGTATTCAGCTGCACCCGGTTAAAAATACTTACTGGTATTCAGCTGCACCCGGTTAAAAATACTTACTGGTATTCAGCTGCACCCGGTTAAAAATACTTACTGGTATTCAGCTGCACCCGGTTAAACTGGAAACCAACCTCAACATAGTTGTAAAGGCTAGACAGAAGATACAGGGCAAGCCTATTGCCATCAATCGAGCCCAAATACAGTCATCCAAGCGTGACAGTTGCTGGTCCTGGATACGATTCACATGTCTGGCGAAGTGTTATAGAAGTAATTCTATCATGTCTCTATAATATTTTTATTGTTTCTTAACAAAAACTTTTTCCAAAAAAAAGAAACCATCGACTTCCGGAAAAACAATACAAAGTTAAAAATAACTTTAATTTGTACTTATTTAAAAAAAAAATGTCACCGCAAGAATCTTATAAATCTCAAAATGTATGGAACAGCTGATTTTTATTTTGTAAAACTGACGAAAATTTTCTACGCTAGTCTAGAATGTTATATGCTGAATTCATTATTACAGTTTGCGCACTGAATAAAAACTTTTCCTGTATATGACGGAGTTATGCCCGAAAACACATTTAAAATAAAAAAATAAAATAAAGCATGTCGAAGTGATAACTTCCTTTTTTTTACAAGCTTTATATTACCTTCACTTGTATGTTTGTAAGTTTGTAACCGACTCCTTAGGGCGCGATTTTGACTCATTTTAAACGGTCAGATTTTATTTAAACTTCGTAAACTTATCGAGGACCGATGACAATTTAAAAAAAATAGAGAAATATAGAAAATAATAAAGGAAAAAAATACTGAAAAAATCACGCTTTTGTAGTTAGCAGAACTAAAAAATAGAACATTAATTGATTATAACAATACCTCAAAAAGCACCCCACGCTTTTTATTGAATTAAATTATTTTCTACTTTTTAAGTTTGGTTTTTAAAGCGTGTTTTTTAGTTTTTTAAACTATTATTTATTTATGTCCGTTAAAAAGAAGATGGTTCTTTTACAATTAAAAGACTCATCATCTGACTAGCTTTTTCCCAACTATGTATAGGTCAGCTTCCAGTCTAACCAGATGCAGCTGAATACCAATATTTCACATGGAACGACTGCCTATCTGACCTCCACAACCCGTAATATTACTAATACGTTATCCCTTAGTAAGACTGGTTGTCAGACTTTCGGGCTTCTGACGACCCATAACGATCGTCAAAGGTCCACAAATGACAGCTGGGATGCGGCTTAACTTGCTTTCGCGTCTTGGTATGTGAAGATGGTTGCGCATCCACGGACCAACCGCGCCAATTGAAGAAGACTATAAAGCAGTTTTAATCTATTTATTTTTCAAATGAATCATGGATCCATAGATTACTAGAAAAAGTCTCTAAGTTATTGAAACCGATCATCTTTGAGCCAAGACAACTAGGTACCTACCTTAAACATCCAAAAACTGAAAGGTACAAACATAAAAATCACAAAAAAAAATAACATTTCTTCTTTCAAAACAGGGGGCGTTCCTTCCAGAATTTATGATCTGCGTATCATATTGGATTAATTTTGACTACCTTTGCGAACACTGCTGTTTTATTTGTAAAAAAAAAACAATTATAACATGTGAATGAGTCTTTGGTATGCGATGTTATGCAGCGCTTGTCATGGTCAGTCACTGGATGGGTGTGCATTTGTTTGATATATAGTCTCAGTGTCAAAAGACTTTATTATTTTTGGTTTCGAATAACATTATAAAACAACTGGTAGTAACGACCCCGGCCCAGCTTCACACGGGTACAATAGCGACATGTCAAAACATCGAGTTATCTGTGCTGTATAAAAATAACAGCCACACGGGACGACTGATCAGGGGCCCAAGTCTGCTATTTTTATAAATTCGTCATTCCAACACGATCCCATTGTCATTTTGCTAAAAGTTCGTAATCTGCTAAATTCATAATGGTCGATCATTGGTCGGTCAATGGTGTCGTAATAGAATTGAAAAACGACTACTAAATTTGAACATTTATTCATGCCAGATTTCATTTATATATATTTTTACATATTATTTATTAGTGTTATAAGCAATCTAAAGTAGTAGGAAGTTTGGGCACGCCACGATAGCGGCGGTAAGTCCCCTCTTTGAGGAGTGGCTTGAGAGGCGGCATGGCGTCCTCACCTTCCGCCTGACGCAGGTCCTCACCGGACACGGTTGTTTCGGGAGGTTCCTGTTTCGTATAAGGCGGGAGGAAACGCCCGGGTGCTTCCATTGCGAAGATCGCCCTGAGGACACGGTGGAGCATACGGTGGCGGTCTGCTCGGCTTGGGCGGAGCACCGCCGTGTCCTCGTGAAGGCGATCGGCGGCGGCGATCTCTCGCGTCCGGCCCTGGTGCAGGCCATGGTACGGAGCGAGAGTGAATGGTTAGCCGTCACCTCCTTCTGCGAAGCAGTAATGCTCGCGAAGAGGGAGGCGGCGCACGTGAGGGAGAAGCAGTATATGCGCCCTCACGGCCGTAGTCGCCGCGGGAGAAGCCCTGGGCGTCGGGAATCCCAGGCTGATTCCCGGCCACCGTAGGCGCGGGCTTGCGGACGGTGAGTAATGGGTAGCTCGCTGTCCGGTAAGGACCAAGCCCGGGTCGACGGCGCGTTGTGTTCCACGCGCGCCTCAAAGAGATGTCAGCACCAAAGGGTGGGGTCCGCAAGGGCCGATGCCTGCCAGGGGTGCGGGTTGTTCGAAAGAGATACCGTCGCCCCTAGCACACAGGCAACTGAGGGAACACGGGTGGGTTTTAGTCAGTAAAAGTCTGACACGCCCTCCTGCTCCACCCAGAGCGGGAGAAGTTATTTGATGATTTCCCATCCTCAAAAAAAAAAAAAGTAGTAGGAAGTTCGTAAATTAAGTCAGTCATTCATTTGTCATTAAGGTCCTGGTAACTTTAAATATTGTCGTTAGGAGCGATAATAGTTCTTATTGCAATCCGATACGGGTTAAAATCTGTTGTAATAAATTCGAATAATAAATGAGCAAGTGTTGTCGTAAAAATGCACATAAAATCGTAAAAAATTAGATAATAACTAATATAATAAATAATTAATCGATCACTGGATGCAGTTTGACATTTGGAATTTTATGGTCTATTTTTAATTATAATTATAATTGTTATTGAAGGGATAAACTGGTTTTAAAGATAATTAAAAGGTGACTTTGATGATTTTTTTGATGCATTAAAGTACGTTTAATTATGTTTTGAGTTCCATCACTGTATGCAAAAAAGACTTGAAAATATAATATATTTTTTTGCTTTCAAAATTATTTACAGTTAAAGAGATACACTGGTTTAAAAAAAAACACCTTTTTGAGCGTTTTTGGAGGTCTATTTTTCATGCTTATAGCTTGCTATTCATGATCTATCATCATAATCATCATCTCAGCCTAAAGATGTCCACTGCTGGACATAGGTCTCCCCCAAGCGCTAAGATCTATACTTTTACCAAAAATAAAGTAATAACATGGCAACAATATTATAAAGATGAGCCAAAAACTTCCAAAATATCATGTAAAGACATGCCGAGTCACTTTGAGACCAAAATGTTTCGTCTTTATGAACTTATAGAGATAGTAATTTACTATTATTTGGACTGACTTTGTGTGGTACAAGTTAAAATAATTTCGGGTATTCATTCAGAGAGCTTTGGAGCGGAGTACTCTGGGTATTAAACTTGTGGACCGGGTCAAGAATACCTACAGCAATCCGTTCCATTACGAAAATAGCTGATGTCACTCGGAAAGCTGCCACGCTCAAATGGAATTGGGCAGGACACATCAGCCGTATGTCAGACGATCAATGGGCCAAACTTACGACCGCTTAATAGCAAACGATATTGCGGCAGGCCCAGACGGAGATGGTGGGATGAGCTAGACTCCTTAATATTTTTTTTTTTCTGTACAGACAGAGGTGGAAAGAGAATAGGGAGGCCTTTGCCCCCCAGTGGGACGTTCAGGGCTACTTTAAAAAAAAAACCTTCAGAAGTAAAACGAAAAGAAATGAACTGGTTTTCTAAACTGTTAATAATTAACCATACTCATATATGTCACGATTTTTTTTTATGTAGCCTTTTTTATGGGTTGTAAGTTTGGCCCAATGATCGTCTGACATATGGCAGATGTGTCCAGTCCATGTCACGATTATGGTTAATTATTTATTAAACCACTAGACCTAAATTCATTCCCACATTCACAACATCACTCATCCTCACACACTATCACTATCACACACACATATACGCACATATCTCACACTACGCTACACTACAAGCTTTTTAACCGACTTCAAAAAAAGGAGGAGGTTCTCAATTCGACTGTATTTTTTTTTAAATGTTTGTTGGCTCAGAACTTTCGACTGGGTGAACCGATTTTAATGGTTCTTTTATATTTGAACGCTGGTGCTTTCCGTGTGGTCCCATTTAAATTTTATATAGATTTGATGATGCGTTTCGGAGACAGATAACGGAACTCTTCAAAAACTTACAGCAAATCAACCGCAATTGTTGCTATCGCATAAATATGCATTATTTTTAGCCCAAGGATGATGATATTTCGAATTGGTGTGGGTTGGGTACTATAACTAAAAAGCGAAAAAATAAAAACGTTTTCCAACAAAAAAACAACCGAATTCCAAAAAAACACTACAAAGTGAAAAATAACTTTAATTTCGGAAGTCAGCGACTGGTGACATGAAAATTAAATTAAATACATATCCAAAGTCACCGACTTCCGAAATTAAAGTTAGTCTTCACTTTGTAGTGTTTTTTTGTTGTTTATTATATCTGTTTTGTCAACTTATGGGCCTAAGTCCCGTTTGGTAGCGTAACACGGTCACTTTATGAACCGTACTGCTCATTAACGGCTTGTCTTGAAGATTTCATAATTTTGCCGAGGGTACTTTTTTTGTATGGTCAATACTTTTGCTGTAAAAAAATATTTTGCAACACGCAATATTTTGGCTTCTATTCCATACTCCTACTAAACGGCTTCGTTATTTGGAAAAAAAAAATACACTGAAAAATAGATAGTTAGAGGTACCCCAGAATCGCTAGAGCACAATTGTAAATTAATCAACATTTGCCAAGGAATATCCCCATTTTGAGATAAAGGCTCAGAGGTGCGCTGCGCGGGCGCGGGCGGCGCCGTCGTGCTTTAGCATTCAGACGGGAGATGAGGATACTATGGGCCTTAAATACATGTTCTTCAATTACATATGGAGTGGAATTGCGGAGTATCCTATCACAAGCATGGATTATTCAGTGGACTACATCGACAACATTGGTCGCTGCCACTTCTATATTAACCCACACCCCAAACCGTAGCGTTGCCCACGCGTGGGAGTACCTAACTCATTACAATGCGGCACCATTGTGCAGTTGATTATTATTTAAACACTGTCTATATTAGTGTGGACTAGACTAGGACATACTCCTGAAAATTAATCGGTACGAGCTGTATTGTCGTATCTTTAAGTGAATTATTACAGAGCTGATCCTGATCTGACTGGTCAAGCCTATGTCCAGCAGTGGACTGCTGTAGACTGATGATGTTTTTTTTTTATAATTTTAATATAATATAAGTAACAAGGTAAATCAATTCCGCATCTGTACCCGCGTGGAGGTCGGAAATTAGCCCCTGGAAACCTTTTACTAGCACAAAAAAAGTATACAATATGTCAGATTGAGTAAAAAACACAAAACTCTGTAAATAGTAGTTCATTTATTCATTTAAAGTTCTCGCACGCAAGAACGATACAAAGGCCTTACCTTGAGCTCCTTATCCACACTATGCAACTAAACTATGCGTGTACGCATGACAATACTAGCTTCCGATGCCGGCCGACCCACTCCGGCGCACCAATTGTATTGATCACTAATCAGTTTGCCTTCAAAACGAATGAAGGTTTTTACTTTTACATAATTTTACATTTCAAGTAGGTTTTTTTAGAGTTTAGAGTTGGGTATGGCAGAACGGCGCCTAAGCTTAGCGGTGTTTATATATTTATGTAGCAAGATGTTCGAAAGTATATATAATACAGTCTAGATTATATGTCATAAATACAGGGTGACAGGTATATGGACGCGCAAAACTGAAACCAGAGCCCTTTAATGTAGAATATTTCGTTAGTTATTTATTTAAAAAAAATGTTTTTTTTTGGGAGGCAAATCATCAAATAACTTCTCCCACTCTGTGTGGAGCAGGAGGGCGTGTCAGACTTTTACTGACTAAAACCCACCCGTGTTCCCTCAGTTGCCTGTGTGCCAGGGGCCGCGGTATCTCTATCGAACAACCCGCAACCCTGGTCGAACAACCAGCACAAATGGTTAGGTTAGGTATTGTAATTTTCTATAATGTAGCAATTTTTTTAAAATAATCGACGAAAAATGCTCACGCAGCTCCCTGCGTCCATGGTTTCAGTACATGATTCTGAATCTCCATTCAGAATCATGAACTGAAACCATGGTTACTAGATGTGTTTACCAGGATAAAAACCATACAGTATCCTAACTCAGGTCTAGGTCTACCTGTGTGCCAAATTTAATCGAAATCCGGACAGACACAGGGCTACTTTCGTACCTGTTTATAAAATAATAAATAAAAAATAAAAATGTTTATTTGCACCCTAAATAAAACAACATAGAGAAACAGGTTCAAATAAAAATAGGCCGAAAGGTGGTTACATTATTTTAAATAGAGTTGCTACTAATACCTAAGCTAAGATAACTTAATATCTTGTAATATAGGTATCAGCACCCACCCTCATTTGCATTCACATATTATTAAAATACATTGGAGCCAGAAAGCTTAATATTATACTTATAGTTTTATAATTAAAATAATTCCCGTTTTAAATTTTGACAAGAAAATGGAGCATTCTAGGTACAAAACTACTAGGTAAGTGATTTAAAAAATTTAACATGCAAGAGGAAATAGAAAAAAAAAAAAAAAACGAAACTAGGTATTAAGTAGGAGCCTTTTGAAGGCTCTCTCCGAAAACAAAAAAAAGGTAGCAAGTAGGTATTACCTAAATAAATATAGATTATAACCAATATCAACACTGGTGGCCCAATGGTTTCGGCCCTGACTTACGACTTGTAGATCGTGAGTTCAAACCCAGGCTTTACTTTGTGTAAAATATTTCATCACCACTACTCTCAAAACGGTGAAGGAAAACATTGTGAGGAAACCGGCCAAGTCCAAGAACCAAAAATTCGAAAACATATGACATCTACCAACCCGCACTGGACCTCGCAAGGAGAGGACGCCTGTGGGAAATGTCCCAGCAGTGGGAACATTACAGGCTGATAATAAATATTGTTTGATTAACAATTACGTCTTCCGCAAAACAATTAGCAAGCAAAAAGTTTTTTTGGAAGTCGGTTGTTTTTTTTGGAAAAAGTTTTATACTTATATTCTCTTTGGTAATTCAATATTGCAGTTGTTCTTGTTTTTATGTTGATTTCTATGTAAATAAGTTGGTTTTGCTTGCTAAATGTTTTGCGGAAGACGTTTTTTTTGGAAATCAGTTGTTTTCTTTTTGGTTTATTTTTTTTTTCACTTTTTGGTGATTCACATGTGCTTACCCCCTCACAGCATACCGGCTTAATGTTATGTTATAAATTGGTGTAAGCAATAGACAGACATGAGATTTCAGCAATCCCAGTCCATTTGCTATTATTTATTGAGGAGTTCCGTTGCCTATCTCCAAAGTTCTTCATCAGATCTTCACCAAATTGAAATGAGACCACTCCGAGAAAGTACTCTTCTAAAAAATACCTAAATCGCTTCGTGTGCCTATAAAATTTGAAGAGTTATCTCTTTCTCTCCAGGATCCCATCATCAGATCCTGACTTGATGATCATGGGACCACCTGGGAAGTATACCCTTTCAAACAAAAAAAATCCAAATCGGTCCAGCCATCTTCGATCGGAGAACATACATAAAAACCTCCTCCTTTTTGAAGTCGGTTAATAACAAAAAATAAAATAAAAAAAAGGTTCCGACGAATTGAGAACCTCCTCCTTTTTGAAGTCGGTTGAAAAGGAGTCTCAGAAATAACCACAGTTAACCTTCAAAACTTATTTATTATTCGTACAACAACGTATTTTATCAAAACTTATTTCTTAAAATCAATACCACGGTACTACAATACCACGATTACTAGCTGCCAACTCCCATGAGCTCCCATCGGAAAGTGCCCCATTTTAGTCAAGACCTTGCAACTGTCACAACCAGTGTGCCCAGCTCAATGAATTAAATCTACCGATCTTATTTCGATATACATTTCCGCCGTCAGTATGGCCATTGCAATAATTTTAAACTGTAGATCAATTTGATCATTTCATTTTAAACTGTGTAGTTTTAGTTATATTACTAAAACTTTACAAATACAACAATTATTCAAGGGATTAATTTAATAACATTTATCATCACAAAGATTTGGGAGTACAACTAAATGCTTGGTTACTAAATACAATTAGGATTGGCATCCTGAGGCGGAAAAAAATCCCTTTTGATTACCTACTCGAAAAATATATTGCGAGATAATAAAAAGAATTTGTATTTGTTTAATATTGTGGGTTCTGTAGCTATTAAAAAAACGTCAAAGCACAACTGCCTAATTGCGTATCACACTATCAATCACAATCTGAATCATTTTGAAGGCAATTTCCTTCCTAATCTATTGGTTCATATATTCCAAAAAATTGTTTGCTGCGTGACGTAAATAAATGTCACAAACTCCTTACTCCAACGAACCAAAAATGCTGGCGTAACTGCTCGATCTGTTGGAACCGAGACAAAGAAGCAGTGGAGTGGTTCTGTACATCTTGCTGCGGGAGTGAAGTCAGCGGCCGGCCAACAAGAAAATGACCCGGAGTCAGTGGGGTGCAGTCCGCTGGATCGGATGACAGCGACGTCAGTGGACGTGAATTTAGTATCGCCTCAATCTGTACTAACGTGGTGTTAAAGGTTAATTTACAATTCTCCTACATTTTGGAAATTTACGCTAAGTATGAATGCTGTCAAAATGAAAGCCATTAGTAATGTTTGTGTGTGACGCAACTACCTCGAAGCTATACGTAAACCCACATTTCACCAGATATTTCAGTCCCATCACCAGCATCATCATCATCTGCCTTGGGTTCGGCTTCCAGTCTAACCGGAAGCAGCTGAATACCAGTATTAAACATGGAGCGACTGCCTATCTGACCTCCATAATAAAGTTATTGGGTAATACGATACCCCTTGGTAAGACTGGTTGTCAGGGTTTGGGGCTTCTGACGACTCGTAACGACTGTTTCAATCCCATCATCCTATAAATAATAGGGGCAAGCATTTTGACACCATGAGCAAAAATCTAGACTCCAGGCAGCTAGTGAAAAAAATCCCGATTTATATTCGTGTTTCCTGACCTGGAAATGGAACTCAGAATAGATAGTACTGTGGAATTATGAGGCATAGGGTGTAAAGTTCACTCATTTTCCTTATAAAAGGAAGAATTATCCAACCAGATGGACGTTGTTTAGTAACTGCCCGACAATTTGTTTTGCAAATGCCCGACGCTTGATTTCGGGACTGTGTATATGTATCAGCGGCGAGGTGTCAATTTTTCTAAGAGAGAAGCCGGCGCGAAGCCGGCTTTAACTTATTGACTTATCAAAACTAATACTTACTATCATTCTAAAATTAATATAAAGAACTAAATACAATAAAATTTAACCGCTGAAAACCAAATAAAATGTGTAATATTCTTCCATCTCGTTCTCGCTGACGCATTTTTTCTATGTCCGTCTCTATCGTAACCCGTAGTACAGCGGCTTGCTCTCGTCCATATCAAGCGGCGCCACGTGACCTAGTGTGACATCATGTCGGGATCGCTTTTGAATGAATTTTTAGTTCCTGATTGTGACGTTTTGGCGCCAGGTTAGTTTAGTGCATTTTTTTTTGTAGAAAGTCAATGCTAAAAATAAGCATTTTTGTTTTTTGCATGTTATGGCAAATTAAATACCCGTAGTGTAACTAAAAGTTTTGGCAATAGCAGATACTATTGAGGTGGATATATAGATATAGATACTATACTATTACTATATACAATATATATTTCAAAAGCGGTAGAGATGCGAATCACAGAAGGGAAGCCGGTAGCAATCGTGTTATATGGGGCTTTCGCCACTGATATGTAAACTACTTGCGCGACGCAGGATTTTGGCCACCAGCTGCTTAACCGGACTTGCCTGCGGCTACCTTAATAAATAAAGGTCTCCAGCCAGGGCTTGGGTCCAAAGTCCCTATTGCGAGTTTCTTTTAACGATCTCGAGCTGCCTCAAAGAAGAGATGTCAGCACCAACTGGTGGGGTCCGCAAGGGCCGATGCCTGCCAGGGGTGCAGGTCGTTCGAAAGAGATACCGCGGCACCTGGCACACAGGCAACTGAAGGAACACGGGTGGGTTTTAGTCAGTAAAAGTCTGACACGCCTTCCCGCTCCACCCAGAGCGGGAGAAGTTATTTGATGATTTCTCACCTATAAAAAAACCGTCTCGACCTACCGATCGAGCGCGTTCGGTGCTCCGATTGGACCTGGATTGGTGAAAGGCGAATCGAATCGCCGAACGCCGACGATGGGTTAATTTGTGAAGGTTAAAAGAAACTCACACTAGGACTACAGGACACAGTAGAAGACCGAAGACCATAGGTCCCTGTTTTCTTTTAAAAGGGTGGATTGCCAATGCAAGCGGAACCCTAACCAAAAAAATCTACACGCATAAACACGAAACGAAAACCAATTAAGTTGGCAGTCGCCACCGTACGGAACCATCAATACGAATCAACTCGTTGCTTGCTATTAACTGCCAGTTACACGAGGAGACGGATTGTAGATTTGTAATGTGATCTGGTATTTATTTGTTTAAATAAAATTTGAAACAGCAAAATTGACACAAACATTTCAAATTATGAAGAAAGAATCGTGTCAATTCCATTTTTTATGATAAGATATTTTATGTTTTTTAAAGTCAAAGTCAAAGAAAGAATTCAAATAGGAATGTAAAAGGCACATTTGAACGTCAACATTTACATTAGTATTGAATTGATTCTAGTACTAAGACATACCTATTTAAATATCGTCCTAAACCTAATGACGTAATCGATCTAATTAGATACTAATCATCACAAAAAAAAAAAAAGTATTACGGTGTGTCACTAACTAGCCAAGTTGGTCAAAGAAATAAAGAAAAAATAGGTTTAATTTAGGTTTAGGTTTATTCAGTTAAGGTCTCATTGCCATACTTACTTAAAAGTAACCTTAGATTTGAAACCAATATTAATTCAAGAGTCGAGTTTCTATGCCTGTTACGATTATTTTAGAGTACCTACTTAAGATTTAATGCACTCGAATGGAATAGAATATAACACTTTCATTTGATTTAAAACATGATAATATCTACATTAAGGTCGTATTAATAGAATCATGATCTTACATGTTTCGCCATGGACTGGCATACAAATATTTAAACATGTTAAAAGTAAAAACTTAAAACAACACGTTACAGATTTTTTATGTACTGAACAGCTGAGATATATCTTAATGGTAACTGACTAGTTCGTCAGTTTGTAACGATATAAAATGTTCCGTTGAATGTGAATATTATCTAGCTTACCGATGAGCCCTCATCTTAGCATAACCTCTTTGTAAATAATTTTATGGTTTTTACATTTATTTTATTGTATATACCTTACTGATAAGTGTTAAAATGTAATGTCGTTTTTTTTTTCAAATAAAATAAAATATTAGTAAAACCACTAAGTATTTTGTCCGTTTCATTTCGTAAAATCCCTTTCTCCCTAGCTCCGAGACTACATTCGTGATCACCGCTTATATTTCAGCGGCTGACCCGCCCAAAATTTAGATTGGATTCATCACCAATCAACCTCTTTATACCAATCACATAAGGTCTAAATTCGCTCAACACTTGTTCGGTAGAAAAATATTAAAACAAACTGGTGATTTCTTTCGCGATCTTTTATCTTTGAACCGTCAAAATGAATTTCTTTAATCAGTTTTCGAGTAACGAGTGTAAATATTTAAAACGAACCTTTCATCGGGTTGAATGAGTTTATTTATTTTTGATTTTATGTTGGATTGTTGTTAGTGGAACGGAGCGAGGATAGAAATGAGAGGTGCTGCACCCTAATTGCGAAACTCACGATTAATCATAATTTGTTTTGTTTTGAAACAGATGGCTAAACCATTGGTTCATGTTCAAAAAATGTGTCTGCTCAACAACGTAATTATAACGCAATGAATATTGTTGAACTGTCAAAATGAAACCCGCGATTACGCAATTAGGGTGCAGGTCTCATCGTCTAGCTGTTTTTCAACTATGTTGGGACCGGCTTCCAGTCAAACTGGATGCAGTTTTACCTAGTATTTTACATGGAGCGACTATCTATCTGACAACCCAGTTGCTGTATGATAAGACACTCCTTGGTCAGACTGGTTGTCAGACTTTCGGGGTTCTAACTACCCGTAACGACTTTCCGAGGCACGGATTGGTCTTGGTATGTAAAGATGGTCACAAATCACAAGCCCCTAAGGTATGTCTGTTACCAACTTATCAAAAAGGGTTGTTAGTGTTTATTTTCTACCTTAAACTTTAATCATGGAATTTTGTAATAGTGGCTTATTATGATTCAATGATAATACTAAGTAGTTCATCAAGGGCTTTCTGTTTTTATTTCCATTTAACTTCTGTTTAATTTAATTTTTAAGTTATTATTATAAGTGTTTTTAGTCTAGTTTGTGATCTTCCCGTGCAAGGCCCAATAAATACTTTTTCTTTCTTTCTTAACCAATTCCTAATTAGGTAAAAGAAGATAAAAAACCAACCTGCACCCTAATTGCGTTGGGCACGCCACAATTGCGGCGGTAAGTCCCCTCTTTGAGGAGTGGATTGAGAGGCGCCACGGCATCCTCGCCTTCCGCCTGACGTAGGTACTCACCGGACACGGCTGTTTCGGAAGGTTCCTGTTTCGCATAAGGCGGTAGGAAACGCCCGGGTGTTTCCACTGCGAAGATCGCCTTGAAGACACGGTGGAGCATACGGTGGAGGTCTGCCCGGCTTGGGCGGAGCACCGCTGTGTCCTTGTGGAGGCGATCGGCGGCGACGGTCACTCGCGTCCGGCCTTGGTCCAAGCCATGGTTCGGAGCAAGAGTGCATGGGTAGTGTCACCTCCTTCTGCGAAGCTGTACTGCACGCGAAGGCAGCGCACGTGAGGGAGAGGCAGTATATGCCCCCTCACGGCCTTAGTCGCTGCAGAATACGCCCTGGGCGTTGGGAATCCCAGGCTAATTCCCGACCACCGTAGGCGCGGGCTTGCGGATGGCGAGTAATGGGTAGCTCGCTGTCCAGTAAGGACCAAGCCCGTGTCGACGGCGCGTTTTGTTTCATGCGCGCCTCAAAGAGATGTCAGCACCAACTGGTGGGGTCCGCAAGGGCCGATGCCTGCCAGGGGTGCGGGTTGTTCGAAAGAGATACCGCGGCCCCTGGCACACATGCAACTGAAGGAACACGGGTGGGTTTTAGTCAGTAAAAGTCTAACGTTTCACCCGGAGCGGGAGAAGTTATTTGATGAATGGACCCAAAAAAAAAACTCTAATTGCGTAACACACTATCTATCAGAATCCGAATCATTTTGAAGGATATTGCTAATCCATTGCTTTTTATGTTCGAAAAAATTACTAAATTAATAATTATCTATCACCTCAACAACATAAATAACGCAATGAATGTAGTTAAACTGCCTAATCGCAAGCCACTCCTACCACATGTTATACTATTAAATAAAACAAATCAAATCAAAAGTCATTTATTCAAACTAGGCTGAGAGTCAGCACTTTTTGAACGTCACAATTACATAAGACAGTCCCGCCTAAACGCCCGCCCTTCACCACTTCCTAGTACTTTAGCTGGGAAGAAGAAGTAGTGCAGCAAACTCCTTAGCAGCACAGCTGTCTGTTAAGTTAGAAGAACTTAATTGTATACAATACTTAATAGGTAAGTAATTAACATTAGTAAACACAAAACAAAATGAAATTATTTGCCATTATATGTCAGCTAGCACTCGTCAATATACCAACAAAACGTAGTAACTAAACTCAAGCAGATATAAATAATAAAAACAAAATAATAAACGTAAACAGAACTCAATACTTACATAAAAGCCTCCAGGTATAAAGGCTGTGCCCGCTTACATATGCAATACTGTATTATGTTCATTTATATTTAACTTAAAGTTTAAATCTAAATTATGCCTCTGTTTCGAAGCTACAAGGCGCAAGTTCACAATCCAGAAACTTTAGTCATCATGACACAAACATAAAAAACATAATATCATGCCTATAAGGTTAGGCAGAGTACGCACGGCTACACAACAAGCTATACATTTCCAGTTTGAGCTGATCTCGCATTGTATAGGATTTCCGTAGCATGCGAGATCAACGTAAACTGGAAATGTATAGCTATATGAGTAGCCGTGTGTACCTACTTAAAGTACACCTACATTTCGCCGATAAAAGCCTACATACAAGAAAAAAAGACAAATCAGAACCTCCTCGTTTTGAAGCCGGTTAAAAATGACGCTCACATTAAAGGGAATCTAGTCGCAGGCTCGAACTCACTCGCAGGTCTGGCTAAAAAGCACGCTGCCTCACCAGGCATCGTGTCCGACAGAGGTAGTATCAGTGATGAGCAGTTAGACGCTAGTCTACACGCACAACGTTATTGAGTGAGATGAAGGATCATTTATAGTAAAACAGGCACGCATAAAAATAAGAACAGCCCTTCGGAAGATCGGGTTTTATAAAAAACAACCGCATAAATCAATGACCAATAAAGTGTATTGATCTTTTCGATATTTGAGCTTTGTCGGTACCGACTTAGTTTTGGAGATTTCATACTTCTTTTATCACCTAAGAACGCCCAAAGTTAGGTTAAATTAGCAAGAAAAACTAATCTTTATTGGCTCCTAACTTTTTAATGGCTTTTTATTTTAGTATTCTGTTTCCGTACAGACAATATTAATAATGAAAAAAAAACCATACCATATTGAATTTTTGATGTGCATTGTTGAACAGTGGAGTAATAAATTTCCGAAGTTTGTATGGAAAAAATGTCGACTAGATTCACCTTAAACCATCAACACAACAAAATCAATCATTCCCCATAATACTTTATGAAACGTAAAAAAAACAATGTAGCTACACATATAATAACAAATAAATATGCATGGCTGGCTGTCTGCAACCAATCAACTCCTGTTTTGATAGCAAATATCATCGGGAAACTCAAATAAAACATAGGTATGACAAACAGACATTTCGTGAAAATATTAAAAGTAAAATGGGACTGCGACCAGAGTGTTCAGTTTTTCAATTTACGTGTCGCTGTTCAAGTTAATAATTTAGAGGATTTTTGTGGAAATTCTGGCACTTTTTTGTGGGTGATGTGATGTTATAAGTTTTGTTGGTAATAAAAAGGGAATAATGTGATGGGTGGGAGGAATGAAAGGGAAAAACATTATTCATTGATTTGTATTATGTGTTATTTAATTTAATTTTTTTGTAAGTTCAATTCTGATTCTGTGACTGTTAAATTTGACATTTTATTTAAATTCTAAAACTGTGATGATTAAATTTGAAATTTTATTTCAATTCTGTCACTTAATATTTTTGTATAGTTACTGACATTCTATTCTTGTCTGTTGCAGCATTGTGTTTTATTTATTGTAATATGGAGTTTGCCTTAAATTAATTAATTTTAATTTTAATTGACCCCAAGTAGATTTAGACGTAGCTGGTAGGCATAATATAGGTATCTATTTACCCATGTACAAAAAATATATCATTAACAACATAACCTAAATTATTTCGTCTTTTTTTGCTGTCACGGATTCAGTACCTGCATGATTGTTAAATCCTCTGAATATTTTTTTTTCATTTTTTCAGAGATTATTGACAAAAAAAAATCTTCGATACAATTTGACTGCGTACTTACGTATTACATTTTTCTATGAATCAGAAACAGCAGATCTTTTTTGATATTCAACGAAAAACTTCTGCCCTAGAGGATCAACTATATGCTGATAAATGTCCTCACTACCATAGATAAAATAATTGGTTTTTGTAGGAATGTGTCATTTATCAATCACAATAAAATTATCACACTGGAATAAAAGAATACCATTTCAATACCTACGACAAATATCACAAAAATCTTCTTCATTGTTCATTCAAGGTCGCATTTTACGATTTCCCATAGATTGAGCCAGAGACGGATATATTATTTGCATAGAGACGGCGCCACAGATCCTAACCTCTTTTATTATGTGCTAATCACTACAGGATTATAGGTTGTGTGTACAGGGTGTTGCATGTTTGATTTATGTGTTTTTTTATTTTATTATTTTTCTGGAATTTTTATTAAGGTCGGCTTATTAGTCGATCGCGTCAACGGGCAAATGGACACTTATAAATATTAACTGTAAGTATCATTTTTTGTAGGCGATTCTCACAAAGTTAATTTATTTTTGGGTGAAACGACAACTCCAGAAATACGGATTAGGCAATTGGCACGTTTTGTATTTTATGCAATAATTAAGTATAGTTAAGTTTCTTTTACTTGATAATAGAAGAAAATCTAACTAATTTTAGTACTTCATACCATTAGCTGGAAAAAATACGTATTATTGAAGTTAACTCAAAAATACCCAAGATAAGTTAATAAATTGTTTTTTTAATGATTTTTTTTATGAATCCACAGTAATTAGGTACTATAGGTACCGAAGGGATCTAGCTACAAATGAAATAGTTAATAGAGTTTAACTCCGTGGTACTCCACGTATAAATAAAGAGGTCAAGACAATAATAAGGCCACGCCTAATACAATTAAATATATTTTCTTTGGGATTAATCTCATCCTATTCTCATAGACGGATAGAATCCTAGACACATCATCTTGATAGTTAAAATGTGACAGTCATTCCATTACCGGCCTGTATTCACATAAAGGTTTGCACTCTTTAAGCAACAAACCTTTACAGTACCTACATCACTCAATCTGCCTAGCTTTTTCACAACTATGTTGGGGTTGGCTTCCAGTCTAACCAGATGCACCTGACTCCATAACCCAGTTACTGGGAAATACCATTTGGTAAAATTGGCTTGCCAGACTTTCAAATTTCTGGCGATATGTACAAAAATAAAACAGTTGAATTGAGAACCTCTTCCTTTTAAAGTCGGTTAAAAGACGTAGGTATATGTCAATAAATCGAGCAACCACACTCCATTATCTCACGATTACTTACATTTCTTACAATAATAAATATGCATGAAACGGAATCCTTATTTCAACGTCATCCTCACCGCACTGTCAAGATGTCATACAAAAACTGAGACAACATAATATTAGGGTACCGTAATCATTGCGGCGGCGGTGAAGCCAACCGCGAACGTTTGCGGTTCCGTACTCGTAATAATTCACGACGTTGTTAAGAAAATGAACAAGGATATTTTGTGAAAGCGTTATTTTGTGTTATATTTTATAAAGAGCCGTATTTTAAGCTGGTTTCCGTATTCCGTATTCGTAGATGATCGATACCGAGGGTTTGTTTGTTATTGTACCATCCTAGTTCAAATTTCATTGAAAAAAAAAAAAACTACCTGGACTTTTTCCAAATATGTTTGGGTTCGCTTCCAGTATCACTGAATGCAGCTGAATGCCTGTATTCTACCTCCTCAACCCAGTTACTGAGAGAGACAAGTGGCCCTAGTGTGAGTTTCATTTAACCATCTTGATCAAACGCATCGAGCGCGTTTGGCGCTCCTATTGGTCCGTCACCAAGTCAGAGCCAATCGGAGCGCCAAACGTGCTGGAAGCGCTTGATCGAGCTGGTTAAATGAAACTACCACTAAGGCTTTAGATGGCTCTTGGTAAAACTGGTTATCAGACTTTTGGGCGTCTGGCGGCACGTAATGACTGTCAAAGATCCACGAATGACAGCCGGGACAAACCGTTTAACGTACTTTCCGAGGCACGAATGGGTCTTTATATATAAACACTTCACAAAATTATTAATGGTTCCATAGATGCGCAACTGATTAACTATTTTAACTTTAGGCCTAGTCAACGTAGCAAACGACATCATCGTATTTTTCAATTGCCAACATCTACCTTAAACACCACCTTTAATAGCCCTCTAACACGTATGGCAAGGTTATATAACGAAAGGTCAAACTTGACGGCTTACCCTATCGAAGTTTGCGGCGGTGAACCTGGCGGAGCTGGGGGTCACCAATGGCATCCGGATGAGGGTCACTGCGACTGGAGCCCGGATGCTGGAGGTCCCCGGTGCGGCCAGTGGCCCGACCGCTGACGCTCTGGCCGAAAAGCTCAGGGCGTCCCTTGATGCGGACGAGGCCCGAGTGTCCAGGCCCACCAAGTGCGCTGACATGCGCATCTTGGGCCTGGATGACTCGGTGACGGAGGACGAGGTGGTGGCCGCCATCGTCAGGACTGGGGAGTGCTCCGCCGAGCAGGTGAAGGCGGGCACCATTCGTCCTGACAGCACGGGGATGCGAACCATCACGGTGAGCTGCCCCGTGTCGGCGGCCAGTAGAATCACTGGCGAGGGCCGTAGGCTCCTGGTAGGCTGGGTTTCCGCGCAGGTGAAGTTGCTGGAGCCCAGACCTCTGAGGTGCTTCCGCTGCCAGGTGGGGCACCACGTGGGTGTGAAATGCACCTCGGAGGTGGACCGCAGCAGTCATTGCTTCCGCTGCGGTCAGCCCGGTCACAAGGCCGGCTCGTGCAATGCCACGCCGCACTGCTATGTATGTGCGGCAGCTGGCAAGCCGGCCGAACACCGGGCTGGGAGCAAGGCCTGCGCTCCACCCGCCGAAACCAGGAGCCGGGGCAGGGGCAAACCCTCCGCCACCGCCGTCACCGCCGCAGCTGCCGCCACCGCCGCCGCCGCTGCCGCCTGCACCGTCGTCGCCGCCGCCGTTCCTAGCGTGGCAGGGCCCACACAGGGGGCCCCGGAGGGGGTTGAAATGGACTGCCATTAATGGCCCCATTTCGCCTCCTCCAGGCGAATATCAACCACTGCGCCGCCGCTCAGGACCTGCTGCTCCAGAGCATGGCGCAGTGGTCGATTAACATCGCCGTGGTCGCTGAGCCGTACTTTGTCCCGCCCAGGGATGACTGGGTGGAGGACCTGAGCGGCTCAGTGACCCTCATTTCGTCGGCCGCCGCCGGTACCCCGACCCTCGAGGGTGCCAAGAGGGGAAGGGGTTGCGTAGCAGCCCGGTTCGGGGAGATTGTCGTGGTAGGGGTGTACTTCTCCCCGTGCCGAACTCTCGCCGAGTTCCACAACTCCCTAGCGGAGTTGAGAGACGTCGTCGTCGGGTTCCGTTCCCTCCCCGTGCTCGTCCTCGGGGACTTCAATGCCAAGAACTTGGCTTGGGGTTCCCGTCTGACGGACGTGCGGGGCAGGATGGTGGAGGACTGGGCTCTGGAGACAGGCCTGGTCGTCCTGAACCGGGGATCTGTCGCCACGTGTGTGCGGATGCGGGGTGAGTCGGTGGTGGACATTTCGTTCGCCAGCCCCACTCTGTCGCCGCGTGTCGTCGACTGGCGCGTCATGGAGGGGGTGGAGACGTATTCCGACCACCGGTACATCCGATTTGACGTCTCCGCCCAGACCTCGAGCGCGCCGGTCCAACGGGCCCCGTGTGGTCCGCGGTGGGCGCTGAAGCGGCTGGACCGGGAGCTCCTCCTGGAAGCCTCGATCGTGCAGGCCTGGGTGTCACCACCGGACAGGCCTGCCGACATCAACGACGAGGTTGACTGGTTCCAGGAGGCCATGTCCGAGGTTTGTGACGTGGCAATGCCTCGGGTCCAGCCAGGACGCGCTTCACGCCAGGTATACTGGTGGTCGCCGGAGCTCACAGCTCTGCGCGAGGCGTGCGTTGCTGCGCGTCACCAGTACACCAGGCACCGCAGGCTCCGTGTCCGCCCTCCGGATACGGAAGCCATTCAGGCGGAGCTGTACGAGGGGTACAGAGCGGCGAAGACCGCCCTCCGAGCGGAGATCCTGCGGGCTAGAATGCTGGCCCGCGAGGAGTCGCTGGAGACTCTGAACAGAGACCCGTGGGGACGCCCCTACAAAACGGTGCGGAATAAAATCCGCCCGTGGGCTCCCCCGCTGACGCAGAGTCTCCGGCCTCAGCTCGTGCAGGACGTGGTGAGCGCTCTGTTCCCTTCGCGAGAGGAGCACGCTCCCCCGCCCATGGCTCCGCCTGCTGCGGTGCCCGATGCGGACCACACCGACGACGACGACGATGCTCCAGAGGTGACGGAGGTAGAGTTGAGAGTGGCGGTACGTAGGCTGAATGCCAAGAGTACCGCCCCAGGACCCGACGGCTTGCCTGGAAAAGCCTGGGTCCTGGCCTTGGAGGCTCTCGGGCCTCGACTAAGAGGGCTCCTAAGCGCATGCTTGGAGGAGGGCCGGTTCCCACTTCGTTGGAAGACGGGGAAACTGGTCCTCATTAAGAAGCCGGGGCGCCCCGCGGACTCTCCGTCCGCTTACCGGCCCATCGTGCTGCTCGACGAGGTGGGCAAGCTCTTTGAAAGAGTAATTGCAGACCGCCTCGTCGGGCGGCTGGTGCGGGTGGGGCCGGATTTGGCGGAGAGCCAGTTCGGTTTCCGCAGGGGGCGCTCCACGGTGGACGCCATCATGCGCGTGCGAGCCCTCACGACGGGGGATGCTGTGGCCCGGGGTGGGGTCGTCTTGGCGGTGTCTCTAGACATCGCCAATGCCTTTAACACCCTGCCCTGGAGTTGCATAAGGGAGGCACTCCGGTATCACCGGATGCCGACCTACCTCTGTCGTGTGGTCGAGGCCTATTTGACGGACAGGGCCGTCATCTACCCCGGTCACCAAGGAGAGTGGAACCGGCGAGAGATGTCGTGCGGTGTCCCACAGGGATCGGTTCTGGGGCCGCATCTGTGGGACATCGGATACGACTGGGTGCTGCGCGCCGACCTCCCTAGCGGCGTCAGCGTAGTCTGCTACGCTGACGACACGCTGGTCCTGGCGCAAGGGAGGTCGTACCAGGCGGCGGCCGACTTAGCGGCAGACGGGGTTGCGACAATCGTCGATAGGATCCGGCAACTGGGACTCGAGGTGGCCTTGCACAAGTCCGACGCCATGTGTTTTCATGGTCCTCGGAATGCGCCACCGGCGGGTTCCCAGATAACGGCGGGAGGGGTTCACATCGGCGTCGAGTCGACGATGAAGTACCTGGGACTCGTCCTCGACAGCCGGTGGAACTTCGCGGAACACTTCCGACGTTTGGCTCCCAGACTGGAGCGGGCCGGGGCTGCTTTGAAGCGGCTCTTGCCCAATCTAGGGGGGCCAAACGCCTCCTGCCGGAGGCTCTACGCGGGGGTCGTGTGGTCCATGGCCCTATACGGGGCGCCGGTGTGGGCGCCTACATTGAGGCGCCAACCAGCGCGAAAGCTGAAGGCGTCCCATAGGGTCATGGCGATCAGAATGATCCGGGGATACCGCACGATCTCAGGTGAGGCGGCGGGCCTCCTTGCCGGATTACCGCCATGGGATCTGGAGGCAAAGGTCCTCGCGCATATCTGGGAGTGGCGCGAGGAGGCCAAACGCCGGGGCGTTACTCCGCTGCCGCGAGAAATCGAGGTGCAGCGGACAGAGCTCCGGCGGGATCTCATGGCGACATGGAGAGCGCGATTGTCGCAACCCGGTGCTGGGCACGCCACGATAGCGGCGGTAAGTCCCCTCTTTGAGGAGTGGCTTGAGAGGCGGCATGGCGTCCTCACCTTCCGCCTGACGCAGGTCCTCACCGGACACGGTTGTTTCGGGAGGTTCCTGTTTCGTATAAGGCGGGAGGAAACGCCCGGGTGCTTCCATTGCGAAGATCGCCCTGAGGACACGGTGGAGCATACGGTGGCGGTCTGCCCGGCTTGGGCGGAGCACCGCCGTGTCCTCGTGGAGGCGATCGGCGGCGGCGATCTCTCGCGTCCGGCCCTGGTGCAGGCCATGGTACGGAGCGAGAGTGAATGGTTAGCCGTCACCTCCTTCTGCGAAGCAGTAATGCTCGCAAAGAGGGAGGCGGCGCACGTGAGGGAGAGGCAGTATATGCGCCCTCACGGCCGTAGTCGCCGCGGGAGAAGCCCTGGGCGTCGGGAATCCCAGGCTGATTCCCGGCCACCGTAGGCGCGGGCTTGCGGACGGCGAGTAATGGGTAGCTCGCTGTCCGGTAAGGACCAAGCCCGGGTCGACGGCGCGTTGTGTTCCACGCGCGCCTCAAAGAGTTGTCAGCACCAATAGGTGGGGTTCGCAAGGACCGATGCCTGCCAGGGGTGCGGGTTGTTCGAAAGAGATACCGCGGCCCCTGGCACACAGGCAACTGAGGGAACACGGGTGGGTTTTAGTCAGTAAAAGTCTGACACGCCCTCCCGCTCCACCCAGAGCGGGAGAAGTTATTTGATGATTTCCCACCCAAAAAAAAAAAAAAAAAAAACACTATCGAAGTTTTCTCTATGAGTTTCGTTTCATACAGACGCTCCCTATATAGACAGTGTGAGCAATGTACGCCTACATAGCTCAAACTGTTTAGATTTCCGTAGTGTTCTAGATTTAGGTTTACTGGACACACTTTTTATTTTATTTTCTTATTGTCTCTAATTTTTTCATTATGTCAATGTCATGCATACCTGTTATTTGTACGGTTACTGAAATGCCAATGTTTAGATGTAAGTTTTATTTGAAATGTAAGTGACAGTGCTGTTGGTGTGCTTATTATTATAAATAAATAAATAAATAAAGTTCTAGCTTTTGTCCTCGGCTCCGCCGGCGAGGATATCGGTTGTCTCTGCCAAATTTCATGACGGTCGGTTCAGCGGTTTAGGCGTGAAAGCGTAACAGGCAGGCAGACAGACAGAGATACTTTCGCATTTATAATATTAAGTAGGGATCATTCATTCACGAACCAACCGCGGCTATCGTATCTTAACTTTCGAAAAAATACAAAACGAGAAATTACCAAAAAATATTGTTTGAAGAAGAATTCCATGTCGGAAAATTGGTTGAAGTCAACTGACTTTTTATTAGTGTTTATGCTGTGGAATCTGAAACCGTATACATACTTTGTAACACAGACTTTTTGCACATCAAGTGTTGCTTTATTTAATTCTATTTTTTTGCATGTTGAAGGACAAAATCAATCGTATTGTTGGCCTCCTAAATAAGGCATGGTTTTATACCGACACATTATTGCCCGACTGCAGGGCAAAGGCCCTCTTCTCATACAGAGATGGCACGAGCATTGATTACCACGAAACTTTCTTGAGCAAGACAGATTGCCGATTTCAGAGGCTATTTTAAATGGGCTGGCTAAACTCCGCAGACGCAATATCTGAACATGATAAAATAAAAAGATTTGATGTTTTCTTCTGGGAGGTCAAACACCGTTAATGTTGTTAGCAAATTGAAACGCTTTTTTTAAATATTCATAATAACATCACCCTGTATCTTCAAATATTGCGTGACGTAATAACATAAACATTGCATACTAATTTGAAGTCCCGGGTTCGTTTCCTGAGTTGCGACGGACACATAAAAGCGAACAAAAAATCTTTTGTTGTTTTACGTTCAAGGTTAGTGTGCAAGAGAGGGTAGGCAGAGGTCATTCTTTTGTACGTAGTATTACTATATATTGTTAAGTTTTTCTAAAACTTGAAAGAAAAAAGAAAGAAAGAAAGAAAATACATTTATTGCTCAATTGCTCTATCCTGTCATGATTTTCTGGTTGCTAAAATTGGTATCGACACTTCATCCATGCCAGTGGGCCCTATCAGAATACCAGCGCTGCGATACCTTTAAATGCCGCAGCATCATGCTGAGATAGAGGCCTTTTGGCCTCGTACAGTATTTTGTTTTTTGTTTTTTTATTTTTTACTTTTTATAATATTTTATATTTAAATTTTTTATTAAGCATATTGTGTAGTTAAGTTTGTGATATTCCTGTGCGAGTCTAATAAATACTTTTTCTTTCTTTTCTTTCTTTCTTTATGTAGAGCAGTGGTGGCCCAGTGGTAACGACCGCGCCTTGCGAGTTGTAGGTTCGAACCTAGATGGGCACTTTATTTCGTGTAAATTATTTCATCACCACTGCTCTCAAAACGGTGAAGGAAAACATCGTGAGGAAACCGGCATGTCCTAGAACCAAAACTTCGACATCGAACCAAAACATGTGACATCTACCAACCCGCACTGGGCCCGCGTGGTGGATTACGGCCCACTCCATCTCGGCGAGAGGAAGCCTGTGTCCCAGCTGTGGGAACGTTATAGGCTGATTATCCTATGGTATGCTTCCTTCATGTGTATCTGCTGGTCAGTTTGTTGCGCCACTTTTTCTTCCCACGGGCGTGCTGGAGGACTGGGGTACTTAGAAGAAGGTGTGAAAGAACTCCCTAGAACGGATGAGTCATCACCATCATCATTTCAGCCGAAAGACGTCCACTGCTGGACATAGGCCTCCCCCAATTTGAGGGGGCTTGCCATAATCGCCACGCTTGGCAGGCGGGTTGGCGATCGCAGTATGGTGGTCAAATGCATAGAGAACGCTGCTGCTTATTCTCTAGTAAGTCCTTTAGTCGCCTCCTACGACACCCTAGGGAAGAAATGGGATGGTGCTATTCTTTACGTCCGGCACAGGGGGGCTACTCTCTAACTCCGTCAACGAAAATACGGGCCCGTCCGAAAATAGTTCGAAACTTCGAAGTGACTCCTACAGCTGATTAATAAACTTTTTTGGACGGGTAAAGTCATTTATGGAGTAGGGACAACTATCAAATCGTGTAGTAATTCATTCTTAGTTTGGGCCTCAAACTAATCATAGGTACCTAAGTGATATGGAGTAGGAAACGCCCGTAACTTCGACCAAGATTACGGATTTCGTGCTTAGAGAGTAGACCCCTGATCCTAATATTGTTCTAATATTGGAAACGTGAAAGTTCCAACCAGCGTCAGACAGCATCAGTCTGTCTGGCATTATTGCTGAAATGAACCTTTTTGGCGCAGCCGTGAGGCACACACTGTTGTAGTTATTTATTTATTGTCACTTTTTTATTTGTTATTGTATTTTGTGTTTCTCGGACTGTGTCCAAATAAACGGTATTCTTTCTTTCTTTAGAAATTCGTACGTTTGTTACTCAATCACGCAGAAACGGCTGAACGGATTTGAATGAAATTTGGCATACAGATAGTTTATAACCTGCACCCGAATAGCGTAACGCACAATCAATCATAATCTGTTTCATTTTGACAGTTCAACAATATTCATTGCGTTATTTACGTTGTTGGACAGACACATTTTTCGAACATAATATGAAGCAATGGATTAGCAATCTGTTTCAAAATTATTCAGGTTCTGATTGATCGTGCGTTACGCAATTAGGATGCTGGATTAACACATGAAATGCTTTTTATCTCGATAGAGCGTTCCCGTGGGATTAGTGGATCAAAGGGCACAGTGGATCCTTAGGTAATGACGCCGCAGATGAACTTGCGAAGAGAGGCTCAGATACGAACGTGCTAGGCCCATACCCACTTTTCCCCCTGCCTTTCTCACAATTTCGTGCGTGGATTCGCCAAAAATCAACCGAACATCATAATAACCGATGGTCACGGGCTACAGACTGTAGACAGTCAAAATTGGCTTTACCGACTGTACACCCGCGATTAACCAAAAAGCTTCTCAGCCTGAGTAGAAATAACCTTAGAATAATCATAGGAACAATTACGGGCCATAACCCCCTTATCAAACATCTTCATAATATAGGCGCCACAGACAGCCCGCTTTGCAGAGGCTGCCTTAACGCCGAGGAATAAGCCGCCCACGTCATCCTGGAATGCGAGGCCGTGGCTTCTCAACGTGAAGAAATCCTCGGAACAGTGAGGTCGCTCCGCGAAGCCTGTGAAGCTCCCAGGAAGCTTCTGTGCTGTTGGACGGAGCTAGGCTGGCTTTGTTAGCCAGAATCCCCACGCACAACGGACCGAATGGGAGTCTACGTGCGGAAAAGGGAGTCCCATCATCATCAGCATCCCGTGGGATTATTTTCGACCTTCACACGGGCGAAGATGCTGGCCAAAATTAATAATTTTATAAACGAACTTAAAAGCTATCTTCAGTCATTTTTAATTATAAATTCTCGCTAAAACTAATTTAACTACAGGAAAGACGTAGTTTATCTAATCAACATTCAAACGGCGTCGAAACATTATTGATAATCCAAAATGGCTGCAAGTTTCGGGTGGCCCAAATTATCTATAACAACTGATCGACAAGACATGAATACTTAATTGTGTTGAATCATAGTTAACGTGATGGATTGACTGTCAATGATTTAGGATTTTTGCATTTTGAGACTAGTGTTTTGACCTGCATGGCTC
Source organism: Antitype chi (assembly GCA_947359405.1). Lineage (NCBI taxonomy): Eukaryota > Metazoa > Arthropoda > Insecta > Lepidoptera > Noctuidae > Antitype > Antitype chi. The sequence continues at coordinate 5,334,439 of OX375835.1, read as the reverse complement.
GTGGCTAAGGGGCTCGAGGCTACATGATAACTGCCGCACGGGTCGATCGAAGGTTACGCTTGCGGCGGTGGTTCGTGGATAGGACCCGCACATATCGATGCCCCTGTATGCCTGTATGAAGCCGTTGGTCCCGGCTGTCATTTGAAGATCTTCGACAGTCGTTACGGGTCGTCAGAAGCCCGAAAGTCTGACAACCAGTCATACCAAAGTGTATCGTATTACCCAGTAACTTGATCATTTCATTTATTTCCTCTTCGTAATAGGTATAAAGTTTTATAAACCATTTTAGTTTATTCTATATTCTGCTGAATACAAACCACTGGTAAAGAAAAGTACTTAATAATTAAAACTACGATATACAAAATAAATACAAAAACAAAAGGACACTTAGGCGTCGAAGTATTCCTCCGCATCGCTGTCATCAGGAAACGTGCCCAGAAGACTGGCAGCATTGCCACGTTGAATGGCAATGCTAATTCTTTGGCCAAAGAACGACCCAGCCCTCTGGTCACGTGAAGTGTCGACCAGCCGGCGAGAAATTTCCTTAAAGAGGAGACGTGCACTCGGGCCCCATGACCCGAGTGTTTCGACCCCAAACGGCTCAAAACTGTAGTTACCCATTAGGTTACAGTATTTACGCCGCTTGAGGGTCTCAGCAACAGCAGCAGCGACGCCAGCACAGCCCGCCGTGCTAGGAACTGGGTTGTGGAGACCAGATAAGCAGCCGCTCCATGTAAAATATTGGTATTCAGCTGCATCCAAAGAAACTGGAAGCTGATTCCAACAAAGCTGGGTTAAGTCTAGGCAGATAATGATGAACCATATCGACCTACCTATATTATCTCCACTGCTGGGACACAGGCCTCCTCTCTGTGAGAGGAGTGGGCTTAATCCGTCAGGCGGGTCCAGTGTGAGTTGGTGGATATTAAAAATATCTTCGAATCTTTGGTTCTGAAATATTTCCCGGTCAGTCTTAGGGGTTTTCTTAACCGTTTTGTGGGCTCTTGCATAATTTTCATAACTATATGGATCAAACAAAAGATGAAAACGAAATGGAGACTAGAGAAGCGTTTTTTTTTTTGTTTGGGTGGGAAATCATCAAATAACTTCTCCCGCTCTGGGTGGAGCGGGAGGGCGTGTCAGACTTTTACTGACTAAAACCCACCCGTGTTCCCTCAGTTGCCTGTGTGCCAGGGGCCGCGGTATCTCTTTCGAACAACCCGCACCCCTGGCAGGCATCGGCCCTTGCGGACCCCCCCATTTGGTGCTGACATCACTTTGAGGCGCGCGTGGAACACAACGATCCGTCGACCCGGGCTTGTCCTTACCGGACAGCGAGCTACCCATTACTCGCCATCCGCAAGCCCGCGCCTACGGTGGCCGGGAATCAGCCTGGGATTCCCGACGCCCAGAGCGTCTCCCGCGGCGACTACGGCCGTGAGGGCGCATATACTGCCTCTCCCTCACGTGCGCCGCCTCCCTCTTCGCGAGCTTTACTGCTTCGCAGAAGGAGGACTAGAGAAGCGTTGGAAGTATTTTGTGAAAGATGATATGCCAGGAAAGAGGGTGAATACTAAGACGTTAGCTAAAAGTAACGAATGGAAAATATTGGCAAGCTGCACCAGCTCCAAATGAATAAGGAATAAGCCGATGACGTATTATAAATAGATGCGTCATACACTTATATTATAGAGCACTCAAAAACAGCGTAAACTATGAATGTAGCTACCTACTAGTACATACAATCAGAACAGAAAGACCCATACCGATTTCTGTTGTTAAAAAGAGATAATCACATATAATTAGTTGCGTCACTGGCATGTCGCCGCGTCACTGGATGGTACGTAACTAATAACTCGACAGGCAATTACCTTGCATTTTTCTTGCTAATATTGAGCACCGGTAACGCATCTAAAGGTAATACATCATTGGAATATGCTCCATAAAAACTCACCAAAAAACACAAATCCTTGACCGAAGCTAAATAAACTTTAGCCACACCAAATTCCATCCATTTTACTAACTTTTTTTTTACCAAAACCCGTCTATCCTAACCAAACGTAGCGGCAAAGCCGTTTGAGTAGGTTTTTTCGAGGTGTTGAAGTGCGGCGCCCGGATTCTGTTTGACAAATAAAGACGACCTAACAAAAAACCCATTTGCATGTGTTAATAGTACTGCCATTGTTTTACAAGCACTTTTGAGGTCTTCCTTGGATGGAGATGTTGTTTTAAAGTCTTTTTTGAAGACCGGTTTTTATTTTTTGGTTTTTGTTTGTGCTGAAATTAGGTTGGTATGTTTATGAGAATTAGCGAGGCTCGTGGCCATGTGGGGATGGGGGTAGGCTTGTTCCAAGTCCGCCTGGCTAGCTACCACCATCATATCTAAGTCTGTTACCACACCAGCAATAATAAATAAATAAATAATAACTTTATTGTACTAAGAGAAACACATAAATTTTAGTTATACACTAAACATGATTGTGCAAGTGGCGGACAAAATCAGGTTAAACAGATGGCTCCTGAATTAAGTAAAAAGATACTTGTATCTGAAAATTCAAAGTTCCTGATAAATATTGAATCATCATCATCATTTCAGCGGAAAGACGTCCACTGCTGGACATAGACCTCCCCCAAGCTCCGCCACTTCGACCGGTTCTGTGCTTCCCGTATCCAGCGGACTCCTGCGGCCCTCACAAGGTCATCGGTCTACCTATATATATATAGGTAATATTGAATATGATAACTTAAATCCAGTCAGGTTATAGTGACTCAGTAATTAGAGGTTTCAGTATTGCGAAAGGTATTCATGTGCTGATCGTTAGAATATCTTCTTTACCATCGTAAGACAACTTCTGCAACTAATTAGTTAGCTTTGCTTTTAGCACAAACTTGGTTTAGCAATATACTGTTATGGTGAACCTAGTCCACATTTTTTGCATACGAACTTCGGGAGTGTTTTACTTCACTGTCTGACATGGCACATCCAAAGTAAAATATGATATCGTTTTGTCTCATTTTTAATACTGTCTGTACGGAAACAGAATACTAAAATAAAAACGCATTAAAAAGTTAGCAGCCAACAAAGATTCGTTTTTCTTGTTAATTTTACTTAACATTGGGCGTGTTTAAGTAATAAAAGAAGTGTAAAATCTCCAAAACCAAGTCAATACCAAAGTTCAATTATCGAAAAATTCAATAAACTTTATTGGTCATTGATTTATGCATGGGTTTTTCATAAAACCCGATCTTCCAAAGGACTTTTCTTAATTTTTTCGTGATTTTTTTACCGAAAATGATTCTGCATCTCACTCAATAACGTTGTGCATGTAGAGTAGCGTCTAACTGCTCATCACTGATACTATCTCTGTCGGACACGAAGCCTGGTGAGACAGCGTGATTTTTAGCCAGGCACACCAGTGAGTTCGAGCCCGCGACTAGGTACCCCTTAAGATAGCCAGTTCCTCTGTGGTTGAGGATTCTGGGAGCTCGCTTCCACTTTCGGTGAGATGAAGACCAAGAGCTTCCCTGATGTGCGCAGTCACAATGATTAATGACTCATCAGCATTAGGTACTTCATCATACCAAGCTTTGCAACTATGTTGGGTTCGGCTTCCAGTCTAAACTGTTGCAGCTGAATACCAGTATTTTACATGGACCGACTGCCTATCTGACCTCCACAACCCAGTTACTGGGTTATACGATACCCCTTGGTAAGACTGGTTGTCCGAATTTCCTGCTTCTGACGACCCGTAACGACTGTCAAAGATCCACGAATGACAGCCGAGACCCACGGCTTAACGTGCTATCCGTAGCTCGGGGACTTGGTATGTAAAGATGGTCACCCATCCACGGGCCCACCGCGGCAAGTGTCGCTTAACCTGATCGATCGACCTGTGCAGCTGTTATTACTTAAGTACAAGCCATTATACTTACTTATGAACAAATTCAAATACATAGTACATACATGAACCGTGCAGGTAACTATATTGATCCAAGCCAATATAAGATTATGTTGCGAAGGCGTTTTTCGTTGGCATTTTTAATCTTGATGCGATCTTCGTGGTTGGTTCAAGTTATAAACTGAATCTGCACCCTAATTGCGTAACTCACGATTCATCATAATTTGTTTCGTTTTGAAACAGATGGCTAAACCATTGCTTCATATGTTCGAAAAATGTGTCTGCTCAACAACGTAAATAACGCAATGAATATTGCTGAATTGTCAAAATTGAACCGATTATGATTAATCGCGTGTTACGCAATTAGGGTACTGGTGTATTTTATTCTCTATCTTTTGCCAGCGGTTTCGCCCGCGTCAAGGTCGTAATTTATCCCGCAGGAACGTACTACCGGGACAAAAAGTATCCTATGTGTTAATCCAGGTTACAAACTATCTGTGTGCCTAATTTAATTTAATATATTACCATATTACCAATACTCCCGATGTTACCTACACCCCAGCCTGTACATAAACCAAAAATAATAGTTTAAAAAACTACAAACACGCTTTAAAAACCAAACTAAAAAAGGAGAAAATAATTTAATTCAATTAAAAAGCGTGGGGTGCTTTTTGAGGTATTTTTATAATCAATTAATGTCAAGCACCCCACGCTTTTTAATTGAATTAAATTATTTTCTCCTTTTTTAGTTTGGTTTTTAAAGCGTGTTTGTAGTTTTTTAAACTATTATTTTTTTTCTATTTTTTGCTAACTACAAAAACGTGTTTTTTTTTTCTCATTTTTTTTTTTAAATTATTGTATTGTCATCGGTCGGTCCTCGATAAGTTTACAAAGTTTCAATGAAATCTGACCGTTTAAAGTGGGTCAAAATCGCGCTCAAAGGAGTCGGTTACATACAAACAAACAAACAAACATACAAGTGAAGTTAATATAAAGCGTGTAAAAACACTTTGCCCGTACTGGGAATGGAACCCAAGACCTCACACACTAGTGCTCATAGCTTTTTTCGTTATTTCTGTCTTCCTGCTTGTGACCACTAAGTCAGGGAGACAATGATTTTGTACCGAATACTTTCCATGATTTGCCCAAAATATTATTTTCTCTTATGAATTCGACTATCCACCAAGTATACGTTTTTAAATGATATAGCTATGTGTGTGATATTAAAGTGAACTTTTCATATTTGCGCCTTGTCGGACGCGCGTTAATAATCATTTCATACTTGTAGCATACCGACTTGTGTGGTGGACGCACCTGTTGTCGGCCGGCACTTATTAAAGATTTACCTTTTAAAAGTTAAACTGACTTTGTAATTACGGTAAACTTATTATTATTACCCCGTAGGTACAGTCCTACTACTGGGCAAATTTCTACCTCCGTTCCTTCTATTGATCACGAATATGTATGGAAAAGTGACCTTAGATAATTCTAAACATTCATGTAAATTCTATACATAAGTCATTACCGGCCATTAAACTATAGTTGTGATGTTTGTAAATGGCATTCAGGCTTTTCCAGCGGTTTCACCCGCGTGGAGGCCAAAAATTATCCCACAGAAACGTACTACCGGGATAAAAAATCCTATGTGTTAATCCAGGTTATAAACTACTAGCAGCGCTCCGCGGTTTCACCCACGTAGTTCCCGTTACCGTGAGAATACGTGGATAAAATTTAGCCTATGTTACCCGGGGATAGTGTAGCTTCCCAACAGTGAAATAATTTTTCAAATCGGTTCAGTAGTTTCGGAGCCTATTCAATGCAAACAAACAAACAAACAATAAAATCTTTCCTTTTTATAATATTATGACTTTTCACAAATTGCGTTATATTATTGCGTTTTTATTAGGGATCCCTAATTGTTTTTTTGAAAATGTAATATAGCCTATATATCACTCAGTGAAGATGCGGCATTCTAATGGTGAAAGAATTTTTGAAATCGGTCCAGTAGTTTTTGTGTGAAAACATTACAAACATACACACAAATGTTTCCTCTTTATAATATTAGTTTAGATCTGTGTGCCAAACATCCAAATCCGTTAATCCGTTATTGTGTGATTGAGTTACAAAAATCCAAACATCATCTATCATCATCACATTTACAATATTAGTAAGATTAGTAGGATAGTAAGAAAATAATTTACTTCGCCAGGGATAACATTCCGAGACACAATGGTCACGTGGGAGACACAAGTCTATGTCATCACCGCAGTGTTACCAGTATTGTGTATGTAATAATAACTCCCCAACCACCTTTATTATGTATCTGTGCGAATCCGTAAAAAAATGAGGTTTTAATTGACGTTGGTTTATTATGTTTATGTTTAAATTGTTTCGTTTGATTAGAAAAACGAAATGACAATTTAAATGCTTTAACTATATATTTTTTAACAGGATGGTGACTGAAAATGTTGGAAACTGTATAGTGACGTTTAGATATAGGTGTCATTCCCGGAATGCGAGACCTTTTTTATAGACCTGTGTATTTTTTTTCTTTTAAACTTTGCCCCACACTAGGAATTTCTCTTGTATTGTGGGTGCGTTTACAAACATTTAAACTCACAAACATACAAATCTTCATCGTCATACAAATATTTGTTCCGTGCGGGAATCGAACCCGCGACTCGCAGCGCAGCAGTCAATCGCTTAACCACTGCGCCAAACGTGCCGTTTACAACTAGCTTGTGCCCGTGACTTTGCTGACGTGAAATTTCTGGTTCCTCAATAGATTTTTTGAGCCAGGAACTCTTACGGGCGTCCCCAGAACACCCTACTAAAGCATCATCACAATTTGATCAATGGTTTTGGAACGCGTAGAGGAGAAACATTGATATTCATTTATATAAAAGAAGAAGATTGAGTAAACCCTCACATTAACAATTATTTTTATTATGTTACCTGATGAGTATATTCCAATGTTTACAAGCAGCAAACAATGAGATAAAATGAATAAATGAACACTACGCCTGTCAAGAACAATATTCCAATTCGTAAAAACCACTAAAACTGCAACGACAACCGGTGCGCTTACCCCACTTAATAACTGTGCAAAATCCTTAATGTCAGCGTATTGTATGGTGTTAATTTATAACTGGCACAGAGGTCGATATAACTGGTTGCGCAGTTTTGTGCAAAACGGCTATTATGTGCAGTTTTTGCGCAAAGTGGTGATTGAGCGCAAAATAATATAGCCCAGTAGTTAAGACTCTTCGTAAGTACGAATATTCGCTGTACATATGACGTGAATCCACTTAGACAGGTTGTCATTAACGAGGGGCCTAAAAACAGTTTATCCCTTCAATAACAATTATAATTATAATTAAAAATATACCATAAAATTCCAAATGCGATGGATTATTTATTATTAAATAATTAATATCAAATTTTATACGATTTTATTTGCTTTTTTACGACAATGCTTAATCATTTATTATTCGAATTTATTACAACAGATTTTAACCCGTATCGTATTGCAATAAGAAGTATTATCGCTCATAACGACGATATTTAAAGTTACCAGGGCTTTAAGACTCACGTAGAACAATTTCTATGGCAACATAATAGAAACTGCTCTACAAGTGTCACGTCGCGCTGTCGGGTCGCGCAGTTGCGTCGCGCTGTCGCGTCACACGGTCGCGTCGCGCTGTCGCATCGCACAGTTGCGTTGCGCTGTTACGTCGCGCTGTCGCGTTGCGCTGTCGCGTCACGCCTGTAGAAGCCTTTATTCTCATATAATACCCCGGAAAGGAGAAAAGAAAGTGGGTCATTGACTTGATTAGCGACGAATCACACAAAAAATATTATAATTATAATCATTGAGTTATAATACTATACCTACTACCAAAGAAATCATTGAGGTATAAAAAAATCTTTGATACTTCATAACAACTCTTGTCATCTTATAGTAACTAAACTGACAGCTGAGTAATTATGAAGGATTTAAATATTAATTCATTTTTGATAATAAGTGGTTATACTGAGTCAACAGTATTGTACAGTCAGGATAACTTTATTGTATAGAAAATTGACTAAAGGCTTCTTCAAATAGACGCGACGCGACAACGCGACGCGCCACCTGTAGAGCAACTTTTATTAAAGTTATCATAGAAATTGTTCTACGACAGTCGCTTCGCGCTTGTTTGTGGGAGCCTTAATGCTGTCAACTTAAATTTTATTGTCCGTATTTACAAATCACAATAGAATAGAAAGTCAAAGTCATATAATTTATTTCAAATAGGCATATAAAAGGCACTTTAAACGTCAAAAGAATAGCATATGCTTTATTATGAACACCTTACGGGGAGTGTATTACTCCACTGTTCGACAATGTACAGAGGCCAGCACATCAAGCTACCCCAAACTGTCAAATTTTCTCAATTGAAAATGAACCTTACGCTTTTATTCAAAGTTTCATAATATGTATTAGTTAAACACAAAGCAAAGCTAATAATATGTACAGGTATATAAAAAAGAAAATAATCATAATGCATCAAAAAATAAGTCCGCATCGTTGTCAACGGAAAGAGTGCCCAAAAGGCTGGCAGCATTGCCACGTTGTATGGCAATGCTGATTCTTTGGCCGAAATATAGGCCAGCCCTTTGGTCACGTGAAAAGTCAACCAACCGCTTGGAAATATCTCGGAAAACTAAGTGGGCACTCGGATCCCATGGCCCTAGAGTTTCAACCCCAAACGGCTCGAATATATAGGTTCCAATAAGATTGGAATATTTGCGCCGTTTGAGGTTTTCTGCACCTGCAGCAGCCGCCCCAGCCCAATTCGCCGTACTAGAAAGATGGGATGGCGCAAGGGTGTCAACACATGTTGCATCCCACACCAAAGGCCGACCTAACTTCCAAGGCATTATGGACATTCCGTCTGGTCTCTTCCCATCGTCGCGTGCCAAGCCATAGGGTTCTAAAACAGGTGGCACCCCGGCGGTGACAAGAGCACGACGGATGATGTCATTAATGCTGGCATGCCGTGCTATTCGGCCTGCGCTCCTACTGCAGGATAAGCCATGGTGTCCGAGGCGGTCAACAACTTCACCGCATTGGCAGCGATGCAGAGCCACGCAAGGAGCGCCAAGACGCAGGCAAGTAGCGAGCCGGAAGGTCGAGTCACCCAGCATGGTGCCTATGTTGGGTGACGGTAGTGCCTGCAGCCAGAGGCCCGACTCCCAGTCACCCACAGCCAGAAGGCGAGCAAGCTCAGCAGTATTGGTGGACGTATTAATTAGTTTATTCCGTACCAACCTGCAGAGCGGCTCATCCCACTGTCTCTGGGAAGATGGGTCACCTTACGCTTGTGTTTTAAAGTTGTAAATCTATCAAAGAAATTTGACCGATTCGGGTAGCTTGATGTGCGGGCGTCTGTATATCAAAAATTAAACTTGTTATGGCTTTTTCTCAATATTAATATTGTCTATACGGAAACAGAATACTAAAATAAAAGCCTTTAAACAGTTAGGAGCCAACAAAGATTCGTTTTTCTTGCTAATTTAACCTAACTTTGGGCATGTTTAAGTAATAAAATAAGCGTAAGTCTGCAAAAACAAGTCGGTACCGACAAAGCTCAAATATCAAAAAGTTTAATAAACTTTATTGGTCATTGATTTATGCAGTGGTTTTCTAATAAAACCCGATCTTCCGAAGAACTTTTCTTAATTTTTAACGCACCTGTTTTACTATAAATGATCCTGCATCTCCCTAAATTACGTTGTGCCTGTAGACTAGCATCTAACTGCTTATCACTGTACTGGACACTACCTATGTCGGACACGAAGCCTGGGGCCTTAGTCTGCTATTTTTATAAATTCGTCATTCCAACACGATCCCATTGTCATTCATTTGTCATTTTGCTAAAAGTTCGTAATCTGCTAAATTCATAATGGTCGATCATTGGTCGGTCAAGGGTGTCGTAATAGAATTGTGTCATAATGTCATTTTCGTATTGCCATTATTATAAAACTCGTTAGTAGAAATGTTTTTCGAAAAACTACTACTAAATTTGAACATTTATTCTTGCCAGATTTCATTTATATATATTTTTACATATTATTTATTAGTGTTATAAGCAATCTAAAGTAGTAGGAAGTTCGTAAATTAAGTCAGTCATTCATTTGTCATGATGTACGAGATTACCAATAAATGCCATTTCTTTCAATGGAGTGTCAGTGGCTGACCATTGGAAAGTCATAATGACGCCATTTTATTAGTAGATTACCAAACTTGTCAAAAACAACAATTATGATATCAATGATAGACCATTCTGACACTATTGTAATAGCAGACTTGAGGCCCTGATGAGACAGCGTGCTTTTTAGGCAGGCCCACCAGTGAGTTCGAGCCCGCGACTAGATTCCGTCCCGGGACGAGATAAAATCGCGGCTGGAATTTTTATAGCGCAACGGATCTTCAACTCTCGGTGTACCTACCCTATATATTTTGACATTAGAAACAGACACTTCAATTTTATTTATTTCTATAGATGCAAAGATGACGTAATAGTTCGAGAAGCCGGCCCTTCGCCCTGCATTAGGACAAATTCCAGGTTTCTACAATCATTTCTGTACAAACATAAGTTACGGTACATTATACCCATATTACCCACGATGGGAGGGTTAACAGTTAACCTGTCAAAACCGGGTCGGGAACCTTTTAAATCTGACTTTAACACCTGTCATCTCAAATTATTTAAATTGTCCGAGAATTTTAAAAGTTAAATGTGTGACCACAGAGTTTTACTTCGTGAATATATTATAATGTATATTAAAATTACATATTATATTCGGAATCCTGTTATATGTGATTTTCGTGTTGATTTTTGGCAAAAAGGCTGTTACATTTTGTCGCCGAGGGGTCGTCAGAAGCCCGAAAGTGTGACAACCAGTCTTACCAAGGGGTATCGTATTACCCAGTAACTGAGGGTTGTTGAGGTCAGATATGCAGTCACTCCAAACTCAAACCGTTTATTTCAATAAAACCATTTACAGGCGCTTTTGAATTGTCAAAAAGTCAATCAGTTGGAAAGTAGAAGCTAGTTGCCCATTCCAAAACGTAGATCTCTATGGAGAAGAACGGGCAAGAAACTCCACGGACACTCTTTTAAATCAAGTTGGATATTACAAAATCTTGGGAACATTATTCTTGTTGCTTCTATACGTGAGAGCAGTGATAAAAAAAAAACAATTCTAAATATAAGATTTAAAATAAGCCCTGGAAGTTAGGAGATGACCAGTCTCAACCGACAGCGCCCGTTCATGAACTTGACGCGTGGATCAGCACCATGTAAAATACTGGTACCTACTCAGCTGCTTTCGGTTTGACTGGAAGCTGACCCCAACATAGTTGGGGGAAGGTTAGGCAGATGATGACGGTCCCCCAAAACGCTTGCTATAAAGAAGATATAATTAAAAACACAAACTGCATCTTCTGCTATCTGAAACACTATCTAGTAAGTTTATAGATTTTTTTACCAATAAACGACAACTTCAATCGAACCTAGGACATCAAAAAGCCTTCACCACTACACGTACACACCATAGTGACATAAAAAAAAACCATTACAAAAAAATTTAATACGTAAAGCTGCGATAAACTTATGCCGATAGTCTTCGGAGGAACAAGGAGCGTGCGAGCGAGAGGTCCGAGTGTGAAGAAGACAGAGGATTGCATCATGGAAGGTGTAAAAGATGAAACACGAAAGTGACGCGTGTTTTAGTGATGGGATCCTTTTTGCAAATTGGATTTGTCGATAAAACTTTTTTTTTGTTGAGGTATTTTAAATTTTTCTTTGTGCGTGTTTGTTTGACATAAGCTATTATTGAATTGATTTTATGACAGGTTTTTGGATGGAATTTTCATTTTGGACTGATTTTTGGACAATAAATTGAACATCATTAGGCATCTAACGGTTATTATTATTACTAAATAATTGTGAGACATTTCTAATTCCACTAAACGTACCTATTACTCTTCATCCCTCCATTAGTTATGAAAGACCAAAGGCAACTAGCTGTCATAATCGTACCAAATTTAGAATTAACATTGTATTATTTTGTTAACGTAAAGTTGCTAATTAACTTAGCGTATGTTTGTATAACCCGCAGAAATTAAAACCTTTGTTTGGAATAGGTATTTAAAATAATGAAAAGTTATTTATAAGCTGTAAGCCTTTCGTAATATCTGTAATACTTTATGGAACGGAATAAATAAATGAATATGAATACTATTTTACCAAAATAAATATTTTCCGTGTTAATAAATGGTTCAATAGCTCCATGTATATTCTGCTATTTGTCCACAAAAACTCACTTTAATGTACCCTTAAAATAAACCCAAAACTATCGATATCGACACCCGAACTATGTCCCAATCCCATCCCCAGAGGTCACGGCCTAAAGCCGTCTCGAAACGAGTTCCCCGCGGTACCGTCGACGACTAAATAATAATAATATACACACACAACGCACACACACAACTCACACCCACACACCTTAGGAAGCAAAGGAGCGATGAAGGGGGCAAATTCCGCACTTTTTGACCCTAACACAGGAATAAAAGAGGTATTGTTTTCTTGTTTGTACTTAGATATATTAGTCATCGCGTCGAGTTTTGTTGTTAGTTCTAAGTATGAGATCTTTTGTCTCCTGAGGACCTGTCAAAATCTAGCAGGGCAGGTCAAGGTGACAGAGTTAATAGTTGCTACAAAATTGGTACAAAATTACATTTAGAATTTTTTATCTACACTCATACCACAAAATTCGAATTATAAACTTCAAAACGATACATTTATTGACATTCTTCGAAAACACAATTCCGAAATTTAAAAATAGTTTCTATAAATAACACTTTTATTCTAACAAATAATAAAATCTAAGGTTACTGCACTACTATAAGGCAAATATTATTATTAAAGTTATAATTAATTACAAATTTGATCAATTATGTAAGATTTATGTACCTGACTATAATAATATTAATTGAATTCACTTTAATTTCTGTTTTGTTTTTCTGTTATTATTTAATTTGTATTAATAGTTTAATTTATGTACCTAATAATTTGCTCGCCGTAAGGTAGACTGTAGCCGATCTCATTTATTTATACAGTACAACATCTTATTCCTGTACCTACATTCATAGCAAATAAAGTTCTGACTCTGATTCTGACTGATTAAAAACTTACCTTGTATACTCTCTTGTATAGTCTAGGGAGAACCGAGGATTATTTCAGACTCCTACAGATAAAAACCCTAACCTGCAAATTGCAAAAAAACGTAAGCGGACCCGCTTACGTTTTTTTGGCACTTCCCCCATAATCACCAATTGCCTGCCCTTTTCACAACAATGTCTGGGCCAACTTTTAAAGATACGAAATAGGTCGTGCGGTTTGAATCCAGACCGCAGTCCGCCATTTGGACTCCTGGACCTATATACTGTCAAACAAAATGCTGTCTACTCCTCGATCTGCACCGCGGTTAGCCATTTGGTGACCTCTGGTTTAGGTAATGCCCAACAAAATGCTGTCTACTCCTCGATCTGGATCGCGTTAAGCCATTTGGTGACCCCTGGTTTAGGTACTGCCCAACAAAATGCTGTCTACTGCTCGATCTGAACCGAAGTTAGCCATTTGGTGACCTCTGGTTTAGATACTGTCAAACAAAATGCTGTATACTCCGCTGTCAAACAAACGTTTCCATTGTCCGACAACCTATAATTAATACAGGGAAGACAAAGCAATAGTAAACACTAGACTATTCGCCCAATCCCGCGGCCTAACAGTCCCATTGGACGAAGATTGGCGCTGGCTACATAACAATAGAGGCCGGGATTTGGAATAAATTAGTCATTTCCTACAGGAATATTCGTTTTGGAATTTTGTCATAGAATAGTTCGTAGAAAGGACAAATAATTGCAGGGGCGCTGTTCAACCATGAACATGCAATAGCATCACAGCGTCAGCGTTTAGAGTGACATACATCTTTTCCACGCGCCGGCAACACCGGCACACCGTCAGCGCTAAGAAGTGACCTACTGAGATCTTCGCCTCATCGGCTCGATACACACACAACACACATAGAAATAGCTATCAATGTGTATTGACCACAAAAATTGTATATAATTAAGTTAATTATTGTAATAAATTAGTCATCAAGCTGGAGTCGAGTGTGATTCATCTCCTACAACCTCCTCTTACTGTGGCCAAGACACCTTTAGCCAGCAACGATCCTATGAGTCTGTGGGATCGGCAGTAAGAAAACCATATCCTGTGTACATTGCACGACGTACACAAACCCCTATTCCTTCCCACATTCCGTCTGTTACCGTGGGTCTCCTTGTAACAGGCTTCCCTCTCGTAAGCCAACGTGACTCACGTTCGGTGTGGTTTGTATGGTAGGTTAGGGCGTAGGGATAACTCGGGTGCTAAGTGAAACTTATAGGCTAGGTTGATAGTCAGTTGGGTCTTAGATAACTGACAGGTACTAGGCTCAATTGTCTCAAAACCCACACTGTACGCAATTGGGAAGACGGCCGTACTAAGCTATAGTCCCAGTGCGTACAGGCGCAATGTGGGTCAGTCACCAAAAAAAATAAGCCGTTGGCCCCGGCTGTTGTTCGTAGATCTTTGACAGTTTTTATGGGTCGTCAGAAACTCAAAAGTCTGACCTACCAGTCTAGCCCACGGGTATCTTGTTACCCAGTAACTAGCTTGTGGAGGTCAGATAAGCAGTTGCTCCATTTAAAATACTGGTTAGACTGGAAGCTGACCCCAAAAAAATTGGGAAAAGGCTAGGCAGATGATGATAGTCCTTTTGCCTTTGGCTATGTGACATAACATCACGCCTGTAACCTCCGAATTGTGAGGCAGAAGTGTACCTTTGTAGGTACAGTCTCAAAAAAAAAAAGGAACTAGGGTCGACGGATATTGTTGAATTTAGTGAGACACTGATGGATGTTTTCGAATCAAAGGACATGTTTGGTTTTTGTATGGAGGCTGGGCTTTTATTCGAAGCTGCTATGAACAGGGAAGAGATTATGTTTTTAAGAAAGTACATAAATTAAGGAACCTGTACGTATTTTTTATATATTTTTTTAAAGCACCCTTCCTCAGTTATTATATTTTTAAATAATTATAATTTAAAAAATCAATTGCAATCCACAGTAATTATTGACTTTGGCAACACTTTTCGGTTGGATGTCATTATTGTCATTGTGAAATGTGAACTTTGCGTCTGTGGTTTTTCACAAATATCAAGTAGAAATTACAAATACAATAAACCTAAATATTCTTAGGCTAAGGGAAAATGGTGATTAAATAAAAGAGTATTATGACAAGGGACATGCCAACTGACAAGTGTGACACTGACAATCTTACTGATACTGACACAGGTAAAGTTTTCATAGATTCCTTTGCATAGAGGCAAAGGAAAAAATGCCATACATACAAATCATAGTGATAATTCGTTAAACCCGTCTAATATTGTTTTAAAATATTTAAATAGCAATAAGGTGCATAATATGCTTTAAGATTATCGAACCCTTTTTTCTTTATTTCAATTTGCAAAAATAATACCTATATAAAGATATAAAAAATAGCTCTTTAACATCACCAAAACTCATCAATATAATACCTGCATATTAATAAGAAAAATCCTAACAAAAGAAATACACACAGAAATTACATATAAAAGGAATAATGAAGTGCAAAAACGATCATCACGTCGGGAAAACGACCTAGTACTATTACACAGACCTAGAACAAATCACGGAAAGAGAAATATGAAATATGAAGGAGTACAACTATACAATTCACTACCAAAAAACATTAAAGAAGCTAAAACTAATCTATATTTTAAAAAAATGTTAAAGAAACACATCCTCGACGGCTCCAACATAAATAAATAAATAAAATATAATATTATTATTGTCTAGTACTGTATAGTGTGCACGGTGCTTTATAATAGTGCTGATAAGAACAGCGCGCTCGATGTGTACAACGACGCGCGTTCTGAGAAACTTACTGCGATGTACCCACTTACTAGATTTATTAAAATAACTAATTTACTACTACTAACTGCACGACGAGCGCTCTGGAACTATCTTAATTATTACCTACATTGTTATTTTTAAAACTTTATTTCTCATTAAGTGATTATGTAAATCTTTGAGAAATAAATGATATTTTGAACCGTAAAAATATCTAGATACATAAAATATTTATTTATTAAATAATGGTGCTTTTAATAATTTTTTTGTTTGTATAAGGCCATCCTGAATAATTTTCCCTGTCATAAAAACCACACATGAGAGCTGTTCAAAAATAATAATATTTTAAGCCCATTAAAAAACATGTCCTTTAATTTGTTATGTAAACTGTTTGTTTACTATTGCTTCAATTAAATTTTACTCGAAAACATCTTTCGATTTCTTAATAAACTTCAACTATATCCGACAACCCTGGTTTATAAGGTAAACTTCTGCGTCACCCTTCGGAGATTACAAGCGTGATGTTATGTCACAGAGCCAAGGGCAAAATGTCTATCATCATCTGCCTAGCCCTTTCCCAACTATTTTGAGGTCAGCTTCCAGTCTAACCAGTATTTTAAATGGAGCAACTGCTTATCTGACCTCCACAAGCTAGTTAACAAGATACCCGTGGGCACTGGTAGTCAGACTTTCGAGCTTCTGACGCCCCATAAAGACTGTCAAAGATCTACGAGTAACAGCCGGGACGAACGGCGTAACGTGTTCTCCGAGGGACGGAGGGGTCTTAGTATTTAATAGTTGGTCACTCATCCACGGACCAACCTCGGCAAGTGTTGCTTAAAGCCCTGGTAACTTTAAATATTGTCGTTATAAGCGATAATAGTTCTTATTGCAATCCGATACGGATTCAAATCTGTTGTAATAAACTCGAATAATAAATGAGCAAGCATTGTCGTAAAACTGCAAATAAAATCGTATAAAATTAGATATTAACTATTTAATAATAATTAATCCATCACTGGATGCAGTTTGGCATTTGGAATTTTATGGTATATTTTTAATTATAATAATAATTGTTATTGAAGGAATAAACTGGTTTTAAAGATAATTAAGAGGTGACTTTGATGACTTTTTTGATGCATTAAAGTTTAATTATATTTTGAGTTCCATCACTGTATGCAAAAAAGACTTGAAAATATCATATATTTTTTTGCTTTCAAAATTATTTACGGTTAAAGAGATACACTGTTTTAAAAACCATCTTTTTGAGCGTTTTCAAGAAATCTCCGCCTTAACCATGATGATCGATCCATGTGGCTGTTATTATTTATCCAATAAGCCTATAGAGAATCAGCTAAAAAGCTAGTTTCATTTAAAATGCAGAAATAAGGTAGGTAGGTAAAATACAGTTGAAAAATAAATATATTTTTGATATTTTTCGTTCTTTTTAACCATTAAGCTAAGTGAACAGATATCGAAATAATGTATGTATAATAACATTAATAACGTAGGGGTCAAAATAACACAATGTCACCTACAGAACTGAAGCAATGTCACATATAAATGTCATAGTTCGTAGAAAATGACTTTTATTCTGTGTTATTGACATTTTCAAGTGAATCGAAATACTGGTATAAATCCTAATCTTGTTATTATAAACGTGAAGGTTTATATTTTTAGATGTTTGTTACTTAATAACGCCAAAACGTCGAAACGGATTTGAATGAAATTTGCCACACAGATAATTTATCACGTGGATTAACACTTAAGATAGCTACTTTTATCTCGGAAGTATACAAACTAACACTAAAATAAAGTATCTCGGTATTGGGAACGTACCCGTGGGATAATTATAGACTTCCAAGCGTGCGATGCCGCAAACAAAAGCTAGTGATAAAAAAATCAAAATCGGTTCAGCCGTTTGGGAGCTACGATGCCACAAACAGACACGTCAAACTTATAACACCCCTCTTTTTGCGTTGGGTGTCAAAAAGAAGAAAAAATAATTAAACTGTCGTATCTGGATTATTTTATTAGTTATTCTTTGCCCCGCCATCATAGTTTAAGGATCTTCTCGACGGCTGACCTATGCAAATAAGGCCGTACTTCCCTCTAATGCCACTGTTAAAATAATACTACCTTACTATCTACTAAATAAAATTATTAAATTAATATAGTTTATTGTTATTTAAATCTAAGGGTTTCTGTGAAAAGGTTTGTCTGTCTACAGTGTGGCAGGGACATTGACGCACAACCTTTAACCATGGATACAGTAGGTACATTTCATGATTCTCAACTTCCCTCAAAATCAAAAATCAAAATCAAAATATTTTATTTCACATAAGCCTGCATGGGCACTTAAGAAACGTCAGAAGCTAGGTGCACGGTTCCAATTTGTCGCTTCCTATGGAGAAGAGCCGGCAAGAAACTCCACGGTTACTCTTTTAAAAATAATTGGCTTTTACAATGTTTTCAAATTACAGTGATAATAGGTATGGGAGGACAGTGCAGGCAAGTCAATAAGTACCAGGTACTTAGAGAAATTAAAATACAGAATAGAAAAACGTCTACAAATCTAATCTCTAAGGCCTACAACGTTCTCTCATTCACAGTATGTAAAAGAATCTACCTATATAAAATGAATCTATTTGAACCAAGTGACATGATTTCGATGACAATCAGTAATAATAAATAGGAGTAAAATTTATGTGTAACGTCAAATAATGACGAGAATATGTCAGACATAGTAAAAAATAAAAAGAATAAAAATTAACATTGCAATTTGGGAGCAGTTAATAGACTTTCACACAGTTTTGCTGTTAATGAGGTACCAGGGAAGCCACATGTGCAGAAGGAATGAATGCCAAACTTCCCTGTCTTCAACGTAGTCTTTTATCTTATAATATGCTTTTTTGTTAAGGACACCTTTGATGTGAGTTTCAAACTTTCCATCGCTAAGTTCTGTAACCGACTTAGGCAACTTGTTATAGAAGCGGATACTGTTTATTAGAACTGACTTGCAAGTTTTAGTTAATCTAAATTTTGGAATCACAATTTCATCTTTACCTCAATTAATCAACTCAGCCTATCGCAGTCCACTGCTGGACATAGGCCTCTCCTAGGCTGCGCCACAACACTCTATCCTCCACCTTCGACATCCAGTCTGTACCAGCCACCTTATTTAGGTAGTCGGTCAATCTAGCTGGGGAGCGTCTCACACTACGCTTGATGATACGTGGTCTCCAGTCCAGGAGGTCTACTCTAAGTCCGTCAACGAAGATAGGGCTCGTCCAAATCTAATACGAAACTTCGGAGTGAACCCAACACCGAATTAATTAACTTTTACAGTCGGGCAAAAAGTGACAATTACTGTCAGATCGTGATGTAATATCAAACTTATCTTATGTCAGAAACTACGGATGTCGTGCTTAGGAAGTAGACCTCCTGGACTGGTCTGCTCCTACGGTCATCGGTGGAAAATTTACGTCAGTTATTAAAAGAAAAATGTGATGTTTC
Source organism: Antitype chi (assembly GCA_947359405.1). Lineage (NCBI taxonomy): Eukaryota > Metazoa > Arthropoda > Insecta > Lepidoptera > Noctuidae > Antitype > Antitype chi. The sequence continues at coordinate 5,314,981 of OX375835.1, read as the reverse complement.
CATGCGGTAAGGCAATTTTTTTTTAAATAACTGACGAAGAATGTCCAAGCTAGGGGCACCTGGGGTCTATAGAATCATGCTGCTCGTGGTGACTGGTCGTCTTGCTGACCATGGTTTTGTTATTGTTAATTGTATTAAGTTTTTATTAATTTTAGTCCAGAGGTCCTAGTTTAACTTTTGTTACTTCAAGTTGCAGCTATATTTGCATAATGCAGAATTGCATATGTAAGCGGGCATGCCCTTTATGCCTGAAGGCTATTATTTAGATTGGAAGTTCTGTTTACGTTTTATTTTAATTTTCTATTATTTTTAGTTTTCAATTTTTGATGTTATATTGGCGTGTGCTAGCTGACATAAGGCAAATTTTATGTTTTTTTTTTTGTGTTTCGTAATTTTGTATTACCTATTATTGTATAGAATCAAGTTCTTGTAACTTAACAGACAGCTGTGCTGCTGGGGAGTTTGTTCCGCTACTTCTTCTTCCCAGCTAAAGCACTAGGAAGTGGTGAAGGGCGGGCGTTTTTGGGGGGGCTGTCTTATATAATTTTATTTTGACGTTCAAAAAGAGCTGACTCTCAGCCTAGTTTGAATAAGAGACTTTTGATTTTGATTTCATGTAGTGAATTCATGATTTAATTCGGTTGCCGATGTCCCTGCCACTCTGTATTCCTGTCTTGAGCGGCACTGATGTGTTATCAAGTCGAAAAAGTGAAATTATAGCCTCTTGATAAATTTCAACTTTATCTCTAGGATTGACAAGGCTTCAGCAACCTCTTGAGACATTTAATATAATACTTATTACCATATTATGCCTTTTTATTTTTGCTTAAAAACACGCTGAAGTGTTCTATTGAAAATCATATAACACAATATCTATACTAGTAGGTACTACAAATAAATATCTGTTTGTAATGATAAATGATAAATGATTTTATTTCTGCAAGTAGGTTTGTACAAACACTTTTACACGTCAAACATAGTTTTTTTAAACTAGATGAGGCCGGCGTTTCCTATCTGACTACTCTGAGAAGAAAGGCCGAAACAAACTTAGAGGTCACAGTCTCTTTTAAAGTCCAGACATAATCTTGGTCAGATCATGTGAAGACCATGTGGATTGGTGTCTGAAATGGTCTTTTGAGGAAAGAACCACACAGATTGAGTGGACCTGTCCAATCAGTGCACGCATTTATCAGTAATCATGCAGCTCAATTCAGAACTTGATGAGCTCAATGTCAAAATAACATCTTTATACTAAATTGCTTGTCTATAAGATGTCGGTTTGTTCCGACTAATGTCCAGAACGTATACACCGATTTTGATGAGGTTTACATGGGGATACTTTGAACTTCGGGGAAAGCCAAAGGCTAGACTGTTTTATCTACATACCGCACGGACGCCTTGCGCTTGCGGACACGTGTCCATTCTAGGTAATTTCTCCATTTTCATATTGTTAATTAGTTTCAATGTTATGGAAATATTTGTACGTCGATACTTATGCTTAACATGACTGGACTGGAACGATGTAATATATTGCATGCTCATGTATGTATCCCCTCGTCTGTTAAGGTGCTCTAAAACGGGCAATTTTTTGAGCAATTATTGCTCGGCGACACTATTGGATCAATCTGGATCAATTAAGTATGTGGAGCAATCAGGAGCAACAACAATAAAATGAGTAATTTTTTCGGGATTATTGCTTCTGATTACTCCATATATTTCACATTTCGCTAATATGAGTTGCCGAATAACTATCCAATCAGTTTGGAAAATTTTAGTCAATTTTCTTTCTATCTGTTTGTACGTATAACGTTGGTAGATGTCACATGTCTTAGAATTTTTGGTTCTAAGACATGCCGGTATCCTCACGATGTTTTCCTTCACCGTTTTGAGAGCAGTGGTGACAACATCATTTACAAATAGAAAAACACCCGTCTGGATTCGAATCGACGACCTACAACCACAGCTCAGAGATGCACATGTACCCCACTCCATCGCTCTCCGGGACATTGCGCACACGCAAACTTATTCTTTGTTCAGTCAAATTCATTATGTTGTTAACACATAAAGACTAGCACGCAAATAACTGATAGCACATAAACATAACGGTTGTTACAAGAAAGGTATTCTGTACCTATATGGAAACATAGGCGCATGCGTCGCATATTTGCAAGTACAACTATGGGGCTGGTTTGCAGAGTAGCGTCGTATGTGCAAAATATTACATGCAAATGGTGACTTGCTAATAACATTTTAATTTATTTATTCGTAGGAGAGAAGACCAATAACTATAATAGATGCGTGGTATATTATGGCCCACTTCCACTCACAGAGGAGGCCTGTGTCCCAGCAGAGGGAAAATTATAGGCAGATAATGAAGAGTGGTTAGGTTAGGTTAGGAGTTAGGTCTTTTTGAAAAACAAGTTGGACATTTTTAGGGTTCCGTACATCAAAAGGTAAAAAAGGAACCCTTATAAGATCACTCTCTTGTCCGTCTGTCCGTCTTACTGTCCGTGTGTCACCACCTATTTTCTCAGAAACGGGTAGACTTAGCAAGTTGAATTTTATACCAGATTCTGAGGTGTATAGTCCTTAATAGGTTTATAAAAATCAAGGTCCAGAGTCAAGGCGATTAAAAGATATGGGCTAATTTAGATTTTCGCGAAAACTTGTAGGTAAGTACCAAAATGTACCTTAATTTTCAAATTTTTGTATGTTTCGGAATTTTCCCTTTACTTGTAGGTACTATAAGACCTTGCTTTTAACCAAAATTGACAATTCTAAGTCAACCGTAAGTACCCTATAGGTTTTGGGTCGAAAACCTATAATATGGTAGTTCCCGTTGACCTAGTTTTTGCAATAGGTAACTGCGACATTTTTATTTAACTGCCTATTATACTATTCTAAATAAGAAATCGAAAGATGTAATCGAAGTTAGAACAGATAGATTACGATTTAGTGCGTTTGGAAGGTCGGCCGCATAACTTCCTAAATTGTTGCTACCCAATGTAATTCTACTTCCTGCCAGGGGTGCGGGTAGTTCGAAAGAGATACCGTGGCCCCTGGCACACAGGCAACTGAAGGAACACGGGTGGGTTTTAGTCAGTAAAAGTCTGACACGCCTTCCTGCTCCACCCAGAGCGGGAGAAGTTATTTGATGATTTCCCACCTAAAAAAAAAAAAAATCTACTTCATGACTGAGAGTCGTCTGTCCGATTTAGAATTAAATTTAGTCTAGTGTGATCACCAACTTTCAATTTCCTAATTAGAGTTTCTACAAATTGGATACTGTAATAATCACTTTAGAAAATAAAGTGACATTACTCTATCTCTTCATGTCGATACAATGTATACCTATCCTATTCCAGATAATGTTGAGTGCAGCTTCCTGTTCAACCAGATGCAGCTGAATACTTTACACGGGCTAACTGCCTATCTGACTTCCACGTAACTAATGGTAAGACTGTTTGTCAGATTTCAAGAAGAAGAAGAAGAATTGAATGCAAAAAATCCAGATACGCCTTTTTAACTCACAACTCACAACTGTAGCCATTATTCACATTCACTACTTTGTTAAATATATGCGTTTTTATCTTTAAAATAAGTTTAATTAACCAGAATTAATGTATGCATGCAAATATCGACTATCTTGAGAATGTACTGAGGAATGACTGGAGGGAGGTGGGCTGGCTGGAATGACAACCGAAGGCCGCCATGGCTCACGCACAATGGTCCACTTGAAGGACTAAGTGCGGAAACCAAACCCCTTAACATAGAACATAGATAGAACATAGAACATAGAATGTACTGAAATAACTCACGGCTCGTCATTCCTAAATAGGTGAGCTTTATTCCGAGCATTTCTGAGTAAGACTACCGATCATTATATTTGGTGGCATTTCATGATCTTTGAGAATTTGTTAAGGTCTGTTGGAGATCGATTTCTCGGTACTGTTTTTATAATACACTGTTTTCATGTACTACGACTACAAGAGATAAGTAAGGGTCGTCTGATTGATATAGTTGAAGTTTGGCCTTTTGAAGAAAGTCAAAGTCAAAGCATTTATTTCAAATAGGCACTTAAAAGGCACTTTTGAACGTCAACATTTACATTAAAATAGAATTGAGTCTAGTCGCTTCTTCCAAAATGCAGTTTCTTATGGAGAAGAATGAGCAAGAAACTCCATCGTTACTCTTTTAAAATGTTTACAATATTTAACCTTCATTATATAATTATGGGTGAAAACGTTGCATCCAGAATAAAATTACCATACCAAAATAGGTAAAAAGAATCAAATTGAAGCAATACAGATAAATTTATTCTATGAAAAATACATGGTGCTCACATAATTTACAAACATTGTAAAATGAAATATATAACAAGTAATAAGTCAGTGTGTGAGTTAAAGTAATCACTGAGTGTAAATCAATGTCATAAATATCATTAATTATACGATTCAATTAGCAACCAGTTTGATTTGGTCTAGACTCTAGATTGTCCTATGGAGCAGGACCAGCATGTTTCCAAGCATTCTTATCTTAGATATAATCCTCTAATTTGTAATACGCTTATTTACAAAGTTTACTTTTAATATGAGTTTAAAATTTCCTTTGTAGAAAGAGCCAATGCAGCTTTGAGCTGACCTATTCCAAAAGACTGCATACATGTATCAGTCATTGTGTAGCTCAACCCAGGGAGCTCAACGACTCCTCACAAGACGCTACCAGATCTGCAGGACTTTTGGTGACTGTACACTCAGGTTAACATATATTATTGTTGGCCAGATAGAAACAATTACGCAGTGTGTTAATATCAATTTCAGACTATTCATAAATATTGTCAATTTCTGATTTAAATGTAACTACTTACGGATAATTTACCTGCGAGGAATGTGCCCTGCCGATTGCCAATTCTTCGGGCAATGTCGGTTTTCCTGCGGATCTCTCTACTAAGAAATAAAAAAAAAAAAACATTTAAAACAATATGTTTTATGATATGTTAATTCAGCCTCACAACCAACCTTGCTGACTCACCAATCTTTTCACAACGACGTAAGCTATTCTCTCACAACATAAACCGACTCAAGAAGTCAAGGAAAGTATTTTTATTGTCAGAACCGCACCTTTAACACTCTTTTGCACTTATTTTAGCATAATCCCGGCATACAATATATATTTGGCAGACGACTTAGCATTCAAATGTCCAAAATGAACGCCTAAGGTGTTTGGAAACCCACGAAAGTTTAAAAAAAAGCGATCAAGTGCGGTTCGGACTCGCAGATGAAAGGTTCCGTACCGTACCACTGTGCAATATTTAACGAAATGTTTTTTTTTATCGCAGTTAAAAACACGTTTCTTTTATGAGGACCTTTCATTTTTAATAGCTTTTAATCATTGTCGTAATAGTGCAGGCTATATCAGTTTATATGTATAATGTTTAAATTATACATATAAACTGTATGACTGTAAATCTTGTATGACTTTAAATTTTGTATGACTGTAAATCCGTAACATATTGCGGAACATAATTATATTATGTTTTTTTGGTAGGTATTGACCCAAGCTATCACCCCCTACACTATGTCGTACTATTATTTGGACATCCTGTATACTTAGTAGTAGAGGGTTTCAGGATCAATCGATCATGTACACTTGCCGCAGTCAGCCCGTGGATTGATGACCATCTTTACATACCAAGATCACTTCGTGCCTCGGAAAGCACGTTAAGCCGTCGGTCTCCGCTGGTTTTCGTGGATCTTTCACAGTCAGTAGCCTGAAAATAACCAGTTAACTAGGGGCTCCACGTAAAATACCGATATAGTCAGCTGCATCCGATTATACTGAAAGCCAACTCGAATAATAGTAAGGCTCTAGTAGTAGTAGGGCTCTGTCTTGCATAGGGTCGCAGCATAATGCTGAGTGATAGCCGTTTTGCGTGGATGTGACACATGTTTCCCTCCACTTTTTTTTTGTGTTCCTTTTCTCTTTACGTCATGTTTACCGCAAATAAACGTTTTTTTCTTTCTTTCTATTACGGTTCAAAAGAAACTGCCCTGTGACAGATGGACGGACAGCGGAGCCATAGTAATAGGGTCCTGTAGCCATCATTTGGATACGGAACCCTAAAAAAGTAAAAAAATCCCTTCTGATTACCATATAATAGTCTATAAAGTGATAAAAAGTTGTAATAATATTATTTACAAGGTATTCCCGCCGAGCCGGCCGCCATTTTAAAATGGCGTAATGAAATGAGGGAAATAACAATGTTTTTACCATCTTATTTATTGTTAAGGAAGTTTTTAAGTCTGTTTGTTGATTGAGATTTTTCACAGTTAATTTTTCTTTAGTCTGTTTGTTGTGCAGCAAGATATTGTACTCCATACCATGTAGAACCAGCACCCTAATTGCCTAACTCACGATTCATCATAATTTGTTTCGTTTTGAAACAGATGGCTAAACCATTGCTTCATATGTTCCAAAAATGTGTCTGCTCAACAACGTAAATAACGCAATGAATATTGTTGAACTGTCAAAATGAAACCTATTATGATTAATCGCGTGTTACGCAAATAGGATGCAGGATCGTTTGATATAGTTGAAGTGGAAATGATCGCTGGATGTTTTCGAATGAAATTTTATTTGATAAATAAACTGTCTGTTTGCTATAAATTTTAGGTCTATCAACAGTGGGAGGAACCTGACTGCCAAAGATGATGATAACAAAATTGTTAGTTATTACTTATATCGTTTATTATCATTCCTATTACTTGTGTGGAGGCATGAGGAACAGGGAGGATCTACCGAGCAGGCAATTATTGTGTCTTGTGGGCAACTACCCGACGATTAATGTCGTGACGTTGTATTTTCGCGGAAAACTCTGTTTTTCGCGATACATGATTTTGCGTGACGCCAGTGTGATGCATAGGTCGCATGTGACGATGGTGATGTCACCACATTTTAACCGATGGCTTAAAGGCATCTAACAGTATTTTTCTTGTGGACTTTCCCATATATTTAAAACGCCAAGCAAAGCCACGATCGAAGCTAGTACTTTACGAAAAAAAAATACCACTTTTTATAATGTATCATAAAAAACTCTCCGAAACAGATAAGTATGGTAAAAAGAATATCAAAAAATATTATATTCTTTTAAAAAAAAGTAAAAAAATAAAACACGCTACACGCCTTACACGGGTAGCCACCGCAAAAGGGTTAGGGTTGTCACGAAACTGCAGTTTGTATTAAAAACTAACTTTTCATAAAAATAATAATGGAATGGTGCGAGCGAGTAAGGACTTCAATATTTATTTATTTATTTATTTATCACAAACACTGCTATCATTACAGGAAAATCCTAATGCGGTAGCGTGGTCCTTAATTAAACTATCTTAAATAACTATCTTAAATAACATAACATATTATCTCTAAAGAGTTCTCATTTGACCCATTTACCACCAAAACCTATTCTGTTCGCACTCGGCTGAATGCTGACTTTTTCAAAAGTGCATAGTGCTTATTGTACCTTATATATTGTATTCTTTTTTATCGTGCTTGTTAGTGATCTTAAGATTTCTACTTCTTTTTTCTGTTTTTATCCGTGGGAACATAAAAAATTGTTATCTTTACATTATACCTGTTGGTTCTCCTATGAATAAATAAATAAATAACCAATTTTGAACGTTTTGTGTTTGGTAATGTTATTTCAGTCACAATGGGCCTTATAAGAAGGCTAAAAGTTATCCATAGGGCAATGGAGTAGTCTATGCTTGGAGATTCAAGCTGCACAATCTATCTACCAGAATTTAGGTACCTAAGCGACATAGCCCAAATAATTACCAAACTTAAGTAGCAGGCGGACATTTCTCGCAGAACAGACGGCCGATGGGGCCGAAAGGTTCTGGATTGGCGACCACGTACCGGAAGACGTAGAGTTGGAAAGCACGAAGTCACGCTCGGGTCGTTGACGCTGAATCGCGTAATACTCGTCGCTGAATCGCGTTTACTCGGCTCCAGTCGTAAGTTTACATTGACAACTAAAAATACTAACCTTATTATATAAGTACAACTCTAAAATTCCTAACAAATAAATACCTACACGAAACCAAAGTAAGATAACAAAACTACGTGTAAGGGACTACACGATTTATTTATTAGATTAATTTTATAATCTAACTAGCAGCGTTCCGCGGTTTCACCCGCGTTTTTCCCGTTCCCGTGGGAATACGGGGATAAAATATAGCCTATGTCACCCGGGGATAGTGTAGGTTCCTAAAAGTGAAAGATATTTTTAAATCGGTTCAGTAGTTTCGGAGCCTATTCAATGCAAAGAAACAATCAAATCTTTCCTCTTTATAATATTATTATTATATATTAGGTATTAGAATAGATAAATAAATCACGTGGTCAAAAGTAGGCACACACCCTTTTTTTAAATATTACACATCTGTATCACCTGCCTAACACAGAGCAATCAGAAAATCTGCTTAGACTGAAATATGCGAAATAATACAGCAATGCAGCCACTGCGATTGACCGCAAATGCATTACATCACCTCAAATCATCATAACAATTTAAACTATCGGTTGTCTATAAAAATATACATATTTCCTACCACTAAAACGCATTTTATTGCCATGCATTCCATAATAGTTACCACCATTTATGCGGACCCATGATCGAATAAAAATGCATATGAAAAAATACCATTTTACTATTAATAAATAAAATATATTTTTATGAATAATTCAACAGTGCCACCCCTGCCGATCGCGCGGATATCGCACAGCATGGCGACTCTTGCGCAGTTTTCAACACAATGCCAAGAAGTTATTATGTTTGTACGTATGTTTGGAAGGGCAGAGCGACAGGTATCGACGGTGGGGTAAATAAACGATTTACATAGGTGCAAAGGAATAACCTTCACTTGTACACTTACAGTCCCGGCCAAAATATCACGGGCTATTTTTGCTGCTCATTGCCTCCCGGGCGTGATCTGCAGTGGCTTATATGGTAAGTTCTCAATCGATTGAATACCTAAGCAGGTCGCTGCAGACACAATTTGTCAAAGTGGGGTATTACTGACTCATCCAACACCAAGTGCGAGTACGGTGCTTCTGATCAGACCTTGCCCCACTTGGACCCCACTTGTGCTGGAGTGCCCACTACCCGTTCACCTGCACCTTGGATGATCTGAATAATGCCACTGATACCGCAATAAACGTGGCCACTTACTGGGCTCAAACTAGCAGTGGCGAAAGCACCATTTATCACGATTCCTACCGGCTTCCCTTCGTAGATTCGCATCGGCAACTCTATCGTCATTAAAAAATGATACGTCAATAGTGGCTACTATTGTACATATATTACACTACGGCCTACGGGTATTTAATTCACCAGAACATTCAAACAACAAAAGCGGTTATTTTTAGCTTTGTATCACAACAAAAAAAAAATCTACATATATTAACCCGGCGCCAAAACGTCATAATCGGGACCTAAAAATTCATACAACAGCGATCTCGTAATGATGTCACTTTAGGTCACGTGGCACCGCTTGCTATGGAAGAGAGCAAGCCGCTGTACAACGGGTTATGACAGAAACAGTTATAGAAAAATGGAACGAATATTACACATTCTGTTTGGTTTTCAGCTGTTCAATTTTATTGTATTTAATTCTTTACATTCCTATATTAATTTTAGAGTGCTAGTAAGTATTCTTTATTGATAAGTCAGAAGCTAAAGCTGACTTCGCTTCGGCTTCTCTCTTAGAAAAATTTACACCTCGCCGCTGCAAACTAGATACATAAAAAAAAGTTTACGAGTACCATCGATACGAAAAGAAGAAGAAGAACAAGTCTGCTAATTGAATAGAATCTGCTTTACCGACCTTGCAATAATCTGCGAAGTGCTGTTGCTTTAAAACGTTATTATATGTCCTGACTTAGTCATCATCTGCCGCCTTTTCCCAACTGTGTTGAGGTTGGCTTCCAGTCAAACCAGATGCAGCTAAATACCAGTATTTTACATGGAGCGACTGCCTATCTGACCTCCACAATTCAGTTTCTGGGTAATGGGTAAGGCTGCTTGTCAGACTTTCTGGTTTCGGACGATCCGTAACGGCTGTTAAAGATCCACGAATGACCGCCGGGACCTGTTGGTCCCAGGCTTGGCGCCATGGCTTGACGTGCTCTCCGAAGCACGGATTGGTCTTGGTATGTAAAGATGGTCACCCAGCCATGGACCAAGCGTGGCAATCGTAGCTTCACCTGTTCTATCGGTCTGTGCGGCTTCTACTACTTAGCCAAAAGCCTTTCGCGATATATATAAAACTTTAAAATGTCAGTTTGGAAATGAAAAATGCTACTATTGGTAAGCAAAACCATTTTTGTTTATAGCAACCGAGCATAAGTCGCGGTCATTACAATCTCTGAAAAATCACCAAAATCTGCATCAATTATTCTTAATACCACTTCTCATACAAATATTTTGTATCTCATACATAACTTAAACAAAATTATGAATGAAATTCTCTGAGTCACGGTGTAAAATGATTTTTTAAGAGACATTGACAAATTGCTCGGAGATATTCTAAATATTTAAGGGCTATGCGGCTATATGGGTATTGTTCTAATATAATAGAGGCCGCACAACGGTATTATAAAGCGGTAGCGTTATGAATTTACCCCTTATTAATGTAAGGTTCCATTGTCGCACGGTATGGTGACGTCATTAATTTTGAAATAATCTTGTTAACAAAAAAAATCGTTTAAAAGTACCTATTATTTATAAACAACTAAGTACATAACTAAATACATATTTCACATGACATTTAAAATGGCGCCCTCTAGTAGACAAAAAGTGACGAACAATATTTTTTGCAATCATGCCTTGTTGGCAAAGCCCTTTTTTTGGGTGGGAAATCATCAAATAACTTCTCCCGCTCTGGGTGGAGCAGGAGGGTGTGTCAGACTTTTACTGACTAAAACCCACCCGTGTTCCCTCAGTTCCCTGTGTGCCAGGGGCCGCGGTATCTCCTTCGAACAACTCGCACCCCTGGCAGGACCCCACCAGTTGGTGCTGACATCTCTATGAGGTGCGCGTGGAAAACAACGCGCCGGCAACCCGGGCTTGGTCCTTACCGGACAGCGAGCTACCCATTATTCGCTGTCCACAATCCCGCGCCTACGGTAGCCAGGAATCAGCCTGGGGGCATTAAAGGGCTCAATTAGCACATTTATTTTCCAGTGAACACTGAACCCAGATCCAGAATACCAGATGCCACGTAAAGAATACATTCTAATAGAAGTAAGTTACCATACGCTTGAAAAGTAGTATGCGACTAGGGTTTTCAGATGAGAATGTATATTTTTCTTGTTTCTTAATTTTTAGACCGTGATTTTTCAGTAGACAGGTTTTCGATTTTGTGTTTACTTTGTTTTAGATAAATAAAATGATATACAATGCAGATCACAGCTTTCAGGGAAAACATTCCCATGACGCAGACATTCAAGCAACGCGAACGCACACCCTCCGTGATTTATAGGCACGAGCCAGTGTTGTCGTGTTATGAAAATATTTAATTATTACACAGCCGCGGTGTTGCCAGACTAAAGGTGACGATTACCCACACGGTAACTTTAATAAGAGGAGGGTATATGCCTAAAAAACTTGGAGTTTTGTTAAATATTTTGTTGTAAGTATAGTGGTTTTTCTGGCGTTAAGTGGACCAGAATGGTAATCACTTTCACTGCGTTTAAAATTCTAAAATGACTTGTACAAGGTTGATATTGGCTTTGCGTTACCCTAAGTTAATCCAATACTTTTTTTCCTCTCCACCATAGTTATCGCAGCGTCGCGATACGAAAATGCCCGTTAAGACCAAGGGCTGCCAAGCTGCTGTCTGACCTGCTATGCCAAGCTGCTGTCTGACCTGCTATGCCAAGCTGCTGTCTGACCTGCTATGCTGTATGTCTTGCAATGCTGGCCCATGAAGAAGTCTGATACCCAGAGAGTGCAAGTCAGTGAAGTTAACATGCTCCGCTAGTCTGGAGGAGTTACCCGCCTCGATAAAGTGCGAAATGAGTTCATGCGGGGTTAATTTAAGGTCGCTGATATTAGCCAAACGCTCCGAGAAAATCGCCTACGTTGGTGCGGCCATGTGATGCGTCGTGAAGAGAACCATGTGACCCGCAAAGTGCCATCACTTTGCGGGTCACATGGTTCTCTTCACTGGCCATCCATTGAAGAGGACAAGAGAGGCAGAGGATGCCCCCCAACTACCTGTTTTTGAACCATGACAGAGGACATGAAGACGTTGGGTATACGCCCAGAAACAGTTCAGCACCGTCAAAAATGGTGAAATTGTATTAGAGGGGCCGACCCCGTATAAGGACGTGGCGAGGAGAGAATACCATAGTTATCACAACTGCTACTGCTACAGTTACCCTGCATCATCCCACAGCTGGGCAAAAAGCGAGAAAGTTATAGAACTAATTATAAACAGCAGATTTGTAGACCAGTTTCTATTTTATTAATCACCTCGTACTCGTTGATAGGCTACACTGTCCTCCCATATCTATTAACACTGTAATTTGAAAACATTGTAAAAACCAATAATTTTAAAAGAGTAACTGTGGAGTTTCTTGCTGTCTCTTCTCCATAAAAAACGACTAATTGTAACCGTGCACATAACCCTTCATAGGATTGATAACAACATTAATTGAGGTAAATGTTTTTTTCTGTTTTAATATTTTATTACGGTAAGTTAAATTACTAACTAAATATACAAATAATTACAAAAACAAAAGGACACTTAGGCGTCGAAGTATTCGTCCGCATCGGTAAATTCAGTAAATGTTGAAATGACGAATTTTTTGAACACATGAACCAACGGACTAACAATATCAATAAAGGGGTCTGACAATATTCATTTAGAAGTCTTTTTTTTTCCGTTGTTTTTTACCTAACTTCTAGCCCCTTGAACCATCAGAAAGCCTCCCATCCGGGCAAAAGTTACGGTGGCCTACTTGGAAAATCTTAAACAGACTTCGTACCCAAGTAGGGCGCAGCAAGGACAACTTCCAGAATTTTATTGAGGGTTCATGGACGGCTCAGACCTCCGGTGTGTATGCGGCGTCTCTCCACAGACAATGGCTCACCTTCCATCTTGCACTGCATGCCCTGTTACCTGCACACGTGAGGACCTAATGGCTGCGTCAGCAAACGGTATTCGCATTGCTGAATTTTGGGTGAAACAAAGGAGGACCGGACAAAATGGGCCCCACAAAAAAACCGATGTCATTAGATAGAACAGACCTCGTTGAGACCCAGCTAATGAGTACAAACTCGGATAGGTTTACCAGTAGTTTTTCAAGGGTCCCGTCATTTAGCGTCCAGGTCCATAATCAGGCCAGCTCGATGGTACCTTGTTATTGTAATATCATCGGAATGCAAACATTTGATTAATTTTGCAAGAGTTTTCTAATAGCGACTAGGTCAGTCATAAAAAACCTTGTCATAACTTTTTTCATACAGCGTTTTAAAATATGCCGGCTGCAGTAGTTATTTATCTATATAAAAAACAACCGACTGCCAAAAAAACAATACAAAGTGAAAAATAACTTTAATTTCGGAAGTCGGTGTCTTTGGAGCTGTATTTAAATTTTTTATCACCGCCTTCCGAAATTAAAGTTATTTTTCACTTTGTAGTGTTTTTTTGGCAGTCGGTTGTTTTTTTTTTGGAAAAATGTTTGTTTTTCACTTTTTAGTGGTTCACATGTGCTTACCCCTTCACAGCATACCGGCGTGATGTTATGTTATGAACTGATGTAAGCAATAGACAGACATAAGATTTCAGCAGTCCCAGTCCATTTGCTATAATTTATTGAGGAGTTCTGTTGCCTATCTCCAAAGTTCTTCATCAGATCTTCACCAAATTGAAATGAGACCACTCCGAGAAAGTACTCTTCCAAAAAATAGCTAAATCGCTTCGTGTGCCTATAAAATTTGAAGAGTTCTCTCTATTTCTCCAGGATCCCATCATCAGATCCTGACTTGATGATCATGGGACCACCTGGGAAGTATACCCTTTCAAACAAAAAAAAAATCCAAATCGGTCCAGCCATCTTCGAGTAATCGGGGAACATACATAAAAAAAAGGTTCCGACGAATTGAGAACCTCCTCCTTTTTGAAGTCGGTTAAAAATACCTATCTAGTGATATAATTGTGTGGTTGTTCTTTGTTGTTAGACCAGTTTCCATAAATATTTGCCGATACTCCTTTAAAAGATTATTGAAAAAATAAAACGTGTTATTTGTGCCATCTTACACTAAGAAGACGCTTCATAAAAAAAGTATCATCTGTTAAGCTTTATTCAAAAGAATTTTGACTGAAATCAAATTTCTTCAGCCATTATCATTATCTTTTTCATTTAAACCACGATTTATTGGAGACCTAATTTTTTCAACAAACGATCGGCCCAATGCATTGTGTTGGTCGCTAACAATTCGACTGAGAAATTACCGCAGACCAGCCAAATAGTTAATTGAGTGGAAATTTAAGTATTGCGAAGGCATGGAGTCGATAAATAATTAAGATTTTGTGAAAGGAAACTATAGTTATTAACTATAGCCCAGGAAAATAGGACAATTTAAGAGATATTTTTTAGACACTGGACTTTAAACGAATTAGCTAGCAACACTTTATACTCCTGTTGGGTATCGACGTTAAAAACGAATGAAAAATAAAAAAAATTCATCATCTGATTGGCGAAGGTCATTGCCGCGTAGATCGTTCAGCTGTTTTTGTAATTTTTCGTGGAACTTAGATATTTTTTACGAATTTCCAAAAACTGTAACAACAGTCAAACAAAATTGAAAAAAAGTTCGAATGCTATTTGTGATTGTTTCATTACTATAATATAAATAGTACCTAACGAACCAAAATTTCGATGACATTAGTGACCCGCATGGCCCGCTGGGTTCGCGTGGTGGATTATGCTCCACTCCCTCTCAAAGAGCGGAGGGCATGTGTCCTAGAAGTGTGAAGATAATTGGGAACTAAGAAGCACAAAGACTGCCTCGTTGGTCTAAGATCACATGTGCTATTTGCTAATCATGAGATCCTGGGCTTCATTTTTCCATCTGGAATTACTCAATGGCAGCCTGAAGTCTGGTTTTGTGCACGGTTGATAGCAATAGGTTCGCCCCATATCAGATGGGACATAAACGTTAACTGGCGAACTGTGGGTGAGCTGTAGGTAGGTATACCTATGCGGCGGCGGCGATCTCTGGCGTCCGGCCCTGGTCCACGCCATGGTATAGAGCGAGAGTGAATGGAAACCCGTCACCTCCTTCTGCGAAGCAGTAATGCTTGCGAAGAGGGAGGCGGCACACGTGAGGGAGAGGCAGTATAAGCGCCCTCACGGCCCCAGTGGCCGCAGGAGATGGCCTGGGCGTCGCGAATCCCAGGCTGATTCCAGGCCACCTTAGGCGCGGGCTTGCGGATGGCGAGTAATGGGTAGCTCGCTGTCCGGTAAGGACCAGCACCCTAATTGCGTAACACGCGATTAATCATAATCGGTTTCATTTTGACAGTTCAACAATATTCATTGCGTTATTTACGTTGCTGAGCAGACACATTTTTCGAAAAAATAAAGCAATGGTTTAGTCATTTGTTTCAATACGAAACAAATTATGATGAATCGTGAGTCATCAATTAGGGTGCAGGGCCGGCTCGACGGCGCGTTGTGTTCCACGCGCTCCTCAAAGAGATGTCAGCACCAACTCGTGGGGTTCGCAAGGGCCGATGCCTGCCAGGGGTGCGGGTTGTTCGAAAGAGACACCGCGGCCCCTGGCACACAGGCGACTGAAGGAACACGGGTGAGTTTTAGTCAGAAAAAGTCTGACACGCCCGCACGTCTCCTGCTCCACCCAGAGCGGGAGAAGTTATTTGATGATTCCGCACACTCAAAAAAAAAACCCTTCGGGGTAACAAGGCGTGATGTTATGAAGTACAAAGACGACTTAGATGAAAAAACCTGGGTTTTTTTACAGAAGTGCATATTTTTTATAAAATAAAAAAACAGATCTAAATCAAAAATAGTTTATTTTTTTATCGTTTATCCATTTTAAATCATACATTTTATCAGTTTCGTCGTGTGTAGTCAATTATTCATCCATAGAACAGTGGTGGGGGCGGTGGTGGTACGAATACAGGAACAAATCTCGGTCCAAAACCGTAGCCTCCATATCCGCCAAATCGTGGCCGGTACCACGGCCGGTACCACGGCCGTGGACCCCACCAAGGTTGGCTTTCAATGATCTGCAATAATTAAGAAAAATATAAGTATAATGAGCCTTGTTGACTTTTTCTGTTGAGCGTACATTCGTTCTTCAAGCTAATAAAACGACACTGAATAATGATTTGAAAGAAAGAAAAATTGTTTATTCTGCACAAACAAAATGCACTTTATAAAAATAAAAAAAATTACATAAAATGCACCCATACAAAGTAGCCAAAAGCCCCGTATTCACGTAGAAAAAGTTTACAATTTTGTCCATTACTTGTTGATGTCAGTAGGGCTAGAGACCAAAGACAATATATAGACGTTACGAAACTGGCAAATTATTATGTAATAAATCAAAACAAAAACAAAACCACAATGCCGATTTCAGAATTTGCAGAGTGCATTATTGAATACTGTTGCAAACAAACATACCATAATAATAAGAACAATAAGCCGTGCGTCGTATCTGTGCAAGAACAGGTCTTTGCTCAGCAAAATGCTGTGACTTCGGAAAACCTATCGTCAACAGCGCTGGTTTTCAGCAAATACCGTAAATAATTTGCAGAAAATTACTGCCATAATCGCCAATCAATCTACCTAGCCTCTTCCCAACTATGTTGTGATTGGTTTTGAGTGTAAACGGAAGCAGCTGAATACCAGTATTTTACATAAAGTGACTGAATATCTTTCCTCCACAATCCAATTACTAGGTCACACGATACTTGGTGGTAAGACTGGTTGTTGGACTTTTGGGGTTCTAATTACCCGTTGCGATTGCCAAAGAACTACGAATGACACTCCATCACTCCATGTAAAAATATGGTAATTAATGTTATACAATAATTAAATAAGTAATTATACAAGATGTAACTTAAATAGCGCACAACCTCTTAAGGGGTCATTGTACTCATCATTATCAACAAGTTTTACTATGGGACCAAACCTGAAATCGTAAAAAAAAAATCAGCTGTTCCCTACATTTTGACGATTTATGCGAATACAAGTGTATGGAACAGCTGATTTTTTTTTACGATTTCAGGTTTGGTCCCATAGTAAAACTTGTTGATAATGATGAGTACAATGACCCCTTCAGAGGTTGTGCGCTATTTAAGTTACATCTTGTATAGGGTGACTGGTAATTAGTGACCGATATTCAAACACATGATTGTACTCATCATAACAAACAACTTTGTCAAAGAAACGACTTTTTATTTATTTAACTAGTCGCTTGACCCCGGGTTCAAGCGACTCACAGCTGATAGCACGCGCGCGACCCGTTGTTAAAAATTATAATGCATGGTAAAAGCGTGTTTGTTTTTGTTTGTAGTCAACTAAATTAAATTACAGCAGATGGTGTATTATTCTTATTAGGTGATCAATATTATATTAGGGAGATTGGGGACATGCGTTCACTAATTACCACAATAAATGACAGGTCACAAATATCCTAACTAATATTATAACTGCAAAAGTAAGTTTGCTTTTTACGCTTTCACGCTAAAACGCATGAACTGATTTGGATGAAATTTGGCACACAGACAGACCATGACCTGGGTAAGGACATAGGTTATTTTTCATCCTAATTTGCAGACGTAATCGCGGGCAACAGCTGGCAAATATTATCACTTGATTAAAATTTTAATAAAGAACAAACGACGCCAAAATCAAGCAGCCTAAGGATTCTGGTTGCTTTTCAAAATTAAATCTCACGGTTAATTTCGTTTACTCACTGAGAAACACTGCCAAACGTGTTGAATTTATTTCTTACTAGGTTAAAATCCCATAGAATAAAGGAATTCTTTTTTCCAGGTTTTCCTTCGGTAAAAATCTTTTTTGGGACTATTAAGAATATTTTAAAACAAAAAAATAGCCATATCAGTAAAGCCGTTCTCAAGTAATGCGCTGATCAATAAATAGCACCATCATTTTTATGTATGGGAGAGGCTTATGAGGTGTGTCCAGCAGTGGACTTCAATTCGACTCAGCCTGAGTTGATTGATATTTATATAGAAGATTTCACGAGGACGAACTCTTGAGTAGAGCGCTAGGCTTCGCCCAAGACTTCCACGTAAAATTTTGCGTGTATTCCCGTTGTCCCCGTAGGCCATGTCCCCGTTAAAGGGGACAAAGGGAATTTAATACAATTATTAAAATTATTGTCCCCATTAATTTATTGTAATTCTTAATATGATTACTTCTAAGTTAAGTGAGCTCCTACCGAGTTATGATAACCTGGTACTTCATGCAATTACCAAAAATAAAACTACTTATAAAAGTAAACATTTCTTAATTGTTTCTATGTTTTAATTTTAAATCTTTCCTTTCATTTTAGTTTCAGGATTGCCGCTAGCCACGTTTAAAAAAGAAATACAAAATTAAAGTGGACCACGATACGTAAAATCTTAACTGTCCGTTGTCTGTATGTATATACCTAACGGGGAATATTTTGACGTCCCGTTGTCTCCATGACGGGGACACAGATTACGGGGACAACAGGAATAAACGAAATTTTGTCCCCGACCCGCCGCGCGCCGCGTCACATCTCACTATTTAAACCCACGCTATTATCTACTCCTGTTTCACTTAACGTATTTTCCAACTTTTTGTCTTTTTGCTCGATTCTTAAGGGTCATAGCGTGACGTTAAATTGCCTATAACCTTCCTCAACAGTTGAGCCAGGAAATGCAAGAAGAATTTTCCACATACGACTGGTTGGTAATTCCAGAAACATCATACATGCATACATCATCAGCCTACAGCAGTCCACTGCTGGACATAGGCCTCTCCAATTGCACGCCATTCAGCTCGATTCTTGGCAACTCTCATCCAGCTGTTACCAGTCACCCTGTGAAGATCATCGTTCCACCTAGCCTGAGGGCGTCCTACCTTACGTTTCCCGATTCGCGGTCTCCACTCAAGAACACGTCTACCTCAACGGTCATCAATTCTACGGCTAATATGGCCGGCCCGTTGCCACTTCAGCTAGCTAATTCTGTGAGCTATGTCGACAACTTTCGTTCTCTCCATACATATAAACTTAAAAAATTACCGCTTTATAGGTCAGCGACCTCATCATCGTTATTATCATTTCAGCCGAAAGACGTCCACTGCTGGACATAAGCCTCCCCCAGGCTCTTCCACTTCGACCGGTCTTGTGCTTCCCACATCCACCGGATTGCCGCAGCCTTCACAAGGTCATCGGTCCACCTTGTGGGAGGCCTTCCTACTCTACGTCTTTCAGTACGCGGTCACCACTCCAGAACCTTTCGGCCCCATCGGCCATCTGTTCTGCGAGCAATGTGCCTTGCCCACTGCCACTTAAGTTTGGCAATTCTTTGGGCTATGTCGGGTGCCTTGGTTCTCCTGCAGATCTCTTCAGGATCTCCAGGCAGCGACCTCATATCTATTAAAATTAAATAATAACCAAACGGATTTACGCACCTGTATCAAAGCCAAAACCACAATTAAAACAAATAATAATCTCGAAACAAAATACATTTTCAAACGACACCACTTTTCTTCTCCACTTCAAAATAAAGATTTCACAATACTGCGTAAGATGTACTGATATATATACTTATGAAATGCAAATTTTATTTTACCATCACAAGAAAATCTGTAGCTTCTATTTCAATGGCATAAGGTTGAAATTGCTATAACTTTAGATTTTTAAGGTGATGTCGAAACATGATTTTTGTGCTAAGTAGGTATTTGATTTAGCATATAAGTGAGAAATGATATATCTATGTAAGGAGATAGATTTTCCATTACTGTCTATGACAAGTGTTATTTCCCCCTTGCTAAAAATATTACGTTTGTGGAGGTAATGTTTAATCAATTAATTGACTCAGTGTTACAAGAAATACCTATGAATAATAGGTTAATCTTACTAACATAATGGCGACAGGACAAATTGGCATAGTGTTTCAATCTGCTCAGTAGGAAAATAAGTTTCCTGACTGTACAACTTTTATAGATAGCCTAGAGTAGTACGGAATTTTAATAGAATAAAGGCTCCCACAGAGTAGTGCGACACGAGTCCAGTAGAACTATTTCCATTAAGTTTGTATGGAAATTGTTCTGCTAGAGTCGCGTCGCGCCTGTCTGCGGGGCCTTAAGACGCCGCCAGCTTAAGGTGGAAGCGCCAGGGTAGCCCGCGAAATTCAAATTTTGTTACGTCTTTTGCAATTTGCAGGTCAGTATCAGGTTGTATGGTGATCTAAATATGATTCGCGACCGTATCAAATAAGGCTTTTCAGAATCATAATCATTAGAATCAGCAATACAACTCCATACCTACCTACCTCCTTCCATAACCTCCTTTTGAAGTCGGTAAAAAAAAAACGTATTCGTTTTTTTTTTACCGACTTCAAACCGACCGAACCGATGTCACAGGTCTTCGAATTATTATTCGAAGACCTGTGACATCTACCAACACGCACTGGGCCCACGAGGGAAATTATAGCCCACTCCTTCTCTAAAAAAGGACCGTGTCCCAACAGTGGGTACATTTTTTTTTTGTTGAGGGAGGGAAATCATCAAATAACTTCTCCCGCTCTGGGTGGAGCAGGAGGGCGTGTCAGACTTTTACTGACTAAAACCCACCCGTGTTCCGTCAGTTGCCTGCGTGCCAGGGGTGACGGTATCTCTTTCGAATAACCCGCACTCCTGGCAGACATCGGCCCTTGCGGACCCCACTAGTTCGGCGCACCAGAACACATGGCACGCCGTGACCACCCCAGGATCCAAGTAGCGTAGGGGCCCCAGACGAGGCCCCAGACGGGTGCCCGTCGCAGGCACCCTTGGTCCCCCTGCGACGGGTCAGCGCAGTGGCCCCGCCGCCTACCACTTATCGGCCGCAGGGGATAGGGAGAGCGCCCAATGCTATTCCAACATTCCTCTTCCCCTGCGGCCCCACCGCGTCCGCCATCAAACGGTGGCGGCCCCGTCCAGGCTACGGAAGGGAAGAGCGCTACTCAGAAGTACCGGCACTCCTCCTGCGCCGCAGCCTGTAACCCTCAGCCGCGATGCCTCCCATTCGACATCGCGGCCCGCCTCAGTTGCGATGCACCTCATTGCAACCTACTTTTTGGCCGCTACGTAGTCAGCTTGGAGGCAAAAACCCTGACGAGCGGCCCCACCTGAAGGTTCCTCTTCGTTTCACCGTGGGAGGGTGACCACGGCTACTGAGCCCCTCTGTAACGACAATGCGGGAACCCACTGGGGGGGACAGTGGGTACATTAAAGGCTGATTATGGTAGCATGTCTTCTTTTATGCTTCTACTATGTCAGTCATCGTCTTATTAGTCACCCCCTTTCTAGCCAGGGGAGAAGAAAATATAAATTCGTAAAAAATAGTGTCGCGCGCATGCGCATGCACACGCAGTGTGACGTCATAGGCAAAATATGTCCCGCTCAAAAATTGTTATAAATAAAGCCTATCTTTTGAATGTTCAGCCATTACTCTAGCACTAAAACTGTCGTAGTGATTAGCGGTTGAAATCTTAAATGATCTTTTGTTGGACAGAAATATTGAACTTAACACCAGTACTCCGAGCAAAAAGACGTTTTCACGTCGAAATGAGATTAGCCCATCACAATGATAATGCAGCTTTGTGATGTTAATGATATTCATAAATAATTCTGTCACGGATAACCACAAAGGTTTTCCCGAAGATTTAGACAGATAAATATTTTCTTACTGCATTATTTGGCTCGATGACCTAGTGAAGGTCGCATGTCACGCTTGTGGGAGGCTGTATGTCCAGCAGTGGATGTCTGTCAACTGAATGGTGATTATGTTACGTAGCCTAGATTGGTCGCCACAACTTTAAGTCTGTGTCATGTTTTGTATTTTCGGTTATTGCTACCGACTTCCGAAGTTATAGTTATTTTTCACGTTGTAGTGTTTTTATTTATCACTTTTTAGTTGTTACCACAGCTAAAATCCTTACTTATATAATATAATAATATTATTAATAAACGCGAAAGTTTGTATGTATGGATGTATGGATGATTGTTACTCTTTAATGGAAAAACGGCTGAATGGATTTGGATGAAATTTAGCACACATATAGATTATAGCCTAGATTAACACATATAATACTTTTTATCCCGGTAGTACGTTCCCGCGTGATAATTTCTGACTTCCACGCGGGCGAACCCGCGGGCGGGAGCTAGTATTCAAACTGACAGAATGAGAGTGTATTGTACACGTCTGTATACCCCTAAAACCGTAGAGGCATCATGTTATGTAATGGAATGGCGTATTGATTACAGTAATCGCAGGTCATTTGCATATCAGTTATTGAAGAGTTCCATTAAATCTATCTCCAGAGATCATCTTCATTGACCTAATATATTAAATAAATAATAGTTTAAAAAACTAAAAAACACGCTTTAAAAACCAAACTAAAAAAGGAGAAAATAATTTAATTCAATTAAAAAGCGTGGGGTGCTTTTTGAGGTATCTTTATAATCAATTAATGTCAAGCACTCCACGCTTTTTAATTGAATTAAATTATTTTCTCCTTTTTTAGTTTGGTTTTTAAAGCGTGTTTTTTAGTTTTTTAAACTATTATTTATTTTCTATTTTTTAGTTCTGCTAACTACAAAAACGTGATTTTTTTCTCATTTTTTAAAAATGATTGAATTGTTATCGGTCCTCGACAAGTTTACAAAGTTTCAATGAAATCTGACCGTTTAAAGTGGGTCAAAATCGCACTCAAAGGAGTCGGTTACATACAAACATACAAACAAACAAACATACATACAAACAAACATACAAGTGAAGCTAATATAAAGCGTGTAAAAACCAAATAATCCTCTCGAAAATATGCATTTAAATATAGAGAACCCCATCAAAATCGGATTAGTAGTTTTTGAGGAAATAGCGGACATACAAACATACCTACATACGTACGGCTCGAATACAGAAACTCCTTTTTTTGAAGTAAAATAACGCTATATTTTTATTAAATAAAATATTTTACTTTTAACATCGACTCCACCCCACTCTTCTGCCAAAACAAACCCGAATAAATATAAATAAATAATTAATATTATTTTATTGGACTATCACCACCCACAAATGTGGGTAGGCAGACACATTGGTGAACCCATCCATCAGTGTCCACCCTTACGGAACGGGGTTGAATTTAAAATGTTGTATTCTTCCAATATTTTGGGGGTTGAAATTTCATATGTTGTTTTGTCATGATTTCCAAATATGAACAAGATTTTTAGTGATTTTAAATAATATTTATCAAATTAAAAGTATCTAATTGTTCTATGCATAGTTAAATATTATAATACGATATAATAGTATGTTGACCCAAATAATTATCTAAGATGTACCACAACATAATTATGACTGATCTCAATAAAATAAATTTACTTAATTAATGTTAATGGTATGATTATTTAAAAATTGTTGATTGTAATTTGTCTCATATTATTTATTTTTTTAGAATAAATTTTAGATTTTTTTTTAGAATTTACTTTTTGCTGTGCCCTACATGGTCCGTAATTGTACCTTAGCTTTAAGCCAATTGTAAGACCTTTCAACATTAAGGAATGCAAATAAAGATATGAATATGAATATGAATAAGTTGCCTCAAATGAGTTTGTATCAGTGTGATGTCATTTAAAAAGTATCTCATTTGACAGTTATCGAAAAAATACTGGTTTTTTAACGGAAAGAAAAGGAAATATGATGTTCGGGGATTCGCCTAGTTTTCTAAGGTCTCTCCGACCTTTGAAATGAGAAGGTTGTTTCAAGAAGTCTGTATTGTTATCTCAGATTACTCTATATTCTGAGATTGTTATTATGTTGAATACCTACCCTCAAAAAAAAAAAAAAACCAGTTTAAGAGTTTCATATTTATTGCTTTATACCTACTAGGGTTGTATGTGGGTAAGAGTTTAAATGCATAAATATTTATACTGAGAAAGGTGTTTTTCTTATTAGTTAGGTTCAATGAAGATATTTCAAAGCAAAAGTATACAGTGTATTATGTTAAACGAAGGATATACTTTAAGGGAATGTAGTACTCATGAAAATGAAAAATGTTTACTAAGGGACCAACACAGAAATCGCGAAAATAAAAGCAGCTGCTCTATACATTTATGTTCGCATAACTGAACGAAATGTAGTGAACAGCTGACTTTTTATACAAGGTGTAACAGAATAGACGCAAGACCTGAAAGTAGTTTGTTCCTAATTGATTACTGAATCGATTTCAGTAACGTTTAATATATATTTTTTTATTAATATTTATTTCGCCATACGCCACTGATTGAGCCAAAGAAAATTTAATCTTATGAATGAAGAAATAAGACTCAATTTTAAATGCTTGGGTCGACACGTAATATCAGTTGGCTTAAAAAAATAATACTTTTGGTCATTGTATTATGCTTATAACCCAATACTCTAATTGGGGTGTATGAGGTCTTGCGTTAATTATGTTACTCATTGTATATATTTTTGGTGTCCACTCCGTATTAAAAGTTGTATATTTTCATGAGTACCACACCCCCTTAAAGTATGTCCCTTGTTTAATATAACATACTGTATAGTACTAGTCTATACTATAATTTGCCTAGGCCTAGCCTATTCCCAAGTATGACAACCCCAATGGGTTGGCTTCCAGTCTAACCAGATGCAGCTCAATCCCAGTATTTCACATGGAGTGACTGCCTATCGGACCCCCACAACCCGTTACTGGATAATACGATACCCCTTGGTAAAACTGGTTGTCAGATTCGAGCTTCTGACGACCCGTGACGACTGTCAAAGATCTACAAATGACAGCTGGGATCGAGCTTAACTTGCTTTCCAAGACACGAAGCCAGGGGTCTCAGTATGTGTTTTATTTTGCCACTATCATAGCGCCATTTCGCACAGTTTCATGAACGTATTTCAGTGACATCTCCACAGCCTCCGTGGCGCAATGGCTAGCGCGTTCGGCTGTTAACCGAAAGGTTGTTGGTTCGAGCCCACCCGGGGGCGATTTCTTTTTACACATGTGTTTTTATATTATTTATTTTTTTATTACTAAATGGGCCTGTTCTTGACCTCGATCACGCCTGATGGAAAGCGATTGATGAGGTCTATGATGGATCGAGCGTGTCCAGAATATGCCTGTTCACCCTTGTTTTGAAGGGAGACAGGTTAAATGTGGTTAATTTCGGGAATTGAACTAAAGTTTTGGTTGCCTAAGGGTTTGCTTAAAATACCTGTATTTTAATTCGATTTTTTTTCGTTCCATTAATTTTTGATATCGATAACTAACACGTGGGTAAAGTATTGCCAGCTAATTTAATTTGACCCTGTACAATTGTAACGAGCTTAAAAGAAAACGTATCATATCTAAGTAGGCTTTACAATAGTCGACCAACTTACATTTGCAGTTGGAATTAATGGTAAAAATGTTTTCCAGCCACAATTTTAAGTTTGTTCTTGGGATTAGTACTCACACGGCCGGTTTTTTACACTTTAATGTCAAATACTGGTTAAAATTAAAGAAATTACAGATTTTCATGACCGTCATTATAATTTGACAGCTGCGGTCTTCTAGGAAACCGTAACTTAACTGTGAATGTCGCCCTTCGAAACGAACCGTATTAAATCAAGATTTTACTACGCAAAATTGGTTAAAATCACACCAATTCCATTCTTTGAACTACAAAACCTTTGTACTACACAACTAAACCACTATTATTAACAAAAAGGCACAAAAAAAAACAATTTGAAGTACACTCACCCCCAAAATGCGTGGCTTAAGCATATTAACATGAGCCTCAAACTACCCGCAATTGACCTAAATAAAGCACATAGCTAAGTATCACGCGAAAATGAACCATCTTGACCTGATCTGCCTTCAAAAAGAACATTCAAAGTATGAGAGGTCTGGTGACACTGGTCACCATGTATTGAATATACCGATTTAAATAAAATGAAGTTATGTTATGTGTCGCTTTCTTGTGTTATGTTTTATTAATTTTATGTTTTTTTTGTTCTTAAAATAAAGGAAATATTGGGTGGTTATTCTTAAATTTGGTGTTAAGATGATTGATCAGTTCTCATACCAGTCAATCTGAGATTTTATTAGGTGCAGTGATGGATTTTCTAGAAGGACCGAAATAATATAAATCAAATGCACGTCTCATCATCATAATAATCTCATCTGTGAGTGAGTTCGCAAAAAATGCATTATTTGTAATATGTTACGAGTACAAAATTTAAATATTATAAAAAATATCTGGATGGCCGCGAGCTTCGCTCGGATTTTTTTTTTTTTGTTTGACGTTTTCTAAAAATGAAACCTAGCAAGATCGATATAATGCCCCCGAAACCCCCTGCATACTAAATTTCATGAAAATCGTTGAAGCCATTTCCGAGATTCCGAACAATTCTTGTATATACAGGTTGAAATTGAAAACATGCGACAAACCGAAAGGGGAGATTGTACTCATCATTATGAACAACTTTTACTAAGGGACCAATGATGCAATCGCGAAAAAAAAAACATCTGTTCTCTACATTTATGTTCGCATAACTCGTCAAAATGTAGGGAACAGCTGTTTTTTTTTTGCGATTGTATCATTGGTCCCTTAGTAAAAGTTGTTCATAATGATGAGTATAATCTCCCATTACGGTTTGTCGCATGTTTTCAATTTCACCCTGTATATACATATATACAAGAATTGCTCGTTTAAAGGTATTAGATACCTAATTATAAGTTAGTAATAAGTTAACATAAGAATTTAGATGTCCATCCTCTCGGTGAGAGCATGTGGGCTGCAACCCACCACACGGGCCCCATGCAGGTTGGTAGATGTCACATGTCTTCGAATTTTTGTTTATAGAACATTCCTTACTATGTTTTCCTTCACCGTTTTGAGAGCAGTGATGATGAAATAAATAAAAAAAAGTAAAGCGCCTGTCTGGGATTCGAACCTAGGACCTACAACTCGTCAGTCGCGGCTGTTACCACTGGGCCACCACTGCTGCACTCACTGCTCTAGCTACGTATACCTGGAAGCTATACCTGGGAAAACACGCTTCTCCTACGCCCGTCCTTTTGATGCGCCTTGCAGGTTGCATCTTAGAAATCTCCTCAAGTCCCCTCCCCACTCAAACTCAAACTCAAACTCAAAGCATTTATTTCAATTAAACCATTTACAGGCACTTTTGAATTGTCAAAAAGTCGACCAGTTGGAAATTCAACTTTCCAACTGGTCGACTTTTTGACAATTGGCTAGTTGCCCATTCCAAAACGTAGATCTCTATCGAGAAGAACGGGCAAGAAACTCCATGGACACTCTTTTTAATCATGTTATGTATTACAAAAACTTGGGAACATTATTCTTGTTGCTTCTATATGTGAGACAATGTAAAAAAAAAAAACAATTCTAAATATAAAATTTAAAATTAGCCATGGAAGTTAGGAGATGACCAGTCTCAACCGACGGCGCCCGTTCACGAACTTGACTCAACCCTACCTCCTACAAACTACAAACTCTCCTATCGCAGGTGTGCTGGAAGAGATTTCTGTAGAAATAAGCATTACCTATGTACGTATTTTTCTGTACCTTTCTTCTTGTCTGTTTATATGTGTGTGCATAAATGGTTAAATAAATAAATAAAACACACACCTGGTCCTATGAGGTAGGTGCCAACGAATTATAAGCCTCATCACCAGAGAACGGATATTCGGATGCATATTTACCTAAAGATAATTTTTAGCTATGAAAGTATGGAAGCGGCTTTGTAAATTATTTGTAATATTTATTAAAAACCCCGGGATGCTTGGATTGCATACCTAACTATTCAGACGTGTATTAATTTAAAATTAATGTTTAACCCGATACAAATATGTGTATGTACTGGAGGAGGGGTGGTTTGTATTAGTTACAACGAAAAATAAACAAATTCCTTACCTAAATTAAGATTCTTTCGATACAAAAACGCATTCCATGTTAGCAAACATCTCAACTTTAGGTGAATATGCATCCGAATATCCGATCTCTGATCATCACAGTCGACAAAAAGGCGACAATTTTTTTAAATGAAAATTCAATTTCTGTAAACGTGACTTCATATTTTGCAATATTAAAAAATATTACCCACTTAAAACATTTTTCTACTACTTTAGAAGTTAATCGCTTTTGATTCAAGTCATTTGTAAGTGTAAGTTGGTTATGCTAGAGACTGTACCTACATCTTAGTACAATGTTTACCTACACACGACGTACCCATAAAATAAAATCAATAGAATCCCATGTTTATGTTTCTGCCAAAAATATTTGGTGGCGAACGTACCCAACTTTGTTCATAGGTAGAAATAAACAGCACCCTTCCTTGGAAAACTTTCTATGATTGATCATGATGAACTAGCTTCCCCCTTGTAGCTATCCCCCCCTTTCATTCTCTCACAACTCACAACATATAGATTACTAATGTACCTATCCTGTTTTGTTATTATGTCGTGTACCCAAAAACAGGCATCTAGCCGCGGGTCTGGTGACCTGGGGCCCAAGTCTGCTATTTTTATAAATTCGTCATTCCAACACGATCCCATTGTCATTTTGCTAAAAGTTTGTAATCTGCTAAATTCATAATAGTCGATCATTGGTCGGTCAATGGTGTCGTAATAGAATTGTCTCATAATGGCATTTTCGTATTGCCATTACTTATTATAAAACTCGTTATTAGATAGGATTTTCGAAAAACTACTACTAAATTTGAACATTCATTCATGCCAGATTTCATTTATATATATATTTTACACATTATTTATTAGTGTTATATGCAATATAAAGTAGTAGGAAGTTCGTAAATTAAGTCAGTCATTCAATTGTCAAGGTACGAGATTACCAATAAATGCCATTTCTTTCAATGGAGTGTCAGTGGCTGACCATTGGAAAGTCATAATGACGCCATTTTATTAGTGGATTACCAAACTTGTCAAAATCAACAGTTATGAAATCAATGATAGACCATTCTGACACTATTGTAATAGCAGACTTGAGGCCCTGTAATACCGGTTTTTAAATGAACCTACCTTAGACACCAGTCTCTCACAAAGTTAGCTCCTTTTTCGTGAACTACTGTCTAAGTTTAGCATTAAGTTCATAACTTATGTAGAGAGAGAATAAAGTTTTTATATTATATTAAATTACTAATGTTTTTGTCAGCGGCTTGATCCGCGTGGAGGTAGGGAATTATCCCACGAGAGAGGACTACCGGGATAAAAAGTATCCTATGTGTTAATACAGATTATAAACTATCTATGTGCCAAATTTCGTCCAAATCCGTTCAGTCGTTTTTGCGTAATTGAGTAACAAACATCTAACTAAACATACCAACTTTCACATTCATAAAAGTCAAGTCAAAAAGTATCGGGAATGGATGATTAGTAAATGGTTCGATTTTTTTTGTTGCTATATTGTTACCTTTAACTATTTTCCATTTTGGCTCGGAGTTTGAGTTGCATCTGTTATTTAGATTAAATACAGTGCTGTTTCTAGTTAGATCATAACTAGTGTGTATTGCGAATTACATAATGGACAAAGTTTGCATCGCCAATGGAATTTCGTGTTCGGAGTCCCTGAAAATGTTACAGAAGGCTTACGGTGAATCGGCTTTGTCAAAAACACGTCCTTATGAGTGGTACAAAGCGTACAAAAGCGGTCGAGATGTGATGGAAGATTTGCCTCGTTCTGGTAAAGAAAATAGTGGCTGAAAATCCTCATTCAAGTTTGAGAGAGATAGCCGCTGAACTTTCTGTGTCTCACAAATCAATCCTTACCATTTTAAATAATCAATTTGGTATGAAACATGTTGCCGCTCGGCTAGTCCCAAAAGACCAGAATTTTCTCCAAAAACTCAATCGAATAGAGTCGCTGAGGACATGCTAGAACGGCTCAATTCCGACGTAACATTCATGGAACGCATTGTTAATGGTGATGAGACATGAGTTTACGAGTTTGACATGCAAACTAGTCAACAAGCTTCGGAATGGCGCCTTCCAACTGATCCGAAACCGAAAAAACCACGCCGAAGTCGATCAAAAGTCAAATTCATGTTGACTGTTTTCTTTGACTATCGCGGTGTTGTGCACTCGGAATTCTTGTCGGAAGGTCAAACAGTAAGTTATGAATATTATTTGAGGGCGTTTAAGGGGAACCTAGCTGAGGGTTCCAACTCGCTGGTGGGCCTGGCTAAAATCACGCTGTCTCACCAGGCTTCGTGTCCGACAGAGATAGTATCAGTGATGAGCAGTTAGACGCTAGTCTACACGCGCAACGTTATTGAGTGAGATGCAGGATCATTTATAGTAAAAAATTCGCGAAAAAATTCGCGAAAAGTCCTTTAGAAGATCGGGTTTTATGAAAAAGCCAATGCATAAATAATGACCAATAAAGTTTATTGAACTTTCCGATAATTGAACTTTGTCGGTATCGACTTGGTTTTGGACATTTTACACTTCTTTTATTACTTAAACACGCCCAAAGTTAAGTAAAATTAGCAAGAAAAACGAATCTTTGCTGGCTCCTAACTTTTTAATGAGTTTTTATTTTAGTATTCTGTTTCCGTACAGACAATATTAATAATGAGACAAAAGATATCATATTTTACTTTGGATGTGAAATGTCAGACAGTGGAGTAAAACGCTCCCGAAGTTTGTATGCAAAAAATGTGGACTACGTTCACCTTAAGAGAGCAAATTCGACGAAAAAAGCCAGCTTTGTAGAAAAATAATCTTGGATTTTGCACCACGATAATGCGCCTTCGCACAAGGCCTTATCAGCGTCAGGTATAATTGTCTGACACATGCTGAGCTGGACTCCCATTTGGTGCAACTTTGAGACACATACCGCACTTTTGTACTCCACCGCCATTGAGGTAATACGTACTAACGTGTGTCATCACTATACTTGGGGGCTACTCTCGAACTCGAACGAACGAAAATACGGGCCCGTCCGATAATAGTTCGTAACTTCAAAGTGACTTCTACAGCTGACTATTTTTTAAGTTTTTTGAACGGGTAAAACCACATAGAAAGTAGGTAGGGTCAACTGTCAAATCGTGTAGTAATTCATTCTTAGTTTGGGCCCCAAACTAATCATAGGTCCGTAAGTGATACGAATTAGGAAACGCCCGTAACTTCGACCGACATTACGGATTTCATGCTTAGAGAGTGTTATGCCCCTTATGTCATCCTGTTTTTTTTTTACACGCTATATATTAGCTTCACTTGTAACTAACTATGTATGTAAGAAAATCTTGGAATCTTAATTTGTCCCACTTCCCGGTCTTCGATTAGGATGAAATTTTGCACACGCTCTGAATTCTGATGACAATACATGACTAGCTAAGAAACGTTATTACAAATCCAATATGGCGGCCTCCCCAAGATGGCGGACTGGCTGTTTGAAATCCACCCCCATGATATGGGTATCAAATGAAAGGGTTTGCTGTCAGGAATATGAAAAAAAATAAACATATTTAAATAATGAAAAAAAGGAAAAAAACACGTTTTTGTAGTTAGCAGAACTAAAAAATAGAAAAAAAATAGTTAAAAAAACTAAAAAACACGCTTTAAAAACCAAACTAAAAAGGAGAAAATAATTTAATTCAATTAAAAAGCGTGTTTTTTAGTTTTTTAAACTATTATCTTTTGTATATTGGCACCTTATTGTTTTAATGTTATTGGGTTTTATCTCATCGTGCTTTGTATGTTGTGCTGTGTCTTTTGTATGCACCAAATAAACGATTAAAATTTATCTATCTAACATTCATTTAGCTTTTTACGTTGTTGAGCAGACAAATTTTTCGAACATTCAAAGCAATGGATTAGCAATAATATTGCTAATCCATAGGATATTATCCTACACTAGCTTTTGCCAGCAGCTTCGCCCGCGCAGAACTTTCGTCCCCTATTTAACTCCTTTAGGGGTTGAATTTCGAAAAATCCTTCCTTATTCCTTATCTACATTATAAAAGGAACTTTTGTGCAAAATATCAGCTTTCTAGGTCCAAGGGTTTGGGCTGGGCGTTGATGAGTCAGTCAGTCAGTCAGGACTTTTCTTTTTTTATATAGATATTTATTCATATTGCAAGTAGTACGAGGAAGGTGCCAACGACGCATTAAGCTTCATCACAGTCAACGAAAAGGCAATACTTTTTTTTATTGGCATAATTTCTGTAAACGTTGACTTCTTATTTTGAAATATTAAAAAAAAAATATTACCGAAGTTTTTTTTCTTAAATGCGAATTCAAAGTAGCAATATGGTAAAGCGAACGTTTATGTTGGGGCCACGAAACTAGCGTTGGTGATACGCTTCTGCGTCGATCGCCTTGCCTCCAAACATGGCTCTATTAATGCGATCAAGAATACCTTAGTATAAGCTAGTCAGTTAGTTTAAAATACAGAATAATGCTAGAAAATTATACAAAAAGTGTATCTTCGTTATATCATCAGAGACGTACAACGTAGAAAAAGAATGAACGTGGCTGAACGAGGCATTGCAATCAATTACCATTTCATGTGTGTTACGCAATCACGCCGCGCCTCGTGGTGGTCTCAAATTCCCAACACAAAGTGAACAAGCACGACAATGTTTCTGTTTCAGAAAAGGCCTGTTGTAGAGCAATAAAATCATTATATTTAATTTAACCGCTAGAAATTATTTTCAACTAGATTTTGCTAGTGGCTTCCTCCATCTGGAAGTCAAAAATAATCCCAAGAGGAAGTACTACCGAGATAAAAAGTATCCCATGGATTAATCTACCTGTGTGTCAATCATTTCATTCAAATCCGTCCAGCCGTTTCTGCTTCATTGAGTAACAAACACACATATCTTTCACATTTATAATATTAAATAAAATAGGATAGTAGGATCTTCAGAATTTTCAACACTTTTCTGTGCATATTTTTTGACACTTCTCAACACTCCGCTGCGCTGACTTCGTGGCCTGAGCATACGTTATTATTAATCCTTATTTACAGCCTGCCATGTCAAATAATTTCAACCAGAAACTTGTCCTCGAGACGAAATAAAAAGCCTACGCTTACGCCTTGTACGGCTTAAAATATCTTTGATGTGTGAAGGTTTTATTAAAGAACCTAATTATTTAGCCTTCATGGTTGTCATCCTCCAAATAATCGTGGAACTGACGTTTTAAACCTACCCAAGCCCGCAGTAGCAAATTCATGCCGAACTATTCAGCCGTTACAGAGACAAATTGCAGTTTAGGTTCAAAAAGGACCTTTTTATTACGATTTTTTCCAAAAATTTGGGAAAGTTTATTAAAATTTT
Organism: Antitype chi; assembly: GCA_947359405.1. NCBI lineage: Eukaryota > Metazoa > Arthropoda > Insecta > Lepidoptera > Noctuidae > Antitype > Antitype chi. Next base: position 5,281,368 of record OX375835.1, on the reverse strand, counting down.
AATCAATACGATTCATTTGTAATGACCTTAAGTTTATCATATATTTTTTGTATAGAAAACGCACGAAAGGATTCATCAACAAACTTCAATAAACATACGGTATTTTTGGGATTTGACCAATGTAATTCCCTTAACTAGCACCCCAATAGGGCTAAATGCTTATAGCGTCTGCCTCCGTACATTTTTGTGCGTGAATTTTATCTATTAAATACATAAATATCTGTATGACCTACAAGTAGTTGTTCTGGGTCTGGCTGTTTGTGTATGTGAGAATAAATGTTTGTAAACGCACCCACAATACAGGAGAAATTCCTAGTGTGGGGCAACGTTTAAAAAAAAAAAGAAAATAAAGAATATGTATGATTTATTTTTATTTTCATTAGATAGTTTATATCGCCCATCGTTGTAAAAAAATATACAATGCCCAAAAAGCAATGGAAAGTAAATTACTTTTAAAATAAAGTTTAAAATAGCCAACCGGCAAAATGTAGGGACTTAAGGTGGCCCGTGTCGGTAGGCTATTTTTAACTTTTAAATAACCTTAATGTACCTCCTTCGAAGGGCAGTGGTGGCTCAGTGATAACTGACGCGACTTACGAGATGTAGGTCATAGGTTCGAATCCAGACAGGCGCTTTTCTTTGTGTAAATGATTTCATCACCACTGCTCTCAAAACGGTGAAGGAAAACATCGTGAGGAAACCGGCATGTCCTAGAACCAAAAATTCGAAGATAAGTGACATCTACCAACCCGCACTGGGCCCGGCCCACTCCCTTTCACAGAGCGGAGGCTTCTATCCCATCAGTGGGAACGTTATAAGTTGATTATGATGAAGTATTTCCTTCTGGGGGAGGCCTATGTCCAGCAGTGGACGTCTTTTAGCTGAAATGATGAAAGTATTAGAAATGTGAACGGAACGCAATCGTCTTCTGTCACTTTTAATTTGTCGTCAGCAAGTGCTGCTAATCCTTGAAGATCGACCCTTGCGTCTGTAATTATTAACCTTAAGGTGCTTAACATACTCTTAAATTCTTAGGCAGTTAGTATAGTGATGAACCGACTAGTTGGAAAAGCCGACTAGTCGGCCATATTTGTAGTCAGCGATTAGTCGGCGACTAGCCGGCTACAACCGCCGACTAGTCGGCCCATTTTTTACTCGTATTAATATGCTTAAAAAATTAAGAGATGGTGATTGAAATGAAATTCAAATCTTTACTGTTATTTATTTTATTATAGAATCAGTTTTACAGTTTACTTTTAGTGCAATCTAGAATAGGATAGGAAGATACGCCGGCTCGCACTTAAACAATGATAGAATAATTGCAAAACAAATAAAAACATGTGTTGACTTTTCCACCTGGTCGCCGGGCGCCGCGAACGCCACACCTAGGAGCTGAAAGCGTAGTCACGAACATTACCGATGTCACCCGAACTCAACCGAAAGCAATGATCGGCTTGGCTGACTAGTCGGCCGATTAGTCGGTCATTTTGCAGCCGTCTAGTCGGCTAGTCGGGTATCAAAAATCAAAATCAAGTCATTTATACAAATTAGGCTGAAAATCAGCACTTTTTGAACGTCAAAATACATAAGACAGTCCCCCCAAAAACGCCCATCCGTCACCACTTCCTAGTGCTTTAGCTGGGAAGAAGAAGTAGCGGAACAAACTCCCCAGCAGCACAGCTGTCGTTTAGTCGGATAGACTTGATTCTATACATACATAGACAAAGTAATATTATATAAACATTACGAGACACAGAATATTATTTAAATAATTCGTCATACATGTCAGCCAGCCATGCCAATAGTAGTAGTCGGCCCATCTCTAGCAGTTAGTCTTTAGGCTCGCTTTGACGACGATCCATTATAATCGGCTTGTCAGTTAAGACAAGGAAAGGATTGTAACAGCTATAATCGCATATCTGTTCCACCTGCTCCTGTTCCTAGTAAATAACAGTTCCGAAAAGCTGTTACAAAATAGCTGGCTGTTACTTCATACGTGGAAATAGGAGTGGGTTGTAACAGGTAAAATCGCATATCTGTTCAGCCTGTTCCCGTTCCATGTTCACAAAGTAGGTACTTCTCTTTCTAACTAAGGTGCAACACCTATGCCAGTAAAGGAACGAGCTAGTGACGATGCAACAGAGTGTCACAGTGTAACAGTTTTTATCTCATTCTAACTAAGGTAACTGTTATAAGCATGAATAGCGAAAAGCTTGTGACTGTAGTGTGTAAGGGATTTTATTATTTCAAGGAACTGAACAAAGTAGCTGTTATTTCAGTTTGCCTATCAGAGTTACTGTCTGTTATCATCAGATACTAGTTATATTTAGCTGTTACGATAAATACACCTCACTCTAAGACTGATGAAAATCCGCTTACCGTTCAAATCACGTTATTTATATATATCTATTGAATAATTCGCCGATAACTCGACGCGTATGTTTGTGTGTTTGTCATACTTTGAATAATTTAATGAATTTATTATTATTGCTCATACTTATGTTAATTGTGTTGTGATGTAGAGCTTTTCAATATTTTTAGGGATCCGTTATCATAAGTTATGAGTCTCTGGACGGTAAATACCGCGTTCATACACATGGTGTTAGAAAGAACTATAAAATAAAAGCTTATGTGCCTGCCTATTACCGCCCTGCGAAGATCGTAGCTCCATCTAGCTTTAAGGCCGAAATTCTGATAATAGAAGTTGTACAGAATCAGACGGTCACACTAAGGCTGTTGAGCAAATGCAACCGACTAATGGGTGCACTGACTGAACAGGTAAACTCAATTCCGTGTGGTTATTTCCTAAAAGAACCATCTCAGACATTAATCGGCAGTCTTTATTATGATCTGACTAAGATTACATAATTATATCTGGACTTTAAAAGAGACTGTCACCTCTGAGTTTGTTTCGGCCTTTCTTCTCAGAGTGATCAGCTGGAAATCACTGAGCCTAAGTGTGGAACTCTCTGCCTGCGTCTGTTCCCTTCCACATTTAATCCGTCTACCTTCAAAAACAGAGTGAACAGGCATTTTCTGGGCACGCTCGATCCATAATAGACCTCATCAATCGTTTTCCTTCAGGCGTGATCAAGGGCAGGCCCACTCATGTAGTTTTAAAACATATCTATTTGACGTGTAAAAGTGTTTTTAACTGACATCCGGAGGAGGTTCTCAATTATTTTCCTCCATTTTTTTTTACCTCATAACAGCGTCATTTATAAACCGATTTCAAAAATTCTTATGTTGTTTGAAAGGGCTTAGAGGAGCGCCATATACAGGATAAGTTTTTATCCAGTGCGCAAACTGTAACCATGAATTCAGCATATCATTCTAGACCACCCAGCGCAGAAATTTTTCGTCAGTTATACAAAAAAAATTTATGCTGTTTCATAGAAAAGTACAATACCTACGCGCTCAAAATGTATGGTAAAATGTATGCTGATTTGTTTTTGTATAACCGACGAAAAATTTATGTGCTTGGGGGGTCTAAAATGATATATTGAATTAATGGTTACAGTTTGCGCACTGGATAAAACTTTTCTTGTATATTTGGTTAAGTTTTGATGAGTGGTTTTTGAGTTAGCTTCAATAATAGGTACGTATTTTTTCCACTTAGTGTATTGTTGATAATAGTATAAATAACTTTATGTCACTGTTATTTACTTAAAAATTTGTGTGGGGTAGGTATCCCAATTAAAAATGAAAAATTAAGAGTTTATTCAGAAAAAATAACAACCGACTTCTATTTTCTTCTTTTAAAATAAACATCGGCTAATCAATTGTATACGGAACCACGAAAAACTTTGTCTAAACCAATTCATTTATACATTTTGATCAATAAAACTGAACTCTATGATATAATTCTGGTCTCGCGGGACCGCCCGTCGAGTATCGCCTAATAACGCTAATCATGTTGATTTCTTGTACATTAACATATATTTTAGTTGTAAAATAGATTCTGTGTTTGTTAATGAAGTGATGCTTGTATATTCACATTTTTGTAGGTTTGAAGGATTTTTAGATTTCCGCGGGAGACAGCCTGTGCGTCGGAAATCCCATGCTGATTCCCGGTCACCGTAAGCGCGGGCTTGCGGACGGCGAGTAATGGGTAGCTCGCTGTCCGGTAAGGACAGCCCGGGGCGACGGCGCGTTGTGTTCCACGCGCGCCTCAAAGAGATGTCAGCACCAACTGGTAGGGTCCGTAAGGGCCGTTGCCAGCCAGGAGTGCGGGTTGTTCGAAAGAGATACCGCGGCCCCTGGCACACAGGCAACTGAGGGAACACGGGTGGGTTAAGTCAGTAAAAGTCTGACACGCCCTCCTGCTCCACCCAGTTTTTCATAAAACGCGATCTTCCAAAGGACTTTTCAAAAAATTTTCGCAATTTTTTTACTATAAATGATCCTGCATCTCACTCGATAACGTTATGCGTGTAGACTAGCGTCTAACTGCTCATCACTGGTACTATCTCTGTCGGACACGAAGCCTGGTGAGACAGCGTGATCTTTAGCCAGGCCCACCAGTGAGTTCGAGCCCGCGACTAGGTTCCCCTTAAGTGCTTACTAACACAAATATGGGTAACTGAATCATCCGAAATAAAATGATTATTGTGATTATAAAGTTTGATATTTCTCTCAGTGTCACAATATGGCCGTAAAGTGATGGGAAATTATATAAAAAAACATAACTCGTATTTTACCGATACATTAACGTATAAAAGTAGTGTTCTGACAACGGACCACAGTGACTGATCGGCCAATAGCCTTTCAGTTATCAAACCAGCGCGCTCACCGCTTTTATTCTCAGGGGTGCCTAAGATGGCGCTGTTTGAAATTAACTGAGCAAAGTACGTTCATGTGAAGTTTTGACGTAAAAACGTCTTTTCGCTAGGGGTAAGTTCAATATTTCTGACCGATAAAAACATGTCAGATTTCAACCGCTAATAACTGCGAGAGTTTTAGAGCTAGTGTATTGGTTGAGCATTTAAAATATAGGTCATATTTATAACAGTTTTTAAGATAGACATAGTTTGCCTATGACGTCACAATGCGTGTGCGTGCGCATGCGCGCGACTCTCTACTTTTTGTTCAGTACATTATCTTCTTCTTTGCATTAGCGATAAAAGGTCAAAAACGGTACAGTGACTGGGTCTTCTCGATGATTACGGCGAAAGATGGAAAATGGCTCATTGTGTCTCTATGCAGAGAGAAACGTCGTACAAAAATCATGTTTACGACGGTAATCATCATCAATTTATAATTATTATAAAAGAAAATCCCCTGCCACGTTTGTCTGTCTTGTCGTGATAAACTCTAAAACTATTACTACGCATTTTAGCTCGGTTTTTACCAATAGATAGAGTGATTCATGTGGAAAGTTTAGGTGTATAATTTTTTGTGTAAATTTGTTAACGCGGGCGAAGCCGCTGGCGATTTAGAAAACATGGAACATATTCATTGAAAACAACACTTAGGGTTTCTCGAGTTTTGGGTTTTATATTTTGTCCACTATAGGTAAATATAAACCTCTCCTATGCTCTGCAGTCACGCTTATCATCATAATACCAACGAAGCAGTATAGCTATACCCTAATCAATACTATTAAAAACGCCCTACATTAATGGCAGCGTCATTTTACCGGCTCCGGTCCGTGAGTCACATGTAAATATTTACCGAAAGCGATGCCCCGCGCCAAATGTTACCGGCCACAGAGCGAGGTGTGGTTAGAACTGATATTTTGTGGGCAAGTTAATAGAGAAACAAACAATATCTTATGTTATAGTCTTTTATTTTAGAAGTATGTAGGCTTTGACAATCAAAAGTCTTTGACAATTCAAAAGTCTTTGACAATTCAATAGTCTTTGTCAATTTAAAAGTCTTTGATAATTCAAAAGTACCTGTAGTTGGTTTATTTGAAATACCTAAATGCTTTGTGAGTTGAGTTTATGTTTAACTTGTAAACTTATGGAGAAGATTTAATCAAACCATGGTAAGACATGCCGTCTTGTGTGAGTCAGAATGTGGGGCAACAAAAGTGATAAATGAAAGGCAATTGCATGGAGTTGAGATGAGAATTTTAAGAGGTAAGTGTGATGTTACACGAATGGGTAGAATAAAAAATGAGTACATAAGAGGAAGTCCTAAAATGGCACCGATAACTCAAAAGTTGTGTGGAAATCGGTTGTCATGGTATGAGCATATGATATAGATGAATGAGGAGAATGTCGTGAGGAAAGTTTTGAGTATGAATGTCGATGGCTATAAGAGTAGACGGATAACAAAGAAACGATGGATGGACTGTGTGAATGATGAAATGGTTAGAAAGGGTGTGACTACGGAGATGACGACTAATAGAGAAGTGTGGGACAAAAAGATATGTTGCGCCGACCACAAATAAATTGGGATAAGGGCCAAAAATATCGGGACGAACAGACTGTTCAAAATGATCTCAACAACTAGGAAATAAAACTTTATCTGAATTGGATAAAGTTCTTGTCAGAATGACAGCTGTCGTGTACTGTCTTCATTCTGAAATATTCCTTGTGTCAATACCACTAATATTACTATTACCGCCAATACTACTTATATTACAATTACCGCTATTACTATTACTAATAACACTAACACTCCAAAACCCTTGCAAGTTCTATGAACTTATTCACATATAAGCTTCCAATAACTAAGAGAAATGTTACATAGTTTTAAAGACCTACAAAAATATTCGTCACTTTCTGTGGGTGTTATAAAACCACCAGATCTTAATCTTGGGCCGGGCGGCATCATGCACACAATAATGTGATGATGATAACATCAAAACGCGAATTTCTTGTTTCCCTAGAACCACGGAGTTTTGATGGCATTCACTTGATAATGGTGACTAGTCGTTTTATGTAAGGTTAAAGGAAAAACCTAAAGATGAATCAAGATAATTGTCATGTATGAGCAAACTGGCCTGCTTCGTAGCTAAGTAATAACAGGCGCATGAGTTGATCTATCAGGTTAAGCTGCACTTGCCAAGGTTGGTCCGTAGATGGGAAGAACATTTTTACATAACGAGATCCTTCCGTGCCTCGGAAAGCACGCTCTAGCCGTTCTAGCAGCTTAATATCAGATCAAGAAATACTCGTAAGTAAATATGAATTCATCTGTCTTTTCTATCGTCTATCTCTTTTCGTCTTAGAGCCATCGGGGGGGCATCAAGGGGTCACGTCGGGGTTACCACTATACAGGTATGAGTAACTGGGTGTAAAGTTCACTCGCACCCTATAGAAATGGGAGGACCCTCTGACCAGAGGGGAATTGTGTCTGGTGGGGAACTGCCCGACGGTTGATGTCGGGACGTTGTATATACAGGCTGTCCAGTATTTAATGGATAACCTTGAAATGGTAGAACTAATGGCCATTCAGAAAAATAAAAAAAAAATCTGTAAAAAAAAATCCAATAAAATACCACCGAATTCCGAAAAAACACTATAAAGTGAAAAATAAATTTAATTTAGGAAGTCGGTGTCTATGTGTGATATGTTTTTAAAATTATTGTTACCGCCTTCTGAAATTAAAGTAATTTTTCACTTTGTAGTGTTTTTCAGAAGTCGCTTGTTTTTTTTTCAGATTAAATAAGTACAAATAAAAATGTATTTTTCTGAATGGCCATTAGTTCTAACATTTCAAGGTTATCCATTAATTACCGGACACACTGTATAAATCAGGCGACGGTAAACTTTGATTGCGCGATGCAGGATTTGTGTGACGTCAGGTCAACGATCCGTAGTTCGCATTTTCTTTTACATGATTTATCCCTTTATTTGAACAATGCCCATTCTACCACATTCCTTACTCTTCTTGAACATCATAAAATGCATTACGGTGTTCAAATTAGCGCCTCTAACAATGTTCCTGGATCGGTGCCGGGCTGCAAACAAGTAATTTAATCACTGAGCCATCGCGACTTGTAACGACGTTGTTTGTAGGGGGTAGGCAGGGTTAAAGGTTGTGTATTGTGATAGTGGTGGTTATACTTAATTGCTTAACATAACATCGCGTTAGTTTTCCGCAAGGGGTTTGGCTGAAGTGTGTTGTATAACCACATTGTTTCAGTTATTTAATTGATTTTAATTTATGTGTAAGGAGCAGTGATGGTTCAGTGGCAACGGCCAAGACTTACGTGTTTTAGGTCGTGAGTTCGAACCCGCACATTACTTTGTGTAATACTTAGGGTATTACACCCATTTTTTTAAAGTGTCTTAATTAGATTCTAAAGTACTAGAAAACCACAAAAAAAATCGATTAGTATCTACCATAAAACTGCATTTAAATATTACATTTTTAAGTTTCGCGCGTAATTTGACGAAAACGCTGGACGCAGTGGACGCCATATTGCTCTGTGGGTATGACGTCAGTTTGCTATATAGACAAATGCGCTGATATTTTATATGATAATTGTTTTTAATTTAAAAATGAGTTATTCTTCTAATAATCGTGGGTTTGTTGTTCCTGTATGCAAAATATTAGGTATTTAAATAAAATTTGGTTACGAAAATAATAAAAGTACAAAGTTATTCAATTGACAAGCCGTATGACGTAATAACATGGCGGCTACTATTTCATGGTGTTCAAAAACAGATTAAAAGAACCGAAATCTTTGAATTGATTTTTTTTTTCATGAACTAAAACTAACATTTTCCGACTGCATTTTGCCTAAACTATCTCAATAAAATATTTTTAGATTTTTTCTCATATAGAGTAAAATACTACCTTATTACTTTCATCAGCACTGCTCTCAAAACGGTGAATGAAAACATCGAAACGAAACCGGAATGTCCAAGAATAAAAAAATCGAAGATATGTGACATCCACCAAATCAGGGATCATAAAAGGTGGCCTTCAGAGGATTCTGCTTACCTCATAGGAATAAGACGTGAGTTTATGTATACAGTGCATCTTTTTACTGGCACACTGACTTGCCCTGTACAACAACTGCCCTGAAATAGGTTATTTTTTTTTTGGTGGGAAATCGTCAAATAACTTCGCCCGCTCTGGATGGAGCAGGAGGGCGTGTCAGACTTTTACTGACTAAAACCCACCCGTGTTCCCTCAGTTGCCTGTGTGCCAGGGGCCGCGGTATCTCTTTCGAACAACCCGCACCCCTGGCAGGCCCTGAAATATGGTTGGGCTTAGGTATGCAATTCCAATAAAAGTCCAAAACACGATATTCAGGCAATTTCTTATACCCACAACATACTGCTGTCGAATTTTTGAGAAGCAACGACCACACACATAAAATTCTTTGATGAGTAATCCAGGTACTATGTATTCTGTGGTCATTTTTGATACTAAGTACCGATTTGCGATTTTTTTAGGGTCCCGTATCTACTAAAAGGGGACACTGTTACTAAGCCTACGGAATCCTAAAAAGAATCGCCCCCGGGTGGGCTCGAACCACCAACCTTTCGGTTAACAGCCGAACGCGCTAGCCATTGCGCCACGGAGGCTCTGGAGTCATCACTGAATTATGTAAATTGAAGCTATGTTTCATAAGAAACATACGGCATTAACAGAAACGTTTTTGAAATTCGAACATTACTATGACAATTCTTAATACAGTTCTTTTTATAAAACTGTCAACTTAGGCCGGTGCTAAGTTGATAGTTATTACCTTTGTCAGAATAAAGTTCGAAATTCAAAAATGATTCTATGGTTTACATTTGAGTTTGACAAGAAACCGTATTTTGTAATAAGACGGATAATGTTATTCAGAGACCGTTTTCTTTGTTTTCATGGGATAGCTTCAAAAGGCGTCTGGAATTTTGGGATAAGACGAGTCCGGGATTCGTAACTCCCTAGTTTTAGACGGTTGGTCACCATCAGCACCTGGAGGGAAATTCTTTAATGGTGGATGTGCTAAAGAAGCCCGCGTAATTAAAATTTTCTTAGGAGCGTTCATCCTACGCGGGCTGGCAACGGCGCATTTATAGCGGTTTTTCGTGATTATTTCATTAAATACAAACAAAAGTAAAAAAAAAAATCAGCCATGCACTAGATCTTTGGTATTTTCAGTTTTGTATGCTAGTTTTTTTTTAAGTTTTTACTTATAAAAATCGACATACCTTCAATTATTTACTATTTGCATTAGGTACTTAGTAAGTACGATTAAATGTTTTTATTCAAGAGTAAAAGTAAAAAAAATAAATATAAATGCCAACGGACTAGTTGGGAAATCCGACTAGTCGGCCATATTTGTAGTCGGCGATTAGTCGGCGACTAGTCGGCTAAAACCACCGACTAGTCGGCCTATTTTTTACTCGTATTAATATGCTTAAAAATTTAAAAGACGGTGATTGAAATTAAATTGAAATCTTTAATACTATTTTTTATTATAGAATCAGTTTTATAGTATACTTTCAGTGCAATCTAGAATAGGATAGAAAGATACGCCGGCTCGCACTTAAACAATGATAGAATAAATTCAAAGCAAATAAATACATGTCCTGACAATTTCCACCTGGTCGCCGGGCGCCGCGAACCTAGGAGCCGAAAGTGTAGTAACGAACATTACCGATGTCACCCGAACTCAACCGAAAGCAATGATCGGCTTGGCCGATTAGTCGGTCATTTTGCAGTAGACTAGGCGGCTAGTCGGCCAAAGTCATAGTCGGCCCATCTCTAGTTTGTATTGATGATTTAAATGATTATAATTCAGTAAATTAAACATACTTATTTGTTACGGTGGCGAAGCATATTTTGTTCAGCAAACCGCCTAACTCTGACTTGCAAATTGGATCTTTGCCAGTCTTTACGGGTCGTCAGAAGCCCGAAAGTCTGACAACCAGTCTTACCGAGTGGTATCGTATTACCCAGTAGCTTGGTTGTGGGGGTCAGATAGGCAGTCGCTCCATGTAAAATACTGATATTCAACCGCATCCGGTTAGATTGGAAGCCGACCCAAATATAGTTGGGTAAGGGCTTGGCAAATAATGATGACTCTGGCGCTTCAACCTAAAGAGACCAACTCCAGAGCCCCCTCTGTGTAACTGTCGTTAGTGCAGACCCCTAAATGGAGTAATGTTTTTTTTTTTTTTTTTTTGGGTGGGAAATCATCAAATAACTTCTCCCGCACTGGGTGGAGCGGGAGGGCGTGTCAGACTTTTACTGACTAAAACCCACCCGTGTTCCCTCAGTTGCCTGTGCTAGGGGCCGCGGTATCTCTTTCGAACAACCCGCACCCCTAGCAGAATGGAGTAATGTTGATTTATACAATAAAGAAATAATTCTAAATATTGCGTTCTAAAACTTTAACTTCTAAGACATTAATACAAATAAACCAGATGACAGACCTCAAATTAAAAAAGCAAATTAAAAATAAACGACCGCCATTTTGTGTTTCTATAAAGTAATATCGATATAGAACGACAACTCCACCCCCGACCCTCACCGCGCGGCCTAATAGACAACTATAAATTAAACATTTTGCAGAAAACCAATTCTGTTTAATAGCTCTATAACTTTGCTGGTCAATAATTAAGAGAATTGGTTCGTGTAACGTGTTTGAGTTAAAACGGACGCTTAGAGTTGCGATATTGGAGTGAATTTTGATATTGTTTTGAATTTGAGAAGTTTTTGGTGATAGAAATTTGACAGGGTAAGCTAAGTAATTTAGCTCAGATAAAAAAAAAATAATGAACCTAAAATTAATCTTTATTTAAGCGAAATCCTTACTAATATTATAAACGCGAAAGTTTGTACGTATGGATGTTTGTTACTCCGTCACGCAAAAATGTCTGAACGGATTTGGATTAAATTTGGCACACATAGATTATAACCTAGATTACACTTAGGATACTTTTTATCCCGGTAGTACGTTCTCGCGGGATAATTTACGACTTCCACGCGGGCGAAGCCGCGGGCGGAGGTTAGTAATATTATAAATGCGAAAGTCACTCTGTCTATTACGCTTTCACGCCTAAACCGCTAAACCGATCGTAATGAAATTTGACAGACATATAGCCTGGGATATGGAAAAGTACATAGGCTACGTTTTTACGCAATAACCAACATCCACGCGAGCGGGGCCACGGGCAAAAGTTAGTTATAAATATGAATACACTAGTCTTGTTCAGGATGGCTGCTGGGTAAAAGTCTCTACACAATGGATGCCTGAGTATGGACGGTGCCGCCGCGTTCGGCCCAGAAAACGGTGGCGAGATGACCTGCAGGCCTAGACAAAACCTTTCTGTTAGCGTTCACGCCAAACGCTAACGCCAAAATGTATGGGAATGACATTACCTGCGGAAAGACACGTAATGTCACGCTAAGTTTGTAGACAAATGGAAACTTGTAACGAAACGATTGTTTTTGACTGACGCAAACGTTAATTTTAGCGTTAAACGCTCACGCTAGCTAGCTAATGCTCGGACCCTTCTGCTGATGGTGTTGTGGAGTGTTTTATTAAGAAAAAAGTTTATATTTTTTGTTATAATGCATTGTCTGAGGCTGTATGGGTGGCAAATAATGAAAAAGCGTTGACTAGGCGTCAAATAAGACAACATCAGCGGAAATTTGGAGGTTATCTCCGAATTGTCAGAATTGGAGTTTATTCTGCGTTTTAGGCTGGATAAACGAACATTTTGGAATCACTGCAGCGGTCTAAGGGGTCTAATTTCCCCGAAAAAAAAAAACAAAGGAAACTTTACTGGAAATTCTTATTTCCAAAAAAATATGTCATGTTCTTTGCACTCTTGCTTTCCAGCAACGGGCTCATAGCAACAAATTGTTGGGTTGGGATCATAAGAATGAGGTCATGATTCCTGCTTGCCTCGATTGTTTAGGAGTTAAAGTCGGAATACGATATATTTAATGTCGTTGTAGAACATGAAAGCCACATATAAACTAATAGCGTTGAGAGCTACACTTGAAAAATGATGCCATTTCGTCATTATGTAAACAAATTAACCCAAACTTTACGAAATGTTTTGTGATTATTGAATTTTTACCTACCTTTCCCGAACGTACTCAGCATTTCATATAAAATGTACTTATAACAGAAAGAATTTCGATAATATCTGTCTTGAAAATCTATGTAACTATTACATCACTGATCCATAGCAAACCACTTTTTAACTACACATTAATTGTAATTAATATTTACACAAATAATAAATCAAAATTAGCTATCGTAAATCCTCGAAATACAATAAAAACTTTTTGAAATGGTTTTAAAATGGCCGCCAGTCAAGACGCGTTTGACGTTTGACACTGATGTTTAGTTTCGTTCACACGCTAACTTCCATTGAGAAACTATCGTGTTTCGTTCCGACACTGCAGAATAAGCGTTTGGCGTGAGCTTGGTTCCTTGTCTACGATTTTACTCACGCTAACGTTCAGTCCGTAGCGTATGCGGAAACACGTACAAATGTATTTTGTCTAGTGCTGCTAGACGCGCACCGTGTGGGTTCTGGAAGGACTTGAGGCCATTGCCCAACAGTGGGACAGTATAGGCCAAGTAAAAAAAAATGTATCTGGTTAGAGGCTGTTATTCCAGTATCAAAATAAATATACCAAATTTAAAAGGATTTCTTAAAAAAATACGAATGAAGTCAATTTGACCTGATTTATTAAACACACACTTAACGCTAGTTATGTTTTGCCAGGGGTGCGGGTTGTTCGAAAGAGATACAGTGGCTCCTGGTACATAGACAACTGAAGGAACACTTTTAGTCATGAAAAATAAGGGAAGGCTCAGGTCACTAACCACGCAGATATACAGAGTCCGGGCTTTTGCTGTGATTTATTCCTAATAACACTCTGCCTGACCTGGAGTTTAAACCCTGATCCCTTAACAATAGTGCTTGTGACCACTGAACCAATGACACCACTATAAAGTAGATACAAATGACAGTGAAATTAATTTGCTAACAGTTCAGCTGGGCCCTATCAGTTACAATCAAAGTATTATTTAGTTTACTAATATTATGTCTTAACAATTCAAGTATCTGAGATTTAATATTGTCGCCTTTCTTAATGAACTTTGACTGAAATATCAGACAGTTGTGTTAAGATATTTATGCTATTTTAGACACTAGATATTGATGTCTCAGAGATGAAGAAACACGATTCCCTAAGTATGAAATTATGAGTTTGAACTCAGTAAGTATCAAGACAATATTCAGAGTGAATGTTTTTTTGTAACCGCTGTGAGAAGATTGAAAACTATACGTTCTAGAATAAATAAAGCATAATACAGCGTATCTGAATATTTATAGAACAAAGTATAAGGTTTCTTTTAAACAAATGAAATTACAAAACAGTCATAGTCGTCTTTAGTCAGTCAAGTCCAGTCAAGTAAAAGTTATCGTAAAGCGGTAGCAACTTTACAACAACCTAATATGAGTTTTTGAGGGAACACGAAAAGTCCACGTTAGTCACTTATTTTCACCTACACTACACTTGTGCACTCACATGTAACTAATTGAATAATTCACTACCAAAATACTACAATTTAATTCGCTATTTCACAAAATTTCATGAAAATGAAAATTCGTGCGACATGTTTCAACCCGAACCTGCCAAAAACTCTAAACAAGTGTTAATGATCTCATTCTTATTACTTGTTTAGTTGTTTTTTTTTTGTATTTTCATTCTATGAATGTAAAACATTAGCATAATATTGTTTACCCATGTTTGCAGATAAATAATTCTGAATTTAACTTGAAAAAATCTCTGAACGGGAACATGTCAGATTTTATTAGTTTACTGACTGGCGATAAACGAGAACATCAAGAGAAAACCAGAACTTTATGCAGATAATGGCAACACGCAATAGGTAGCTAATAAGCAAGCGTGAAAATCAAAAGCTCAGTAGGGTTTGTGTAACACACATAAGATGACATTTGATAGCATTTTCTTTCATGATAACAGTTCAGCCAAGATTATTGAGTGTTTTACGTTGTTGCGCGAACGAATTTAATAAAACTATGTAGCAATGGAATAGAAATACCTATTCTTTAACACTCTTGGATTGTGATTGAAACTGTATTCCGCAATTAGGGTGCTGGTCAAAAAATATTTCATTTGTGTCATAAAAAGTAGGTTTCGATAAATGACAGATAAAAACTATCCCATTAAAGGCGTTTAAAAACCATTTACATTGATGTCAAAATATTATGATTTTGTTGACAATGATATTAATAGGATCAAAGGTGGATAAGGTTATAGATTTGCGTGACCCATGGAATCAATAAGCCTAATATTATAGGTAAAAAACGGACAAATATAAGCAAAAAAATTCGACATCTCGTTCTCGAATGGTTCCGTAGTTTTGACTTTTCGTATGATTTATGTTTTTTGCCGATTTTCGCTCTTTAATGGAAATGGTCAAGTGGTTTTGGCCTCGACTCTCATGCACGAGGTTTAGTGTTCAAATTTGGGCAAGTACCAATGTGACTTCATTAATTCATATGTATTTACTTGAATTTGTTGATGATGTACTTAAGTTTATCTTGAATTTTACTGACATTGGTGAAGGAAAAACAATGTGAGAAAACCTACTGCTCGACATGTGTGCAATATCTTTTCATAATTTTTTTCGTTACAAACCTTCTCCGGCGCACACACAACAACGTACCAAAGTTTAATCAGCCGAGTAATTTTCTAATTTTAGAACACAGGCGTCCTCTTGATGGGAAGGAATGGGCCATTATCCACCACGCGGGCATAGTGTGGATTGGTGGCTTTTTCTTTCAACTTTTTGAGAGTGTGGTGCTGAAATTATTGACACAAAGGAAAGTGCCTGCTCGGGGTTCGAACTTTCGTAAGTTGCAGCCGATACCACTGGGCCAGCACTGCTTTCTGCAACCTTTGAACAACTGCAATACTAGAAGCATCATCTGAGACAATGCTGAAATATTTCATAATATTACTAATTATTTCATACCTTAAAAAATTTGGGTTCGTTGGGTTGTTAGGGTATAATTGTTGGAATGGATACGGAACCCTATAAAACTTAGAACCATAGTTGTCTATTTTAATAGATTTACCATGAATTATTGTAATTTACTCGACCTTATAGTGCTATTGTTACGATCTTTTCGAACGTTAAAAGCACCATCATTGGTTTTTTTGAGTTAATTGAATACCTACAATAATATATAGCAATGCGGTCATCAAAACCGCTTCATCGGGTGATATCTGCCTATACCTACCGTCAAATATTGTACTACGGCTAGTTTTTTTACCCAACTACGGAAAATTAAAGGTAACAGTCTATGTATGAATGTACGAGTATGTTCGTTTTTACACGCTTTATATAAGCTCCACTTGTATGTTTGTTTGTATGTTTGTATGTAACCGACTCCTTAGAGCGCGATTTTGACCCACTTTAACCGGTCAGATGTCATTGAAAGTAAACTTGTCGAGGACCGATGACAATTCAATAATTTTAAAGAAAAATTGAGAAAAAAAGGAAAAAAAAACACGTTTTTGTAGTTAGCAGAACTAAAAAATAGAAAATAAATAATAGTTTTAAAAACTAAAAAAAGGAGAAAATAATTTAATTCAATTAAAAAGCGTGGGGTACTTGACATTAAGTGATTATAAAAATACCTCAAAAAGCACCCCACGCTTTTTAATTGAATGAAATTATTTCCTACTTTTTTAGTTTGGTTTTTAAAGCGTGTTTTTAAGTTTTTTAAACTATTATTTATTTTAAACTATTTACAAACTATCTGTGTGGCAAATTTCATCCAAATCCGTTTAGTAGATTTTTTAACGTGAAAGAGTAATAAACATCTATCCATTCCCACAATCTTTCACAGTTATAATAATATAGAATCCCTAAAGCTTAAATAAATAAAAAAATTAAAAGAAAAATTCGAACGGCCCTAAATAAAGTCGTCACGCTATAGATAGAAATGACGTTAATTTGTTCGCGAATCGTCAAAAAACACTTTTTGTGGGTGGTTTTTATTTTTATTATGTTGTTATTTTTTATGTTTTTTAATTTCACTCCTATTACGAACTGTTCACATCTGTGTAGTTAAAAAATATTTTCACTTTTATTAATCTCTGGTTTTATTTTTTTAATTTTAGTAAAAGCTCTTTTTTTAGTTGTAGTAAAGCACTGGCACTCTGAAATATTAATTGCGATAAAAAATACTCATTGTATTTGAAACTTTTGATTTAAATCGTACAAAGTGGACGTAGATGTATAATCAATCCCATTATGATCTGCCAGGGGTGCGGGCTGTTCGAAAGAGATACCGTCGCCCCTGGCACACAGGCAACTGAGGGAACACGGGTGGGTTTTAGTCAGTAAAAGTCTGACACGCCCTCCTGCTCCACCCAGAGCGGGAGAAGTTATTTGATAATTTCCCATCCTTAAAAAAATAAAAAAATCCCATTATGGTTTTGTTTAACGTTTTAAAATTACTACTAGCGGCCCGTCCCGGCTTCGTACGGGCTGGATCCCTATTTTTTTCTAGTAATAAATACACCGTGACATTATAGTCGTCTTACAAAGGTGTTCCACTAAATGTATCCGCCATAAAATACCTCAACACCCGACTAAAAAATTGTTATCATTAATTAAAAAAAAACCGACTTCCAAAAAAACACTACAAAGTGAAAAATAACTTTAATTTCGGAAGTCGGTGTCTTTGGAGCTGTATTTTGATTTTTTGTCACCGCCTTCCGAAATTAAAGTTATTTTTCACTTTGTAGTGTTTTTTGGAAGCCGGATGTTTTTTTTTTTTAAGTTTTTATTTTTCACTTTTTAGTGGTTCACATGTGCTTACCCCTTCACAGCGTACCGGCGTGATGTTATGTTATGGACTGGTGTAAACAATAGACAGACATGAGATTTCAGCAATCCCGCAGTCCATTTGCTATCAATTATTGAGGAGTTCCGTTGCCTATCTCCGAAATTCTTCATCAGATCTTTACCAAATTGAAATGGGACCACTCCTAGAAAGTACACTTCCAAAAAATACCAAAATCGCTTCAAGTGTGCCTATAAAATTTGAAGAGTTCTCTCTATTTCTCCAGGATCCCTCGGTCCAGCCATCTTCGAGTAAACGGGAAACATACATAAAAAAAAGGTTCCGACGAATTGAGAACTTCCTCCTTTTTGAAGTCGGTTAAAAATAGTAGGTGCAAAGAAAAATAAAATAATGTTTACTTATCAAACGGTAAAAGATACCTACCCAGCGCACGAGTAGAGCAGATCATTCCATCTCCTTTACATGCAGTGTACGACTAAACGCCGACAGACTGAACACCGATAAGACTTTACTTCGATGGGACTCTTCGCCGACAGGACAATTCGCCAACAGGACTCTGCACCGACAGGGCTCATCAGGTAGGTAATCCTAAGGTTGGGTAAGGTTAGAATTGTAACCAACCGCGCGCGAGCCGAGCGAGCGAAGCAAGCGGTGCCGCGATAGCGGCTGGCGAGCGCTACTTCCATGTTAGTGGCAGTTACTTGACTATTTAGTAATAGCGCAAGAATGAGCCCTGTCGGCGAAGAGTCCAGTCGACGAAGAGTTCTGTCGAAGTAAGTCTTGTCGGTGTCAACGTCAAGTAACTGCTACTAACATGGATCGCTTCACTCGTTCGACTCACGCGTGGTTGGTCGCAATTCTAACCTTTTTTTTTTGATAACGGGCAGAAATCCTCTTGGATGCCCTCCGCCCTGGAGGAGGCCGGAGGGGTCTGTCAGACTCTTACTGACTAAAACCACCCCGGTGTTCCGTCTCACACTTGCACCGGAGATCACGGGAACAAGAGCGAATTCCGCGATCCCCGGCTAGTGCCGGCCCGCCTCTGCGGGCCACCTCGCGTTAGGGGGGGAGTGAGGTGTTAAACTCCCCCTTACATCATAGAGAGGCGCGCGTGGAACACTAGGCGCCGCCATCTCGGATCCTAAGAAATAGGGGGCGACGGATTTCCCCAAATCTGTCGTTCCTGGACCCATTTAGGGGGGCTGGAAGAGGGCGCTATCCGCCCTCCGCCGACGCAATCTCCCGCTCCCTCTCCGCAGCCTCCTTCTGCGAGATGACTGATTCGCAGAAGGATGCCACCGCGTCCCAGGACTCCTCGCTGTCGACCATCGAGTCGACAATGGCCGGCAGCGATAGGTCGCTGCCTACTCTTGAGATGAGGGCACGGCGTCGCCGGACGGCGGCGTAAATTTCAATAAATCTTTTTTTATTGGATAGCGTATGCCTCAGGGGTGGTCCTTAATTTTTTTTAGTAACTTTACTGGGGTAGTTTTTACGTTAGATTCGATAATACACATTTAATCCGCTTTTTGCATCTTGTTAACGTTGTAATACTTCCTGTACCTGTTGTGCTGTGTGTAAACGAATTGATGTGGGCGTGTAACATAACCAGAAAGTGAAAAAAAAACTTGTTTACAAAAAAAAACCGGTCCAAAAAACACACTAAAGTGAAAAATAACTTTAATTTCGCAAAAAACTAAAATACAAAACCAAAGACACCGACTTCCGAAATTAAAGTTATTTTTCAACTCTCAGCCTAATTTGAATAAACGACATTTGATTTTGAAGCCCTCTTCTGGCACTAATATTCGCCACACATGATTTCAGAAATTCAGTCTATTGAGTGAAGAAGATATTCAAAGGAAGCCTGTAATAATTAGTTCGTCGGCTTTCAGAGATAGTGCCGGATTTCGGCCTTTTCTGAAGATTTATGACGAACCTGTCTCGTAGTAACATTAAGAGCGACTATTGCATATAGCCGTGTGGCAGGTACTAGCCTATCAGGTGGTAAAGCGTGCTATTCGTGGTGCGACACTTTTTCTGTGCGAAAGTATAGGACCATATATGATTTAAATAATGTACAAGTACACTGATTTAATAGTACCGTCCTGTAATTTAGGTATATGCGAAATCTATAATATGTCAAAGGCTGTGGGTAAATGCTGTGTATGTGTTTAGTTGGTAAGCCTTTATGTGCCTAAATAAATATAAATTAAAAATTGACAGTGCATTATATAAAGTAATGATTAAAATTATTCGTAACAGACGTAACACATACCTTAAAAAGATATACACAATATAGTTATAACATATAAATAAAAGGCAACATCAGGTATTACGCAGGTGCTGTACCAACTTCTCCACTTAAAGGAGACTACAGCAACACATTAAGTTAGCAGCTGAACTAACAGAATTAAAATATTAATAAAAGTTAAAATGTCCAAAGATAAATTGATTAATACGGTAATGTCAAAATACTATGTAGAAATTTTGCGACAAAAAAAAGTCGCATCAAAAAAAAATCGTCCCGTGAATACCGACCCTTATCAAGCCATTACGTTACCTTAGAGTAACGTATGAATAAGCTATGTGGTTTGAAAGGCGATCCACGACACGGCCTGAAGGTGTTTGTGCCATCTTGGGCCGTATCGAGATGAGATAGCACGAATTATAAGACGGGGCTGGAAAATATTTTTCCAAGCGGATTTTTAGGGTTAAATGTCAACAAGCTTTGTTTTACTTTGTTTTATGAGACTTTCGGATAGTTTTTCTATGGGGTTATTGAGGAAATATTTTGGTATTCATATAATAGATAGTTGGAAAAAATACAGTTTGTATTTTAAAATGGAGCTCACGGTAACATTTTTGATAGTCTGTGTGATCAATTTTGTACTATAGAGATTAATAAAAATCGCTTCAAGGCTTCCAGCAGACCGGCGCGCGGCGCTACACACATACAGTAATTTTCATGAAGTTTTTATAGAAATTGTTCTACTAATGTCGCGCCGCGCCTGCACAGGCAGGCGCTGCGCGACATTAGTAGAACACACACAATCCGATCCTAAAAAATTGAACCACGGATATATATACATGTATATTATATCGGTACAACGTTTAACTGAACTAAAGTATATTGTGAAAAAGTTTCTTCAGAATTCATTATTTACCTAATCGATTGCTGTCACTTTTAATAGGGAAATAAATAAGCTTCCGAAAAAGAAATTAAGTTCCAGCGATCTGAGGTTGTCTGTACTACGCTGTGTTAAAATTAATTAACGAAAAATTTATACAAAATTAACCGATAAAAAATGTTGTATATAACAAGCAAACATGAGCTTATTCAAACTATAATTCTACGAAAAATAATCTATACTTGCAAATAATAAACTAAATTTCCAACAAAAAAATACTAATCTTCCGAAAAAAATAATACGTTTTTTGCCTACCAAAATGGATAAATGCTCATCAAATCTTGTTTCCCTGAAATAGTAACATTAATACCCAAAATGTCAAAAAAAAAAGTCAAAAGTCAAATCATTTATTTTAAATAGGCACTTAAAAGGCACTTTTGAACGTCAACATTTACATTAAAATAGAATTGATTCTAGTCGCCCCTTCCAAAATGTAGTTTCGTATGGAGAAGAATGGGCAAGAAACTCCACAATGACAGTTCTAAATAGCTTTAGTGTAATCAAATAAGGGTGAAGGGCGGGCGTTTTGTGGGGACTGTCTTATGTAATTTTGACGTTCAAAAAGAGCTGACTCTCAGCCTAGTTTGAATAAATGACTTTTTGATTTTGAAATTATCCAACCTGAATCAATATGTTGTGCTACCAAATTTTGTGAGAAACAAATCGCTGTAAAACCGACTTCAAGCAGCCTTGTCTGCCCTACCCCTAGAGTGTAATTTAAACCCGCGTAGGCGCGGAGGGGTGGGGCGGCCCGTTAGCTGAGGAGCTGGTGGTTTGAAGGCCCGCCGCCGCGGCTGAGGCTGCCGAAGCTGCGGTGGTGAGCGTTAAAACCATCTGCGACGATAAGCTCGCGTGGGACCGCCTAAACCCCGCAGCGCCGAAGCCATGACAGAAACAATGCTTGTTGCATGTTGCATGCCTGCTTGCATGTTACATGCCTGCATGCACGTTGCATGCTTGTTTGCACGCTGCATGCTTGCTTGCATGCTGCATGCTTGAAGCAAGCATAAAACAATAAACAAGTAACCTGTGTTTAGGACACGCAATATTATATTTGACATTCAAAAACATTGTACGATCGACCGTTAAATTTTTTGCCTAAGGTAAGTTACGATAAAAATGTAATAACCTGTAGCTTTCGGTAAAAAGCAATTTAAGCTGCTGGAAAAATATTACGTCAGTGTGTTTGTTGGTGTACGTTATTTCCGGGAAATTTTGTATTTCGCCAAAAAAAAAGGCGAATATCAGTAACCAAAATGATTATTAATTTAATTTCATTTAATTACAACGAAAAAAAAATTGTTTTTCCTGCTTGCAACACAGACAAGAAACTAAAATTCCCTTAAAAAATCTCCATCTCATTTTGACAGAACAAAAATCGTGACCATTTTAAATGGAAGACTTTATAATTATATTATTCGGAACACAATGCTTTTTAAGGCGGGTCCTCGGATCATCAATCTTGTACTACAAATCGTTTGTCTTTAATTACTTTTAACTTAATTATAACGGCCCGGTGTGTGTGAAGGACACTCTAATTTTGTAATAGGGTTAAAAAGATGTTCTGTTTTTTTGGGTTTGGCCTATTATTTATGTTATTTAGTTCTGGTTTCAAATGGGGCTTTTGGCTAAGGTTTAACAGCCACACGAGTCGATCGATCAAGTTAAGGTATGCTTGTTGCGGTTGGTCTATGGATTGGTGACCATCTCAACATAACAAAACCTCCCCGTGCCTCGGAAAGCACGTTAAGCCGGTAGTCCCGGCTGTCATTCGTGGATCTTTGACAGTCTTTACGGGTCGTCAGAAGTCCGTACGTCTGACAAACTAGTCTTACCAAGGGGTATTGGGTAACTGAGTAGTGGAGGTCAGATAGGCAGTCGCTCCATGTAAAATACTGGTATTCAGCTGAATCCGGTAAGACTGGAAGCCGACCCCAAAATAGAAGGAAAAGCAGCGCTGGAAGGAAGATGGACCGATGACCTGCTGAAGGCCATTTGAAACTGCTGGAAGAACGAAGCATCGTGGCGACGCACAGTGTGGAAAAACCGACCTATTTTAGACAAAAATCGTTTCGCAAGCGACTTTGTAACTAAAAAAAAAATATGTCCATTCTTGTGAGATTATAAGCTACCAAAATCCACTGCGGAAATTGAAAAATTGGGTAACATAACCTAGAAAAAATTCAATTGTCACGAAATCGGTAGTTACTTAAATGAATTCTATTTTCATAAAAACTTACAACACTATCTAATCCATTGTTATAATGTGTTTTTATATTCATTTACAGTCAGTCTGCCTCGTTGAATTCAGGAAGATTTAGAGAATTCCCATTTTCGGTATAAGAACACTTTCAAAGTCAGTATTTTTTTTTTCAATTTCCGCAGTGGATTTTTGTAGCTAATAATCTTACAAGAATGTTTTTTTTTAGTTACGAAGTCGCTTGCGAATCGATTTTTGTCGAAAATTGGTTGATTTTTCGTCACTGTGCGACGCTTGGTGGCAGCTTGTCCAACAGTGGACGTCTTTCAGCATAAATAATGATGAGCTCATCATCATCTTCCTATACTTTTCCCAACTACGTTGGAAGCGGCTTCCAGTCTTACCGGATGTAGCGAAATACCAGTGTCTTACCACCTCAACTCAGTTACTGGGTAATACGATACCCCTTGATAAAACTGGTTGTCAGAATTTCGGGCTTCTGGCGACCCGTAACGACTGTCAAAGGTCCAAGAATGACAGCCGGGACCAACGGCTTAACGTGATTTGATACGAGTATGTAAAGATAGCTTAACCTTACCGTTGACTCCATTTGGCTGTTATTACTTACCCACAAAGCCCCTTTAAATGACATGATTGCTATTTGCTTCAAAGCTTCTGGCACTTCTGGCAGTAATCTTTCTACACCTACACGTCAGGAGAAACGATGGTCTACCCAACCACAGGAACAACTACGTGTCGTGATTAGTATGTAATAGTAACGATATGGTTTCACGGAGCGTTCGGTAAACGCCTTTACAAATGGACCAAAAGTGTATTCAAACCAAATGCCGTATCAAGTCGTTTAAAAAACCTCAATACGCGAAACAGACGAAACAATTTTTTTTAAATCGTTTTCCATACGCGTAGGTAATAGAAAAGTATGTTCCATGCTCGTTCGAAAACTCGTGTCCAGTTCACCACTCTTTTGTTCCTTTTATCGTTCAGAAATGCAAGGGTTGCCAGTGTAAAAATATATTTTTACAACCTTTTGTTTATTGTTGTTTATAGTCTGTGAATGATTGGATGGCGCTTTGAAAGTTTTGTATTTCGAATTCGCAACGGTTTGTTTAGAAAATCGTTTGCTGCATAGGCGTTTCTTTGTAGAAGAATGTTTTTTGTTGTGTTTAAGATTTTTGTTGGATGATGTGGTCTTTGTCCAAGTGTATGGTACATGCTAAGGATGACAGTAGATTATTTAATCAGCCCGAAGACTTCCATGCCAGTCACTACACTTGGTAAAAGTATTGATGAGAAGTAAGAACTGTGGTGAAACTCTCGAAAACCAGTGGTAACGGTCGCGACTTGCAAGTTGTCGGTCGTTAAACTGGTGCTTTACTTTAAGTAAATTATTTCATCACCACCGCTCTCAAAACAGTGGAGGAAAACAACGTGAGGAAGCCGACATGTGTTAGATCCAAAAATTCGGAGATAAGTGACATCTATCAACCCGCACTAAGCCCACGTGGTGGATCGTGGTGGGTCGATCTCAGGGGGCTCCCTAAGCACGAAGTCCGTCGTTTTGGTCGAAGTAACAGGCGTTTCCAACTCCTTATCACTTACGGGCAGAATATGGAGCCCGAACTAAGAATGAATGACAACACAATTTGACAACTGTCCCTATACTCCCGTTATGTTTTTTCCCGTCCAAAAAAGTTAGTTAATTGGCTGTAGGATTCACTAGAAGTTTCGAACTACTTTCGGTCGAGCCCGTATCTTCGTTGACGGAGTTAGAGAGTAGGCCCCCAGACCCTCTCACAGAGAGGTCTGTGTTCCAGTAGTGGGAACATTTACTGGCTGATTAGCTGCATTAGAGACTATAGACGAAAAACTATCTCAATTAATTTCGCATTTTACAAAAGATACAACCCTACCGACATTTCGGATCATAACCCTTCCACCGGACAGCAATGTGCGGTGCGAAAATATTGTCTTTTTCAACAAAGAGACTAAATACAATGTACGGGGAAAATGTTCCGATACGAACGTATGTGCTGATGTCATACGGCGTATGCTTGTTGCTTTTGTGAATACGTGGAATCGGGCCACATCGTGTGCGTTCGTGTGTTTCCGTTGTGGCTCGGTTGTAGTGCCCAAGTCTTTGATTAGGTGCTCTATATCATCGTGCTGGTATTCTTTGATGAGGCTGGCTGAAGTGAACGGATACCATTAGATAATATTACCACAACTACCTTAATATCGTATGATCTCCTATCGCCGGTAATATAGGTATCTCAAAATGAAATAACATTAAAAAATATTTCTAAGATTGTTTAATACTTTAATAGATTAATGTTAATTATGAACTGAATTTTAAGGGCGCACCGAGCTTGGCGCTAATTGAAGAGAATGGGCGGTTAGCGGTATTATCAGCAAATGCGCTGGCGATCACTAGACAAACGAGGTAGACTTATGACTCATTAACTCGTATTCTGGGGAGGACTTAGTTTTGTGTCATTTTTTTTGTTCGTAACTGCTCATTTGTCTTCTGTCTGATCTGAACTGTGATCTCAAAGCCTTCAATGAGACTTGCTTTGATGCCGCACAAAAAGACAGTGCATTCCACTTCTTAGTAAGAAAAATATAAAGAACTAGCTTTTGTTCACGACTTCGTCCGTTTGATATTTATTGTATCCTACAGGTAGCCGTGCCGGTTACTTCGTTTTCGCTTAGCGTCTTTTCTGATTTTTCTTCGTTTTGCTCGTCTCCTAAGGGTCGGAGCGTGATGTTAAGTAGTCTATAATCTTCCTCAAGAATTGGGGTTGCAAATGCAAACAAAAAACAAATACAACTATACTCCATAGGTTTAGGTAGTTAAATAAAGGTAAACAAAAAAAAACACGTGACTCATAGATGCGAAACCTCATATTATTAATAAGCTCTATTCTGAATCTGAATCAGTATCTGATGAACTATCTGTCACATTAATAATAAATCGTTCCGTTGTGTCATAAATTATTTTGTTAGCTATAATAACACAATTTAACAAAATCGAAACGCACTCGCAAAATCGTAAATGTCGATTGTTGAGAGCGCTTTCAAAGGCGTCTGGTTAACCGACTAAACGTAATACTTGACACAGCAGTTGCCATACTACATCACGGTTGTACTTTTCAATTTAGCAATTTGTTGTATTTTCTAATAGGTTTAGGAAACCTGTCTATTTGGGCTCTTTACAATAGGCAGATTATACAATATTGTATTATTATAAAAATCTAATTAAAAAAATTGTGCTCAAGTAGTTGCATCTAGAGAATAGTTTAAGAATAAATGATAAAGTTTAATATACATTAATAAAAGAGGAAACTATCGTATAAATTGAAAATAAATTTGACTTTGTTACACCGTATTTTTAAACAAGAAAGTGTCAATTATAAAAAAACCCTTTTTACGATTTGTTTATCTTTATTTAATTACATAAACCTATGGAGTATAGTAGTTTCAGAGATTAGCGCGCACAAACAAACTCTTCAGTTTTAGTGTAGGTTGCTTTCTGCAAAGTAGTTCTAACTACACTCATGCTGATTTGTTTTAAAGTTTCCTTTTTAAAGAAGGTCAAGTACCACACTTTGTCTTCCCGAACATCGTGTTACAATACGTAAGTAACAATATAACTCAAGATAAGACAAAAAGGCATTACAAGCAAAAATAAAACCACAAAAGAAAAGAACCGCGCAAAAACCTCCACAAGTACATTACTCAACAATAAATACACGTATAAACTTAATTTAACTGCAAAACATCTTAGCACTCACGAAATAACATATTAACCAGCGCTCACGTCAAAAATCTTTACTTCAAAAGATCTCCATTGAAAGGCAACTCAAAAAAAACATAAGCACGCCTCTTTTTTTACAATTAATCAAACGTGCCAGTATAAAAAAACCTCTCTAAGAGTTTAAAAAGTTTGCACCGAGATGCATTGACGGACCTCCTTTCAACGAATATCAAAATGACAGTTGATTTATGATTTTCCATTGTGGCAACACAGCGTTCGTTATGGCGCGAAACTCATTTATATTGCTAATGACATTTGGAGATGTTTAAAATGGCGGCTAATAATGCGCGGCAAAAAGTTTTTATTTTATAGTTTTTTAAGATTATCTCGTGTATTATTGTGTTTTTTTGATTAATTCTTTACGTTTGTCGGCCTTTGACTAATGTCAATAAAAAAAAAGTAATTGCAATAATTTGCAATTACTTTGGCGTTGGTTAATTACGTGTTTAGTTGATGTATTGTGTGGAGGTTTATTTCAATGATTAATTCTATATGACTTTGAAAGAAGATTAAAAAACTGTAGTCTCGAATTAAGCCTGCATTCTCGAAGTATTTACAAGTACATTCACCCACAATATACGCGAGCAGTGGTGGCCAGTATTGGAGTTGTAGATCGTAAGTTCGAACCCAGACAGGCGCTATACTTTGTGTAAATAATTTAATCACCACTGCTCTCAAAACTAGCGAAGAAAAAAATCGTAAGGAAACCGGCATGTTCTTGAACCAAAAATACTAAGACATGTGACATCTACCAACTCGCACTGGGCTTGCGTGGTGGATTACGGCCCGCTCCCTCTCACCAAGAGAGGGCCTGTGTCACAGCACTGGAAATGTCATTGGCTGACTATACCTGGACGGTGTACAACAATTATCTACTTTGAAGACCGAAAGAACATTACAGTTTTGTCGTGTGTCCAATTGTCGCTTGTTGTGATAAAAAATATGACTGTACTTAATACAAATGTATGACTGTAGAAGGACACTAAACCAAATATTAATTCAGAAAAGCTATTACACAATTGACGACTTCCTTAATGATAAATCTCTGCACTGATTGATAAACTATTATTATGATTGACATACATGTTCCTATTCTGACACTTTTTATTCTGATTGACACTTTGACATACTTTATTATTTTTTTGACATTACTGTAAAAATGTCACTAATGTTATTATTATGAGGGGCAATTCTCGTAATTTTAAGAACGTTCACAGTCGGATCTCAGTCTCAATCTGTCAAAAATATCTCGAGTTTCCATACATTTTTAACAAGTTTTTGACATTTCATTGTCGCCGAGATGACACTGAAACTAGATTTTGAACGTTTTCAATTACGAGAATTGGCCTTCTGTTTTTTCTGTTTCTTCTTTGTTTTTAATTCTAATAATTTGACATTTATATTTATTCGGTATCAATAGGATTTCTGTATAATTTTGGAAATGAATATTATTTGCATGCCCATGTGACGGTAGAATATGGAGGACTACTTTTTTAAGAAAACATCTATGTACCAATTACCCTTGTTTGCAAAAATTAATGATTTGATTTGATTTGATTCACCAAAATCAATTTCCTAAGCTTTTCGCAACTAAGTTGAAGTTGAAAACCAACCTTGGTATCCAGTCTCAACGGATGCATCTGAAGCCCAGTATTTTACATGGAGCAACCGATACAATTGCCATGTCCTATGACCGGTTTCCTCAGGATGTTTTCCTTCACCGTTTTGAGAGCAGCTGTTTTTTTTTTAAACAAGGTGGAAAATCATCTAATAACTGTGTCAGGGGGCTCTCTAAGTCCGTCGTCGAAGATACGAGCTCGTCCAAAAATAGTTCGATACTTAGGAATGAAACCAACCCGATTTATTAACTTTTTCGAGCGGGCAAAAACACATCGAGAGTAAGGACAACTGTCAAATCGTGTTGCCATACATTTTAACTTCGGGTTCCAAACTAATCTTATGTCCGTAGGTGGGGGGCTACTCTCTAACTCCGTCAACGAAAATACGGGTCCGTCCAAAAATAATTCGAAACTTCGAAGTGACTCCTACAGCTGATTAATTAACTTTTTTGGACGGGTAAAACCATATAAGGAGTAGGGAGAACTGTCAAATCGTGTAGTAATTCATTCTTTGTTTGGGCCCCAAACTAATCATAGGTCCGTAAGTGATACGGAGTAGGAATCGCCCGTAACTTCGAGCGAGATTACGGCTTTCATGTTTAAAGAGTAGACCCCCTGACTTTTACTGACTAAAACCGACTCGTGTTCCCTCAGTTCCATGTGTACCAGGGGCCACGTTTTTGCCAGGAGATGAAA
This sequence comes from Antitype chi, assembly GCA_947359405.1. NCBI lineage: Eukaryota > Metazoa > Arthropoda > Insecta > Lepidoptera > Noctuidae > Antitype > Antitype chi. The sequence goes on along the minus strand of OX375835.1, from coordinate 5,252,056 downwards.
TGATTTACACAAAGTAAAGCGTCTTGGTTAAAACCTATATACTCGTAAGTCTTGGCTGTTACAACTGGGTCACCATTCCTCGTTGAACAAGCACTGTCTCCTAAAAATAGGTACTTTATTGACCCTGAAATCGAAGAGTTCAGATTCAAAAGCCGAGCTGCCGATAGAACAATGGATCGGTTGATTACAACAAGATTCTAATTGAATGTTTGACGATGATTAATTCTGCACGTCATAAATAACAAAAGAAGCGTATATTAATAACAAATCTTCTTGAATTTAACTTTCACCAATAATTGAGGATGAATTTGCAATAAATATTGGCAAAGAGATTAAGGTCGTTTAGCTTGTTTTAGTTAAGAGGAACCTAGTCGCGGGCTCGAACTCACTGGTGGGCCTGGCTAAAAATCAGGCTGTCTCACCAGGCTTCGTGTCCGACAGAGATAGTATCAGTGATGAGCAGTAAGACGTTAGTCTACCCGGACAACGTTATTGAGTGAGATGCAGGATTATTTATCGTAAAAAATTCGCGACAAAATTAAGAAAAGTCCTTTGGAAGAACGGGTTTTATGAAAAAGCCAATGCATTAATCAATGACCAATAAAGTTTATTGTACTTTTCGATAATTGAACTGTGTCGGTACCGAATTTGTTTTGGAGATTTTACACTACTTTTACTATTTAAACACGCCCAAAGTTAAGTAAGATTAGCAAGAAAAACGAATCTTTGTTGGCTCCTAAGTTTTTAATGGGTTTTTATTTTAGTATTAGGTTTCCGTACAGACAGTATGAGACAAAACGACATCATATTTTACTTTGGATGTGCCATGTCAGACAGTGGAGTAAAACACTCCCGAAGTTTGTATGCATAAAATGTGAACTAGGTTCACCTAAAGTACTGGGCTTGATGGTGTTTAAGCTGTACTGTTTATAACAAGTAGAGTCCTGGGTATGATTTCCAGGTCGGGCAACGTGTTAAGGCTCCCATAAACAGATGCGACATGACAACGGGACTCTTGTGGAACAATTTCCATTTAATTTTCACAGAAAGACTTGCCCTGTCGCGTCGCACCTTACTGAAGAAGCCTGTATTCGGTTTTTCCATCTTTTTAATTTCTTAGATCTTAGCAGCTCAGTTGGATTCTGAACAGGTTTTTTTTTTTGGGGGGTAATCATCAAATAACTTCTCCCGCTCTGGGTGGAGCAGGAGGGCGTGTCAGACTTTTACTGACTAAAACCCACCCGTGTTCCCTCAGTTGCCTGTGTGCCAGGGGCCGCGGTATCTCTTTCGAACAACCCGCACCCCTAGCAGATTCTGACCAGGTTGATTGCAATAAGCTCGTTCCCTTTCGAATTTAAACCAACTGGTAAAATGAATGCGGATGCGGGTAAACTATACATATACCCTCTTGCTAATAGACACAGAATAAAGTTATTCCAAGTATAACCCTATGAAAATGTATAGTTATTCCCTTGTTATTTCTGGTATAATTTTATTCCGTATTTATTAGTAAGACGGCTAGTTTTGTGTAGTTCGTGAACGATGAACGAATAGGAACCGTTTCTTTGCACTGTACTAAAAGAAACGTTTCCGAATGCCGACTTGTAATCGGTCTATTCGTTCTAATAGCTCCTCGTACATTTACAAAGAGTCATATCGCATGTCCAAACGAGAACGAGAATGACAGCGACTGATTTGACTGATACGATTTCAATGAGACTTTTTTGCTCTGTAATCTATGGAAGAACTGACTGAGAGCGAAGCCGAATAGAGCCAATAGAACTAATAGAATGAACTAGTTCACTGACCGAAAATGACCGAACGGCTATAGACTATCCTACGTGAAATACAGTCGTGGATGTTATGTGACCAAGCCACAACTATATTGTTACATCTAGACTGGCCTGCTAAGATGCTGGCAACACTGTCGGGGTGCCCTCACACCACTGTCAACCCCCTCCACGCACTTCACTACGCCAAGACGGGAAATCGTGCATAAATAAGCTTGCACGTCTCAATATCGCTCTCTTTGGATCGGCTTGTGGCTACCACTAGCTGGTCGCGCTCTGTACCGCGCCAACTAGTGGAACTTCTGCGCGGACCACCACTTTGTGCTCCCTCTGTGCTTGCACGGGTTGCATAGCAGGCCGTGTGAGCGCAGGGGGGGCACCGGAAGCTGCCCGGCGAGCGCCTACTCGCCGCCTGTGGTCGCGGAGGCCTTACCCCCGCTGAAGCCGCCCCAGCATGCGCGCCCCTCTAGGGCTGCGATGCCGGGCGTGAAAAGGATCGGACGCCGTGCCGGGCGACGGCGCTGCTGAGCAATCGGCGGCACGTCGCCCGGCCCACCCCCTCCCGGAAGTGACGCCCCCCCCTTGAAGAGGGGAGAAGAAGGAAGAGATGGGGAGCGCCGAGCCAGCTGCGACTGCCGGCCCGCCGTCGTCATTGGCGCCTGCGCGCGTTGCGTCGATGCCGCCGTCGAGCCGGCACGCGGTGCCCGTCCGCCCCGAGGCGCTCCGGCACCGCAAGCGCGCGCCGCAGCGCCGCCCGTCGCGTCCCCGTCGCTACCGTGCGCTCCGCTGCGCCGATGCGCGCACCGTTGCGCTGCCCGGACGAACCCGCGCCGCCCGTGCGATGCGCCGATCACGCACCGCACGTCGCCCGCGCACCCACCGATGCTGCGCACCCCGCGCCGCCCGCGCCCCGCATGACGCCTGCGCTCCCTCGCGCTGCCCGTGCGCCGCGGGCGATAGCAAGACGGCCGAAGCTGACTCGTACGGGTCAGCCCGACACACCCGGAACTGCCTGCTGCTGTTCGTGTATGTGGCGCCGCCCCGCGTGCCGCGGCCCCTATCGCCGCGCCCGCCGGCGCCGCCACGCACGGCACCCCCTGTCGCTGGTCGTCATCCGCTGGGCCTCCCCTATTGAGGGATGGGGGTCTCACCCGGCGGTGACTTGACCGCCGGGGGTGCCGAGTCCACGAGCAGCAGCCCCCCACCTGACTGACCTGGGGCGCTTCGCAACGAAGCCCCCCCTCCACCTGAGAAGACCGGACGGACGGGAGGTGGCGCATCATGCGCCCCCCCTCCGCTCCCCCCGCAAGCTTCGGAGCCGTGCGCGCCCTGCCGCGCCGGCCGTTCCGAAGCCCCTGCACACCCGGACCAAGAGCCTGTGCGGTCGCCGCGCGGTGCGTACTCGCATCGCGCGGCCCGCGCACGCGCAGCCCCGCGCCTTTGGCGCGCCCCCGGTGCGCTCTGTCGCGCTGCCGCCTCGCCGCGCGTGCCACACCGCCCCGCGTCGCCGCCCGCGACTGAAGCCACCCTCCCCCCGGAAGGACACAGAAGCTGGCCCGAACTGGGCCGCTTCAAAAGGATTGACCACAGCTGCTGCTCGAGGCGTCACCGGGCTGGCGGTCGGCTTCAGGACCCCAAGCGGGACCGCCCAGAGCGGGAGACCGACCGCAGGGGTCGAACTGGGGTGGTGCCCGGGTCCCCCGTTGCGTTGACGGTCACCCGCTGGGATGACGACTGCCGCCTGGGACGACGCCTGCACCAAGCGAGTGAGGAGCAGCAGCTTCGGAAGCCGGATGCCCCGTGGTAGGCAGTCCCAATGATTGGCCCGTCTTTACGGGCCACTGCATAGCATCCGCGGTCAGGGGGCGATGCCCCGATACCGCCTGCCGCGCCCCCTTACGGGGTCGCTGCGACGACTACGACGATATCGCTCTCTTTTCACAAGGACAACTGACCAGGGGCCTTAGTCTGCTATTTTTATAAATTCGTCATTCCAACACGATCCCATTGTCATTCATTTGTCATTTTGCTAAAAGTTCGTAATCTGCTAAATTCATTATGGTCGATCATTGGTCAGTCAATGGTCTCGTAATAGAATTGTGTCATAATGGCATTTTCGTATTGCCATTATTATAAAACTCGTTAGTAGAAATGTTTTTCGAAAAAATACTACTGAATTTGAACATTTATTAATGCCAGATTTCATTTATATATATTTTTACATACTATTTATTAGTGTTTTATGCAATCTAAAGTAGTAGCAAGTTCGTAAATTAAGTCAGTAATTCATTGGTCATGATGTACGAGATTACCAATAAATGCCATTTCTTTCAATGGAGTGTCAGTGGCTGACCATTGGAAAGTCATAATGACGCCATTTTGTTAGTAGATTACCAAACTTGTCAAAATCAACAATTATGAAATCAATGATAGACCATTCTGACACTATTGTAATAGCAGACTTGAGGCCCAGGTCGAACCTCCTCCGCCAAATTACTATTTGATTATATTTGTACTGATAACTAATCAAAACTTATCCGTTGATTTATATTGTGTCTAATAAAATAGAGAACTTAAATATTTATGTAGGTACCTACCTATAGTTATTGTCAAGTTGTTTTTCGTGTGCCTAAATTATAATGGATTTTATTTCAAATGTGTTGCTGTGATTTCTATCGATAACTAATTAAAATAATTTACTAAGATGGTTAGAATTTCATTTATTATATATAAACCCTGTGTCTAATCAGTTGTAACAATATTGATATTTACTATCTTGATACATATCTGATCTACTTTGCTTAACTTACCTATTGTTGTCTTTTTTATGGCTAGAAAAGGAGGGACTGTCTAGATATCGACGAATAGACAAGTATAGAAGTAAAAGACACAATATGTTGAGGAGATAGTAGGCAATCGAATGATGATGATCAAGCTGTATCTTTGTTAATTGCATCTTCAATTCTAACACAGAAACAATTAACATCAGAGTATCATACACCCCACACTTACAAAGCAACACTTCAAATGGAAATCCTATTCAAAAGTACGTCAATACGGAATGGAAGAGACGGTCAAAACGACCCAATCTTTACGTTCAAAACCACACCTTATTTACAGCTATCAGATTAGCTACTATTCAATTTTCAACCTTACTATTTGGTGAAAAGAGTTAAAAAGCCCATTTAGAGGCAAACAAAAGTTGGTGATCGAGGAATGGTCTACGTGGCGCATACCGACCGATTTTCGATTCGAATGTTTTTTTGTGCAATCGAGAACGGTGCATCGGTTAATCGAATAGTCGGAATCAAGTATCTATGGAGTTTTCCATCGATTTGAGTAAGGATTGGCAGGCTTGGTAACTTGAGGGTATGATTTTAGGTGTAGATTGGGGTCTAGAAGTACACTGTGACGTCAGCGTCGACACGTCTGTGGGTGACGAGAATGATAATGATGACGTCAAACAGTGGCGTAACTACAGGGGTAAAATGCCACGGCCCCCCGGCCGGAAGGGGCCCCCGGTCAGAGGAGAATCCCAACTCCCAACATTTATTATTAAGGTGGAAGCGCCAAGGTAGCCCGCGAAATTCAAATTTTGTTACGTTTTTTGCAATTTCCAGGTCACTGTCAGGTTGTATGGTGATCTAAATATGATTCGCGATCGTATCAAATATGGTTTTACAGAATCATAATCATTAGAATCAGCAATACATCTCTATAAGTTCATATTACTCTAAAGAATGACTATTTCATGAAATGATGACATTTGAGGGCAATTCTAACTTATGGAGTTGTATTGCTGATTCTAATGATTATGATTCTGAAAAGCCTGATTTGATACGGTCGCGAACCATATTTAGACCACCATACAACCTGATACTGACCTGAAAATTGCAAAAAACGTAACAAAATTTTAATTTCGCGGGCTACCCTGGCGCTTCCACCTTAAACTCTTTCAAGTAAAAGTGTATAAATAAGTCTTATAAAATAAAAAATACTCTTATTGTTGGTTCTGCTTCTTTATATTGGAGGGGGAGGGGGGGGGGGGCATCAGATGAATTTGCCACGGGCCTCGAACGGTATAGTTACGCCACTGACGTCAAATCAAAACTTATAATAAAGCTGAAGAGTTTGTTTGTTTGAACGCGCTAATCTCTGAAACTACTAATCGGATTTAGAAAATTAATTTTGCATACATTAGCCTAATTCTTGAGAAAGGTTACAGGCTATTTATTATCACGCTACTACTCTTAGGTGCCGAGTAAAAAGGAAAAAAGTCGGAATGAACGCTACGCGAAACGAAGTAATGTGAGCGTCAGAGAGAGTCATGGGGCCGAAATTTCACGTGTTCAAAATCAAAATCAAAAGTCATTTATTGAAATTAAGCTAAGAATCAGCACTATTCGAACGTCAAAACACATAAGACAGTCCCCCAAAACGCCCACCCTTCACCACTTCCTAGTGCTTTAGCTAGGAATAAGAAGTGGCGCAACAAACTCCCCAGCAGCACAGCTGTCTGTTTAGTTAGATAAGACTTGATTCTACACATACATAGGCAAAGTAATAAACATTACGAGACACAGAACATTAATGAAACAATTTGTCGTATGTAGAATAGAATAGAATAGAAAACATTTATTCGACACAGACACAACACAACAGCAACAAACATTAAAAAAAAGAAAAGAGAACAATAATTGTGCTGAGCATGCCCATACCGAAAGGGTTACCATCTCAGCATTTGCTGGGCGACAGACACCCAGCGCTTATTTTCAGTTGGCACCCCGCAGTGAAACACGGATGCAGGTAAATAAAATAGATACATACAAGTATGTATCTACATACATTTTCACTACTACGAGTAATATTCAAGAATATTAACAGTGAAAATGTTTATGAATACTAAATAAATAATGTAAAATATTTTTTTGTGTGCTCAGTTCAGAGTTCCATGTCAATATCGCCGTAAAGCTAGTCTAGAATAAAAATCTGTAATCATTTTATCATTTTCTTACCGAGGATCTTAATGTTAGACAATGATTCAAAGATCATCCACGGAATTACTAGTTACTGCTATATTTCCATAGATATTGTTCCTATTTCTACGGATAACCAACGATGCTGTGATCCGGATTAAAGTGTATGTACCTGTTACTTTGGAACATCTCTGAAATATAATAAATACAAAATAAAAAAATAAACATGCAGACAGAACATGCTCGAAACACATAACCCTCCTTCTGGCGCAGTCGGGTAAGACCACTCCGCTGCACCAGTAATGTCACAAAAAAAAACCCTTGAATTGCGATTTATTTTTAAAACCCTTTTCGTTCCAATCTGAAATCGTGCGACAAAAACATTATTAGTGTTGATAACAGAGGGAAATAAATCTCACATTGTGACGACAATTTGATGTTATACTCCATTTACAATAGCATTAGACAGAAGTTAAAAAAGGTTCTTTTTAATGTACACTTTGTAACAAAATTACATTTACGTGTTTCTGAATTACGATTTATGCCAAATTTATTATAATTCATTTAAATATTAGCTGTCACACTTTATTGTAATCATGTGTAAATATTTATCTTATCAAATTATGTGGCTTTCATTTATATAATTATTTCATTTAAATTTAAAATTAAAGTGTCAATGGTAAAAACCTAAAAGAAGCAGGAGTGAACAATACCGAATGACTAAATTAGCTGATGACGACGAAGTTTTACCAACGTATTGTTGTGGGTCGTAAGTTGTTATTTAAAATAAAAAATTGTAAAAAAAATGAATTTTATTTTAGATTTGTTTGTTTGTTTCATTCATTCGTTTTATTGTAGGTTTGGAAAGTGTGATGAAGATGTTATTATAAATAGAACATTATTTAAAATAAAATTACTCTTACTTCGTTTATCTCAGTTTTTAATACTTACTGTCTTAAATCTACTTAGCAAAATACTCCTGCTTCTACGAGCCTCTTTTTTCTAAAGCTTATAATAAATGGAGTAATAGGTATAAGTAACATTAACTGAAATAAAAATCTGCTTTTGAAAACAAATCACATGAGAACAAGCTAGCATTTTATCAGCGACTTCGTCTGCCCTTTAGCATAATCAGAACTGTTCCCCCTGCAGTAAAAAAGTCTTCCTCTCTATGAGAGGGAGAGGGTCACTTCGCGGGGCCATTGCTTTTTGGTAGCTGATTCCACAATGTATTAGAGATTTTGTTTCTACGTCATGCCGGTTTCCTCTCGATGTTTTCCTTCACCGTTTTCAGAGCAGTGGTGCTTAAATTATTTACACAAAGTTAAGCGCTTGCTGTCAGGGTTCGAGCCTCCGGCTTGGGCGGAGCACCGCCGTGTCCTTGTAGAGGCGATCGGCGGCGGCGATCTCTCGCGTCCGGCCTTGGTCCAGGCCATGGTACGAAGCGAGAGTGCATGGGTAGCCGTCGCCTCCTTCTGCGAAGTAGTAATGCTCGCAAAGAGGGAGGCAGCGCACGTGAGGGAGAGGCAATATATGCGCTCCCACGGCCGTAGTCGCCGCGGTAGACGCCCTGGGCGTCGGGAATTCCAGGCTGATTCCCGGCCACCGTAGGCGCGGTCTTGCGGACGGCGAGTAATGGGTAGCTCGCTGTCCGGTAAGGACCAAGCCCGGGTCGACGGCGCGTTGTGATCCACGCGCGCTTCAAAGAGATGACAGCACCAGCTGGTGGGGTCCGCAAGGGCCGATGCCTGCCAGGGGTGCGGGTTGTTCGAAAGAGATACCGCAGACCCTGGCACACAGGCAACTGAGGGAACGCGGGTGTGTTTTAGTCAGTAAAAGTCTGACACGCCCTCCTGCTCCACCCAGAGCGGGAGAAGTTATTTGATGATTTCCCATCCAAAAAAAAAGGCATCGAGCCTATGACCTACAATGCGTAAGTCGCGGTCATTCCCACTGCACCACCAGTAATCTGTCTGCCCTATGTCCCGAGGGAATTCCCAAAAAAACGGTTTTATTCCATACGACGCTGGAACCAGAATGATCTAGGGCACAATAGTATGTTTCTGAGAAAATGAAGGAAATGCGTTACGCGTTATTATTTGAAATCTATGAGCTTTTTAATTATTATTTTTTAGTTATATGTACTTCATGTAAGTTTTAAATAATAAAATAACAATTTTTATCAGTATGAGTTATTTATTAAAACTAACATTCTTAGTTTTACAAAAAAAAAATCACTTAGATCACTATGGCAGTTCACAAATTTAAAAAAATGTGATAATAGTGAAAGTTTTCACTTTGATATGTTAAGAAAAAATCACTTTAATCATCACCAAATACAGCAGGCAAAAAATTATCATCTTGTGCTTCCTGATTGCCGCCTCTTCTAGGCACATGTGGTAGGGTCAAGTAAAACTGATGATGGATAGGAGGTACAAATTTTAGAGCTTTTCTTATATCTTGCATTTTTTGATACGATATTAGTCTAGTTTCAGGGGCTTTTTCTGGTATATAATTCTTTAGGTTACAAAATAAAGTTTCAGAATCTATATCATTTGGTTTCAAATCAACCGTTTCATATGTTTCCGTGTAGTCATCATTGTAACTAAGTATACTTGAACCTTTACAAAACTTTATCTTCCGCATGTTAGAAATTTTTGCGCCTTCTCTTAATACAACCTGATAATCTTTGAATAGTGTTGCGAGGCTTTCAAAATCTAGAAACTTATTTTTCATATCTCGCACAGTAAAAGGTTTTTGTTTTCTGCAGTCTCGGACGAGCTTCATCCAATCTTCTGGTGTATAGATATCAGTCTTCTTTTTTAGTTCTCGACTTATAAAAGAGAAGTCAGTGTCGTTAGGCAGGTAAGTATGGCCACTGACGAGATAATGCATGGTGATCGTTTCTAGATATGGCGATTTATTAACCAGAAACATCATAAAGTGTAAAACATTCCAGTTTCGGTTTTGACCGGAGCAACAGTCGCTAAAAAAACACAATGATTTGACAGTGTCCGGCACGGAATCTTCTAGAAAGTAGTGAAGTGACGACATAATTTCTTGCGAGCCTCTGGCCCCACAATGTTCTGGCCACATATTCATGAGAACTTTTTCTCCTTCCTTAGTATAAGCATGAATACCAAAGTTCAGCATTTGCAGTTGTCTTAAATAATAGACCTCACCAGTATTTAAATAAGGAAGAGGCAGAGTTCGTTCCAGATCAAAAGTAGCTACTAATAACGATTCATCAGTTTTGACTTCACCTTTACAGTCGTTTAATATGTTTCTTACTTCGCCTGCAAGTTTAATATGCTGATCTTTTTGTGCCCTTTTAGCTAGGCATGTTTCTATATCTTCATCCGCCTTTATTGATATCTCGAGCATATCACAGGTTTTACAAGTATCTGCCTTAGGGATATAGAAGTGTAAATTAAACTCGGTTGTAAATACTTTGACGTAGGCACTCTTTTTCAATATTGGTTTTCCTTCTGACTCGCATTTTGCTTTAAAAAGTTCATACATTTTGTTCATTGAAAGATCCGGGCGCAAATATTTTCGTGTTGATCGTCTTTCTCCATAGTGACTCACAAATTTCGGAAAACTATTAATGTGGTCTTTAATCCAGTTCAACTTTTCATCCGACAGCTTGTTAGCAGGTACATGTTGTCCCCTCTTATCTCTTTCTGCTATTCCAGAAACAGATTTTTTATTGCGTAATGCGTAATCTAATCTTTTGTTAGATATTTGTATAACCTTTAAAAAGAAACTATTGCAAACTCTTTTGTCCCACAGCATGAATTGGCGTACATAATTCATGCGGCTAGAATTTTGAGCATTTTGTCTTTGCTTACGGCGTTTTGGTTCTAAAGTCTTAATGACGCTGCACAACCATGTTGTTTGAGCATCCCATGAGGTGAGCTGATAAAACATTACGTGTATTGCTTCTTGATTTTCAGGTGGAACCTGCTCACTGCATTTGAACCTACAGTTGCATACAACAGGTGTAAATACTTTAGCCGGGACAATATTACCTCGTACGTGGCGATATTCTTGGCCTGCAGTTCTTTTTCGCTTCCTTATATTCTTTGCCCATTTGTCGAAATTTCGAACTCTTTTTCTTCCTCTGACAGGTTCATCGGAATCTGGATGATTTATTTCCCCCAAGTTACCTATAGGACCCTCTGGATCTCTTCTTTCTTCATTATCTGTAAAGAACGGCATAAGCTGTAACCCAAGCCCAAGCCAGACTCAAACATGAAGCAAAAACGCCACAAACGAGTATTTGCTTATAAAAATAGGTTATATTATGGAAGTAGTTTATTATTGTATAGCCTTCTTCGTGCTAATTGATAAAAAGAACATAAGCGTAAGTCAAGCAACAATTTTTGAGAAAAGCATGATTCTGAAATCGAACTGCAAAACTGCAAACAAAATAAAAGTAAAATCTCTCCAGCCCTTAATATTCGACAACAATACATACCTTCACTGTCTTCTAATTCTGTGGAAATTTCTACATTTTGCTCTGGATGGTAAGAAGCATGATCACTTGAAAAATCTTCATTTATTGAAGTCAATGCCATATTCACTATTCTTTTAGCTCTGTTTCTGTTATCCATTGCTTACGTAACAACCTTTCAATTAAAATGTTTAATAAAACAAAAGATAATCGCAAGCGCATGTGAATAAAACGAAATCAATATGATAAGTAACGTCAATTGATTTTGATTTTGTTGACGTGACTGTTTGTGTGCCCAGTTTAAAAATATTCAGTGTTTTTGTAAAAATGTCAAACCATATTTTTTGTTTAAGTATATATTCATAGATATTAAATTTTAATAAAAATTACGTAAATGATTTATGTATACGCAAATAATTTATATTTCTTTATTGCATTTAGATCAGTTTGGATATCCATAAAAGCCAGCAACTTGCGACCACAGTGATCTAAGTGCGCCTCATTACTTAGATCAGTCTGGCATGTCTCCTTTTTGCAAATCGCACCGATTCTATAGTGAGATGTTGTGATTTCTCAAGGAAAATAATACTGGGAAGCACTTAGATCAGTATGGCATGAAAGAATTATGATTTTTCCATGCAATTGTGTAAAAAAACCATTTTTGCCAAAAATGTCACTTAGATCACTCTGGTTCTAGCATCGTCCTATATCATAAAGGGAACCTTGAGCAAATTATCATCTTGCTTGTTCCAATGGTTTGGGCAGAGCGTTGATGAGTCAATAAATTAATGAGTCAAGACTTAAATGTACCAATTATTGTACTGGACAACTCATTAAAAGTCATCGTAAAAAATTGTTAGAAGAAAAAAACTTTTTCCAAAAAAAATAACGACCGACTTCCGTAAAAACACTGCAAAGTGAAAAATAACTTTAATTTCGGAAGTTAGTAACTTTGGATAATTATGTATTTAAATTTTTTGTCACCGCCTGCCGAAATTAAAGTTGTTTTTCACTTTGTAGTGTTTTTCCGGAAAAAGTTTTTATTTTTCACTTTTTAGTTACAATACCTACCCCACACCAATTCGAAATATCATCATCCTTGGGGTAAAAACAATGCATATTTATGCGATAGCAGCAATCGCGGTTGATTTGCTGTAATTTTTTGAAGAGTTCCGTTGTCTGTCTCCGAAACGCATCAGATCTATAAGAAATTTAAATGGGACCACACGGGAAGCACCAGCTTTCAAATAAAAGAATCATCAAAATCGGTTCACCCAGTCGAAAGTTCTGAGCCAACAAACATATTATTATTTTTGTTTGAAACAGTCGAATTGAGACCTCCTCCTTTTTTTGAAGTTGGTTAAAAAGTGACGAAAAGTACAAGAAAATAAGTCTCTAGCAGCTTTATTATACTACAAAGTATTGGCACGCTGCCAGATGCTATTTTGGTAAAGGAACTACACTCATTAGCAGGAAAGTAATTAGGTTTTTAGTCTATGATGTGACGAGATTCGATATTTCGACGCTTTTGAAGCGTCTGTCGTTTCAGTCTAGAGAAGATAATCAGCCTATAACGGTTCCACAGGTAGGACACAGTCTCCTCTTTATTATAAGGAGTTCAAAGTACCCTTAGTAACATAATTTTGCAGAGCAGGCCAGATAACAGCTTATAGCTTCTCTGATACGGTACGGTACAGAAGCATATCGAATGGTTGTGAACATAGAGTATTTAGTTTTATAGTCTTTGGTTGTGAATAGCTAAACAGCTAATTTTCCCGTCCATTTGTTGAAACAATATAAATGTATAAGATAGATCCAGCCCCGGATCTAGGGGGGGGGGCAAACCGGGGAACCCGCCCCGGGCGCCAGTTTCAGGGGGCGCCAATATCATAATATAGTATGATTAAAAATAAAAAAAACTTGCTCCATAAAGCGCCTAGCATACGGAAACCTGGTTGGCTCACCGTCGGCTTGCAAGAAAAAGGCGCCATACAGGCCCAAACCTAACTAATTTATCTCAAACGCTGGAGAGGGGCGCCACTATGAAGTTTTTGCCCCGGTTCGAAAAAATCGTAGATCCGGGGCTGGATAGATCGTAGATGTCTTTGTAAACATTTTGTTGAAGAGTGTCTTCATAAACGTATGTATTTTTGTTTCCATTTTTTGACACTGATGGCTTTGTCGCTTTATCTCTTTGGTATACAAACGTCATGCACAGAGTACATTTTATAGAGGGAACGTCATGTCGTTTGTGCACAATAAATAATATCGTGTTTACAGAAATCTAACGCGAGTTTTATTGAAATATTGCCGAAATCCTTTCGGCGGTGCCGGTCCATCTTCAGACTAAAATGCAGTGAGTCATCCTGGAGACCCTAGGAAATACACAAAGTCCAATTTACTTTAAGAGCGGTAGAGGGCCCAGTAGTATCGGCCGTGACTTTCAAATTGTAGGTCGTAAGTTCGAACCTCAGATTATAAAAAACTTTTTCCAAAAAAAAACAACCGACTTCCAAAAAAACACTACAAAGTGAAAAATAACTAATTTCGGAAGTCGGTGTCTTTGGAGCTGTATTTGAATTTTTTGCCACCGCCTTCCGAAATTAGTTATTTTTCACTTTGTAGTGTTTTTTTGGAAGTCGGTTGTTTTTTTTTGGAAAAAGTTTTTATTTTTCACTTTTTAGTGGTTCACATGTGCTTACCCCTTCACAGCATACCGGCGTGATGTTATGTTATGAACTGGTGTAAGCAATAGACAGAGATGAGATTTCAGCAATCCCAGTCCATTTGCTATCATTTATTGAGGAGTTCCGTTGCCTATCTCCAAATTTCTTCATCAAATCTTCACCAAATTGAAATGAAATCACTACGAGAAAGTACTCTTCCAAAAAATACCTAAATAGCTTTGGGTGCCTATAAAATTTGAAGAGTTCTCTCTATTTCTCCAGGATCCCATCATCAGATCCTGACTTGATGATCATGGGACCACCTGGGAAGTATACCCTTTCAAACAAAAAAAACAAAATCCAAATCGGTCCAGCCATCTTCGAGTAATCGGGGAACATACATAAAAAAAAATAAAAAAAAAATAAAAAAAAAAAAGGTTCCGACGAATTGATAACCTCCTCCTTTTTGAAGTCGGTTAAAAAACAAACGCAGATAGACCGCGCGTAGAGCCAAGAGTGAAGCCAAAAAACCAAATACTGATTCAAAGCTCGCGTTAATACGCCACGAAGCGCTCTCGCTTTAGTATTTGGTTTTTTGGCCTCAATCTTGGTGTTCCGCGCGGTCTATCTGCCTCTGTTATAAAATCTGAGGTTCAACCCTAATCAGGCGCTTTACTTTGAATAAATTATTTCATCACCACTGCTCTCAAAACGGTGAAGGAAAACATCGTGAGGAAACCGGCGTGTCCTAGAACCAAAAATTCGAAGACATGTGACATCTACCAACCCGCACTGGGTCCGCGTGGTGGATAATCGGCCCACTTCCTCTCACAGAGAGGAGGCCTGTGTGCCAACAGTGGGAGCATTACAGGCTTTTTTTTTTTTGTTGCCCACACTTGTAATTTCTCCTGTTTTGTGGGTGCGTTTACAAACATTTAAACTCACATACACAAGCAGCCAGACCCGGAACAACTACTTGTAGGTCATACAAATATTTGTTCCGTGCGGGTATCGAACCCGCGACACGCAGCGCAGCAGTTAATCGCTTAACCACTGCGCCAACTGTGCTGTCGAGGCTGATTATGTACCTATGTATATGTACACACGCCTGCACATCAAGCTAACCCCAATCTGTCAAATTTCTTTGATAGATTTTCAACTTTATCACATAAGAATAAGGTTCATGTTCAATTGGGAAAATTTGACAGATTGGGGTAGCCTAATGAACTGGCGTCTGTACATGTTTACTTCTCATTGTTACGACCTATCCGTAACATAACTGGTTGTAACCGGTACAGTGACGTCATCACATCGGTTTAATCTTGCGATAACATTTTATTAGTACAAGCAAAAGTGTGTTGCCATAGGAACGTGTGTATGTAGTTATATTATGTACTTTATGTTTACGTAGGTACCTACTTTATGGGTTCTTTTTGAGGGACAAAACGTTTGTTTTCTATAAGGCCTCAAATGTAGATCGTATAAATAAAGGCATCTACAAACAAGCGTAACGCGACACTCCTGGAACAATTTCTACGAAAACTTCATGGGGATAGTTCTAAAAGTTCTGTGCATCGTAGACCGGCACGACGCGTGTCCAGCAAGCTTAGCATGACGCTTTCTATTTCTATTCTACGGTAGAATAGAAATCGCTTGTCTACATTTCTCGGTGAAAAACTGTCAACTGTCTATACGGAAACGTCATTTTTGTCTCCTCTTCCGAGGGGCCATTCAAGTATTACGTAAGCACTACAGGGGGGCGGGTCTTTGCTTTGCTTATTTTTGATGACATGGGGGATGGGGGGTCTGGATGGTGATTACTTCAGCAGAATTTATTTATTAACTTTTAAATTTTCTACAAAATTTAGTAGATTTTGGTTAAAACACATATGGCAACCCTACTTGTCTATGAATGGCTCGAAGAAAACGATGACAATATTCCAAAATCAGACGAAAGTGAGCAGACACGTTGTGTGTCTGCTACCAATGTTTACGTGAGCATGGGAGGGGGGTGAGAGCTTTGCTTACTTTTGCTGACGAGGGGGAGGGGTGTCAATAGCTGCAAAAATCTGCTTACGTAATACTTGAATGGCCCCCGACGGCAAAACGCTTGACTACGGTTCTCGTGCTAATCTTGCTGCAGGACAGTATGGGCAAGAAAGAAAGCAAAAAAGCATTATATTGCAGTGAATCGCCCCCGGGTGGGCTCGAGCCACCAACCTTTCGGTTAACAGCCGAACGCGCTAGCCATTGCGTCGCGGAGGCAGTAGAGATGTCACTGAAATACATTACTATGCCCGAATAACTTAAGAACTTAAAATAAATTATTGTCATAGATCCAATTGTCCAATGCTCAAAAACGTTCGAATGCTAACGCGATGTATGTATTTCAGTGACAGTTCCGTAGCCTCCGTGGCGCAATGGCTAGCGCGTTCGGCTGTTAACCGAAAGGTTGGTGGTTCGAGCCCACCCGGGGGCGATTCTTTTTAGCTGGTAGGTACCTACATTTACTTTGTCATTAGACTAGCTGACACAGACTTATGTCAGAAAAATAAAGGCTCCATTTCTGCTGGAAACCATTGCACCAGTTATGGAATACTATACCCCATTTGAAATAAGATTAGACATTTAAACAAACCTTTTTTGCAGTCCGTTCAACCGATTTTGAATTCTATTCCATAGGCAAAAGGATGACATTAAAAGCAAAAAAAATGGTTATTATACCAACTGTTTACTGCAGATGCCATTTATCATGCTGCCATCGCAATAGAAGTCAAAATCAGTTGAACGGACTGTAAAAAGGGTTTATTTATATGTCTAATGTTATTTCAAATAGAGTATAGGTTAAAAATCTGCCAAGCCTTTTCCCAAATATCTTGGGTTCGGCTTTCAGTTTCTGAATACCAATATTTTACATGGAGCGACTGCCCTCCACAGCCTAGTTACTGGGTAATACGATACCCTTAAGTAACTTAAGACTGGTTGTCAGACTTTCAGGCTTCTGACGACCCGTAAAGACTGTCAAAGTTCCACAAATGACAGCCGGGACAACGGCTTAAGGCTCTGGTAATTTTAAATATTGTCGTTATGAGCGATAATAGCTCTTTTCACAATCCGATACGGGTTAAAATCTGTTGCAATAAATTCGAATAATAAATGAGCAAGCATTGTCGTAAAATGCAAATAAAATCGTATAAAATTTGATATTAACTATTTAATAATAAATAATCCATCACTGAATGCAGTTTGGCATTTGGAATTTTATGATATATTTTTAATTATAATACCTAATTATAATTGTAATTGAAGGGATAAACTGGTTTTAAAGATAATTAAGACATGACTTTTATGATTTTTTTGATGCATTAAAGTATGTTTAATTATGTTTTTAGTTCAATCACTGTATGCAAAAAAGACTTGAAAATATCACATATTTTTTTTGCTTTCAAAATTATTCACGGTTAAAGAGATACACTGGTAAAAAACCACCTTTTTGAGCGTTTTCAACAAATCTCCGCCTTGAGCTAAGCGTCCACTGCGTCGGAATCGGAGCGTACGGAGTGTACGAGGCGTCGGTATTTACAAAATGCCGATAGGGTGCGTCCACTGCATGCGGATTTTGCATCGGCAATATCGGTATTTTCAAAGGAATCGAGTTCGCCTGTGCACGAGTATTCACAATATGGAGGATAGGACGAGGATATTGTAATCATTAGTTGTTTATTATCAGCAGAGGAGAAAGAAAACAAAAGGAAACGAAAGATGTGGGTTCATAAAATAAACTTAAAAAGGCCTATTTTCGGAGAATTTCATATATTAGATATATTTTAATTTATTAGAAAATGAAAGAAGATTTTTTGGATATATTTATATGTCTCGAACCAAATTCCTTGAACTCCATTCGATCCTCGAACCGCACCTAAATAAGCAAGACACAAAGTTCACTGCGGATGACGTCATCGGCAGAAATACCGATCTCTGGTGCAGTTATACCGATCCAGTGCACGCTGTAACATACAAATCAATACAAAGCAACGAATCCGTTCGCTCCGTACGAGCCGATTCCGACGCAGTGGACGCTTAGCTTTATTGTAGACTATTTCAGAAGAATA
Organism: Antitype chi; assembly: GCA_947359405.1. Classification (NCBI taxonomy): domain Eukaryota; kingdom Metazoa; phylum Arthropoda; class Insecta; order Lepidoptera; family Noctuidae; genus Antitype; species Antitype chi. The sequence goes on along the minus strand of OX375835.1, from coordinate 5,234,056 downwards.
CTTCTTCCCAAACTGTCAAAATCACACTGACAACAAACTTTCGACTCGATGGCCACAAAGTATATACGATTATCTACAAAACCATGATTCGTTTAGAACGCATAACTGTGAAAATTAATAGAAAAACATAGCTATCTTCTCGTATTGTACATCATTGAGTTAATAGTCATGTCTATTCTTCCGTCGACAAATCGGTGCTCGTGCTAAGTCTGCAGTTCGGCTGTTATTAGTTACCAGCCCCATTTTTCATTGTATTATGTGGGATGTTTAAATGTTAAGCCGTGGGCTCGAATAGACATAGCATCGTAAGTAAATATGACGCAATTTCCGCAATTGCAAAGTGTTTTTTTATTACAAAAATGTAAGTGCGACCAAAAGCATAATTATGACTATGTTAACTGCTTACCCCGTTAAGGGTAAAGGCGTGAGAGTTACGAGTTAATAATTCCAAAAACATATAGTCACAAAAAGAAAGATCAGAAGTCTAGAAGTTTAGAAGGACAAGTTTCACTGAAACATAAACGCACTTGCAATGCCAGAGGTGATATCAGCGGAGTGAGTACAGTGATAACAGTTCTACAACATTAATTGCGTTATTTACGTTATTGAGCTGCCAATGTTTTTCGAACTTATGAAGCAATTGAGTAAAGTTTTAATGATTTTCAACCGACTTCAAAAAGGAGGAGGTTATCAATTCGATATGTTTATATTTTTTTTAATGTATGTTCGGCATAACTCCATCATATATAGACGGATTTGCAAAATATTTTTTTTGTTCGGAAGGTGTTTATTTCGGAATGGTCCCATTTAAATTTCATATAGATCTGATGATGAGTTTCGGAGACAGACAATGGAATTCTTCAAAAAATTACAGCAAATCAACCGCGATTGCTGCTATCGCATAAATATGCATTTCGAATTGGTGTGGGGTAGTACTATATCTAAAAATCGAAAAATATTAAAGTTTTCCAAAACAATATCCCACAGGAACGTATTACCGGGATAAAATATCTCCTTTGTATTAATCGAGGTTATAAATTATATGTGTGCCAAATTTCATCCAAATCCCTTTAGCCGTTTTTGTGTGATTGAGTAACAAATATCCAAACGTCTAAATATCCAAACATACAAACTTTCACATCTATAATATAAATAAAAAGAAAAGTCCTGACTGACTGACTGACTCATCAACGCCCAGCCCAAACCCTTGGACCTAGAAAGCTGAAATTTTGTACAGAGGTTTCCTTTATAATGTAGACAAGGAATGGGGAACGATTTTTTTGAAATTCAACCCATAAGGCCGTTGGTAAAAACTAGTTTATAATATTAAAAGGATTCAACCACAGGTCGTTCAAAGTGGGCCTTCTGTAACTATGCTACGTTAAGACAAAGGTCTTGAATACAGAGATCTTAATACCTTAAGGTCGTGGGTAAGTAATAAAATGCATTTTATGTACAAAAGTTAAATGTGAACATAATAATGACGCAGTTCCAAGAACTACTTGGTTCTGTGGTTAAAGTAGATATGTTTTTTTTCCGTAGGTTTTTAGTAGATGAATCATACAGACATTATAATAAAGACATGTAAGTATGTAGTTAGACGTATTGTTCTAACGGTTACACTTAAACCATAGAAGGTAGAGCATAGTTTACAAAACTTATCATAAGACCTCTGTGCTGGGGAATTTAGTAACAATTGCTGCAACATTTAAATGTAAATTAGTGTGTTATCTTTGACAACACACCTTCCATTTATATTTACTCGGCACCAACGCAATTTGCAGCTCACCAACACCCACCACATACTTAGACAACGTTCCCACGGACGTCATAAATCTGGATCTTCGACGCACTGCTTAAGAAGAGACGGGGCCTGCGAGGAATTTGAAAAATAGGTATTTGAAGAAACTATTGCCGTCGCGGTGTCAGTAAGTCTGCCCCCGTAGTGTGCGATAGGGACAGCTGCAGCTCAGACCGAAATTTTCACAATATTTTCGACGAGATCGACGTTTCGTATTCCCCTTTTTTCTCCTCGAAAATTGAGCCGATTCAATTATTTTTTACGTTAACATTTTAAGAAAGAGTATGTTTAGGTTCCTATAATTGTTTTTTATGTTAAAAACTTTTCTAACTTGTCTGGTAGTCCTCTAATCACGGCGGTAAAAATAGGGTTTTTTTTGTAGTTTTTGGAGGGTCATATTTTCTTTACTAATTAGTTGCTGAAAAAAAGAAAATTACAGGGACGTGTTTACAGCAGACCTTGCTTTTATGAATAAAAAAAAATATTGCTCTAGAGGCATTATTCAGGAAGAAAAATGGGGAATACATTTGTATGAAGAATCGCATGCCCTGTTCCCTCTTAACGCCTTGAGCTGAAAATCTAACGCTGTATTATCGACGCGCTGAGACTCACTCGCGTTGTACTCCAGGGGATTCTCAATGCTCAGATCAACACCGAGAGTTCAAAATACAGAGTGCGATAAAATCCCGCCTCGATTTAATTACGTCCAAATGAATGCTGATTTACACCGCGCTGTACATTGGTCCTTCGACCCGGATCTGAACCAGCGACCTATAAAATGCTGCCTTTGTTGTGACCACTTTTCATGATTTTATTGGTGGCTGGTAAAATCCATCCAGTGGATTTGGTAGCGAGACAATCCGTGCGACTGAGACGATCAGACCTACTTCAGTATCATTATTCCTTGTAGCTCTCATAATCTGCCTAGCCTTTGGGCAACTATGTTGGGGTCAGCTACCAGTCTCACCGGATGCAGCTGAATACCATTAATTTATATGAAGCGACTATCCTATCTGACCTTCACAACCCAATTACTGGATAATACGAAACCCCTTGGTAAGACTGGTTGTCAGATTTTCGGGCTTCTGACGACCTGTTACGACTGCCAAAGATCAACAAATGGCAGCCAGGATCAATGGCTTAGCGTGCTATCTGAGGTACTGAATGCGTTGTAGCTAAATTGTTTTCCAGTTCTATAGAAGCCTTCAAGATATTTTATAAAGTTAATGGTCTACCGAACGGCCTCCTTATATTTTTCAAACTTCATAACCAACCTCTTTTAACGCGAAATTAACACACAGATCGTGTGCCAAAAAGTCATGTGAAATAATTACAACGTCATTGTCAAAATTTTTGTAAACAAACAGTTCGACATAAACCGATATAAAATGCAAAAAGCGCAAATAAAAGAGGCATTATATATAGATAAACAAGATGAAGACGCAATATTTCAGTCCCAGGAACACTTCCAAAAAGAAATCACAAGGCTATGTCACGGGGACCTTTACGTCATCGGCAGGATTTGGATCCAGGCACTTAGAACTGTCCTAGTAGGAGCAGACTTATCTCTCATCCCTGTCGTGAAGGCAGCCAAAAAAGAAGCAGCACCCCCTCAAAAACCACCTAACATGAAATATAAGGATCTGCCAATATATGAAAGTCCACACAATGATTACAAAAACTATGTGGAGGACCAGAAAAAATTCCCGAACAGTAACGTGAAGATACTGCACACCTATCTCTTTCCAAAGGTAGCAAGATGGAGAAAGAGCTGGGCTGATTCCATCGCTGATTTTAATAAAGATGCTGGAGAGCTGAAGGACGATGGCTGTGCTTTTTTATGTAAAAAGAAAAATAACTTCATATCTTATATGAGGTGTGACTCAAATCTTGTTGTGAGACAAGCAGTCGTGGCCTCAGGACTAGCGACTGGTTGCTACATTGGGAGAGGTGCTGGTGTATTAAGAAAGATATTCTTCACTACTGCAGGGGGACTGGCTGCTGGTGCCTTATGTTTTCCGAAAGAGACTGATGAAATGTTCAGAAACGGTTCTTACAGGGTCGCCAAATTTGCGGTTTCATTGTTCAATAGTGTCTGCGGGGGGAATTTAGCTCTGCGGGAAAGGCTGCCTTGCCGTGATGAAATGCCACCTCCACCACCTCCCCGGCCAGCCGATCAGAAAAACAAATGCGAAAGAATAACAATAGCAGCCAGCTCAGCTAAACCAGATACTCCAGCCGCCCCAGCTAAACCAGCCAAACCAGCCAAACCAGCTAAACCAGCCACCCCAGCCCCCCCAGCCACCGCAGTCGCCCCAGCCGCCCCAGCCACCACAGCCACCGCAGCCAGTAAATAGTAAAAGGATACACAAACTATCAGGTTTCATATAATTAACTTAAGTTCAATATCTCATATCAGTTTAATTATCGACAGTAAATATTGTTCATGAAAAATCCCTGTGATTATTTTGTTTGGCAGCGAGGTATTTGCCTAACACACTGTCAGTAGCAATGGCTTTCATTTTGACAGTTCAACAACTATCATTGCGTTATTTACGTTGCTATGCAGACAAAGCGATGGCGAAGTAGTTTGGATGGTTAAGCACAGAATTAATACTGGATGGATGAAATGGCGGCAGGTTACGGGAACAACCTGCGACTCCTACATTCCCCTTAAACTTAAATTCATAATGGTCGATCATTGGTCAGTCAATGGTGTCGTAATAGAATTGTGTCATAATGGCATTTTCGTATTGCCATTATTATAAAACTTGTTAGTAGAAATGATTTTCGAAAAACTACTACTAAATTTGAACATTTATTCATGCCAGATTTCATTTATATATATTTTTACATATTATTATTTTAGTGTTATAAGCAATCTAAAGTAGTAGGAAGTTCGTAAATTAAGTCAATCATTCAATTGTTATTATGTACGAGATTACCAATAAATGCCATTTCTTTCAATGGAGTGTCAGTGGCTGACCATTGGAAAGTCATAATGACGCCATTTTATTAGTAGATTACCAAACTTGTCAAAATCAACAATTATGTAATCAATGATAGACCATTCTGATACTATTGTAATAGCAGACTTGAGGCCCTGCAGTCTTGTATGGCTCAGAATGTTGGGCGAACGATGAATTAAAGGCAATTGCATGTAGCTGAGAGAATATTAAGAGGGATGTGTGGTGGTCCTCGAATGGATAGAATAGGAAATGAGTGAAGTCTGAAAGTGGCACCGATGACTGTCATGGTATGGGCATCTGATACAGAGGAATGAGGAAATGTCGTGAGGAAAGTTTGAGAATAAATGGCGATGGCTGTAAAAGTCGGGCGAAAAAAGGACAATAGAAAAAGATTACCTATACCTTGATTTTATACAAAAAATCTGTGATGAAAAATTAAAGTTTCAGACGTAGGTAGGTATTGCAGGAATAAAACAAGGTGTGTCCAACAAAAATCATTTGTGACAAGTACAAATTAAAAACTTATTAAGTAATAAATACAGTACCTAACATTTTTTTTTTTGGACGTAATATCACCTTCTAATTGTTCCAACACGCCTATTGCAGTCATTGAAGAGTCATACAGTCTGCACATACTTTTATAATTTGCACAACTTACAAATGAAACCCGCGTAAACTTACGCATTGATGTAAATAATAACAATTTGTGTGGATGTCTGTACGCGGTCGAGTGGAACGCGCAAGTCAATCGAGTTAAGGCGGAGACTGTCCTCAATAAACAGAACATAATAGATAAATATTATAGTTATAAAGAAATGATAAAAAATAAAGAGTATTCTCTCTTTTTAACCGACTTCAAAAAGAAGGAGGTTATCAATTCGATATTTTTGTATATATATATTTTTTATGTTTGTTTGGGCATAACTCCGTCATATATAGATGGATTTGCAAAATGATTTTTTTTTCGAAAGGGGTTTATTCCGAAATGATCCCATTAAAATTTTACCGGTTTAATATAGATCTGATGATGCGTTTCGGAGACAGACAACGAAACTGTTCAAAAAATTACAGCAAACAAACCGCGATTGCTGCTATCGCATAAATATGGATTGTTTTGACCTCAAGGATGATGAAATTTCGAATGGTGTGGGGTAGTTACTATAACTAAAAAGTGAAAAATAAAAAAACTTAAAAAAAAACAACCGGCTTCCAAAAAAACACCTCGAAGTGAAAAATAACTTATTTTTCGGAAGGCGGTGAAAAATTCATATACATATCGAAAGTCACCGATTTCCGAAATTAATGTTATTTTTCACTTTGTTGTTTTTTGGAAGTATATGTACTTTTGCTTCTTAACTTATTACCCGACTGCGGAGGGTGTGTTCATCAGCCTATGTTTGTATACATGCTCCTTTGTGCTACTCTAGAGACCGACCGCGTGGGTCGATTTTGAACATTCTTACGTCAATCGATGTGTCTTGATCTTGTAAGTGTCACTAAAGACATGCCAGTAATCATAATTCAATATGGCGACAAGCAGACGCCATATTGTGAAAAAAAAAGAATCTCGACGTACACAGCTTCACTAATTGGTTACCCCTCCAAAACACCATGTGCGTTCAAATCCGTGCCAAGCCCAAGTTACTTTTTGTATTTTGCAAAAACTTTTTTTTTATAATTACTGCATTGTTTTAGTGAATATGGTTGACATTTACGAGGAGCTATTGTACTTCTAATTAGACCGGAGGTTACAAGACCGATTGCCGTACATAAGATTGGAGGTTCGAATCCTGGACACGAAATGTGCTTATGTCATGCATTTTTTTTTAATCTAAAATATTTTTCTATGTTGTTTTTGTAATATTAATAAAGAATTTAAAAAAAATCTTGTTTTTTTTTTCATTTTTTTTTGTCATAATTTAATAATTGCCATTATTTAACAAAAGTTTGATCTTTTGTTACTACAAAGACTATACTTACAATTTGATTTGATAATTTACAGATTACATTAATGTTATACATATTTTGCTAACTGACACAAACGACTCCCTAGACAAGTGACATCCTTTTAATCCAAACGATAAAAGCGCGAAGCGCTAGAAATATCTTAGATTGACAAAAACTAACGAAATGTCATGTGATCTATCAAGTCGTCTCTGCAATCTGCATACAGACGTTTTAAAGTTTTAAGTGAACGTATGTATCAAACGTTGTATATGCAATAACTAGGGTAGGGATTAATTTTATAAAGAAAACGTAACTAAGTTAAATTAGTGCATACCCTCAAATAACAAAGTCTACTGATTAGTCAGAGATAAAGTGACTCGGACGATAGTCTCTTAATAACAATTTCATCGCATTTCAAATTGGCTCGCTGGCTAGTTCGTCAAACTGCCGGTATGAGTAGATATGATGACGTTCGGTGATGCGATGGTTCGAATCCAAGTCGAAACAATAAACTCTTTTTGAAGTATTCTGTAGATTATTTGTAACAAATTCAATGTTGTAGCAGTGTAACATTTTAAAACTTGAGGGGTTAGCACATACTGACGCTGGGTGTACTATGTCAAGTGGGGTATCATTGAATAGTTTAAAATCATAATTTGGTTTCTGTTATTATTTTTCCATTTTAAATGGCCATTTAGGATCTATAACGATTTAAAGTTGATTAAAAACTATTCTCACAATAATTTTCGATACATTCGAAGGCATGTGACATCTGCCTACCCTCACTGGGTCCGCGTGATAGATTACGGCCTGTGTCCCAGCAGTGGGAACTTTATAAGCTTTATGACTAAGAGACCAGAGAACTACGCCTTAACATAGAGTACTTATGTCACTACTACTTACCCTAATGGTCACGGCATTTAGCTACCCACTGGACTAAAAAATCGTATCCACAGAAACACAACATCTCGAGTCGTGACTACCGACCCACCGAGACAGGGACTTCTGAAGAGGCAGCCTACCGGAAAGTTGTGGGAGACAAAGAAAAGAAAGAAAGAAAGAAAAAATAATATTTGTTTGCGTCGAAATGACGACGTTCCGGAAAAGTAACAAATTATTTAAATAATAAAAACATTGTCGTCGGGAAATCACTCACAGCACACTGAATCACTGTCTGAATTAAATAATAATTAATTATTCTTTTTATAGCCAATTGGAGCGACGACCTTCGTGGGGTGGCTGGTCGTAGTTAGATGTGAGTTACCGAGAATCGAGCTGATGGCGTGCTATTGGAGAGGCCTATGTCCAGCAGTGGGCTGCAGCTGTAGGCTGATTATGTAAATGTTTAATTAATATCTTAATTAATTATTAATTTCCCAGGGGCCGCGGTATCTCTTTCGAACAACCCGCACCCTTGGCAGGCATCGGCCCTTGCGGACCCCACCCTTTGGTTGCTTTGAGGCGCGCGTGGAACACAACGCGCCGTCGACCCGGGCTTGTTCCTTACCGGACAGCGAGCTATCCATTACTCGCCGTCCGCAAGCCCGCGCCTACGGTGGCCGGGAATCAGCCTGGGATTCCCGACGCCCAGGGCTTCTCCCGCGGCGACTACGGCCGTGAGGGCGCATATACTGCCTCTCCCTCACGTGCGCCGCCTCCCTCTTCGCGAGCATTACTGCTTCGCAGAAGGAGGTGACGGCTAACCATTCAAAAGTTAAGATGTCCTTATATAATGGTATTTAGCTGCACCCCAAAACACTGGAAGCCGACCCCAAAACAGTTGGGAAAAGGATTTAAGCAGATGATGGTAAGATCATTATTATTTCATCCGAAAGACGTCCACGGCTGGACCTGGTCATACCAAATAAAATACTTTCTGGTATTCAGCTGCATCGGAGTTTGTGGCTATGTAATATCATCCGCACGGTTCGATCGATCAGGTTAAGCTACGCTTGCCGCGGTTGGTCCGTGGATGGGTGACCATCTTTACACACCAAGATTCCTCCGTGCCTCTGAAAGCACGTTAAGCCGTTGGTCCGGGCTGTCACGTCGTCAGAAGCCCGAAAGTCTGACAACCAGTCTTACCAAAGGTTACCGAGTTACCCAGTAACTGGGTTGTGGAGGTCAGATAGGCAGTCGCTCCATGTAAAATACTGGTATTCAGCTGCAACCGGTTAGACTGGAAGCCAACCCCAACATAGTTGAGAAAAAGGCTAGGCAGATTATGATTCAGCTGCATTAGGTCAGACTGAAATATGATGATTATCAGCCATATCTCCCATTTTCTACGCTCAATGTATTAAAACTAGTAAAAACTACATAGTAAAATGTTAGAAGACTTTTACTGTAGTTGATTTTACAACTTTTTTTTATTACTATCACTTTGTGAACTGGGGTAGGTTAAGCGACACAATTCTTTGCTAGATTTAATACAGAGATCGGCTGCCAAAACGCGTTTTCGTACTTTACTTGACTCTTGTTAAGTCTTATAGTTCCCCGGAAAGGAATATACCATTGTTGTTCTCTTTCTTGAAAAGATTCAGTACCCATACGAATTAGAAATAACGAAAATTCATTTTTATTGTGTGTTATAGACGAAACGGCCGTGACTTAAGATATGTTGGATACGGGTTCAAAAGCAGACAGACTCTTGTTTTTTAGATTATTTTGAGTCCCACAGCTGGGCAAAGGTCTCAACTTTTTCTTTCCGAATTTGTCTGTTTTGTGCGATCTCTATATAGCCATGTTGTCCTCGCAAAAATGAATATATCCTCAAATATGATAGACTAGTTTCCGCCCGCGGCTTCGCCCGCGTGGAAGTCGGAAATTATCCCGTGGAAACGTATTACCGGGATAAAAAGTATCCTATGTGTTAATCTAGGTAATAATCTATCTGTGTGCGAAATTTCATCCAAATCCGTTCAGCCGTTTTTACGTGAAAGAGTAACAAATATCCATCCATCCATTCTTACAAACTTTCGCGTTTATAATATTAGTAGGATCTACGTTTTGAAATAGGCAACTTCAATTTTCTGACTAACTGTTCGACTTTTTGACAATTCAAAAGTGCCTGTAAAGGGTTTTAGAATTAAATGCTTTGAGTTTGAGTTTGAATAGTTCGTCACACCACCTCGGCCGCAGGCGCTTGTGCAAATTATTTCATCATCACTGCTCTCAAAACGGTGAAAAAAAACATCGTGAGGAAACCGGCATGTCTGAGAACCAACAATTCGATGATGCGTGGTGGATTATGGACCACTCTGTATCACCAAAAGGAGGCCTGGGAGGCTACATGGCTGATTGTGACAGTCTCAGAATAAAGGTGTTTTTTTTTAGGGTGGGAAATCATCAAATGTTATTCATGAGTTTTGTCTCTAAATAAACTTCCCGGGAGCTACTTCACAAAAGGTCGACGTCACAGTAGGGCTTTTTTAACCGACTTCAAAAAGGTGGAGGTTATCAATTCGGTATGTTTATTTATAAAAAATATGTATGTTCGGGCATAATTCCGTCATATACCTATAGACGGATTTGCAAAATTATTTTTATGTTCGAAAGGAGTTTATTCCGGAACGCACCAAAAAATTTCATCATCCTTGGGGTCAAAACAATGCATATTTATGCGATAGCAGCAATTGCGGTTGCATTTGCTGTCATTTTTTTAAGAGTTCCGTGGTATGTCTCCAAAACGCATCATCAGATCTACTTATATGAAATTTAAATGGGACCTTTTCGGAATAAACCCCCTTTCGTACAGCAAATAAACCGCGATTGCTGCTATCGCATAAATATGCATTGTTTTTATTTCATTGACTTTGAGAATACCCCAAGGATGATGAAATTTCGAATTGGTGTGGCGTAGGTACTATAACTAAAAAGTGAAAAATAATTATTAAAAAAAAAAGTACCGACTTACTTACTTACTAACATTAATTTCGGAAGTCGGTGTCTTTGGATATGTATCTATTATAATGCTGGATTCCTACCGTAAGGAACCCAAAATATCCAAGAATCAAAAATTCAGAGACAGGTTACATCTACCCACCCGCACTGGGCCCACGTGGTCTAGCCTTCTGTATCCCAGCAGTGGGAACAAGACTGATTCTATACTTGTAATAGGAACGAAATTTGAATGAGCTTTGAACTCACGACCTCTCTCAACTCTTTTGCCCTCATCGTTAGTCGTTTATTTCTTTTGTTTTTTCCCTCTTGCTTGCCCACTCCGGAAGCTGAGACGAGAGTGTAGCAGGCAACACCGCGGGGCAGCCTTGTAGTACAATCGGTGCATCAGTGAAAGTCGCGCTTCCAAGCGATGGCATTGTTTTTATATAATATACGCTGGTTATCGAACATTGTAAGCAGATGTAGAGGTGATGGAAGTGGCTTGTATTTTTGAGCGTGGTTAAGTTGCAGTCACTTGATTCAGAATTTGTTAGGATTCATTGTCGTATTAAAGACAACAGAGTTATTTATTACCATGGAAATGATTTCGAAATACCCGACACTAGTGATGACTCGGAACAATTAATATAACGACCCTGACCTGACACTGAATCAAACGAAGTATATTGTATGGGGAACAAAATTACACACACACCTTTACACGCCACATACACACACCACACACACGCCAGACACTACACAAATGTTACACATACATACACTCACAAAATTCCATACTTGAAAGCACCTCTCTAGTCTCCACTCTTGAATTCGTATCCTGAACCCCAAGATACAGACTAACTGTCTAGTTTGGGGTTCACTGGCAAATAATATTTGTAACTAGCTGTAGGTAATATTTAAGCTACTCATATGTCGTCTCAACTTGTTGTTAATCTATCTATGCTGACTGTATTACCTGGACAATAAATATTTTCTTTCTTTTCTTTACTAGTTTGGAGGTCGGAAATCATCCCACGGGAAATGTCCACCAGCCATCTCGAGATGTTCCAGCTTCTGGTTATGTCGGTTCTCTTGGTTCTGCTTCGGATCTCTCAATTCGTGTTTGGATCACGTAGGGAAACTCCAAGAATAGCCCTCTCCATTGCCCCTTGGGTAACTTTTAGGCTTCTAAGAAGGCCCATTGTGTCGTGCCCGGGCCTGTTGTGTGTGTTCGTTTCAGTGCCATAGGAACCACCTAATCTTGGTTAAAATAAATAATAGTTTTAAAAACTAAAAAACACGCTTTAAAAACCAAACTAAAAAAGTAGGAAATAATTTAATTCAATTAAAAAGCATGGGGTGCTTGACATAATTGATTATAAAAATACTCAAAAAGCACCCCACGCTTTTTAATTGAATTAAATTATTTCCTACTTTTTAGTTTGGTTTTTAAAGCGTGTTTTTTAGTTTTTAAAACTATTATTTATTTTCTATTTTTTAGTTCTGCTAACTACAAAAACGTATTTTTTTTTTAAATTTCTCATTTTTTTTAAATTATTGAATTGTCATTGGTCCTCTATAAGTTTACAAAGTTTAAATGAAATCTGACCGTTTAAAGTGGGTCAAAATCGCGCCCTAAGGAGTCGGTTACAAACAGACATACAAGTGAAGCTAATATAAAGCGTGTAAAAAGGTAAAAATAATTCATATTTTTTTTTACCATTGAGGTCTTCTGCCCTTAGCCACATCCAGCCCCCTAACTCCGCACCAATACGTCGGGCCCTCTAGCCCAGTGAACAATGGCTCATTATTTTTACGACGTATTGTTACACGAATACTCTTGTTAATCCTGTCCGGTTATTGGGCGTAGCTTGACGTCATCGGCATGTCTTATATCCGAATTATCTTAGTATAAAACGGCTTATCGGTCAAGGATGCGTGTACTGATTTATATAAGATTGAATGTGTCAAATTCTGTACGCAGGTATTGTTCATCGAATCGTTGTGCTCTATTCAGGCTTAAAATGTACCAATACGCAGAATACGCCTAACTTAATCAATCAATCAACTCAGCCTATCGCAGTCCACAGCTGGACATAGGCCTCCCCCAGCCTGCGCCACAACACTATTCTCCAAAATCAAAAAATCAATATATTTCACATAAACCTGCATGGGCACTTATGAAACGTCAGAAGCTAGGTGCACGGTTCCAATTTGTCGCTTCCTATGGAGAAGAGCCGGCAAGAAACTTCACGGTTACTCTTTTAAAAATATTTGGCTTTTACTATTTTTTCAAATTACAGTGATAATAGGTATGGGAGGACAGTGCAGGCCTGTCAATAAGTACCAGGTACTTAGAGGAATGAAAATACAGAATAGAAAATCGTCTACAAATCTAGTCTCTAAGGCCTACAACGTTCTCTCATTCACAATATGTAAAAGAATCTACCTATATTAAATGAAACTATTTGAACCAAGTGATATGATTTCCATGACAATCACTAATAATAAATAGTCGAAATTAAAATTGATAATAATAATACCTAATAATAATAAAATCATTTATTTGCATAAAACATGGTATAAAATGTTCATAAATATAATGGTATAGCACAAACATGTTCAGCTAGGATGAAACATAGCATGCAAAATCTCAGGGTTTTTTTTTTTGAAATGTTACAACTTACAGGGTGTCAACATTGTACCAACCATTGTGTCAACAGATGTACTCGTATAATGTCAAATAATGACGAGAATATGTCAGACATTGTAAAGAATAAAAAAATTAACATTGTAATTTGGGAGCAGTTAATAGACTTTCACAGAGTTTTGCTGTTAATGAGGTACCAGGGAAGCCACATGTGCAGAAGGAATTAATGCCAAACTTCCCTGTCTTCAACGTATAATTCAGCTGCATCCGGTTAGACTGGAAGCTGACCCCAAAAAAGTTAGGAAAAGGCTTGGCAGATGATGATGAGATGACTCTTACTCCCGAATGAGCTCCTTTTCAAGGATACTGCGACTTATTCTCGTTCAACTTGTGCCAACACGAGATCAGAAAATATTTAAGTTAGATTCCCACACTGCCCCTATGTCCAATGTTTATTGGATTATTAGTAATCTCCCTTGCATACATTACTCTGAATTAGTTTCGTATTGATAAATATTGAATTTTGGGTCATGCGGGCTGATATCCTATTAATTTAAACATCCCAGATTATTTTGAAGTGATTTCGGTACATGTAATACGTATGTAGCGGGACTGCAGAAAAATATTGCGCAACAAATATCTTGAAACACAAAAAGTGATGTGGCGCTATCTACAATGCCATTTTTGCGAACTACGCGTCTGGACGTCACAGAAATCCTACATCGCGCAGTCATAGTTTACCACTAAAATGACATTGATTGTATAAATACAACACTCCGACATCAACCGTCGGGCCTTCCCCGACTAATAATTATAATGCCAACCTTTTGATCCAGCCTGTCCCCAATACTAGCTATCCCCCTATCAGTGACGCCCTGAGCCGAGGCCCGTACCCCACAGGGGGTGCCCTCAGCGTGCAGTCGCTTATTTTATAAATTTTAGTTTGTAAGCCCTGGCTGGAGGCGTTAAGTTAATTCTTAATAGCAGCCCCAGGAAAGCCCGGTTGAGCAGTCACGGCCTCTCAAGGCCAACTGCGAGATGCCCAACAAAAAAAAAACAACCGTCGCACAGACGAGTATTTCATCAAAATATCCGATCAAAAGTCGAAAAGTCGAAATTTATTATATTGCTTTACAACTATTGTATCGTGAGAGCCCGATAGCTATTACGTCACTTAACGGCAAATTTGGACATGCACCGCCCCTCCACCAACCGTAGCAGCAGTCGGAACCCAGTGGTTGCGTGAATCGTATGTCTTTGTTCTCGGCACTGCAGTTAAAACGTGATCTTTAAATTGCATTTAATCTGTGTTTGGTGAAATTGTGTGATAACCATTATGGATATTTTGGAAGAAGGTATGTCGTTGCTTTATAAAAGCATGTTTATTTTGAAATTACACTTTATTTAAGTGACATTTTGCACCTTAAATGTACTCCATAAAAAATGCAACTTTTATTTTGTAAACTCTGTAATTAAAGGTGTTTTTGTTTATGAGTTAAACCTAGTTAACTTATGATTTTGGATGTAACATATAGTTTCGTTATTCTTGATAAGGATTTTAAAGGAAAATTACCCGCATATACACGCCATTTTTTTTAAATGATTTTTTGCGAAATTAATCGAAATCAGCTTTTATAAAACAGTGTTTTATATTTATTTTTCTATTCCAGAATCTCCAATGACGTCGATGGAGATGACTAGAAAATCACTCTATGAAGTCATAAAAGAATGTTCAGACAGAAAAATTGACCAAAAGTTTGAGTTTTTAGAAAATCGTCTTAGAATAATCACGAAATACCCTGAAAACAAACAAGGTTCGTTGAGAAGTGCCTTAAAATCATTTAAGTATCAGTTTAAACAAAAATGGACAGCCGTCAGTAACAAGGAAGAACGCTTCTTAACAAAAAATGAACAATGGCTAAATACTTTTATTACACTGCCTGC
This sequence comes from Antitype chi, assembly GCA_947359405.1. NCBI lineage: Eukaryota > Metazoa > Arthropoda > Insecta > Lepidoptera > Noctuidae > Antitype > Antitype chi. The sequence goes on along the minus strand of OX375835.1, from coordinate 5,218,863 downwards.
GTGGACAACAAAAAAGGCCGGCCGACCAACTAAAGAATTCAAGGAATTGAGCGATCAAGCAAAGAGGCGCAAAACAAAGGATTTGAGGGAACAAATACCCTTAGAAGAGTTAACCTATGCAGCCCAAATGAGTCAACGTGCTGCAGGACATAGTGACGCGGCTAAAGTTATGAAAGATATGACTTTAACGCCAACAAGAGCCAAAAAGTACAGAACACGGTATACTTCAACACAAAATGTGGTAGTCAAAAAGCATACACCATCACAAGCATTAGCTATTTTCGTGGAAGCTGATTTGACAAGAAAACAATACGAAGTTATTCATGCTGCAAACAAAAACGTTTATCCGTGTTATTCACTTGTTAAAAAAGCCAAAAAAGACTGTTATCCACGTGAAGAGTCGATGAGAATTACAGAAACAGGTGCTGAGATAAACTTGCAGGATCTTGTGGATCATACATCTGCACGGTTATGTATGTACTTAGATGAAGTACTCGAAAGTATAAATGAAGAAGAAATAAGCTCTTTAGAGCTATTATCAAAATGGGGTTGTGATGGTTCACAACAACAACAATTTAAACAAAAATTTGGTAACAGTACAGACAGTGATTCTTCAATATTTCAGAGTTAATTTGTGCCCTTACGACTGATTTGCCATATTGGTGACCAAAAGAAGATAATTTGGCAAAACCCAGTACCTTCTTCTGCAAGATACTGCCGACCCATACGTATCCGTTTTGTTTACGAAACAAAAGATATCACAAATGAAGAAATCTCTTACATAGAGAATCAAATCAAAAGCTTGAAAAAAAGTGAAATACCGAGGACAAATGGTGGTATATTTAAAATAAAGCACACGTTAGCCTTTACCATGATTGATGCAAAGGTTTGCAATGCTGCAACAAACACGCTATCGACTATGAGGTGTTATATATGTGGGCAAACATCAAAAGACTTCAACAAACTTATTAAAAAAAACATAGAGAATCCTGACAGTCTTAAATTTGGGCTGTCGACACTACACGCCAAAATTCGATTTTTTGAATCACTTCTTCATCTATCATATAAAATACCTATAAAAAAATGGCAGGCAAGAACTAAAGAACATAAAAATATAGTAGCAGAAAGAAAGAAGAAAATTCAAGAGGCTTTTAAAGAGGAAATGGGGCTGCTAGTGGATATTCCGAAGGCAGGGTTTGGGAACACCAATGATGGGAACACTGCAAGGAGGTTTTTCTCAAATCCCGAAACTTCTTCCCGCATTACTGGTATTGACATCAATCTAATAAAAAAATGCAGTGTCATATTGGAGACTTTGTCAAGTGGGCTCAAAATTGATACGCAGAAATTTGAAAACTTTGCTGAACAAACTGCAAAGCTATATGTAGATTTGTATGAGTGGCACCCCATGTCGCCTACAATGCACAAAATTTTAAGACATGGCGCCACAGTAATTGATCACGCAATTCTGCCTATTGGCCAGTTGTCGGAAGAGGCGGCTGAGGCCAGAAACAAACACTTCCGCATGTATAGGCAGAATTTTTCCAGAAAGTTTTCGCGCGAAGACTGTAACAAAGATGTACTAAACAGACTTCTGCTAACTTCGGATCCCTTTTTGAGCAGTACCAGGCAAAGGCAACGAAAAAAAAGTAAGCCATTTTCCGTTGAAGCGTTAGAACTCTTGCTCCCGGAGACATCGTACGTCTCGTCTACAGAGTTTGACAATGAGGAGGACGATGGATCTAGTGAAGGTGATTCTGATTAGAAGATTGGTGATTTAAAAACTTTTTATTTAAACTTCATGTACAGTAATGGTACAAAGGCGGACTTAGTGCAACAAGGAATTCATTACCAGTCAACCATTCTCTACTTAATGTAAAATTGTACATGTGTCTGATGTTTTAAATACAAAATTATCACATTAAACTACTTTTTATTTTATATCCAATCTATAAAAATCACAAAATAATTTTGATCGACTTTTTAAGTCAAATACTCGTCTGTGCGTCGGGCAGTTGCCCACCAGACACAACACCCGTCTGGTCGGAAGATCCTCCCTATTCAATAGAGTATGAGTAAAGTTTACACCCTGTCCCTCATACCTCTACAGGTAAATGGCAACCAGCTCAAACTGTTCCTAATAGAACTGAATTAGGATAAGGGCTGATTTTTCAATATTCATAACTTTTATCTGTGGAATAAATATTGCAGTTGGACAAGTTTTGTATAGAAAATATGTCAAACTGTCAGATATATTCTTCTGATAAAAGTTATCTGACTATTGAAAAAACAGCCCTAAAATAAAAATTCTTATGAAGCTGTCAGTTTAGTTAGTGACGGACTTGACGGTGTCAGAAAAAAAAAAGATATTTTATTACCTTCAGGTGTACAAAAAAAAAACACTTATATAATAAACATTATGCAGAAGGTTTGTGACATTGTCAGTTGTAAAACTAGTTGTGACGTTGTCGTTGCGTCTAGGATTTGACTGAATTCACCTTTATATTATTTATAATGATTGCCTCGTTGCTCTAGTGGTCACAAGCGCTTCTTCTGAGCATGAGGTCTTGAATTTGATTCCCAGGTCGAGCAAAGTGTTCTTGGGTTTTGCTGTCTGGAATTTCTCAGTAGCAGCCCGAAGTTTGGATTTTTGCCCGGTTGCGTTTGTGCGGTTGATGGCAATAGGCTCGCCACCCAATGTCATGTGACTAAAAGAAGAAGAAAGAAAAAAACTTTTTCCAAAAAAAAACAACTGACTTCCAAAAAAACACTACAAAGTGAAAAATAACTTTAATTTCGGAAGTCGGTGTCTTTGTAGCTGTATTTGAATTTTTTGTCACCGCCTTCCGAAATTAAAGTTATTTTTCACTTTGTAGTGTTTTTTTGGAAGTCAGTTGTTTTTTTTTGGAAAAAGTTTTTACTTTTTAGTGGTTCACATGTGCTTACCCCTTCACAGCATACCGGCGTGATGTTATGTTACAGACAGAGATGAGATTTCAGCAATCCCAGTGCATTTGCTATCATTTATTGAGGAGTTCCGTTGCCTATCTCCAAAGTTCTTCATCAAATCTTAACCAAATTGAAATGAGACCACGACGAGAAAGTACTCTTCCAAAAAATACCTAAATCGCTTTGTGTGCCTATAAAATTTGAAGAGTTCTCTCTATTTCTCCAGGATCCCATCATCAGATCCTGACTTGATGATCACGGGACCCTTTCAAACAAAAAAAACAAAATCCAAATCGGTCCAGCCATCTTCGAGTAATCGGGGAACATACATAAAAAAAAAGAAAAAAAAAAAAAAGGTTCCGACGAATTGATAACCTCCTCCTTTTTGAAGTCGGTTAAAAACGTACATTTGCGGTAAACATGACGCAAAAAGAAAAGGAACACAAAAAAATAAATAAGAAAAGGTTGAGGGAAACATGCGTCACATCCACGCAAAACGGCTATCACTCAGCATAATGCTGCGACCCTATGCAAGACAAAGCCCCAGCGCTGGTTTTCAGGGACAGCCGGCAAACATAACTGGCCAAATTTGGTGGTACTATAATTACACCAGTCCACAGCCGAAACAAAGCGTGCTGTTATGTGTAGTTTGTGAAGCCGTCAGATAGTTTGTGATGATGTCAGAAAGTTTGTGACATTGTCAAATAGTTGCCAAACAGTTTGTGACGTTGTCCCTATAACAAGGATTTGATGGAATTCACGTTTATATTATTTATAAAATATGTATATTCACCGCTTACCTTTTGTCAACCAAGGATATTAATTACTATGGCATAAATGAGTGAAATATAAATTAATGATATTATAAATTAGATTAACCATACCTACTTAATTAGTATAATGAAGCCGTAATTATGGAGATATTTGTAAAATATTAAACAGCAGTTTTATGTTAAAATTATAGATTCCCCGAATTTGCGAGATAATAAATAACAGCTAGCTTGCTAATTAATTCGTTAGTATAACTACATACTTGTAGCCAAGTAATTAAAAAAGAAATAATACCTGTATTGAAAGTTACTGAAATTGATTCAGTAGTCAATTATGAACAAACTACATTCAGGTCTTGCGTTGATTCTGTAAACCCTTTTATACATAATCATGTATGTGAAGAGGAGTTCTTTGGCTGGAAGGGCTTGAATCAAGAGCCATTGCAGCTGTAAACTGACCTATCCGAACAGACAGCAGCATGCATGCATCAATCATCGTGTAGCTCAACTCTATTATAGGGAGCTCAACAACCCGTTACAGATTTGCAGGACATTTGCGTACGCCATAGTACTTACTATCCCTACTCACTAGGTACATAGAATAAAATAAAGTCGCTTCCCGCTGTCTGTCTATCTCATTTCGACCTCGCCGCCGAGGTCCTCGCGCCCAGCGAAGACCCCGAGTAACGACGCATAACGTCGAGACCCACGACCGACCCTTGCTCGTTGAAGCGCCAGCCCGCGCTGCAGCTGAGCCAGTAGAGTTAAATTCCCCTATTAATAATAATGCCTATATTTTGATCCAGCCTGTCCCCACTTGCTGTCCCCCTATCAATGACGCCCTGAGCGGAGGCCCGTACCCCGCAGGGGGTGCTCTCAGTGTGCAGTATTTAAGTAGTTTTTAAGCCCTGGCTGGAGGCGTTAAGTTTATTCTTAATGGCATCCCCAGGAAAGACCGGTTAAGCAGTCACGGCCTCTCAAGGCCAGCTGCGAGATGACCTACAAAAAAAAAGCTGTCTATCTGTCCCTATGTATGCATAGATCTTTAAAACTACGCAACGGATTTTTATACGGGTATTTTTAATAGATAGAGTGATTCAAGAGGAAGGTTTCAGTATATAATTTGTCAAGTTTTTGTATACATTGACTAAAATATAGTGATATTTGTTGGAGGTGTCGGAAAAAAATAAACCGTCTGGGAGCTTTCAACGAAAACGCTGCCTAAACCCTTTAAGATATAACAAAATGATGTGTGGTGGAATTGTGTAGGTATCTTATATAGGTCTACAGAAAAGTCCGCGATGACATATATGTCTATCTCTTAAGGATAATATACTATATACATTTTAATACTTAAAAAAGCAACAAACACAATACAAAGCACAAGCAAGCAAGCAAGTACAATTATAAAGCGGTAATTGCAAAGAAATTTACACAAATACGGTTTTTTTTTTTACTTCTACGCGAGCGAAGCCGTGGGTGGAAGCTAGTAATATTATAAATGCGAAAGTAACTCTGTCTGTCACGCCTTCACGCCTAAACCGCTGAACCGATCGTCATGAAATTTGGCAGAGATATAGCCTGGGATATGGAGAAGGACATAGGCTATTTTTATACGCGATAACCGATATCCACGCAGGTGGAGCCGCGAGCGAAAGCTGGTACAAAATAATCAAAACCGCCAGACAGTAGTCATTGAGGATCCCGTAAATTCCCGTGTTTCTATAGAGGCGGGTTTGTTCAATAAGAAACCAGAGCGCTCACTACCCTATGCATAACATATTACTTATATAAAAAAGAAAGAAGTAACAATACTTCAGAAATCTATTGTCACCAAAGCAACTGGGTCCATTGAATTCACACAAAGGTCTTAAATACGGTGTGAAAGATTAATTTGATGACAAAAAATTAGGGTGGCCGTGCTTGAGGCTACCTGAGATTATGGAATCAAGTACTTTCGAGAATAGATTTCGCAATATTTTGGTATACATTTAGTTTGGTTGAGTGCATTAGGGCCCTTCAAGAAACACAATCCTACTAAAATTATAAGTGTCATAGTTTGCATGTATCGATGTTTGTTCCTCAATCGAACTAAAAGGGCTGTACAGATTTGACTCACAGATAGATAATAATGATAATGAGCTGGATTAAGGCGGTGATTTCTTGAAAACGCTCAAAAAGGTGGTTTTTTAAACCAGTGTATCTCTTTAATCGTAAATAATATTGAAAGCAAAAAAATATATGATATTTTCAAGTCTTTTTTGCATATAGTGATGGAACTCAAAACATAATTAAACATATTACATGCGATAAAAAAATCATCAAAGTCACCTCGTAAGTATCTTTAAAACCAGTTTATACTTTCAATAACAATTATAATTATAATTAAAAATATACCATACAATTCCAAATGCCAAACTGCATCCAGTGATCGATTATTTATTATTAAATAGTTAATATCTAATTTTATACGATTTTATTTGCATTTTTACGAAATACGCTTGCTCATTTATTATTAGAATTTATTACAGATTTTAACCCGTATCGGATTGCAATAAGAACTATTATCGCTCATAACGACAATATTTAAAGTTACCAGGTCCTTAACACAAAGGATACTTTTTATCCCGGGAGTACCTACGTTCCCGTGAGATAAATTTCTACCTCCAAGCGGACGAAACGGCTGGCAAAAGTTAGTATTAAGTATTAAAAATGAATGTATACTCGAACAAAAGCTATTTGAAACACCCACAGGTAGCTAAGTTGTTTCGTGTGGTGCTGGACGTAAAAGAATAGCACCATCCCATCTCTTCCCGTGGGTGTCGTAGAAGGCGACTAAGGTACTTACTAGAGAATGGGCAGCAGCGTTCTCTATACATTTTACCACTATACTGCGATCGCCAACCCGCCTGCCAAGCGTGGCGATTATGGCAAAACCCCCCTTTTGGGAGAGGCCTATGTCCAGCAGTGGACGTTTTTCGGCTGAAATGATGAACTACTTTTTCAAACTATTGTCTTGAACAATTTTGTGAGTGTACTGAGAAGTCAATTGTTTTACTTGCACAATAAATCACGGCTTTCTTGCGTTTTCATGGATAATCCTAAATAACTCGGATTTAACAGATAACGTAATTGTTTTTGCGCTGCCAAGGGTTAAACTTTCAAATATTTAACCCACCGATTTTGGAGAGTCACTAAACTGTGGGTTGGTGTTAGAAAAGTCAAAATTAATTGACGTTGTGAGGTACCGCTGATAACGGCTGTCGATGGAACTGCAACGTTCCCAATTCACAAAACACTAAAGGTGTTACTTTAAAGTGGCTCAACGCGTAATAAGAGTTACAATTAACCCCGAGATTACCAACTCTACATTTATACGTTTAACCTGACTAAACGCGCAAGTGGAACAATGAATAAATTTCCTGAAAAAAGGAAAAACAGTGTGAAACTTTGACCCTCCATATTTCCGTAACCAGCCGGTTCGCAGGTGTGGTCTAATGCAAAAAAAAAAAACAAAATGACGGGGAGTACCGATTTTGACAGGATTTTCACTGGTAGATAGCTGATATTATAAGAAAAAATAATAGTTTAAAAAACTAAAAAACACGCTTTAAAAACCAAACTAAAAAAGGAGAAAATAATTTAATTCAATTATAAAGCGTGGGGTGCTTGACATTAATTGATTATAAAAATACCTCAAAAAGCACCCCACGCTTTTTAATTGAATTAAATTATTTTCTCCTTTTTTAGTTTGGTTTTTAAAGCGTGTTTTTTAGTTTTTTAAACTATTATTTTTTCTTATAATATCAGCTATCTACCAGTGAAAATCCTGTCTAAATCGGTTCAGCTATTTCAGAGATTAGCCGGAACAAACAGACCTAAAGAGAAAAAATCTTAAAAATTGTTTTATTGTTGTAAGTACCGTATATTACACTTTCCTATGCATATAGTTAGAAGCTGATATTTTTGCATTACAAACAGAGACTTCAATTTTATTTATTTGTATGTATGGCTGATATGTCTTGTATGTCGTACTCTCGTATCATCGTGCAAAAAATCGCCAATTGTCTCACAGGCGCCGTGGCTTAGTTGGTTAAAGCGCCTGTCTAGTAAACAGGAAATCGTGAGTTCGAATCTCGCCGGGGCCTTGGTGTACTTTTTGCATTAGATAGGGTGATAGGCTCGTATTTAATTCTTAGCGAAACAGGTGTTAAAGCTTGTACTAGAATTACACGAGCATATTTTCTGCTTCAAACTGGAATACAGCAACAATGCTGCTTCGCGGCTAAAGTATACTATTTCTAAGACAAGCTATTTTGTACAGGGCTCTTCACTCTGTACCTATATTTAACTTCATTTACCACTGCTCTCAAAATGGTGAAAGATAATATCGAGACCTAGAACCAAAAAACTAAAAAATTAAAAACTCCCGACCCAATCAAAAACCTCTAAAAAGTGAACAAATAAAATGTATTCGCCTTTTAAGTTTAATAAGAAGTTGTAGGTAATATTTTGATCAAAGCATTGTCACTTTGGGGGACGGCATAAATCAATAACCAATAAAGTTTATTGAACTTTTCGATAATTGAACTTTGTCGATTGTAGATTTTACACTTCTTTTATTACTTTAACACGCCCAAAGTTAAGTAAAATTAGCAAGAAAAACGAATCTTTGTTGGCTCCTAACTTTTTAATGGGTTTTATTTTAGTAGATCTGTTTCCGTACAGACAGTATTAATAATGAGACAATATGATATCATATTTTACTTTGGATGTGCCGAGTTTGGATGTGGAGTAAAACACTCCCGAAGTTTGTGCGCAAAAAATGTGGACTAGGTTCACCTTAAGCGCTACTGTGCCACAGATAGGCATTAACATATACAAGATGTAACTTAAATAGCGCACAACCTCTTAAGGAGTCATTGTACTCATCATTATCAACAAGTTTTACTATGGGACAAAACCTGAAATCGTAAAAAAAAAATCAGCTGTTCCCTACATTTTGACGATTTATGCGAATACAAGTGTATGGAACAGCTGATTTTTTTTTTACGATTTCAGGTTTGGTCCCATAGTAAAACTTGTTGATAATGATGAGTACAATGACCCCTTAAGAGGTTGTGCGCTATTTAAGTTACATCTTGTATAGCGGTCACACTTACAACACCCCCTTTTTGCGTCGAGGTTTAAAAATTGTAGACAATCAGACATCTACCAACCCGCACTGGGCCCGCGTGGTGGATTACGGCTCACTCCCTCTCACAGAGAGGAGGCCTGTGTCTCAGCAATGGGAACATTATTATAGGCTGATTATGATTACATTATAATAAAGAAATATCGATGTTTTGACAAGTCGTAAAAACTTTGAGAAGGGGCAAGGTCGCTACAGTTGCTACAAAAATTATAATTTTATCTCTTTCAGACATATTTATACCAATATTCTATATTTAATGTAGGTGTAAGTACCTACATTAAATTACCTATCATATCAATTCCTCTGAACGAATAAAACTAAAAATAATACAGTAAATTATATGTAACTCGAAAGTAAAAGCGTCCATCTTTTGTTAAACAAGCTTACACAGTCGTTCATACTTTCTGGAACACACCATGAAAGAATACAACAACATCAAAACTACAACATCCATTGCTTGTTTTCAATCACAAAATAAACCTCCATCCTAGCAAAAACAGCAATGGCCGTCAAACAAAATGGAATCCACGAAAAATTTCAAATGATCGAATTGAGAACGCAAAATCGTGTATCGGAAATCGTGACTGTTCGAAGTTTGAAATGCTTCGTCATGTAAAATAGTGATGACATGAACTAAAGATTACTCGAGATGTTTACTTTGAAAATGATTCATGGTTCTATTCGATTAATCGATGTCCTATTTTGGGAGAAATTGGGACTAATAGGTGAGAATATTTTAGTAAAACGTCGTAGAGCTTTTTATGGAATTATAAAATATTTGGGTGATATTTTACAATTCAATTAATATTATACCACATTATTAAGCTTGTTCGTCAAAAGCATGTGTACTAACTTACCTACGGGATGTACTGCGAAGATCGCCCTGAGGACACGGTTGAGCATATGGTGGAGGTCTGCCCGGCTTGGGCGGAGCACCACCGTGTCCTCGTGGAGTTGATCGACGGCGTCGCTCTCTCGCGTCCGGCCCTGGTCCAGGCCATGGTACGGAGCGAGAGTGCATGGGTAGCCGTCACCTCCTTCTGCACAGCAGTAATGCTCGCGAAGAGGGAGGCGGCGCACGTGAGAGAGAGGCAGTATATGGGCCCTCACGGCGTTTTTCGCTGCGGGAGACGCCCTGGGCGTCGGTAATCCCAGGCTGATTCCCGGCCACTGTAGGCGCGGGCTTGCGGACGGCGAGTAATGGGTAGCTCGCTGTCCGGTAAGGACCAAGCCCGGGTCGACGGCGCGTTGTATTTCACGCGCGCCTCAAAGAGATGTCAGCACCATCTGGTGGGGTTCGCAAGGGCCGATGCCTGCCAGTCGTGCGGGTTGTTCGAAAGAGATACCGCGGCCCCTGGCACACAGGCAACTGAGGGAACACGGGTGGGTTTTAGTCAGTAAAAGTTTGATACGTCCTCCTGCTCCACCCAGAGCGGGAGAAGTTATTTGATGATTTCCCACCCAAAAAAAAAAAGATACTGCAATTCCATCGAGAAGAGCTACACTTTGAGGCCAGCGGTTCGTCGTTTTCACAGATTGAGACTGAGATCAGACTGTGAACGTTCTCAAAATTGCGACAATTGCCCCTCAGTTATTTTTTATCCATTACATTTATGTATTAGGTATGGTAGGTAACTAATGGATAAATAACTTCGGGGTTAATATTTGAATACTATTAATTAGTACATTTTTTAACAAGTACCATATAATATGTATCGGGATAACTTAGGCTCATCGTTAAGTATACGATAATATTCAGTCTACAGTTTACGTAATTTGAGCAAAAAGCGATTGCAATCGATTCCTTAGTTTTTTTTTTTCCTTTTTATAAGTTTCGAGTTAAATTTTTTACCTAAATAAAATTATACGTGATAAAGCAGCAAATTTACTCTTGTTTTATTACGCTACACTATGTAAGACCATAGTAGGTAATATACATAGGTAGCATCATATTAAAAGAAAGCCAAGCCAAAAACACCCTTCCAAATCATTACCACTCGCCCAATAAGTTATATAGAACAACAAAAATATGGCATCGTAAACGCTTTTGAATAGCTAAAGGTCGGGTTACACGAGCCTAACTTTTCAAGGTAGGATATCAGAGAGGCAATTCTCGTAAATTTATGAGCGTTCACAGTCTGATGTCAGTCTCAATCTGTCAAAAATTCTTCGAGTTGCCATACATTTTTGACAAGTTTTTGACATTTGCTTGTCGCCAAGATGACACTGCGATTAGATTTTGAACGTTTTTAATTACGAGAATTGGCCACCTGGTAGTTTCTAGTAAGCTTGTCACTGTGGTCTCGTGTTTACAGAACTATCCTTATTTTCAGGGTATTAAGCTAGTGAGAACAATAGAACAACAGTGACATTAAACCAAATCTATTTTATTTATTTTGTATTGTATTGTAAAATTATATGCCATAATTCAATTTATTCAATAATTTGACATGACATGATTGTAACTATGTAATACTTTTTCCATAAATTATTTTATTGTACTGTTTTTACTACCTACCCACTCGTACTACTACAATCTGACTACTTAAGACTATATGTGACTTTATGTGTGTTATTGTATGTTATTTATTACTGTTAATTGGACATCCTAATGACTTTTTATTTTATTTTGATTACCGACATGTATTGTATTGTGTTAGTTAATAATTCGTATTAATATTAGTTTAGTTAATTAAGTGTTATTTATGTTAATTCAATTTAAACTCAACAGCAAACCGACATTGTGCTTTGCAGTGCCCTGACAGGGTTCATGTACAAAAACCGACAGAATTGTAAAATGTGTGATGTGCATGAGAGCAAAAATAAATAAATAAACAAACTACTACTACTGCTTGTTTATTTATAAGTATAAAATTATGTATTAGGTACCTGTGTTAAAACTGTTTTGTACTCCTCGTCACTTTTCCCTAAAGGTTCATTAGAAAACCAGCGTCAGACAGCATCAGTCTGTCTGGCATTAATGCTGAAATGAACCTTTTTGGCGCAGCCGTGAGGCACACGTTGAAGTTATTTATTTATTGTCACTTTTTTATTTGTTATTGTATTTTGTGTTTCTCGGACTGTGTTCAAATAAACGGTATTATTTCTTTCTTTACACTATTGGCATATAGTTTTATAGATTGGTTTCTTTTTTTAGAGCATCGGTGGCCCAGTAGAGCAGTCCCCATGGCGCAGTGGTAACAGCCTCGACTTACGAGTTGTAGGTCGTAGGGTAGAACCCGGCGCTTTACTTTGAGAAAATTATTTCATCACTACTTCTCTCAAAATGGTGAAGAAAAACGCCGGGAGGAGATCTGCAGGCTTAGCATGACGCTTTCTATTTCTACTCTACTATAGAATAGAAATCGCTTGTCTACATTTCAAGGTTTTTCACCTAGAAATGTAGACAAAACGCTTGTCTACGGCTCTTGTGCTAAGCCTGCAGCATGTCCAAGAACCAAAAATTCAAAGACATTTGTGTCATCTGCCAAGCCGCACTGGGCCTTCGTGGTGGATTACGGCCCACACTTTCACATAGACCGGAGACCTGTATCCTGAACACTATACGCTGATTATGATGTGCTAAGCCAGGATATTACTAGCTTGCTAACCAAGCTTCAAAAAGAAGCCTCGTGTAAACCGGGCGTTAAGGTCGATATTTGCGTTAATTACGGCGTATTTCTTATCTGTTCGCCATTGATACTCCATTAGTGCCGAGACATTTAACACAAATGAAGGCTAAAGCGAACGCGCCTAAAATACGCAAATTCACGAACACAGAACGGAGCGCGATTTTGTGTTCGATGTTTGAATTTTTAAAATGGCTGCCGCTACGATGACATTTGGAAAATATTTTATTGATGGATATGGCTGGCTGTTAATTGATGTCTGGACTGTATTGATTTAGATATGCGTTTAAATTGATGGTGTTAATGTTTGAACTAAATGTTTGATTAGTGGCTACCTACTGTAAATTATTATAATTATGTTACTTACTACATTTTATTTTTCATTGAGACGTCGTTTATCGAAAATGAACTTTTGACAAAGATGCGAAATATGTTTTTTTCTTGTTGATGGAATTGACAGTGACACTGACTCAAGTCCATTTTCTAGTTTATTTTATTTAAATGGCTACGTTATCATTTCAGCCGGAAGACGTCCACTGCTGGACATAGGCCTCCTCCAATTTGGGGGGGCTTGCCATAATCGCCACGCTTGGAAGGCGGGTTGACGATCGCAGTATGGTGGTAAAATGCATAGAGAACGCTGCTGCCTATTCTTTAGTAAGTCCCTTAGTCGCCTTGTACGACACCTGGGGGAAGAGATGGGATGGTGCTATTCTTTACGACCGGCACCACACGGAACTTGAATGTTTGTTACTCAATCACGCAAAAACGGCTAAACGGATTTGGATGAAATTTGGCATAAAGATATTTTATAATCTGGATTAATACATAGGACACTTTTTATCCCGGTAGCAGGTACGTTCCCCTGGAATAATTTTCGACGTCCAAGCGGGCGAAGCCGCCGCATAAGCTAGTTACCTAATATATTTCACATCCACCTTTACAAAGCTTTTAAATAATTTGTTCCAATAACAGTTTAATTCCATTAGTAATAACTAATTATTATCAATCGCAACCGTACAATCAGATATTTTCCCACTAAACGTTAATACATGAATCGAACACACATTTAAATTATACGGTCAAATCTGGAATACTACGAACTGGCCGCAAACAAAACTCAAACCATTCAAAACGATCGTCTATTTCGAAATTGGAACAATAAAAATTCAAATCGTTTCATAAAACAGTAGTCTATAATAATGTCAACAACTTTTATTTCTTTTCACAATAAAATATAAGAAATTAAGAAACGGAACGAAATCTCAAAGAATCTAATTTGCATAAATAGGTACTTTAAGTCTAACTTGTTTTACATTATTGTGTAGATATTTTTTACCCAACTACGGCGAAGCAAAAAGGAGGGTTATGATTTAACTGGTATACATGTATGTATGTATGTTCCTTCATAACTTGTAAACTATACTTATCATAATTCGACAAAAATGTGACCCAAGAAAATATTTTCATCTGAAAGCTGCGGTCGTATGTCACCTAAACAGTACATTTTAACAGTACTGTAGTTAGCGATCATAAGCTTTAGGGCAAAGTGGCATACGACCAGTGGCATACGTTTCACGTGAGAATATTGTCTTATTTCATAGGTAAGTAAAAAGTTCCAAGTTTTCGTTTTTTTTTTGTTGTGTGTACTAATACTAGCTTACATACCAAATTTCAGCTTTCTAGGACAATTTTTTTTCTACGTAAAAACGTTGCCACACACTAGGAATTTCTCCTGTATTGTGGGTGCGTTTACAAACATTTAAACTCACATACACAAACAACCAGACCCGGAAAAACTACTTGTAGGTCATACAAATATTTGTTCCGTGCGGGAATCGAACCCGCGACACGCAGCGCAGCAGTCAATCGCTTAACCACTGCGCCAACCGTGCCATCATTAGGAAGAGAAGAGTCCTGTCGGCGAAGTGTCATGTCGGCGAAGAGTCCCGTCGAAGTAAAGTCTTGTCAGTGTTCAGTCTGTCGCCGTTGTGTCTGTCGGCGTTTAGTCGTACACTCTTTCTGTAGCGGGTGGCTGCTACCGGTCACACGTGTGTGACGAATCCATACGAAACGTATAAAAAAGCATGCTGTGAACTGCTTGTTCTCCAAAGGTACCTACTACGTGCTGGAATAGGCAACTGGACAGCTTCATGTTTCTGGTTGACCGACCCCTTGACAATTCAAAACTGCTTGTGCCCACCTAATTGGTTTATTTGAAAATTTCAATAAATGCTCTTCAAGTTTTGTCGCTGGGCCGTAGGTAGTTCGCTTCGGTAAATCGCTAGATTTACCCTCGTCGTACTTTGTCATGTGAAAGAGTACCCATAAATTGCGTTTCCATGACAATCAAGTGTAATAGTCATTACGTCAATTTATATGTGTCAATATGCGCCAGGTGTCAAAAAAAAACTGAATCGCGTCTTTTGACGCTGTAGAGCAATCTAACGATTTAATTCATTAGGTAGGTACTGTGGGATCAGGGGGATCTAGCTATAAATAAAATATTTGGTTGCGCTTAAACTCGTGACTCCACGTATAATTAAAGGAAATAGCACATTCTAGGAACGCGCCTATAATGGAAATCATTTGTCGGAACAAAAACCTATGTCAAACTATTCTTAAATTCAAACTTAAACTTTCTGGCTGTTCGATTATAGATAGCCCAATCATTGGCTGCCAGTAAATGATGATGAGAATGATGAGCATACAACCTTTACAGTACCTAATACTTAAGTTCTTTTTCTAAAATCACGTTTATTTAACGCATGCAGAGCTAATCACTAATCTATTGGTCTAGGTCTATTTGATAGAGATTATGATGAGTTGGATGATGTCATCACCGCTCTTGTCAAAATTAAGTAACTCAAAATATCCCACTAAGTACTGATTGCAATATAAAAACGCTAATTCCGCTAATATCCATAATATTATTCCATAAAACATTTTGTACTAATAAATCTGCCAATACAAAAATGCGTTTAACATACTCAATGTGACCGAGGCTCAATAAATTCAGCTTAGCCCGATAATCATTAAAAAGTTAGCATATTAAAAAATTGATACGTTCCTAATTCGAAATCATTTGGAACGTTCAAATAAATTCGACGCCCGCTGGCTAAACGCACGTTACAATAAACGGAATGCGAATTCGAAATTCGAAAAATTGTTGATTGTGTTTTGTAACTTTTTTTAGCGTTTATGTTGAGTTTTGTGCGTCATTTTAAGTTTGAAACGATTTATTTTAATCGTTTGTATTTTACTTTTTTCGATAGATATACTTACACGTTTAGGTATTTTGATATGTAAACAGAATACATTGGGTAAATAGTAGGTAATTTATGATCTATAAGTAGCTAAAGGAATACATATAAAATGGTGGTTGGCCACTGGTTCAAACAATAAGTACCTACTGTAGTTAATGTTTTCTGGCTTCGGATTCATTATTAAAAACTATCGATAAAAATCATTTTAAAATAGTAATTACTTATTTGACACCCACTGTTTATATAAAATTGCGAAATTCTGGACTGTTAAAAAGTAGGATGAATGTGTTGGTTGCTTGTGCCTATACCTCAAGTCGGCACAAGCAGCACTCACATTCATCCTATTTTTTTTTCACTATTCCAAATTCAAACCTTGCTCCCACATTTTCCATCTAAACGCAACTACTTAATAAATTCTTGAATCGAAACATGTTTTGGGCAGCATTTTTTATTATGTCCTATCAACGTCCATTACTGCTTATTATGTTTAGTTCGCTGTGTGGTATCCCTCGGATCGATACCCCGCTGTTACAAAGATTTTTTATTTCGGCCGCTGACTGGCCAGGTAGAATAATGTGTTCGAAATTCAAAGTTAAGTCATGTCAGTAAAAAAAATATGTGATGATTTAATAAAATGTGGGCTATGTAATGTTCTTTTTTTAAATGAGTTTTACTCATTAGTCATTTGAAATATGAAGGTTCGTTATTAATTCAATATTGGAATGCAAAGATCACTCTTCGATCATTGGTAAAGTTAGATATGAATTTCGCTACGGGCTAAAATGGCAGGCATGACCAGCAGACTGGACAGTTGATAAGGTAAAAAACTGCTGAGTCTAGACCCAGATCTGGACGTAAGAGCATCTAGGTAAATCACGCACCATTAGGTCCAACGTAGGTTACGCAGGACGAAAAGGCACTTACCATGCGTCGTAGTGAGAAATGCTCGTTTCTTTGTATCCGACTACGGCGAAGCATAAGGAGGGTTATGATTTCGACCGGTATGTTTTTGTATATATGTATGTATGTGGGTATGTAACTATATTATAAATATTAAAAAAAACGACTACTATATTAAAACTATAATGTAATGAATGTATAATAATATTAATTTAATTTAATATCTAATTATTTAATATCTATTTCAAATTTAATTTAGTTTTATTTTATAATTTTTTCTAATAGGTACTGTATGTGTAAAAACTTGCCTGAAATAAATGTTTTTTTTTTTATAAATGTGTAATTAGAGTATGGATGTTTGTTACTCCATCACGCAAAAACGACCAAATGCATTTTGATGAGATTTGGCACACATTATAGTTTATATCCTGGATTAACTTAAAGGATATTTGCATTCCGGTATTATGTTCCCGTGGGATAATTTCAGACCTCGACGCGAGTGAAGTCGCTAACAAAAGCTAGTTACTAATACAAAATATTAAAAAAGTAGATAAATTCTCATTAAACCCTTTACCCAACAATGTGGTTATGGTTACCAGTATAACCAGATGTGCCTGAATACACTTGATCTATGCCCATTTTTAAAAGGTAAAAAACTCGACCAGTAGGACATCCTGCACTACGCATGCGTCATGTTTTTACTTCTGTGGGAATTAAAACAATTTTTATACTTATTTTTAAAACTTTTTTTTAGAATGATATCTCGCACTTAGATCTAGAGCGACTGCTCGCTAAAGGTGCTCTTACACGGGCAATTTTTTGAGCAATTATTGCTCAGCAACACTAATGGATCAATCTGGATCAATTAAGTGGAGCAACAATAATAAATTGCGGATATGTTTCGGCAATATTGCTTCTGATTGCTCCATATATTTCATGAGTTGCCGAATATCCAATCGGTTTGGATTTTTTTAAATTTTCTTTCTAAATCGTTTGTACGTATAACTACGTCTCGTTTTTGCGAGAGGAACCGGCCGGCGGCGGAGGTGGCGCATTGCCCAGTTTTTTAAGTTGCTCTATATTGTGTGGCCGTATCTCTGGCTACAGGTTGCTACATGTTGGAATTGCCCTAAATTGCTGGACGTAGTCGTGACGTCATATTAGACGAGAATTGCCCAAGATGGAACAATTTTAGTTGCTCGTGTAAGCGCAGCTTAAGGACACCCCCTGTGGGATACAGACCTCGGCTTAGGGCATCGCTTGTAGAGGGCAGGGACAGACTAGATCGGACTGAACTGTTAAAAGTAGTTAGAACATTCTGTTTTAAATGTCCAATGTAGGTGTAGTCGTCTGTCGGTGGTAAGACTTTGACCTTGACCTTGCCTAGCGTAGTACGGAGTATCAAAATAATAAGAGGCCAGCTCTTACTGATTTTGATACCACTGACGTACACACGCTGATCTCGCATTGCATGGAAATCCTATAATATGCGAGATGAGCTTATGTGTATCCGTGCGTACGTACGGCTAGGTTACCGCACCGTAATTGCGTAACACGCGATTAATTATAATCTGTTTCATTGTGACAGTACAGCAATATTCATTGCGTTATTAACGTTGTTGAGCAAACACATTTTTCGAACATATAAAACAATGGTTTAGCACTCTGTTTCAAAACGAAACAGATTATGATTATTCATGCGTTACGCCTTGATTATTTGAAAAAAGTCGCATCTTTAACTCAAAATAAATCTTAGTAGATTAAAATAACTTTATTATTTCCACAAAACAAAAAAAACAAAAATTGTTAGTAGGCCATTTACTTAATGCCTTATATTTTTGTCGTACGGCAAAAGCTTTCTATCTCCACATATTTCATTTTGAAATTCTTCACAAGTCATCATCATCATCATTTCAGCCGAAAGACGTCCACTGCTGGACATAGGCCTCCCCCAAAAGGGGGGTTTTGCCATGATCGCCACGCTTGGCAGGCGGGTTGGCGATCGCAGTATGGTGGTAAAATGCATAGAGAACGCTGCTGCCCATTCTCTAGTAAGTCCCTTAGTCGCCTTCTACGACACCCACGGGAAGAAATAGGATGGTGCTATTCTTTATGTCCGGTAACACACGAAACTTCTTCACAAGTGGTGTCATGAAAATCTGAAAATATATTGTTATAGTAGTACTTGAAGTACTATTTATTTGTACCCGCTGTATCTCATAACCAGAGAACGGATATTCGGATGCATATTTACCTAAAGATATTTTTTAGGTATGAAACTATGGAAGCGGCTTTATAAATTATTTATAATATTTATTAAAAACCCCGGGATTCTTGGATTGCATAACTATTCAGATGTGTATTAATTTAAAATTAATGTTTAACCCGATACAAATATGTGTCTGTACTGGAGTAAACAAATTACTTACCTAAATTAAGACTTTTTCGATACAAAAGCGCATTTCATGTTAGCCAACATCTCAACTTTAGGTGAATATGCATCCGAATATCCGATTTCTGCTCATAACATCACTTAGCAATTTGTGTATTGTTAACCTTACGCAATTTCGTTTGGTACCGCTGGGCACTAACTAATCCAGAAGTAATTCTATCACTCAAAAAGTACCAAACGTATTTGAATGAAATTTACTTGACCAACGAGGCAGTCAACTTTACTGTATCTCAATATTTTGCAATTTTACACCTACAATCACTCACAAAAAACAAAAGACAAACGCAAGTTTCGCCCGGAGGCAAAAGCGAACTCACGATTAAAACAATAGACGCCAGTTGCAGTCCATACTATTAATTATTAAATGTCGCAATTAAAAAGGAAGGTCATAATAATAATAATTATTAGTATGGTTTTCTATGGGTCAATTAATCTGTGGGGTTATTATTATGTTAGAACGAAATATACAAGTAGACAAAATGCCAAACAATTTTTTTTATTATGACTATTCGCGGTCGAATCTTGGCCGAACTGAACATAGACTCTCCAAACTTTCGGCTTGTTAGTAAGACAATTTGATCGAATTTACTTGCCCGAATCTGGCGAATCGACGCTTTTAATTTTTTTTTTTTTACTTTTCCCCACACTAGGAATTTCTCCTGTATTGTGGGTGCCCTTACAAACATTTAAACTCACATACACAAACAGCCAGACCCGGAACAACTACTTGTAGGTTATACAAATATTTGTTCCGTGCGGGAGTCGAATCCGCGACACGCAGCGCAGCAGTCAATCGTTTAACCACTGCGCCAACCGTGCCGTTCATTCGTTTGATCGATTTAATTTTCTAGTAGTTTTTTTTTAGCATGCAATAGGGTATTTTCCAATTTATTAAAAACTATATTAATTTGAAGATCGGGACACAATATGTAACAGAAAAATAAAAGTAAATTGATTTATATCCATTTTCTCAATTAAAAACGATTTAAAACAAATTTATTTTTCGTTGTTTTGAATTTACCGCCAAAACGCAACTGACGATGACTTTTTTTTTTCTTTCTGTCCATTACAGGCATTTTTTCGGCATTCCCCTTTGTCACAATTAAAGTTTATATGGAGGAGAGCAGAAAGCTTTTTTTTGTACAATAATTCATTAGAAATACATAAAGTTTTATATGTATTACGTATTTCGTGATCACCATTCATAAAATCTAGTGTCCAGTTGAAAGCTCGACGCAATAACCACCCGTATGTTTCCACACACCATCAGCAACTGACCAGTCAATAATGAGCAATGACCGAATGACTGACCGAATGAGTAATGAATGATACTCGACCTAGTTTAATGCCATTGGACATCCAAAAGCATAAGATTATATTAGGATGTCGATACGGAATTAAGTCATAGGAATCACGTACAGACATTAGTACATCGAGCGACCCCAAACTGTCAAATTTTCCTAATTGAACATGAACCTTATGACTATGTAATAAAGTTGAAAATCTATCAAAGAAATTTGACAGGTTGGGGTAGCTTTGCTGTGCTGGCGTCTGTACATTCACCTTAAGTAGGTACCTATTATTTTTATTGAAAATAAAATTATTTAATAGGTATTTCAATAATACAAGACAAGTCTCCCGCAGACAAGCGCGACATGACAGCGCGACTCGACTCTAGTAGAACCATTTCCTTGAAGTTTGACCTATAGAAATTGTTCTACTAGAGTCGTGTCGCGCCCGTCTGCGGGAGCCTTTACAATAGTTAATAAGGGGACCTACAGACAGGCGCGACGTAACTCTAATACAACAATTCCTATAAAGTTTTCTTAGAAATTATTCCACTAGAAGTCGCGTCGCGCCGTCGTCGCATCGCACCTGTCTGCGGAGCCCTAAAGTATCGTCTCTCCCCGGGTTTGATTTTTTTCTTTTTGCATTTGATTGCCCAATTCTTAACGTAGGTTATAAGTCATTTTAACATCACGCTACAACCCTTAGAAGCCGAACAAAAATAAAAAAAATGGGGTGTGGCTGTGTCATGCACTCGGCCGTGTATTGTACGACGACAGCAGGTCAATCTATCCCAAACTGTAAAAATTTTCCAATTGAGCATGAACCCTATCATATTGTAATAAAGTTGAAAATCTATCAAAGAAATTTGACAGATTGGGGTAGCCTGATATGCTAGCGTCTGTACGTGAATACCTACGTTTATGTAACGGGTTATATTTTTTAAACAAGATATTTTATAAAGCTTAAACGAACATCATAGCTTTTCCGAGTCAAAAGTTATACTAATTGCAAATCTTGATACGCAGCAAAATAACCTCAAAATGGGGGCGCTTCCCCATCCACCGCGCGCGATGCGTCACAGTTCTCGTTTATCGTAATGAATTATTTAATCCTTTAGCAATCCAGTGGTATAATTTAATTTTGGATGAAGAGGATAGATTCGAAACTACAACGCCAAACTGTAACCCCCGATTTTGTTATCATTAGGTTTTTTGGATTGCCCCCGTATAGTAGCAAATTTAAAGACGTATTCACGTCAAAAACGCCTAAAAGAACGCTTAATGACAACTAAAGTACCTAAGTGTTAAGTACTGTATGTATATATCGTGTTTTTTTTTGGGTGGGAAATCATCAAATAACTTCTCCCGCTCTGGGTGGAGCAGGAGGTCGTGTCAGACTTTTACAGACTAAAACTCACCCGTGTTCCCTCAGTTGCCTGTATGCCAGGGGCCACGGTATCTCTTTCATGTTACATGGCACTATACCACCAATTTAAATTGGACCATTATCTTCAAACATGTTCTTTCCCAAGAAAGTCCAGTTTAAAATGGTCTTACTGACCTCCACAGATAATATAGCACAACCAATTAAAGTTGGAGCACATCTTCAAACCAGTTCCTTCTAAAGAAGACGCATTCTAAAATGGTCTACTCTGCACTCAACATGGTCCAATTAAGGTTGACCCGCTCTTTGGCACATATTCTTAAACGAGAAGGCTCAATTTAAAATGGTCCAAATCAACGAGTATGGTACAAAACGCTAATCACGCTCGTTGCTCAACTGAGCAACAAGCGTGATTGCCAATTGGCCTGTTTGTAACTGACAACATAGTATTATCTTCACGCCCTTCTTCCGTTACGAGGTAAGCAGATTTATTGGCTTTCTCAATACAGTTATAAATAAGTAGGTACGTAGGCACGGTAAGCAGCCGGTTGAAATGGGACATCGAGTTTTTTTTTTAAATGGCTTTGGCATAGTCATCGTTCACACGGATGTATTAAAATCGCTACGGGATTTTGTCGCGCACTGTTTAGCACCGAGAGTTGTAGATCCAACAGTGTGGTTTTTCCGTTTGGTCCTACCTCGGCCCCTCGACCCAAATTAAATAATGTGTCCACTGGACCCCTGACTATAGTTTATTCTCGACCCTTAGGGGTCGACAGTGGATTTTATTTTCCAGCCAAGTTTTAGTTTCCTCTCGACCCCTACAGTAGTCTGTACCTTACTATACCAAAATATTAATTTTAGGTACTTACCGAACTAGGGGTCGAAAGTGGACGAGGTATACCTGTATTTTGTGTGAAAATTTTGTATCATCGCCTGGGGGTCGAGTGTGAACTATGTTTAAGGGTTGAGAGGAAACAAATAAACAAACCTGTTTTTAGGGGTCGAGGGGCCGAGAGTGCACTAAACGGGTTTTTCGACGCGCTAAGATCCCGCACCCTGTTGTATTTTCGATTCTCGGTTGAACACCGAGAGTTGAAAATCCAGTGATAAAATGTCACTGCGATATTTTTATGTGCGTGTGAAAGTGGTCGCGAGTATGATGGGTCAATTCCCAGATCGGGCAAAGTGTTATTGAGTTTTTCCAATAGGAATTTTCAGTAGCTGCCAGCCCTACCTGCCCTACCTGCTGAGTCTAGATTTGTGCCCGATTGATGGCAATAGGCTCGCCCTTATAATGGGTACAAGTGGGACTTAAGTAAATATAAAGACTTCCGCAGACGGATCCTGGTAGAACAATCTCCATGACGTTTTCATCGAAATTGCTTTACTAAGTCGCGTCACGCCTGTCTGCGCGAGCCTTGACTGGTGAAATATGGACAACCGTACTATAGGAACACCGCTGCCTAACTCTTGGAGGAAACCAGGGGTGAAGTTATAATATGTTATGTTTGGCATTCTAAAGCGACGACTCTCTCTCAAACCTGCGTCTCTTTCCAAAGATCGATACTTCGTATTACCGACAACTGTATCTATTATTCAATTATATCAAAATCCCACAAGAGTATCCCATTTTCAGGCGAACTGAAATATGTATTTCAGTGACATCTCCACCGCCTCCGTGGCGCAATGGCTAGCGCGTTCGGCTGTTAACCGAAAGGTTGGTGGTTCGAGCCCACCCGGGGGCGATTCTTTTTATAACTGAAAGACTAGAATTTGACTGAAATTTTCTTTGGGTTTGGTGTCAAGACCTGAGTTGGCGATAACTCCTAAGATTGACAACATTGCCTCAAGCCATGTTATGTCATGTGACGAAAAATAACAGGGATTCGAGGCCGATGTAATTTTTTTGTAATTTCGTCTTTTTCGTTTCAGGCGATGATTTCTTGAAAACGCTCAAAATGGTGGTTTTTTAAACCAGTGTATCTCTTTAACCGTAAATAATTTTGAAAGCAAAAACATATCTGATATTTTCAAATCTTTTTTGCATACAGTGATGGAACTCAAAACATAATTAAACATACTTTAATGCATCAAAAAAATCATCAAACTCACCTCTAAATTATCTTTAAAATCAGTTTATTCCTTCAATAACAATTATAATTATAATTAAAAATATACCATAAAATTCCAAATGCCAAACTGCATCCAGTGATGGATTATTTATTATTAAATAGTTAATATCTAATTTTACACGATTTTATTTGCATTTCTACGACAATGCTTGCTCATTTATTATTCGAATTTATTACAACAGATTTTAACCCGTATCGAATTGCAATAAGAACTATTATCGCTCATTATGACAATATCTAAAGTTACCAGGGCCTTAAAAGTCGTACCGTATGCTTATCGTAAGAATCGGAGAACAATGTTTTCGCGGTTTATAAAATACATCTATTTTTTTTTTAAACTGGACTATTTGTAAGGTCATCGTAGTCACGTCGCTTCTCATAGCCTAGCTTTTTTGGGTTGCAAACTTTTTTCAATAAAAATAAAGTTGTTAACCCTATAAATCTGGGCGAATAGTGACGACTCGTCACTGTCACTGATACCAGTGTGACGGTGACTTCTAAAAGCCGGAATGCCACGTCTAAAAAATAATAGTTTAAAAAACTCGCTTTAAAAACCAAACTAAAAAAGGAGAAAAATAATTTGCGTGGGGTGCTTGACAATAATTGATTATAAAAATACCTCAAAAATCACCCCACGCTTTTTAATTAAATTAAATTATTTTCTCCTTCTTTAGTTTGGTATTTAAAGCGTGTTTTTTAGTTTTTTAAACTATTATTTATTTTCGATTTTTTAGTTCTGCTAACTACAAAAACGTGTTTTTTTTCCTTTTTTTTCAGTTTTCTCAATTTTTTTTTTAAATTATTGAATTGTCATCGGTCCTCGACAAGTTTACAAAGTTTCAATGAAATCTGACCGTTTAAAGTGGGTCAAAATTGCGCTTTAAGGAGTCGGTTACATACAAACATACAAACAAACATACAAG
Source organism: Antitype chi (assembly GCA_947359405.1). Lineage (NCBI taxonomy): Eukaryota > Metazoa > Arthropoda > Insecta > Lepidoptera > Noctuidae > Antitype > Antitype chi. The sequence goes on along the minus strand of OX375835.1, from coordinate 5,193,972 downwards.
TGAAGCTAATATAAAGCGTGTAAAAATCATGTTGGTGTTATTGATAAACTCCAACACCGTTTGATCAATCGCCATGAAAGTTGTCAAATATCCATAAAGAGTGGCAGGCACAACGACGCGGCAAACTGTAACCATGAAAACAGCACATGATTGCGTAGAAATATGGATGGTTATCAATGCCTACACGGTTGTACTGAACAGCTAATTTTGTTTTATAATAACCGACGCAAATTTTCAACACACGAGGGTACATCTTGAATGCCCTGAATCCATGGTAAATGGGTTGTGCGTCGATTCCCTGCCTCCCTGTATGTATTCTTGCATAGAGAAGGTTTTTTAAGGGGTTTTCCGACTTCCGAGCGAGCAAAGCTGCGCGCAAAAGCTAATATCTATAGATACATAAATAAATCAAATAACAACAATAATGAAAACACAATAAAATTGCACAAAACAGTTACAATCCCATGCAATGCTCTCGTAACTTTACACCACTCGCACTCCAGAGAATTTGTCAATACGTTCATTCAATTTCGTTCATTCGTCTAGGGTTGAACGGTTTTAAAGTTGGAATAAAACAAAATGTTGACACTTTTATTTAGACTAGTTACCGGCGCCAAAGTTTGAATAAGTACTTTTGGCTTATTGAAATGAGCGAATCGACAATTTTAAATTGTTTTCTGTGGATTGGACAACTGGAAAAATACATATTAGGCAATGTGCACGTTTTAAATTGTATACACTTTATTGCATGTAGTTGCAGTGAACTTTTTTATAAGATATCGCAAAAAATTCAAAACGTGCCAATCGCCTACTACGTTTTTCTGGAGGTGTCGATTCGTCCATTAATAAATCAACTTTGTACGAGTAGCCTAAAGAAAAAAAATTGTGTTTTCGCCTGATTCGGGCGAGTAAATTCGTGCGAATTGACTACTAAGCCAGAGTTTTAAGGTCGACGGTTATTAACACTCGAGAACAAGGCTTCTGAAAATAATGCAATGAATGTTGGTGAACTGTTTAAATGAAAACCATTGTTACTGTTAGTGTGTAGTGTGCAATAACCCCAGAGGTAATGGAAACCTGCGAACCCCTGACGCATCCCTTGCCTTTACTTGGTTGTCCACAATCGTACCTGCAACTGACAATACTCTGAGCTGAGTACTGATTTAATACTTCCAGGAATTATGTTCAATATACCCAAAACAATAAGCCAGTGTGCACATCACGTATCCAACCAGCGGATGTACTCACTTAGAATTCGAACGGCCTTTGGCAATAATAATGTATTCACATACAGTCGGACATGACTTAAAAGAACGTGTCATGACGGCGTTACTTGGAAATGACGATGTCAAAAACCTGTCAGCCAAAAGACGTCCACTGCAAGACATAAGCTTCACTCAAGCACCGCCACTTCGACTAGTTCTGTGTTCTCGCATCCAGGGGATTACAGCGGTTTTCTCCTGATTTTTTTTTTTTTGTTGAGTATGTTAAATCATCAAATAACTTCTCCCGCTCTGGGTGGAGCAGGAGGACGTGTCAAACTTTTACTGACTAAAACCCACCAGTATTCCCTCAGTTGCCTGTGTGCCAGGGGCCACGGTATCGCTTTTTAATTGAATTAAATTATTTTCTCCTTTTTTAGTTTGGTTTTTAAAGAGTGTTTTTTTAGTTTTTTAAACTATTATTTATTTTCTATTTTTTAGTTCTGCTAACTACAATTACGTTATTTTTTTTTATTTTTTTTTTTAATTATTGAATTGTCATCGTCCTCGATAAGTTTACAAAGTTTCAATGAAATCTGACCGTTTAAAGTGGGTCAAAATCGCGCTCGAAGGAGTCGGTTACATACAAACATACAGTGAAGCTAATATAAAGCGTGTAATAAAAATTTGTATAAATCATTATAACATCAGGAGGTAAAGGAGAAAACAAACTCGCAGGATAAAACTAGTATCTCATAACTACCTACACGTAACCTGTAGGTGGTAAGCATATAAGTTGACACATTATCATCGTCATAGGCTGATGCATACGATGGCTATGACTAATATGACCTTAAAGGTTCCAGTGATTGTTGTCGAGACAATATGGCGACGTGGGTTAGGGTTAAACCTTGTGGTTTGGGTACGTTGTGGTTATGATTAAATTGTTAGTTATTTGTTTTGTTATAACCAGATGCTTATTATTATGATTTTTTAAACCGTGTTTTAAAAAGGAGGAGATCTCAATTTGTATTTTTTTTATGTATGTATATTCCGCGGTATCTTCAGCAATTGTGGATCGATTTCATTTTTTTTTTTCAATGGATTTTAACTGTGCTTGGGTAGATTTTGCGTAAGCTTCGAAGGTATGTATTTAAAGCACTTTTTGTATCTTAATCAACGCCAAACACTACACAAACGTTACACATACATACACTCATAAAATACCATACTTGAAAGCACCTCTCTAGTCTCCATTCTTGAATTCGTATCCTGATACAGACTAACTGTCTAGTTTGGGGTTCACCGGCAAATAATATTTGTAACTAGCTGTAGGTAATTTTTGAGCTACTCATAATTATGTCGTCTCAACTTGTTGTTAATCTATCTATGCTTACTGTATTACCTGGACAATTAATATTTTCATATTTTCAATTCATTCATTCAATTCATTTATTTATTATCTCTTCACAATATTGGTTTCCTTAAAAGTTAACAATGTTTTTGGTAATGTTATATTCCACCAGTATAAGAGACTGGTCCCTGAAGTAGGTTTTGAAAAAGCCTGTGTTACTGGTCACCACGGCCCCCAACACCAAAAAATATAGTAAAAGGTTTAGAGACGATCTTGTGTGGACGTCGTTAAAGGAACCAAAAAGATTAAACAATAGACAAAAACTACAAAATTAATAGACTATTGGTTCATACGAAACTGGTTATTTGTAGTGTCCTGTATAAATGTATGTTGGGGTGTATGACTGTATGTTGTAGTGTATGAATGTATATTGGTGTGTGCGTTAATAAATATGCCAAGATGTTTTCATAAATTCGTTACAGCAGCCGGTTTGTTTTGTAAAATTTGGCACACTGATAATTCATAACCTGTATTAACACATAGAATATCTACTTTTTATCTCGGTAGTAAGTTTTTATGGGGTTATTTTAAGCCTTCTCTCGGGCGAAACCACTGGCAAAAGCTAGTATAAAAATAAATTATTCAACCCAAAAACTGGTATGTGCCAACCCTAACAAAAGTGACCCTCCAAATAAAATTTTATACACATCGTATTAAAAGATAAATTAATTCGCTACAACTGTCAGGGGTGTCACAAGGGTACAGGATCTGATAACAACCCTTTATTGAGTACCCCTGACAGACAGGTGTACGTGTGTATATGTAATTGATTTATCATAAATACGGGGGTCAGTAGAATTTGTTTAAATTGTATCTGTATGAATGGGTAGATATAATCTAGTTTTTAGATGTTGAATTTGATAATGTGTTTGGGTAATGAATTAAGTTTAAAATGATTCTTGGAGCAGCTGCAGATTTAGTCAAGCAAAAATGGCTTAGTAGTCAACTCGTACGAATTAGCTCACCCAAATCGGGCGAATCGACACTTTTAAATTATGTTGTATTTTCTATAGGCGAAGCACGAAGTTAATTTATTCGTGGGCGAATCGACATTTCCAGAAATTACGTATGACGTATTTGCAGGCACGTTTAAATTGTATTTTATGTACAGACGCCAGCACATCAAGCTATCCCAAACTGTCAATTTTCCCAATTGAACAGGAACCTTATGCTTTTGTATTAAAGTTGAAAATCGATCAAAGAAATTTGACAGATCAGGGTAGCTTGATGTGCTGGCGTCTGTACCTAATAAAGTTCGCATTATTACAAGCTTTATATTAGCTTCACTTGTATGTTTGTTTGTTTGTGTGTTTGTTTGTTTGTTTGTTTGGATGTAACCGACTCCTTTGAGCGCGATTTTGACCCACTTTAAACGGTCAGATTTAATTTAAACTTTGTAAACTTGTCGAGGACCGATGACAATTCAATAATGGAAAAAAAAAAAATTGAAAAAAAAAAACACGTTTTTGTAGTTAGCAGAACTAAAAAATAGAAAATAAATAATAGTTTAAAAAACTAAAAACACGCTTTAAAAACCAAACTAAAAAAGGAGAAAATAATTTAATTCAATTAAAAAGCGTGGGGTGCTTGACATTAATTGATTATAAAAAGCACCCCACGCTTTTTAATTGAACTAAATTATTTTCTCCTTTTTTAGTTTGGTTTTTAAAGCGTGTTTTTAGTTTTTTAAACTATTATTTATTTTCTATTTTTTTCCTTATGATCTTCTTCTGATGTTTCCTTAACATTTAACACAAATCGTGCCAATTGCCTAATACTATTATTTCTGGAATTGTTTGCCTGTTTGCTTAACCATGTTTTGTTAAAATACTATGTTGTGTTCACCACTGAAGCTACAATAGTAACTTTAAAATAGTTGCCAAAATACTTTACCCAACCAGGGAATTAAACCCAAGACCCCACGGTCAGCAAGCATCCAATACACAGTCATGGACGACACGATCCCTATACTAACAAGTCTCCAGTAGACGGCGTTGAGGCCCTCCAAATTGGGATGCAGTTGGGCAAAAGCAGCTGCAAAGCTCAAAAACCTGAGGAACAGGCGCTGAATAGCATCACCAGCTTATAATTATTCCACTGCTGGGACACAGGCATCCTCTCCGTGAGAGGGAGTGGGCCGTAATCCACCGCGCGGGCCCAGTGTCGGTTGATAGATGTCACATATCTTCGATTTTTTGGTTCTAGGACATACCGGTTTCCTCACGATGTTTTCTTCACCGTTTGAGAGCAGTGGTGATTAAATAATTTACACAAAGTTAAACGCGTGTCTGGGTTCGAACTTACGACCTACAAATCGTAACCGCGGCCGTTACCACTTGGCCACCACTGCTCCATGATAAGCACCATGATAAGTACCTCATAATTGTTCATTAAAAACAAGTTTTCTTCATTTCTGGTCGAAAGGCAGTTCATTGGCATTGAAGGACTGTTTGTTTTCTGCCCGGGGTGCGGGTTCTTCGAAAGAATAGCCGTGGCCTCTGGCACCCAAGCCCGGGTCGACGGCGCGTTGTGTTCCACGCGCGCCTCAAAGAGATGTCAGCACCAACTGGTGGGGTCCGCAAAGGCCGATGCCTGCCAGGGGTGCGGGTTGTTCGAAAGAGATACCGCGGCCCCTGGTGTACAGGCAACTGAAGGAACACGGGTGGGTTTTAGTTAGTAAAAGTCTGACACGCCCTCCTGCTCCACCCAGATCGAGAGGTAGAAGTTATTTGATGACTAGCTGCATGCCGCCCCCGGCTTCGCCCGCGTTGAAGTCGGGAGTTCGAGTCGTGATTTGAATTTAAGAAACATATGAAGCCTAAAATTTAGTATCAATTCTTAGAGTATTCTATTTTGAGCTGAAACGATGTTTTATAAGTCTATACTAGCTGTTATCTTTAGTGCTTAAGGATAGCAATAGGGTTTCTGTTACACCCTGCAGAATAATATTCAGAGGTACTTCATCTAATTTTGGAGCGTTAATGGTAATGCCATTGCCCCTATCTCTGTCATTGGGCAATCGTGGGTGAATGACATTACATCTCTAACCCTCTCACGATTATGTGATAAATTGTGACATTTATTGCAATATTATGCATTAGCCCTATAAGCCGGACATGAGCCTCCCTTAAACAACGAACGGTTCATGGGGATTGCCTTAATTGCTACAAGTATGTACCTATACAGGATAAGTTTTTAACCAGTGCGCAAACTGTAATAGGCATGGGTAGTTCGCGAACGATTGAAGGAAATGAAGTACTTCATATCACGAAATAAACTTATCATTCAATCAGTAGTCATTCAAATGTGTCTCTACTTCACTTAGTTCAGTCTTTCTTTTCGCTCGAACAAACTGCATATCGGTTAAAAAAAACATACTACTTACATAATAAAACTAGTTTTTTTTTTTAAATTCATATTTCTAGGTTGACAGTCCTAAGCCTGTATAAAGTATGAAGGAAAATCGACATACGTGTAAAACTGAACTAGTGAAGTGCATCATTTATCGTAACTTGTCAATCACTGTCGTTATCTCGTTCTGGTTTGCTGAACTAAATGAAGTACTGAAAGTAAGAGTGGACTACTTCGTTAAGCGAAAAGATAAACTTCATTAATTTCTTTTTTAACCGACTTCAAAAAGTAGGAGGTTCTCAATTCGTCGGAACCTTTTTTTTATGTATGTTCCCCGATTACTCGAAGATGGCTGGACCAATTTGGATTTTTTTTTTGTTTGAAAGGGTGTACTTCCCAGGTGGTCCCATGATCATCAAGCCAGGATCTGATGATGGGATCCTGGAGAGATAGAGATAACTCTTCAAATTTTATAGGCACACGAAGCGATTTAGGTATTTTTTGGATGAGTACTTTCCCGGAGTGGTCTCATTTCAATTTGGTGAAGATCTGATGAAGAACTTTGGAGATAGGCAACGGAACTCCTCAATAAATGATAGCAAATGGACTGGGATTGCTGAAATCTCATGTCTGTCTTTTGCTTACACCAGTTCATAACATAACATTACGCTGGTATGCTGTGAACGGGTAAGCACATGTGAACCACAAAAAAGTGACAAAAAAAACTTTTTCCAAAAAGTTTTTTACTGACACATTTGCGCATCTTTAAACTGTAACCATGAATTCAGCATATCATTGTAGAGCCCCCAGCGCAGATTTCTTTTGTATATGCCTAGTATTGCTAGTCAGTAATAATCCCAATACTTAATGAAGGAAAGGCCTGCACCCTTATCCCTTAGATGCATGATTTTTTATATTTTCGTGAAAAAATACACATATTACGAAATGAGGTCTCTAAAAAACAGGAAAAATAATAAAAAAAATCATTTCAATATTTAAAGTTTATTATTTATTAAAAAACATGTGTTATCATTTTTGATAAATTATGCAGCAAGGTCATAAAAAAAACAAAAATTAATTAGTGTGGAAAACCCTGAAACAGTTATTATTTCTATTGTCACAGAGTGACACATGACATTTCTCACACATTACTGACGTAAGTTTTTTACATTGGGCATATTTACACTGGTTCCTTTTGGAACCATAAGATTTTTCATGCCCGACACCGTCAAAACGTACGTCATCAGGAGGTAATGTTTGAGCGCCTATCTTTGGTCTTTTTTGCTTGTTTACAGGGCCTGCAGCAGTATTCAAACTTGGGCGACCTCTTTTATTTTCCGATGTGCTGCCATATTTACACAAAGTTTCCGCTAGTTCGGTCCTGAAGTCAGCAAGTTTTAAAATATTCTTAGGATTCGCACCCTTCTTCAACAAAACTTTTTTATACAGAATCCAACTATTTATCACAGACATGTCTAGTTGGTGATAAAAGAGTCTATTTGTCCATTTTTTGGATTTCATTCTAATTCTGTATCGACCCAAATAGCTATCCATAGTGTCGACACCGCCCATACTCGCGTTGTATTCGCGGATAGCATTTGGGCAGGATATGGCAATGCTTTTCTTCTGCTTTTTGTCATATCTTTTTACCGTGTTTACAGGTTCTGAACCCACATACGTGGAGAGCAGTAAAACCTGTTTATTATCCTTCCAGCTAGTGGCCGAAAATTCAACCCCATCAAAGGTAGTAACATTTTCATCATACGATCCTCTCGGCACTGATGGTTTGAGAAGATCTTTTTTATCAGGCAGTTTACATGTTTTTCCCAGTCTATTCTTCTGTACTGTCCCCAAGCAATAAATACCTTCTTTGAATAAGTAATGGAATAGTGACAAACTTGTGTAGAAATTGTCAAAATATATTATATGATTTACATTCCTCGGTAGTGGTCGAAGCAAACGTATGACTGTATTCGAAACTACTCCTAAGTCGGGTTCATTTGGTAGTCTTTGGGTATTAGGAGCCCCTGAATAAATTTCAAAATTATAGGCATAACCCATTGGGCAACAAAGCACGTATAATTTAAATCCCCATTTGTGTGGTTTCTTCGGCAAATACTGCTTCATAAAATGGCCAATTTTAGTGGAGCACATCTGTTCATCTAATGACAGGCGATGTTCAAACGGAACTGATATAAATCGGTTATTGAGATGGTCTACTACTGTACGTATTTTATGTAATCGATCGTGCTCAGGATGGTCAGGAGGTAGGTGGTTACTGTTGTCGTTGAAATGAATTATTTGGCGAATCTTTTCGAATCTGTTTACCGTCATTGTCTCTGAAATTGGATGGAATTGTACAGCTCGTGCCCAATAAGATCTGATGCTAGGATAATGATATACTGAAGTGTATATCAAGATGCCAAGGTATTTACGAAGTTCTAATAAGTTGATGGGGTCGGAAAAATTTGGATTCACTTGTACAGCATATTTGTTCGTCTCAGCAATGATCAATTCCAGTAGCTTTTGATCAAAAAAGTAAGAAAAAAATTGGTATGGAGTGGATAAATCTAAAATATGTTGAGGGTAGGCTGTGACTCCAAGAAAGGTAAGAGCTTGATCAACCAAAGGCATGTTTTTCTTTTTCCAAACTAAATTTCTTACTTGAGTATAATTAGTGGACCTTGATACAATTTCTGACAAATCATCAGACACTAATGGGGGATCACAGTCTTGATTAGTATTTAATTCTGTTTGTTCTTCTTCTACTTCCTGTTCCACATCTTCAAGGTCTTCGAGCAATTCATTTAGATTGTCATAGTAATCCAGAGCATCTTCATCGATGTTTGCTTCATCCTCAGAGATGTCGCCGTTTTCCAGTTGAGATAATAGTGTTTCAATATCTCTGTCATTCATATTCTATGTCGTATCAATAGGGATCTAAAACCATAATAAAACCATGCAACCCAACACCAAAAGACATAAAAATTGCTCCAAAAACATAGCAATGTAAGAATAATTATGTACATCCATAGTAAGAAAAACTTACACCGGTAATGCATAGATTATCATTTTTGATAACAATATTCCAAAGCAAATTTAGTACCATGCCACACTATTCAGTTGTAAAATAAACATATCAAAACAAAATATAGATTCTTACCTTTCAGAAAGTATTTTTTTTTTGTAAATAACCGTTATTTTATACTAGATATGAACCGATTTATATATTCAAATTCGTACCCATGTAAGTATTACGATCTTGCAGCTTGTAATGTCAAATTCAACCAATCACAGCCCAGATAGTATTTTGTCATGTTGACAGATTATAAGAATGACACGTAAACAGTCGTCCAGAAACGTTTCGTTACTTAAATATATTTTATTCGGAAGTTATGCGTATGAAAAAGTCAGTTATCATTTTTGATAAACTATGCACTTAAGGGTTATATCGTAACACACTAACTTCATCTGACCTATCTTTTCCCAACTATGTTGGGGTCAGCTTCCAGTCTAACCAGATGCAGCTGAATACCAGTATTTTACATAGAGCGACTGCCTATCTGACTTCCACAACCCAGTTACTGGGTAATACGACACCCCTTGCTAAGACCGGTTGTCAGACTCACGACCCGTATATAACGACTGACAGCCGGGCAGGAGGGGTCTTGGTATGTAAATATGGTCACCCATCCACAGACCAACCCCATCAAGCGTAGCTTAACCTGATGGATCGAACCGTGTGGCTGTTATCCCCCATTAGAGACTTTATCACACATATCAAAATCAGCTTGTAAAGTCCTGACACAGGCCCCTCTCTGTGAGAGGGAGCGGGCCATAATCCACCACGCGAGCCCAGTGCGGGTTGGTAGATGTCACATGTCTTCGTATTTTTGGTTCTAAGACATGCCGGTTCCCTCACGATGTTTTCCTTCACCGTTTTGAGAGCAGTGGTGATGAAATAATTTCCACTAAGTAAAGCGCCGGTCAGGGTCCAAACCTGAGACCTTCAACTGCGGCCACCACTGCGGCTTAGTGAACAAAACGTAGCAGAGATTGCGTAGAATCATGAGATGAAAGATTATCAACAAATTAAATTCGATAACTGTGAAACAGTGCTATCAAACTGGCTGTAAGACTTAGCTATTGTGATGATAAACTGCCTAACTGCAAGTCTACCGAATAGGTTTCCTTCTAACTGTAGACCGTATGTCTTACTTTACTACTAAAGGTTAATAAATCTTACTATCTCAAAGGCATCCCTGTATAAGCAAACCTTTGCTCTGTAGGTATATATGAAGCCTGTTTCCCGCTAGTGGGAACATTTTGTTATTACTTACAAGCTTCTGCCGGCGGTTTCGCCCGCGTTGAGGTCGAAAATTATCCCACAGGAACGAATTACCGGGATAAAAAATATCCTTTGTGTTAATCCAGGTAATAAACTATCTGTGTGCCAAATTTCATTCAAATCCGTTCAGCCGTTTTTGCGTGATTGAGTAACAAATATTCAAACACCTAATTAACCAAACATACAAACTTTCACATTAGTAGCTTAATAGGATGTCTTTAACTAACAACAGTTCGTAAATTAAAGGGAACCTAGTCGCGGGCTCGAACTCACTGGTGGGCCTGGCTAAAAATCACGCTGTCTCACCAGGCTTCGTGTCCGACAGAGATAGGATCACTGATAAGCAGTTAGACGCTAGTCTACACGCACAACATTATTGAGTGAGATGCAGGATCATTTATAGTAAAAAATCGCGAAAAAATTAAGAAAAGTCCTTTGGAAGAACGGGTTTTATGAAAAAGCCAATGCACAAATCAATGACCAATAAAGTTTATTGAAATTTTCGATAATTGAACTTTGTCGGTACCGACTTGGTTTTGGAGATTTTACACTTCTTTTATTACATAAACACGCCCAAAGTTAAGTAAAATTAGCAAGAAAAACGAATCTTTGTGGGCTCCTAACTTTTTAGTGGGTTTTTATTTTAGTATTCTGTTTCCGTACAGACAATATTAATAATGAGACAAAATGATATCATAATCTACTTTGGATGTGCCATGTCAGACTGTGGAGTAAAAAACTCCCGAAGTTGGTGTGCAAAAAATGTGGATTAAGTTCACCTTAAGAAACCAGTCAGGACTAGTCATTTTAGTCAAAATGTAAATCCAACTCTTTATTGGCTTATAGCTTCAATCAAATCCTGAGAAAGGCACTACCTATCAAAGAAAAAATGCCAAGACAAATAACAAAAACAACGAAACATCAACACTCCAGTATCCCTCCGAAGAAAACAATTTACAACGCATGAAAGAATTTTCATTTCTTCGAATACCTTAAAAAAAAAAAATGTTTTAGACAAAAGCATTCGACCTCCTTCGACCGTTCGTGACAATGAACCTATGACGTCTGACCCGTGTGAATCTGACATCGTGACGGGTCGCGTTCGATATTCGAATTTCGAAAAAAAGAACTACGTCACGGGCCGCTGATTGGATAGAATGTGTTCCGCCGTTTGAAGGTAGTCACGAGTTGACTAATTTCTTAAATTGAATTTTTGGGAATGCACGAGCTTCTTATAAAGGTTTGTCTCTAAAATTATCTGTGGTGTACCGGTTCCGATCACGATTGACGATAATATGACCCATTTAGGTAGTTTCATCTCACTATTTCGTTGAAAACGAACGGTTATGGTTTTCAATGATTACAGCATGAAAATTGATTGATATGATTTTATCCATCCAGCTCGGTGTTGTCCTCAAGAAGTTACTTAATATTATTGTTTTTTTATGTGTAATTAAAACGCCTCTTTCGTGTTTGCTGGGCTATTAATATCGATGACGTATTTATTTATTTATTTATCACAAACACTGCTATCACTACAGGAAATTCCTAATGCGGTAGCGTGGTCCTTAATTAAACTAAAATAACATACATAACACATACAATATTATTTTTGTGAATTCATTCAGAGAACACGTAAATAAATCGATCCTGTCAGCCGTGTCATTCAGTGCGTGCAAAGCGCGCGTCAATGGCACTTTGCTGAGCAAGTTGGTTCGTGCGTGTGGCACTGCTAGTAACCGTATTATAGATAAACGCGTCATACACGAACATTAGAGCACTTAAAAAGACCTAAACCCTGAATGTAGCTACCTACTAGTACATATACAATCATTCAGTGCGCGAAGAACAGGAAAGACCCATACCGAATCCTGTTGTTAGAAAGAGATAAACATATATATTTAGTTACGTCACTAGCGTGTCGCTGCGTCACTGGATGGTACGTGACTAATAACACAACAGGTAATTACCTTGCATTTATCTAGCCAATGTTGAGCGCCGGTAACGGTAAAGTATCTATCTATCTAATATATATTAGTTTATCTACCTACCCTACCTTATTTAAATAGCTGATTTATTTTTGTAAAACCGACCAAAAATTTCTGCGCTGGGGGTCTAGAATTATATGCCGAATTCATGGTAACTAATTGCGCACTGAATAAAAACTTTTCCTGTATAATTGGGTGTTGTCCTCAAGATATTATACTTAATGTGATTGTTTTTAAGTGTATTTAAAACGCCTCTTTCGTGTTTGTTGGGCTTTATTGATATACTTAAATTATTATTTTTATCGGATTCATAATCAGTACGGACTGACTCGTTGTTCTAGTGGTCTCAAGCGCGACTGGTAAGCATGAGTTCCTGGGTTCGATTCCCGGGTCGGGCAAAGTGTTATTGGATTTTTCTATCTAGAATTTCTCAATAGCGGCCGCGAGTCTGGATTTGTGCTCGCTTGATGGCATTAGGCCCCACCCCTTACATAAGACGAAATGTGGATGTACACCTCTGCCCAACTCGTCTGGGAACTGGTCGACAAGAGCAAGAGCCTCCCAATGACCAATAATGGATCACGAGATTTGTGAATACCTACTGTATAAACCCCCCTTTTACCAGCTATGCCCCACACATTGTTATGTGTGCTGCCTGGGAGAGATCGCAGAAATCAATAAGGCCTCCCATAATATATTTTGTATATTTTTGTGATGCACAATAAAGTTGCTTCAATGTACCCTCAAGCAACAAACTATTATTATACAGGATAAGTTTTTAACCAGTGCGCAAACTGTAAACATGAATTCAGCATAGCATTGTAGACCTCCCACCGCAGAAATTTTTCGTCAGTTATACAAAAAAAAATCAGCAGTTTCATAGAAAACTGCAATACCTACGCAGTCAAAATGTATGGAACAGCTGATTTTTTTGTATAACCGACGAAAAATTTCTGCGCCTGGGGGTCTAGAATGATATGCTGAATTCATGGTTACAGTTTGCGCACTTGTTAAAAACTTATCGTGTATAAGCTAAGATTGACATTTTATATTTAAGTATCGTGACATTATTTTTGATGACATTTAAAGTGAAAACTAACTGTGAATGTGAGTACTATAATGCAGGCTAGATTGAACACATGACTTTATAACTCGTCTGTTGGTTTTGAGTATTTTGTAAATGGCCTACGCAAACGTCCTGCAGATCTGGTAGCGTCTTGTGACGGGTCGTTGAGCTCCCTAAAATAGGGTTGAGCTACACGGTGACTGATACTTACATGCCGTCTGTTGGGACAGGTCAGCTCAAAGCTCCAATGGCTCTTTCTTTAAAAGGCCTTTCCAAACATTGCCCTGCATTGTTAGACTCACGTAAAATTCAAATAATATAATGTTTGGACTTTAAAAGAGACCATGACCTTGTGAGTTTGTTTCGGCTTTCCTTCTCAGGGAACAGTCAGCTATGAAATTCCGGCGCCATCAAGTTTTTAAAAATATTGACCTACAAAATATTGACATGTAAAAGTGTTCTACAAGATCTGCTTACATAAATAAACATTTAATTTCATTTCAGTATATTTAAATAAATAAATAAATAATTATCAAGGGGTGGTCTTATTGCCAATGAACGGTTACAAATCTAGACTAGGGGCTGTGCAAAACCCAACAAAACTTAGCCTGACTCAGGAATCGAATTGACTCCATGTTAAATCTTGAAATATCAAACTTATATTTATAAAGATTTATTACCCGGTGCACAATACACACTATATTTTTTAATATTTATGTTCTAGGTATTTTTATGACACATGTCTCGAGTCGTTAAATAGCATTTTTTTACTTATTATTGCTTTATTTTTCCGTCGTAATGTTCGTATGTGCGGGTCAGTGGTTTTATGTGTATCATCAAGCTTTATAGTGCTAGGGAAGTGAGCAGAATTTTAAGTGGTAAAGTGAGATGGAATAGTGCCTACTGCGTCATCATCATCATATCAGCCGAAAGACGTCCACTGCTGGACATAAGCCTGCCCCAAAAGGGATTTGCCATAATCGCCACGCTTGGCAGGCGGGTTGGCGATCGCAGTATGCTGGTAAAATGCATAGAGAACGCTGCTGCCCATTCTCTAGTAAGTCCCTTAGTCGCCTTCTACGACACCCATGGGAAGAAATGGGATGGTGCTATTCTTTTACGTCCGGCATCACACGGAACCTACTGCGTGACTATTTCAATTTATATAAGAAAAGGAACTTCTCAGCATGTCGATCGTAAAACAACACGAAAAATATATCCAATAGTTTTGACTTTTTTTGCCCCAAAAGTTGACAGCGCAAACGCCTCCTATAGTCCTCACGTATGCAGGTGACAGGGCATGCTGTGCAAGATGGGAGGTTAGCCATTTTCTGTGGAGAGACGCCGCATATACACTGGAATTCTGACCCGTCTATGAACCCCTACATGCCGAGGTTGTACTTGCTGCTGCCTACCTGAGTACGAAGTCTGATAAGTCTATTTAAGGGAAACCTAGCCGCGGGCTCGAACTCACTGGTGTCACGCTGAAACCACGCTGTCTCACCAGACTTCTTGTCCGACAGAGATAGTATCAGTGATGAGCATTTAAATGCTAGTCTAAACGCACAACGTTATTGAGTGAGATGCAGGATCATTTATAGTAAAAAATTAAGAAAAGTCCTTTGGAAGATCGGGTTTTATGAGAAAGCCAATGCATAAATCAATGACCAATAAAGTTTATTGAACTTTTCGATAATTGAACTTGGCCGGTACCGACTTGTTTTTGGAGATTTTACACTTCTTTTCCTTCATCGTAGTCGGGGCCGTCACCAATAGGCTACAACTGTTCTATTGTATAACTGTGCGGTTGATTATTTATAGCATAGAACAGACGCCAGGTGTTCAAGCTACCCCAAACTGTCAAATTTACCCAATTGAACATGAACCTTATTATTATGGTATAAAGTTAAAAATCTATCAAAGAAATTTGACAGATTGTGGTAGCTTGATGTGCTGGCGTCATATACTAACCTAACTTACAAGTTAGTTATTTTTTTGCTAACAAGAATTAAAACAATGAATGACAAACTGGCATTACTCTTAATGTTTTTGGGTATCATTTAAGCTATCACCAATTTAATTAGTTTTGTGTTTCTTAAATAATAGGGTTTGTCCTCAAAATAGTAGATCTGTCACCAAAATGTAGTCACCAAACAATGCAAAATCAGTTCCACAATAAATCACCTAAAATCCTGAGATATAAGGTCTAGTACCAAATAAATGTTTTTGTATGTATTATAATAGGTGTGTATTTAATGCGGCAACTAAGTAAAATGAATATAGGTTTAAAAAAAAATAGAGTGGGTACCATATATAATGGGTTGGCAGCTAATAAGGAGTATCGTAATAAGTAATAGGTAGCATATTAATATATCAGTAATAAGCTCCGTTTTAATTTAAACTAGCATCAAGTTTTTCTTTTGGGAACAGAATTAATATCTAAGCGGAAACTTAATGGCGAAAATAAAATAGAAAATGGGCATTCATAAATAATATATTATTATTGTATTATTAGGGCAGGTTTAGATTTTCTATATAATCTAGTCGTTTCTGGCACTCGCCGGCCGCTACCGCGGCACCGCTCGCTTCGCTCGCTCGGCTCGTGCGTAGGAAGTCACAGTTTTAACCTAACCTAACCTAACCATTAAAAAAAAATAACGTACTCTAACTAGACTGGTAATATATTATCTTTGCCACCCTACTAACATTATTAGTCGCCAAGTCATTATTTATAGCTCCTCGCCTAATATTTTATTTGACTGGTATAAATAATTTTTTTAGCAGAGTAGTAAATAAAACAATTAAAGTCAAAATAATCAATATTTGATCATTTTTTCATTAAAATTATAAATTGATGTATTAAATTGGTAACGAATACTATTAATTTAATATCTGAACGAAATAAAATGTTACTACTGTATTGGTGACAAAATATCAAATAAAAAGGAGTCGTAGTCAGGGATCGATAATCGATTTATTTGGTGACAGATCTACCATTCTGAGCACAGACCTATTATTTAAGTAACAAAACTGTTATTATAAGAACGAAGTTTATATTCATGTAATGCAATATAATTTTATTGGTTATCGATCTCTTATTTTACACATATATTAACATTAATTTGATAATTCATACCTGGGAACAATTTTTGTTTATCTGAGAACGAAAATATTTCGTGGCGATAGATCTATTTATTAGGTGATACAACTTGATGACAAATATAAATTTTGGTGATAGAAAATATAGTTCCCAATGTTTTTTTCCACTTCATTCACCTATTCTATACTTACAACGTGTAATAAATATAATAAAGCGAAGAGAAGAGTGTGTTTGTTTGTTTTTGTTCTAACGCGCTAATTTCTGGAATTTCCAGTCGGATTAAAAATAGACCAAGGGAAGGGTTTTTTTTTGAGGTAGGGATATCTTCAAATAACTTCTCCCACTCTGGGTGAAGCAGGCGTCAGACTTGTCTGACTATTACCCTCCCGTGTTCCTTCAATTGCCTGTGTGCCAGGGGCCACGGTATCTCTTTCGAACAATCCGCACCCCTGGTAGATTCTCGGGTAAGGTAATAAGGTATTTAAAATCACGCTACGACCCTAAGGAGCTTAGTTAAAATTAAAGAAAAAGTTACAAATCAAGCTAAGCAAAAATGAAGTAGAAGCCGTCAGGCGATGCGACGCAACACGGTGGGTCCAAAGCCGGAGAGAGTTTTATAAAACTATTTCCAAAAAAAGCAACCGACTTCCAGAAAAACATTACAAACCGAAAAATAATTTTAATTTCGGAAGTCTGTGGTCTTTGGATATGTATTTTAGTTTTTCGTCACCGACTTCCGAAATTAAAGTTATTTTTCACTTTGTAGTGTTTTTTCGGAAGTTCGTTGTTGTTTTTTTTTAAGTTCTTTTTTTTCTCTTTTTAGTTATAGGCCAATGTCAGAACTGGACAAAATGGGACCACATGGGAAGTACCAGCTTTAAAATAAAAAAAGAATCATCAAAATCGGTTCACCCAGTCGAAAGTTCTAAGCAAACAAATATATAAAAAAAACAGTCGAATTGAGAACATCCTCCTATTTTTGAAGTTTGTTAAAAAATGTGCTTATGTCTAAGTATTAACAGCCGCATCGATCACTGGACTGTGGATAAGCCATCTTGAAATTTCCCCCTCTGTGTCACGGAAAACAAGTTGGTCGCGGCTGTTATTCGTGGATTTTTGACAGTCATTACGATTCGTCAGAAGCCCGAAAGTCTGACAACAGTCTTAGCAAGGGGCCACCCAATAACTGGGTTGTGGAGATCACGATAAGGTAGGCAGTCGCTCCATTTCAAATACTGGTATTCGGTTGCATTCGGTTACACTGGAAGTCGAGTCCAACATAGTTGGGAAAGGGGTTGGCAGATTGATGTATTGCTCTTCATCATCGTCATCAACATTTCAGCCAAAAGACGTCTACTGCTGGACATAAGCCTCCCCCAAGCTCCGCTACTTCGACCGGCCTTGTACTTTCCGCATACAGCGGATTCCTACGGCCTTCACCAGGTCATCGGTCCATCTTGTGGGAGGCCTTCCAAAGCTACGTCTTCCTCGAAGAGCACCTTTCGGCCCCATCGGCCATCTGTTCTGCGAGCTGCGAGCAATATGCGCTGCCCACTGCCACTGAAGTTTGGCAATTCTTCGGGCTATGTCGGTTACCTTGGTTCTCTTACGGATCTCTTCATTCCTGATTCGATCACGTAGGGAAAGTTCAAACATAGCCCTCTCCATTGCCCTTTGGGTGAGTTTTAGCCTTCTAATACCGCCCATTGATTACTGTTATTACAAGTTTTATTTAACTTGCAATGTACCTATGTATGTAACTATGTTTGTTCGGGTGGAATCTTGCAACTCAATTTCGAAGCAGATATCTCTACCCGATTGAGCTGAAATTTTGTATACACATTTAAATTTGTATGACAATGCATGGTAGCTGTATGACCTGATTCTAAATCCAACATGGCGGAACACCTAAGATAGCGGACTATTATTTTTTAATACACACCTACAATATGGGTATCAAATGAAAGGACTTGCGTAAAATAACTCGAAAAATAACTAAAAAGTGAAAATTTAATTTAAATTAAAAATAAACTTTTTAAAACAAGCTTTCATTTAGGCTTGTCGCAAGATTTAAGTACTCTTTATCTAAGTAAATTCGAGTAGGTACTTACTTAAATCTTGCGCCAAGCTTTTATATCATATAAATTGTAAATTACTTACGTTATAAGTTTATAGTAAAAAGTTTAATAGAAAAGTTTATTTTATTCTTCTTAGCGCATTTAATTAAATAAAAGCTTGTTTAAAAAAAAAGTTTTTTTGCTTATTTTTTTTTGTAAGTATTATTATGTAATTTATGTATCTTACGACTTCCACGCGAACGAAGTCGCGGGCACAAGGTAGTTTTGCATATACACGTTAGTCTGTGGTTTTAACATGTAGGTAACTGAACTACATACCTACGTTCTACTTAATTTATATTCATAGTCAGTTGACTAATAACGTTAAACAATATTAGTCATGATTGAAACACGGTTTTAGTATTTTCCATTGTTTTGTTTCTATAATGTAATTGACAGTGACAATACTTTGGCGGTTGGTACACACGGCTACATATCAAGCTATACACTTCCAGTTTACGCTGATCTCGCACTGTACGGAAATCCTATATAATGCGAGATCAGCTTATGCTGGAAATATAGAGCTTGATGTGTAGCCGTGTATACAGACGCCAGCACATCAAGCACCCCAAAACTGTAAAATTTTCCCAATTGAACATGAACCTTATGCTTATGTGATAAAGATGAAAATCTATAAAGAAATTTGACAGATAGCTTGATGTGCTGGCGTCAGAGCGAAGTCTGACAAAGGTATCTATACAATCTATGTGCCGGAACACGTACAAAAAATAGGTAATAATTCTATTTTACACATAATATCATGCCTTGTTTACCTGAAGGGTTGTGCAGGGGTAATGTACATTAAGGGGTCATCATCATCATTTCAGCCGATAGACGTCCACTGTTGGACATAGGCCTCCCCCAATTTAGGGGGGTTTGCCATAATCGCCACGCTTGGCAGATGGGTTGGCAATCGCATTATGGTGGTAAAATGCATAGAGAACGCTGCTGCCCATTCTCTAGTAAGTCCCTTTCTCTCTCATACGATACCCACGGGAAGAGATGGGATGGTGCTATTCTTTACGTCCGGCACCACACGGAACTCTTCACATTAAGGGGTACATTAAGGTAATCCGCCTGCCAGGCGTGGCGATTATGCCCCCCCCCCTTGATGAAGGCCTACGTCGAGCAGTGGACGTCTTTCAGCGGAAATCATGATAACGCTGAGTAGCAAACATACAACATTTAAAATATTATTAGGATTGCTCCCAAATCATGACGATGCCGATGTGACTAAGACCTTAGAGCTGAGCTCAGCATGCATATGTTTAACAATGAAACATCTCGGCGCTGATTCTGTGAACTGTATGTACGCAGGTATGGAACTGAAGACGTGTCATGCGGTGCGACTGTGGGTATGCGCGGTGTTGACGGTGTATTAGACGCTTTGCTTTGACTTATTCGTCAATTCGCCCCAATTCACTCGCCCGAATCGTATGTAATAAAGTTAAAATAAATAATAGTTAAAAAAACTAAAAAACACGCTTTAAAAACCAAACTAAAAAAGGAGAAAATAATTTAATTCAATTAAAAAGCGTCGGGTGCTTTTTGAGGTATTTTTATAATCAATTAATGTCAAGCACCCCACGCTTTTTAATTGAATTAAATTATTTTCTCCTTTTTTAGTTTGGTTTTTAAAGCGTGTTTTTTAGTTTTTTAAACTAAGTATTATTTATTTTCTATTTTTTAGTTCTGCTAACTACAAAACGTGTTATTTTTTTTTCTCATTTTTTTTAAAATTATTAAATTGTCATCGGTCCTCGACAAGTTTACAAAGTTTAAATGAAATCTGACCGTTTAAAGTGGGTCAAAATCGCGATTAAAGATTCCGTTACATACATACATACATACAACCCGAGCTAATAAAAGCGTGTTCAAAAGTAGACTAAGAAGGTAACATAAAGTTCAAAACATGCCAATTGCCTTAAGCGTACCTATCATTACTACGTGGCGTTAATCTGGAGTTTTCGTTTCACGCACAAATAAATTAACTTCATGCTAGTCGACTATAGAAAATAATACTTTAATTGAAAATGTGAATTGGCACGATTCGGGAGAGTAGATTCAGGCGAATCGACTTATAAGACTTTGCTTTGTGCAACGTAGCACATGATGACAGTCTAGTCATTCGCTTTGATGCGCAAATCGGCACGAAGTACACTAGTCTTTAAACTTGGCGTCTTTTTAAACCCATAAAGTAAACCAACACTTTAAGGTGAATCTAGTTGACATTTTTTCCATACAAACTTCGGGAGTGTCTACTGTTCGACAATGTACGTCAAAAATTTAATATGGTATGATTTTATCTCATTATTAATATTGTCTGTACGGAAACAGAATACTAAAATATAAAAAAAAAAAAACATTCAAAAGTTAGGAGCCAACCAAGATTTGTATAAATTTAACCTAATTTTGGACGTGTTTAAACAATAAAAGATGTGTAAAATCTCCAAAACCAAGTCAGTACCGACAAAGCTCAACTATCGTAAAGTTCAATAAATTTTATTGGTCATTGATTTATGCAGTGGTTTTTTTCATAAAACCCAATCTTCTGAAAGACTTTTCTTAATTTTTTCCGCGTCTATATCTCACTGAATAACGTTGTGCGTGTAGACTAGCGCTTACTGCTCAGCACTGATACTACCTCTGTCGGACACGATGCTTGGTGAGACAGCGAGCTTTTTAGCTAGGCCCACCAGTGAGTTCGACCCCCCCAGTGGGTTCCCGCATTGTCGTTGCGGGGGGGCTCAGTAGCCGTGGTCCGCTCCCACGGTGAAGCGAAGAGGAACCCCAAGGTGGGGCCGCTCGTCAGGGCTTTTGTCTCCAAGCCGACGACGTAGCGGCCAGAATGTAGGTTGCGGTGAGGTGTACCGCAACTGAGGCGGGCCGCGGTGTCGAATGGGAGGCATCGCGGCTGAGGATTACAGGCTGCGGAAGAGGAGGAGTGCCGGTACTTCTGAGTAGCGCTCTTCCCTTCCGTGGCCTGGACGGGGCCGCCACCGTTTGATGGCGGACGCGGTGGGGCCGCAGGGGAAGAGGAGTGTCGGTATAGCGTTGGCCGCTCTCCCTATCCCCTGCGGCCGAAAAGTGGTAGGCGGCGGGGCCACTGTGCTGACCCGTCGCAGGGGGACCAAGGGCACCAGACACGGGTAAGTCTGGGGCCCTTTTGTTACTTGGTTCCTGGGGTGGTCACGGCGTGCCACGTGTCCTGGTGCGCCGAACTGGTGGGGTCCGCAAGGGCCGA